>OY821520.1:231878151-232528829 GCA_963682025.1 Cordilura impudica | reverse complement strand
ATACCATCCAACAACTGATATTTGTTTTTACGTTCCTGCAGCAGTTAATTCAGTCACATATTCAAAAAATAATTTACAATTTAATTTTCTACAAACTGATTTCAATTTACTAAACCAACTTATTGGCGAAACAAACTGGCTTGAACTACTATCTGTTCCAATTGTATCCCAAAGTGCTACTGACAAGATGGTTGATATATTTTATGAAAAACTTTTTTCGTTTATGGATGTATGTATTCCTAAACGTGTAACCTGCAAACAATCTGGACCTCCGTGGAGATCAAAACAATTATCTAAACTAAAAAGCTTGAAAAATAAATGGTTCAAAAAGTACAAAAAATCTGGAACCAGCTCAGATTACGGTAAATATTCTGTTGCACGGGCTGAATATAATCTGATGAACAAATTTTTATATGATAACTACCTGATCAAGATAAAAAATAATTTTAAGTACAACCCAAAATCTTTCTATGATTTTGTCAACTGTAAACGAAAATCTGTGGGTTTTCCAGCCGAAATAAAATTTCTGGACCGAAAGTCTAGTGATATTTATGAAATTGCTGATATTTTTGCTGATTTTTTTGCCGCCACATACTCTGATGCCGAGTCTAGTTTCTCAAACTATCCTTTTCCACTGGATTCAACTTTACCATTCTCTTTTCCGCCTATCTTAACTTCTGACATAATTTCAAGCTCTAGAAAACTAAAATTCACTTACAAGAATGGACCTGATGGAATACCTTCCTGCATCTTAATTCGCTGCGCGTATGCATTATCCTTGCCATTAAATCTGCTTTTTAACACCTCTATTAAATATGGCTATTTTCCAAAATCCTGGAAAGAATCGTTCATCATCCCATTACATAAATCTGGTAGCAAAGCCGATGTAAAAAACTACAGAGGTATTGCCAAATTAAGTGCAATCCCGAAACTATTCGAAAAATTTATTACTGATGCTATCTGCTTTCATACTTCATCTATTTTATCAACTTTTCAACATGGTTTTCGCAAGGGCTGCTCAACAATTACTAATATTTTGAATTTTACAACTCTCATCAATCGTGGATTTTTACAAAATAAAATTACAGATGCCGTGTACACTGACTTTAGCAAGGCTTTTGACAAAGTCAATCACAAACTTTTAGTTAAAAAACTGGATTTAATGGGCTTTTCGCACATTTGTTTAAGCTGGATCAAATCATATTTAACGGGCAGAACGCAGAAAGTGATGTTTAACAACGCAATTTCGAAAAATATAAATGTTTTATCTGGTGTGCCACAAGGCAGCCACCTTGGTCCTATATTGTTTTCACTGTTCATTAACGACTTGCCTCATTTTATTAAATATTGGAATATTTTGCTGTACGCCGACGACGTTAAAATTTTCCTTACATATAATACCATATCCGATTCTATTTATCTCCAACATGATTTAAACAGTTTTTGCACTTGGTGTACTGTCAACGCAATGGAACTCAATTTAAAAAAATGTAAGCATATGCGATTTGCCAGAAAGAATGCTGCAATTGCTGAATTTTTTCTAAATGGATTCCAACTGGAGTTGGTTGCTTCATTTGTGGATCTTGGCATTTTACTCGATACCAAATTGGATTTCAAATCACATATTAATGCCACTGTAAATAAAGCCAGAGGGGTGCTAGCTTTCATAAAAAGATGGGCTAAAGAATTTTCTGATCCTTACGTATTCTAGAATATGGTTCTCTTATCTGGGACCCTTCGTATAATATTCACTCAGATCACGTTGAATCTGTTCAAAAACAATTCCTTCTTTTTTGTCTAAGGGAGTTAAACTGTAATTCAGGATTTAATCTTCCTCCTTATACAAGCCGTCTTGCTCTTATAAAACTTCCGAATCTTAAGAGTAGGCGAACTATGCTGAACATTTCATTTATATTGAACCTCATTAACGGCGATGTCAAATCAGAATTTCTTTTACACAACATTACTTTTAAAGTTCCTTTCCGCCCTTTACGACACTATGAACCTTTACACATCCAGTTTTTCCAATCAAATCACGCAAATGCCGATCCATTCAGGAGAATGTGCTCCAACTTTAACGAATTATATGAACTCATTGATTTCTTCTCCAGCATCAATTTAATTAAACATAATATCATTAACTTTTTAAATCAATAATATTAATACTGTTACTTGTTTAATATGTTGTTATTATTTATTTTGTAATAGCTTATAAGTTTTTAATCAGTCTGAAATGGCTCGGTCCATAGACTTAAATAAATAAATAAAAAAACAAGTAAGAGTGTTAAATTCGGCTATGCCGAATCTTTGATACCCTCCACCTGGGTTTTACGTTTACATTAATATCTGGACTTCTTGCACTATTTGTAACAAATGTATATAAAATATTTGAATATGTAAACACTTTGATAAACCTATTACTGAATTATTACAACTAATGCTCTGAGTTTTCAGCATTTTATAGAGGTGTCTACATATTTTAGGTCATAAATTGGCACAATGACTCCCGATTTATCCCATTTTAAATACTAACCTGATCCAGATAATTACAAACAATATTAAGTTTAACCAGGTAAATGGTTTATTTTGTAATTTTCTTTTTAATTTAAATTTTTTAATATAAAGGTGCATTTTATTTTTTACAATCCTTTTCAATTTTCCAGACCTATTAGTATAGGGCACATTTGTGAGTCCGCATAGATCAACTTTCAACTCTTACTTCTTTTTATTGTATTAAATCTATCTTTGTGTCTTTAAATTAATTAAGATAATTAAGATGAAAATATTTAACAAACTGTTTTTTTTTAGTTAATATCTGAACATTTTATTTATACAAGGCAAAACTAAAACTGCCAAAAATTTCAGTCAAAACTATTTTGAATGTATTTGTTAAATATCGCATAATTTTTTTCAATTTTAAACTTTAAAGTCTTTTTAAGTCTGGTAATAACTCTATAATATGAAGGAAGTAAATATGTGGATTCTTTAATAACAATGACAAGTATAAAAAACACTGTTTTGTGCATAACAATAAAATATTATAAATTTGAACATAATTAATTTTAGAAACATAATTAATTTTAGAAAAATGTCCGATTCGTTTTTCGATGATGCTGAAAACACATCAAAGAAATACAGAACATAAAGATTTTGCTTCAGTTAGTTGAGAGACGAGAAGCTAATGGATGGCTGGAGCAGGTCAAAGGTGACGACTATAAATGCAAATGCAAGGCTTTTGAAAATATATTAAAATACGATAAATCAGATCTAAGTATACATGCATATAACCACTGTTATAAAAAATCTTTTAAAACCAACAGTATTGCCATAATTTGAAATTGTAAAGATGCTAAATTGCAAAAAAAGATGCTTAAACGTACTGGATGCTAAATTTTGTTTTTCAAATTTCATTACCTTTATACTGAAAAATTATATACTTATTAATAAATTCTTTGGTTTTTAAATCGAAAAATTAATATAAAACATATGTTTCGATTTATATTTTTTAAATTTTAATTAAAATTATTTTGGATTTCATCTGAAATTTTTATTAACATCAAATTGAGTTTATTTTAAACTTAAAATAAATATTTTTAATTTTAGAGGGATTTTTTTTTTATTTAAAATATAACAGAAATTACATTATCAAAAGATACGATTATATTAGAATAATTGGTTTATGGAATCTAACATTTCTGTGATGTCTTCATCTTCAAGTTCTTCTTGGCTCTGATATATTTCTGACGATCGACTCTTATCAACGACATCGCTCGGTATATTGTAAGTGTGACAGCACCGATTTTTCAATTTCAATCCTTCTTTTATACGTATTACAGAACATAACAACTCGGATTTTATTCTGTTCGAAGTTTGCTTTTAACTAAAGCTATTAAACTAAACAAACGTTCAACTTCGGCTTTTGAGAAAGACAAAACTAATATAGACAATACAAATATTGATAACTCCTAAAATGGATTTACGCCAATAGAATTTTTCAATCCATAAAGAGGTTGTATTCATTGTTGTATCCCAGTTTTGTTCTGTGATATAACTCCATTGTATTTGAATTTTTTCTGTTTCAGATGATATAAATTTAAACTCTTCTAATGTATTGGCTATCTGTTCTTTTACCCGATTTAATGTGTTTTGTATTGAAAATTTTTGCATTTTTTTTAATACAATAATATTTTTTGGCAATCGACTTTCAAATTCATTAAAAACTGTTGTTGGTGTTTACATTCTTCTATTTCAAAATGTTTTGTTATATTTGTTGAAAGAAACGAGCAGAGTGGTAAAAGGAGTAGTACACAAAATTACTGTACTACACTTTGAGAAATAAAAACATATCAATACCATTAAAATTATATATTAAAAAATTATGAAAAAAAAATATCAAAAAAAAGATGCTAAAAGCAACTTTTTATTAATAAAAGATTCTAAGTTAGCATCTAGCATCCTTTGATAAATTTTGGATGCTAAACGACAAAAAAAGTTGCTAAATCTTGCAACTAAAAAGCTAAAACGGCAACACTGAAAACCAAGAACAAATATTCTATTTGAGTTGTAACATCTTATTTGCAAGCCATTTTAATTAAGCTGCGTTCACACTATGTGTTTTGCTTGTGTTTTTCTTATTGTTTTAGCACGTGCAATTTGTGCACATAGTGTGAACCCTTTCAAAAACTGTTTATGTACAACACATTTGGCAAAACATATGTAAATTTTTCAATTAGAGCAGGTTCTATTTTGGCATGACAACCATATTAAAATACAATACTGCTTGTGGCGAAAGAAAAACAGAGTAAATTATAAAGATAAATATTGAAAGAAAAATAAATTGTTTAATATTAATTAACAATTAAAAAATATAAAAAATATATTACTTTATTTTTAACAATAACTTTTTGTAAATTCACAAATTAAATCAGCTGTTGTTTACATTTAGAGGTTATGTCATACGGAAATACATATGTACGTTTGATCGCAAAATGATGAATTGTATGTAAAACGCCAATTTTGACACACACGCCGAATTACATATGGATCGTAAAACTGAATTACATATGGAAAATACACATAGTGTAAACACACCTTTAATTGTGTAAATTTTAAATGCACATCTAACCATATCAAAAAGATGAATTAAACAGAATTGCAAAAATATTTTTTTTATAATATCTGTATGTTTTTTATATTATTCTTATGTAATTCTCATGATATTTTTATCTTATTTATACCCTATACCACTATGTGGTTTGGGTATAATGACTTTGTGCTGCTGTTTGTAACAACCAAAAATATTTGACCTAGACCCATCTTTAATTATACCGATCGAATCAGAATCACTTTCTGAGTTGATTTAACAATGTCCGTCCGTCCGTCCGTCCGTCCGTCCGTCTGTGTGTCCATGTAAAGCTTGTAATCAAACTGCAGGTCGCAAATATGAATATATTTTGATGAAATTTGGTATATAAGCTTTTATCGGCCATGGGATGAACGCTATTGAAATTGGTGAGAATCGGTCCATGTTCAGACCTAGCCCCCATACAAATTACCCATATGAAATCGACATAAATTGCCATAAGATCCAAATTGTCATATAGATCTTACTCAAATTGGGTTTGTATGCGTTCATTACATCCACTAATGAGTAGTCCAAAAATGATCCCTTTGACCCCATATAGAGCTGCTTCCCGATCTTCACTTAAATCTATTAAAAAACAAAAATATTGCACTGATTCTTCTCAAATTTTGTTTGTATATATTTTTGCAAAATAGACCTTACCAAACATGGTCAGGATCGGTCCATTTTTGGACCTAGTCCCTTTATAGATATAGCATCCGATATGAACCTTTTCATATCTGCAGCCAAAAAAATTAATAAAAATCCCACTCAAATTTGGTTTTTGCTTATTTTCAATGTCCAGTTAGTTGGGCCTAAGAGATAGGGTTTCTAAACGCATGGTATAGGGTATCGTATAGTCGGTCTAGACCGACTATAATTTTCTTACTTGTTTTTATATTTTTTATTTTTACATAATTGAAATTGAAAATGTACAAATTAAACATAAATTTTAAAAAAAGTAGTGTAGGGAAAAAAGCGAATTTTTTTCATAAGCGTAGAGATTTCTGAAAAAATCTCCTGGCATCACTAGTACCTATTAAAAAACAATGTAAAAATTCACAAGTCAATGCGACATAGACTTGCTTTGTTCAAAAGCTTCCATAAGACTGAATGAAATTGTTGCTTACTTTACTCTTTGGTGAGTATTTTCATTTTTGTTCGGCTGTATACATATAAGAAGCCAATTTGAGTTCGGTTTACTCGTGCTGCTATACATATGTTTGTGTGTTAACAAAAATATACGATATCCCAGTCATCATTTCGAAGATTGTTTTAACGAAAATTACCTTACTGTGTCTTCTTCGAGCACTTTTGATGATTAAAAACTGCTTAATCACATGCGCTATTAGAAAAAGACTAGATAATGATTTTTGCTTTCTCTTAGAAAGTGATTTATAGAAAAATTACATTAAATAAGACTCAAAAATGAGTCGAAACTGATTAGAAAAGCGGATAAAAAGGACTCTAAAGAAGATTCGCGGGTAAGTTAATATTTAATCCCAACAAAAGAATATTTTGTGATCAGCAAAAAAGCGCATTTATGACTGTTTTAATAGCACATATGAGTCGAAAAGACTCTACATGATCATTTATTGCATAAAATGCTTACTGGGATTTTATTCACTATCTGTAGAAACAGGTTTTTTAAGTAAAACAAATCTGCATACAATTTCAATTCTATTTCGTTCACAATGATACGATCACTTTGTTTACTAGCTAGTAGTAAAATAAGAAAATAGTATTATAATACAGCGTAATGATGAATTGTACTTCTCAATTAGTTTATTTTTAATGTGCCATAAGAAGTTCGGTTTGTGCTAAGAAAAGCATGAATATATGTTTCCCAGGGCGAAGCTTCATCATTGCACTATGATTGAGTTGAGCTCCGCGACTATTCGTAATGTGAATAGCTCGTGTCAAAATTTTTTGGTAGTTGGGAATGGCGTTTGTGTTAAGAAAAGCATAAACGCATGTTTCCCAGGGCAAGGCTCGATCATTGCACATTGATTGAGCTCCGCGGTTATTCTTATTGTGGATAACTGTTGAAACAAAATTTTGGGAATGGCGTTTGCCTCCGTTCCGACATTAAATAACAAAGTTTAAAAATTTATTGTAGTTAATATCTGACAAAAAATAGTATTTTTCTAAACAACAATTTTTTTTACAGGGTAAATAAATATTTTATGGCTTACCTACCTATTACTTTTGAAAGCAAGTATGCAGGGTTTATACATGTACAAGAAATACAACTCTTAAAACCATACTATTTTTTCAACTCTAAAAATTTCAGAATTTTGTAAAAATAAAATAAAATACCGATTTATTTTAATATGCGCTTATTATGGATATACATATACAGAATATATGAATATTATTTATAGTATTTTGATATTGGCAACAATAGTATGTATCAATTTGTAACATTTTGTGATGTTAAAAAAATCGCAGAATATTGATATTGATTTTATATAGTTTCTTTTATTAATTAATTAACTTAAATATTACACCAAAAAATATTGATATTGATGAATTTTTATATTATTAACACAACGACCACAAAAACAACATGCACAGCTATGACAAAACACAAAATTTAGGAAAACAATATAGGAAAACGTCATATTTTTTTTTACCTTTTCAGTGATTTCTCGGCACCTATGAAACCTATTGTCATGATTTAAAAACAGGAACCTTCTCAAGATGTTAGTGAATCATTCTCACTAAAAACAAGCGCCCTATCTGCCCTATTGAGGGCGCTATCACAAGAACACATATTCAAATCATATTTTCTCATGACTTTTTAATTCTTCGCTCAATTCTCGGGACCAGATTAACCGATTTGGACGATTTTAAATAGCAAACTTCTCAGGATGTTAGTGAATCATTTTTTATACCAAGGAGCACCCTAGCTATCCGATTGAAGCCGTCATCGTGATTTCCACAGACGGACAGACGGACAGCCGGACAGACGGACAGACGGACATCGTTATATCAACTTCGCTTGTTATAAGGATCACAAATATATATATTTTATGGGGTCCAGAATTTTTTTTCTAATTATTACAAACGGAATGACAAACTTATATATACCCTCTGCACACTGGAGTGGAGGGTATAAAAAAAGTGTGTGTTTATTAAATTTGTTAATGTGTTTGTAATAAAAATGGGTTTGTTTTTTTGTGTTGATTTGTTAATTGATTAGCATAGTTTTAGGGTCTTTATATAATAAAAAAAATAAAATTTCCTAGAATTTGCGCTCGAATTTCGAGGGCTGGAATCTGCTAGTATATATTATTTTGATATTTTGTTTTATAAAAATCTAAATCACCTTAAATTTAACTTTTGACCTTAAAGAGGGACAGTTTATAGTGTTCCAATTTAACCTTATATCAAGTAGTGTGATATTTTGAATAAAGATATTTGAAATATGAAAACCCCAAAAAGATGTAGCCTAAAAGTTGAAAAAGTATGAAAAATCACTTTTTTCTTCAAATCCGCTGAAATAAAAACGCTGCCCTCTCCAAATTAAGAATAGGATACCTACAATATTCGGCATTTTTAATCACATATATCTTGTTAATAAGACCTTAAAGTCCAGTCGTTGACTTCGGTAAATTTCTTGAACAATATTTTTGAAAAAGTAAAATTGAAGATTTTGAAATTGTGCTAAAAAATACGTACCGTTTTGATAATAATTCAGAGCGGCGTAACAATACACGAGATACAAAATACTTTACGTAAGATCATTTTGGATTCAGGAGAACGCAAAAATGTTATTGTTGGAAATTATGTCAATGTCTTTGAAAATGTGAGTTCGATTTCCTTAATCAAGTGGTCTGCGGCGCATTTATTGCCTGGGGAACTTGATATAACTTTGATGTTTTTCAACCGATAATAGATTTTGTTGTTTTATTAGAAACATAATTTACTGTAGATTATGACTATGAATAATTGATTTAATTGAAACATAATTATTAATATCAAAATTTTTGTGAAAAATATTTTTTTTTGATAATTTTTAAATATAAATGCATAGTTGAACTTCGAACCCAATGCGCGTCCAGAATGAATTGTCCGAATTGGCCCAAATTTTGTGCACTAAAGTTTTAGATCCCGTTTCACAATAATCTGACCCGCACACCTCAAAATTCGATCAACATTTTTTTTTTCATATAAACCGCTCTCACTCTAATATATATGTATATATGTATATATAATATTTATGAATATTTAAATAGAATCCCTTACATTCTGAATTTTTAAATAAAATTCATTAAGTTTAATTACAAATATTTGTTTAACACACAGAAGATATATAAATGGGTTCGGTTAATAAATAATTCTATAGGAGCCTAAAAGTATTCTAATCAATTTAAGCCAATTCACAATTCAGCACAGGGCTTTTGATATACAATTTTTACAAACACATTAACAAATTTAATAAACACACACACAGCATTGTATAGTTTTATGTGTTTAATGGACTTATTAGTAGCAACTTTAAAGGATTATTACTTAAAAAAAAAAAAAAAAAAATTACCAAATGGTGATTATCTGGTGCATAGAAAGGCATTTGTTTTAAAGGAATTTGTATTTGTATTTATTAAACTGTAACCAGTGCAGTAAGATACGATATCTTTTAGATTTAGCACTGATAAAAATTATGTTGGCAATAAATAAGTATAATTAAAAAGAATAAAATGGATAAAAAAAAATATTCTAAATTTAATAGTTTAAAAATAAAGAATAATATCAAGAAAATTTAAAAATTATAACTCTTCAAAATTATTAAAAATTGATTTTTTAAATTATGTTGCGTTGGTATTATTTTGTATATTATGGGTTAATTGGTTCCGGAGACGGCTTGCACAAATAAAAAATTGGCGCTCCGAGAACAGATATATTGGATCGTGCAAAGAACAATTTTTGGAACAAATATTTTGGATGTAATTTATAAACAATTTTTTGCAACAATAAAATACTTCTGTATTTTAAACGACTGTCAAATGTTATTCCAAAGTTTTTTCGAAAAGTGAAATACCCTAACATATCTTGTAATATTATTGTATGTAGTTGTTAATTTACATTTATCAAGCTTAGTACTTTTTTTAAAAAGGAACTTTTTTAAGAAAAGGCATATTTTAAAGAACATGTACATTTCCAAGAAAAGGTACTTTTTGAAAAAAACTTACTTTTTAAAGAAAATTCAGCTTTAACAAAAAAGTACTTTTTAAGGAAAAAGTACTTATTTTATGAAAATGTATTCTTTTAATAAAAGGTAATTTAAGAAGAGGTACTTGTTTAAGAAAATGTACTTTTTTAAGAAAGGGTACTCTTTAAGAAAACGTATTTTTAGGAAAATGTACTTTTTACAGGAAAATTATTGTTTTGAGAAACTATAGTTTTGTTTAGAAAAAGTAAATTTTTGGACAATGCGCACTTAAGAAAATGTATGCATTTATTTTAAGAGAGGCTCATTTTAATAAAAGAAAATTTTTGAGATAAGTAACTTTTTTTTAAAAAGAAAATATGCTTTTTTAAGAAAAGGTAGTTTTCTTTAAAGAAAAGCTAGTTTTCTAGAAAAATCATTTTAAGAAGGGAAAATGTACTTTTTGAAGTAAACGCACTTTTTTGAGAAAAAATAATTTTTTTAGAAAAGGTACTTTTTGAAATAAAAAGTTGTTTTTTTTCAAAAGGTTCCTTTTTGGAAAAGGTTTTTTAAAGGTTACTATTTATTTTCTTTAAAAATATAGAAGAAAATGAACTTTTAAAGAAAAGGAAGTTTTTTAAGAAAAGTTACTATTTCATTAAAAGGTACGTACTATTTAAGAAAATTTGCTTTTTTAAGAAAAGGTACATTTTTAAGAAAATGCAATTTTTTAGAAAATGTACATTTTTAAGAACAGGATTCTATTTAGAATATTTACTTTTTAAAGAAAGGGTATTTGTTTTGAAAAAAAAAAAAATACTTTTTTAAGAAAATATGTTTTATTAAAAAAGATACTTTTCTTAAGATAGGGAAATTTTTATAAGAAAAGTTACTTTTTTAAGAAAATATAATTTTCTTAAAAATTAATATTTTAAAAGTACCTTTTCTACGGAATTGTATCTTCAAATAAGTACTTTTTATAATATATGTAACTTTTCATAAAAAACTACCTTTTCCTTAAAGAGTACACTCTCCCAAAAAAATGACTCTCCTTAAAAACTAAATTTTTTTAAAGTTATTTTTCAAGAAAGTATATTTTGTTAAAATATTCCTTTTTAAAATATTCCTTTTTAAGAAAATATACTTTCATACAAAATACCTTTAAAAAAACTAAGTTTTTAAGAAGAGTAATTTTTTTGGGAGAGTGTACTCTTTAAGGAAAAGGTAGTTTTTTATGAAAAGTTACATATATTATAAAAAGTACTTATTTGAAGATACAATTCCGTAGAAAAGATACTTTGCTTTGAAAAAGGTACTTCTTATAAGAAAAGGAACTTTGTTTATAGAAAAGATACTTTGATTTAAGAAAAGATATTTTTGCGAAAATTTAGTTTTTCTTTAGAGAAAATGGTTTTTTTTTTCAGAAATCATTATTTAAAACTTCAATTTTGTTATTATAAAATTCAACAGACAAACAATTTAGTTTTTGTGTTTTTTAATCAGAGGAAATCTATTTTAATGATGTACAATTTATTTAATTATTCTGCTCTAATAATCTAAACAAAATCATGCTGGCAGTTAATAAACAAAGTTTTTTGTTTATCATATAATTAAATCGACATATACTCGGAACCCAGCAAACACTTTTTTAAGGGAAAGACTGTTGCATTGCTCTCAAAAAAGTTTACAGAAGCTGGAACTAAATACTAATTACCAAAGCAGCTCTCCGATTAAGCTTAAACTGTTGTTGAAAATATTTTCTAAAAATGTTTACTGGGTTAAAATATTGTGCATGTTTCTATGAAAGTCAATCGGATTTTCTTAGGTATTTATGAATATAAAGGCAAGTTTTGGTTATATAAAATTACTTGCTTAACTTTATTAACAATATAAACAGTTTTTGCATCAAGAATTGCTCATAAAAGTTGTTAAAAAGAAAAATTATCTATTTTATTTATTTTAATTTTTTCTTCCATATATTGATGTCTGTTTTAGATAAATGAATTGTTTTTTCGGACAACGAAAACCCCCTCAAACGTTTAAACAAATTTTCGAAACTATGAACAATGTATGTATATTTACATTTTGTTCATATCATAAATATAAAAAAAGCTAATTAAATTGTTGTATAAACATTAAAATTATCAAAACAATATTTATGGATATTGAGGAAGTAGGTAATTGAAAAGTTTGTTTTTGAAATTTATGGATTCTATAATAATCGTATGTTATAATTTATTTAATAGAGAAAAAATTACAAATAGAACTTTTAAATAGAAATAACGGATGTAGAAATAAAAAAGCGGATGTAAGTCGCCTAAAATTGATGAAATACTTTTTCAAGAAAAGGCACTTTTTAAAGAAAAAGTACTTTTTAGAAAGGTATTTTTTGGAATAGGTATTTTTAAAAATAAAGAAACATTTTGAAAGAAAAGGCATTTGTTTTTTATACAAGGCACTTTTCTAAAAAAAGTACTTTAGACGAGATACTTTTTTAAGATAAGATACTTTTTAAAGATATGTTACTATTTTAAGGAAATATGCTTTTGGTGAAAATTACTTTTTAAGAAAATTAACTCTTTTATAAATAGCAACTCTTCGAAGATGTTATTTTTTTAAGTACTTTTTAAGAAACAGTATTTTTTTTTTTAAAGAAAAAGTAATTTTATTTAAAAAATTAACTTTTTTAAAAAGGTACTTTGTTCAAAAAAGGGGTTTTTTAAGAAAAAGGACTTTTGAAAAAACAGTATTTTTTACGAATAAGCACTTTTATTTAAAAAATTAATTATTTTAAGAAAATTAATTTTTTATGAAAAGGCACTGTAAAAATTTATTATTTTAAGAAAAGGTACGTAAAAAAAACAATTTTTCAGACATAAGTATTTCTTTTTTGAAAAGGAAATTTTCCAAGAAAATGTGCTTTTTTTATGAAAAGATATATTTTTAAGAAATATGCTATTTTAAGAAAGGTACTTTTTGAAGAAATGTGCTTTTTTTTAGAAAATGTGTTATTTTAAGAAACGGTACATTTTTAACAAAAGGCACTTTGTTAAGAAAATATACTTTTTTAAGAAAAGGCACTCTGTAAGAAAAGGTAATTTTTAAGAAAATGTAATTTTTAAGAAAAGGTAATTAAAAAAAAATTACTCAATACGAGGTACCTTAAAAAAAGACTTTTTAAAACACATGGTACTTTTTTAAGAAAAGATACATGTTAGTTCATTCCGATTTTTTTTTATTTTTTATAACAAAATAAAAGCAATCTTTATAGAAATTAAATTTTAAATTGCTTATATTCATTTCCCACGGGTTAGTCAGCAAAAGGTGAGAACTACTGCGTCTGCAAATTCATGGCTCAAACGAAATAAATAAACGTTACATGTGTCTATATGAATTAGCAGTCGCGGTTATGAAAATAATATTTGGCTACCAGTGGGAAAATAATGAACGACATGCATGCATATTTTTTTGTTGTTTTGTTTGTTATTTTATTTTATTTACTTTAAAATTTTTATACATACTTGTCACTTGTAATAATACTTAAATAGCATGAGTTCTTTAATAGAAACGCACATTAATATTTTGCCAATCATAGAGGCCACATCTACCTTTTTGTTTCTCCACGTTATCCGTGTGTACCATTTGGGTAACTTCAATCCTAATTATATTATCCTTGTGTATCACTTGGATAATTAAACCAAATATCAAATAACTTGGTGAAACACCAAGTTATCCCTTCTTTAATTAAGTTAAGCAAGACAAACGAGTCTGCCTTAACAGTACGTTTTTAAGAAAATATATTTTTGAAGAAAAGTAGTTTTTTTTTAGAAAATGTACGTTTTTATAAATAGCTATTATTTTAAGTAATGGTACTCTTTTATGAAATGCTACAATTTTTACGAGAAGGTACATTCTGACGAAAAGTTAAAATAAAATATGAAAAATGAAAAATAAAAAATTAAAAATTTAAAATTAAAAATTAAAAATTAAAAATTAAAAATTAAAAATTAAAAATTAAAAATTAAAAACTAAAACTTAAAAATTAAAACTTAAAAATTAAAAATTAAAAATTAAAAATTAATAATTAAAAATTAAAAATTAAAAATTAAAAATTAAAAATTAAAAATTAAAAATTAAAAATTAAAAATTAAAAATAAAAAATTAAAAATTAAAAATTAAAAATTAAAAATTAAAAATTAAAAATTAAAAATTAAAAATTAAAAATTAAAAATTAAAAATTAAAAATTAAAAATTAAAAATTAAAAATTAAAAATTAAAAATTAAAAATTAAAAATTAAAAATTAAAAATTAAAAATTAAAAATTAAAAATTAAAAATTAAAAATTAAAAATTAAAAATTAAAAATTAAAAATTAAAAATTAAAAATTAAAAATTAAAAATTAAAAATTAAAAATTAAAAATTAAAAATTAAAAATTAAAAATTAAAAATTAAGAATTAAAAATTAAAAATTAAAAATTAAAAATTAAAAATTAAAAATTAAAAATTAAAAATTAAAAATTAAAAATTAAAAATTAAAAATTAAAAATTAAAAATTAAAAATTAAAATAAAAATTAAAAATTAAAAATTAAAATTTAAAAATTAAAAATTAAAAATCAAAAATTAAAAATTAAAAATTAAAAATTAAAAATTAAAAACTAAAAACTAAAAACTAAAAACTAAAAACTAAAAACTAAAAACTAAAAACTAAAAACTAAAAACTAAAAACTAAAAACTAAAAACTAAAAACTAAAAACTAAAAACTAAAAATTAAAAATTAAAAATTAAGAGTTAAAAATTAAAAATTAAAAATTAAAAATTAAAAATTAAAAATTAAAAATTAAAAATTAAAAATTAAAAATTAAAAATTAAAAATTAAAAATTAAAAATTAAAAATTAAAAATTAAAAATTAAAAATTAAAAATTAAAAATTAAAAATTAAAAATTAAAAATTAAAAATTAAAAATTAAAAATTAAAAATTAAAAATTAAAAATTAAAAATTAAAAATTAAAAATTAAAAATTAAAAATTAAAAATTAAAAATTAAAAATTAAAAATTAAAAATTAAAAATTAAAAATTAAAAATTAAAAATTAAAAATTAAAAATTAAAAATTAAAAATTAAAAATTAAAAATTAAAAATTAAAAATTAAAAATTAAAAATTAAAAATTAAAAATTAAAAATTAAAAATTAAAAATTAAAAATTAAAAATTAAAAATTAAAAATTAAAAATTAAAAATTAAAAATTAAAATTTAAAAATTAAAAATTAAAAATTAAAAATTAAAAATTAAAAATTAAAAATTAAAAATTAAAAATTAAAAATTAAAAATTAAAAATTAAAAATTAAAAATTAAAAATTATAAATTAAAAATGAAAAATAAAATATGAGAAATGAAAAATGAAAAACAAAAAATGAAAAATAGAAAATGAAAAATGAAAAATAAAAAATACAAAATGCAAATACAAATTCAAGTCTTAGAAAAAAACTATTAGAGAAAAGAACTAAAATAAAATAAAAATAAAAAAATAAAATAATTTTAATACGAGTAATTTTAAATTACAATAAAAGAGACAACTGGTATTTAGGTGATCTTTTGGGAAAATTACTATTTAGGGGGAATGAAAAATACGTTAGTGTTCTATTTTCATATGTTTCAATGGAAAGGGGATATATGTTGCAAATTTTGGAAAACTTTTAATTTTGGAAATAGGAATAAAACTAAATTACTGCTAGAGAGAATGTTTGTATTTTACTCTCTCGGGAAAAGTAAATATTTAGATGTAATTAGATCGATTTCTCTACCTTTTCGAAGCAAAATAGAAAACATTTGCTAAATAACCCATAACGCGAAGAATACATAAATTTGGAATACTTTTTGAAAAAGGTACTAGTGGTAGTAGTAGTAGTAGTAACTCTTTATTTCCAAAAATAACTTACAAAGATATAATATAACAAGTAAGAAAATTATAGTCGGTCTAGACCGACTATACGATACCCTATACCATGCGTTTAGAGACCCTATCTCTTAGGCCCAACTAACTGGACATAGAGAATAAGCAAGAACCAAATTTGAGTGGGATTTTTATTAATTTTTTTGGCTGCAGATATGAAAAAGTTCATATCGGATGCTATATCTATATAGGGACTTGGTCCAAAAATGGACCGATTCTGATCATGTTTGGTAAAGTCGCTTGTATTTTGCAAAAATATATACAAACAAAATTTGAGAAGAATCAGTGCAATATTTTTGTTTTTTAATAGATTTAAGTGAAGATCGGGAAGCAGCTCTATATGGGGTCAAAGGGATCATTTTTGGACTACTCATTAATGGATGTAATGAACGCATACAAACCCAATTTGAGTAAGATCTATATGACAATTTGGATCTTATGGCAATTTATGTCGATTTCATATGGGTAATTTGTATGGGGGCTAGGTCTGAACATGGACCGATTCTCACCAATTTCAATAGCGTTCATCCCATGGCCGATAAAAGCTTATGTACCAAATTTTGTCAAAATACATTCATATTTGCGACCTGCAGTTTGATTACAAGCTTTACATGGACACACAGACGGACGGACGGACGGACGGACGGACGGACGGACGGACGGACGGTCGGACGGACGGACGGACGGACATTGTTAAATCAACTCAGAAAGTGATTCTGATTCGATCGGTATAATTAAAGATGGGTCTAGGTCAAATATTTTTGGTTGTTACAAACAGCAGCACAAAGTCATTATACCCAAACCACATAGTGGTATAGGGTATAAAAATACTTAATTTAACTTTGACATGTCGTTAGCCGGAATAAGGTACTATTTCAGTTCTGTTTTAAGAGGAATGAAATATTTTTACCTTTAAAAAAATTTCAGGTACTTCTTTCTAGAAGGGCAACAAATTTAATTTTCTACTAAAATTATTAATAAGGGGCACTGAAAATTCACTAAAGCACTAATTTGGGGCTCTTTCAAGAGAATACGGAAATGGTTTGTCCATTTTATATAACATTTATTTAAGTACGCTTTTATTGATAAAATGGGATTTAAAGAACTTTTGATAAAAAATTTTAATTTTAAATTATTGTTTCCCTGTTCATTAATGAAAAGGAACTCCACCCTAGCAATCATAATTAAATTGCGTTGTATTTTAGTATAAAAATATTGTTATTTACGCAACCATTAACAATAACAAACAACACCATTAAAGACACAATAAAAAATTAAGTGGAACTTCAACTATAGCATTTCAAAACAAATGTCCTTTTGTTGTCCTACAGTTGACTTGTTACTTTCATGAATTTCTTGGGTATAAATGTTTTTTATTTTACTGGAACGCGGAATTTCTTTTCAGTGATATTGTTATTATTCTTTTAAAGTAAAACCACATATGGCTTAAATACTGATGATGTAAACTGGCGTTTTTTATGAGGCTCAACCTAAATGTTATTCAGCGAAAGGAGAGGGGAAGTTTTCAAAAGTAACGTTATCGAAGTTTTTTTCTGGAAAATATAACAATGTAAGAATTTTTGTTGTAACCTTTCAATTTTATTTTGTACTAGATGTAACCCGATGTGCTTCGCTACACCCTCCCCCTCCCCCTCCCCCTTTCCGAATCGTTATGAAAGCTCTCACGCAAAGTCCCAAAAAACAGTAATTCAGATATATCACATTTAATATTAAGTTTGTGGTACCCCCAGCGCATTTGCCTAATCCCGCCCATTTTTTTGTCTGACTATTCACGTTAATAATAGATGACCTGAGACAAATTTGCAGAGTTTTCTCTATCATAGTACTTAATATATATGATATTAAAAATTTACTTTGTATGGGAGGTGCCACGCCCACTAAAAATATTTAAAAAATTAAAGCCTGTAGCACTCCCATATCCGCAGTAAGACTATGTGAAAATTTCAGGAAGATCAGATGAGTAGTTACGGAGATTGCCTCTTTATTATGTTAGTATAGATTATTAGGATAGATTTTTTATTTCAATGCTTGCTGATATAGAATGTTTTTTGTTTTTTCATTCGGTACAACAATTATCAGATTTTTCGGCGTTCCTACCCTGGAGCAAGGTACATATAGCTGCCCATGAGAAGAAGATGGATTATCCATATTAGATCTGGCAACACATAACTATTGGCCTTGAACTTAGAATATCATTTGGCAATTTTTCTTTTTACCGATTTTTGATTTTTTCCTATTTTTGATTTTGAAGATTTTTGTTTTTTGGGCGCTTTTATTTTTCGCGATTTTTGGGTTTGGCGATTTTTGATTTTGGTGATATATTTTCCACGACAGATCACATTGAACTAATGAACTTGTTAAAAGACTATCGCTTTCGTAGTGCTTCATATTTTTTACACAGGAGGTGCCACGCCCACTAATCCCATCCTTCCCAATTTTTATTGGACTACTCACATTAATATCTGATGGACTCATGCAAAGTGTCGAGTCTTTCCCTTTTATAGTACACCAGTTATATGATATTAGATATCTACTTTGCATGGGCGGTGCTACGCCCACTGCTCCGATCACGCCCATTTTTTATCTAACTAATCAAATGAATAACTTATGGGCTCACACAAAGTCCCAAGACTCTCACTATTACAGTACTCCAGATATATGACATTTTATATTTACTTTGTATGGTAGGTGCCACGCCTATTGGTCCGATACTGCCCATTTTGCATCCGACTACTCACATTAATAATAGGTGACATCAGAAAAATTTGAAAACCTCTCTCTCTCACATTACTCGAGATATATAATATTGAACTATTACTTGTATTTCCGGCGTAGCTACTAATATTAACAATAGGTGACCTCACACAAATTTGCAAAGCTCTCCCTATCATAGTACTCAATATATGTATATGATATCCGTGAAAATTTCAGGAAGATCAGATGGGTAGTTACGGAGATTGCCTCCTACAAACAAACACACATTACATCTTTATTATATTAGTATAGATTTGTTGAACTGAGAGAAAAAAAATTTCCCCCTTCCCTTCAAAAATTAATTATAATTCTTTGAAATATTAATTTAAATTAATTCCCTTTTTTCATACGGCACTAATTCAAAAGTACTTAAAAATTCTACTTTCTAATACTAAAAAGTACTAAAAAAAGTTTCCTTTAAAAGTATTGAAAAAATTTCCCCTTCCCTCAAAAAATACCAAAGCTGTATATCACTGGTCGTTTCCCTCTTTCTATATAGTAAGTATATTTTTTCAAAAGCATACTTTTCCCCAAAAGTAATAAAAAAATGCGTTTTCAAAATGTCCAAAATATTTCCCTCTTTCTTGAGGAAAGTACACAGAGTAGATACGATATAACTTCTCTTTCTCATAAGAATACTAAAATGACATTTTGTTTTAAAATAATAATAATTTCAATATATCTTCCTTTAAAAAACTATTCCCCAGAAGGGGAAATCCTTGATACCCCCTTTAAAAATGGGCAGAAAATGTCCCACTTTCCTCAAAAAAGTAGCAAAGTTGTTTGTCATTGGTTTTCTTATTCTTCCTTTATAAAATACAAAAATAGCATAATTCCTTGAGATATGAATTTGAATTTATCCTCCTTTTGCAAAAAAGATTCCCTTTTCCCTCAAAAAGTATCAAAAATGTCAACAATTCAAAAGCAATTCAAATTCCTCCTTTCTTTAACGTAAAAATGTATCCGTTTAAAAATCTGTTTAAAAAATGTATCCTTTAAAAATAATACCAGAAATAATCGAAGAAGTCCACAAATTAGTATCCACATTTTAATACTTAGCCCTAATAAAGTAATTTAATTTATAAACATCTTTATTAATTTTGGTCTACTTTCTTGTAAATCTTTTGGAAAAAACATCTCCCTTTCCCCCTAAATGGTACCAAAATAGTACCATTACAAAAGTATTTCAGATGGCCTCTTTCTTAAATTTAAAATAAAACATAAAAGCTTTTCCTATATAATTTAAAAAAAATTTTACCTTTTAAAATAATACCAGAAGTATTTGGAGAAGTCCCTAAATTAGTATCCGCAACTTAACACTTAGCCTTAGAGTAGTAATCTGGGATACCTTCCCCTAAATCTTTTCTAATATACTTTGTACAGTAAAGTTTTTTCTTGCCTTTGGCAATTTTGTGATCTACATTTTAGAAATTCTCTTGTCTTCTACTGAAATACTTATGTGGTACTTTTTCCATAGCTACACTCTACTAAACTATAACATTTTATTTTTTAAATTACATATAACAATGCTAAAACATATGACATGTATATTTGTTTTTATTTTTATATATTTTTTTATAACGACTTATTTGAAAGAAATTGATATATAGAAATAATAACGATAGCAAAAGCTTAAGAAGTTTCTTTGTTGTATCATTTAAGATTCAAAGTAAAATATATTTTATGAAAAGAGTATGAAGAAACAGCATTCTCTGTCATATAGAAAGAAGAATTTGAAAATTTTTTGTAATGGGATAGTAGTTAGAATGCACTTGAGTTCTGAATTAATAAATTTTGTAGTATAAAGTTTGCAAGCGGAAGGTTTTAGGATAGATTTCTAACCTTTTTTTTAAAGGACTAATTCTTAAAAAGTTGCTTTTCTTAACAAAGTACCTGTTCTAAAAAAGTATTTGATACAATAAGAACCCTTAACTCATTTAATCGATAAGCACAATTTACAATGGAGATAGAACAGGATAACAGTGCACCATATCTTAAATATATTTACGCTGATCCCTGACTCACTGACTGACTGATTGATTCTGTAACGCTGAAATAATACACATATCACTCCCTACAAAGCTATGTTACCGACCAGTGCTGCCAATAAAATCTTCTGAAAATCGACAATTTTGGAAACTAAATCACCAAAATCGTCATTTTTTAAACAAGAAATTGTCAAGAAAATAAAAATAAAACTCTACAAAATATTACAAAAGGAAACAATCAAATTTATTTATATCATTCATATTACGAATATTATTACAGCATTGGTTATTTCTAATGTATTAGTGGTGAAATTTCAACGAAAAAAATTTAACACAGCAATCAACTAAATAATTTTATTGACATGTATCTATAGCTGAAACATATAATATAGGTTTAAAGTATCGCCGTAATTAAAACTTAAATCTCAAATGGAGATGCTATTCAAGGTACTTCCGTTTTGAAACGACTTGACCCAGAATTTAATCTATACATATTTTGTAATTTCCATTTACACTGAACAAAAACTATCAATTTTCGATAAACAACCCATTAATTTTTAACCCTTGAAATCGTAATTTTTATACTACTGAAAATTTTAAATCTTCAATCATCATTTTTACAAATTTAACAAATCATTTTAACAAATTGAAAAATCGTCGAAATTACAATAAGTTGTCAAAATTAGCAGCACTGCTAACGACAATAGCACTACATATGCAGATTTCGTGTTACATATGGAATAAGTTGAACGCAAAAAATGCATAAAAAAAACAAGTAAGAAAATTATAGTCGGTCTAGACCGACTATACGATACCCTATACCATGCGTTTAGAAACCCTATCTCTTAGGCCCAACTAACTGGACATAGAAAATAAGCAAAAACCAAACTTGAGTGGGATTTTTATTCATTTTTTTGGCTGCAGATATGAAAAAGTTCATATCGGATGCTATATCTATATGGGGACTAGGTCCAAAAATGGACCGATCCTGATCATGTTTGGAAAAGTCTCTTGTATTTTGCAAAAATATATACAAACCAAATCTGAGAAGAATCAGTGCAATATTTTTGTTTTTTAATAGATTTAAGTGAAGATCGGGAAGCAGCCCTATATGGGGCCAAAGGTATCATTTTTGGACTACTCATTAATGGATGTAATGAACGCATACAAACCCAATTTGAGTAAGATCTATATGACAATTTGGATCTTATGGCAATTTATGTCGATTTCATAGGGGTAATTTGTATGGGGGCTAGGTCTGAACATGGACCAATTCTCACCAATTTCAATAGCGTTCATCCCATGGCCGATAAAAGCTTATATACCAAATTTCATCAAAATATATTCATATTTGCGACCTGCAGTTTGATTACAAGCTTTACATGGACACACAGACGGACGGACGGACATTGTTAAATCAACTCAAAAAATGATTCTGATTCGATCGGTATAATTAAAGATGGGTCTAGGTCAAATATTTTTGGTTGTTACAAACAGCAGCACAAAGTCATTATACCCAAACCACATAGTCGTATAGGGTATAACTAATATCTATTCAAATTCTTCTTTAAATTCCCATTGTTTGTCAATGGAAAAATTCTGCAAAAAAAGTAATGAATGAAATTTTAAACATTTTTATTATTCTCATTTAACGTCGTCCGATATTCATACATACTTCTTTTATCAAAATAAACTTATCCGTTTGTCTGTTTTGTTTTTCATCTCAAAATTGGTTTGTATTGTTAAGAGAGCTTTCGCTCAGTTCTCTGATGGCCAGCACTTACCAAAGAGCATGCTTTTTTTGATAAATATTTGAGAAAAAAGAGATCTTCAATGTGGATTTTGTTGTTGTCCAACGTATGATTTCGTTTATAGCTCTGTATTGAAAAGCCCTTGAAAAAATAGTGCAATATTAAGTTTAAAATTTAAATTATTGTAACTTTGCATAATTAAATTACATTGTAATTTTAGAAGAGAGGTGGGAAAATAATTTTTTTTTTCACTCATAATATTAATTTTTGCATAATTTGCTTTTAAAAAAATTAGGACAAACATAAATTACGTAAAAAGGTATATTTAAGATTTTAATTTGAATAATTTATTGAAATTATCATGGAAGAATTAAAAGAGATTTTTTTTTTTTGAAGTAAAACTAATACGCGCTCATTTTTTCTTTTTTCTTTTTTGGATTTATAGATAACTTTGCAAAAAATGTAGTTCTCTTTTTTTTCAGTTTACATGTATGATGAAATATGAAATATTTTTTTCTTTTTTGTGTACATAGATGTATTGGTGTTTGCATTTATTTAAGGGGTGGTAGGTTTTAAAACCTTTCTTTGGATTTCTCTTCCTGAATGCACAACATGTCGAGAGTGTTGTGTCAAAATTTCAAGTAAATCAGAGCAAAACTTAAGAAGGTACAGTGTTTCCAGCGACCGGCCTCACACGTTATATAGTATACAAATCAGTTTTTAAAAAACTTTAAACCGATTTTCTCGCAAATAAATGTTCGAAGTCCGTGAACATCTTCTTGACTGATTCTTTTGAAATTTTAGATACTGTATCTACACAAAAATCATCAGGTAACCACGAAGTTTTTTTATACCCTATACCACTATGTGGTTTGGGTATAATGACTTTGTGCTGCTGTTTGTAACAACCAAAAATATTTGACCTAGACCCATCTTTAATTATACTGATCGAATCTGAATCACTTTCTGAGTTGATTTAACAATGTCCGTCCGTCCGTCCGTCCGTCCGTCTGTGTAAACCTTGTAATCAAACTGCAGGTCGCAAATATGAATATATTTTGATGAGGTTCGGTATATAAGCTTTTATCAGCCATGGGATGAACGCTATTGAAATTGGTGAGAATCGGTCCATGTTCAGACCTAGCCCCCATACAAATGACCCCTATGAAATCAACATATATTGCCATAAGATCCAAATTATAATATAGATCTAAGTCAAATTGGGTTTGTATGTATATATCACATCCATTAATGAGTAGTCCAAAAATGATCCATATGAGACAGCTCTTAGTCATAGGCCCCATATAGAGCTGCTCTCCGATCTTCACCTAAATCTATCAAAAAACAAACATATTGCAATGATTCTTCTCAAATTTTGTTTGTATATATTTTTGCAAAATACAAGAGACTTTACCAAACATGGTCAGGATCGGTCCATTTTTGGGCCTAGTCTCCATATAGATATAGCATCCGATATGAACTTTTTCATATCTGCAGCCGAAAAAATTAATAAAAATCCCACTCAAATTTGGCTTATGCTTATTTTCTATATTCAGTTAGTTGGACCTGAGATATAGGGTCTCTACACGCATGGTATTGGGTATCGTATAGTCGGTCTAGACCGACTATAATTTTCTTACTTGTTTTATTTCACATGGTCCGGTAACGAGTTATGATGTTCACCGCAAAACAACAACGCCACCTGATATTGGCTGTCACGGACTTATTTATTAAAATTTTTAGTTGAAACTTTTTTCAAAGATTCTTTAAATGTTATGCTATAACGTGCATTCATGTCTTCAAAAAAGAATTATGCAAAATACGACTTTTATTAACTTTTAAAAACTCCTTATGTATAGAAGCAGAAAATATAAAGCAAAGGTTGGCTACTGGCAAACTTATGCGAAAATATACATAAAAGGACCTTTTACAAAACTTCATTTGAAAATCGAAGTTTTTGGTTTATATTTTTTACAACTGTTTTCCGATTTCTTTTTTTTTTTTTAAATTTTAAAAGCATTAAAATTAATTTTTATTAAATATATAAAAATAGGAAAATTTTTAAATGGGAAAAAAAATTTGTTTGTTAAAATCAAAATAAACGGGCGCCTAGGCGCCACACAATCCACTAGTTAAAAATATTTAGAGAATGTTGTCATAAAAGAGAATTGGTAGCAATGTTTTTAGATCCAGTAGATGTTAATGGTTTGATTCTTTATTCGTAATTGGGAATGTGTAACTATTTTGAATTTATTTAACATTCTGTGTTAAAGCTGTATGTAGTTTTCATTTATATTGGTTTTGAAATAAACAGTTCCAGTTTGTTCGTATGCCAACGCGCGTGTCATGTTGAGTGTGGGATCTTCAGCCTTTTTTCCGCAAATATAGTAAATGAACGTAATGAATTCTTCAGAAGCACCATTTATAATTTTCCTGGTCTTATAGATGAATATTTTTTTTATTATTATTATTATTATTATTATTATTATTATTATTATTAGAAATTAATCCATCCCTGCATAGGTCCGCATATGCTAGAGATTACTCATCCCTGGTACGAACCACGGGATAAGCACTGTTGCAGCGTAAGCTGTATGAACTATGGTTTTGGAATAATTTATTATTATTAGTAGTATTTAAATAACTACTTTTAAATGACATTTCGTATTAATTAACAAATATTATCATATATTCTGATTAAAGGTTAAAATTTTTAATAAAATTTACAGTTTTCTTTCTAAAAAGATTTATATTAATTTCGTTCTTGACATCATTCGGCATCATGTTGTAAAGACTTAATCCTTTGTAAATTAAAGACTTTTGTATTGCTGTTGTATCTGCTCTCTGTGGTCTAAAGTCTAAGGCATTCCTAAGGTTATAGGGTTGAACATCTCCAACATATCTAATTTGTTCGATCAAGTAATCTGGTGCTCTTCCCATCTTCATTTTTCGGATAAAGAATATTGTATTAAGTTGCAGCCTTTATTGGATGTTTAGCCATTTCAGTGCGTCTAACATATATCTTATTGACGTAAACCGATTGCATTTTAAAATTGAGCGCATAGCCTTATTTTGTAGTTTCTGCAGCCTCGTTATTTGTTGGTCTGAACAGCATGTAAATAATATGGTTGACCCATACTCAAAATGAGGTTTTATGGTAGTGTTATAGATATTAATTAATATATTAGTTAATATTGTCACCCTGTTTCTTAAACGTTTAAAGAACCCGATTTTCTTGCCAATTTTCTTACATTACATATGATGATCTTTAAAGTTTAAATCCTTGTCAATCAAGAAACCCAAATATTTTATATTATTCACTTTTTCTATTATTACATTATTTATTTTGAATGTTATGTTTGTGTTCATATTGATTTCCAATAATTTAGTTTTATTTTCGTTAAGTTTTAATTTATTCATTTTTAGCCATTTATTAATATTATTCTTTAAATTTTCATGACCTATTTCGTCCGTTGCTACTTCTGTGAAAATCAAAGTATCGGCCGCATAAAGTACAGCTTCGCATTTCTTTAATGTATTTTCAATATCGTTTATATATATAACATATAGTAGAGCTCCTAAAATTGAGCCTTGTGGTACTCCAAAATCATTATACCCTATACCACTATGTGGTTTGGGTATAATGACTTTGTGCTGCTGTTTGCAACTACCAAAAATATTTGACCTAGACCCATCTTTTATTATACCGATCGAATCAGAATCACTATCTGAGTCGATTTAACGATGTCCGTCTGTCCGTCCGTCCGTCTGTGTGTCCATGTAAAGCTTGTAATCAAACTGCAGGTCGCAAATATGAATATATTTTGATGAAATTTGGTATATAAGCTTTTATCGGCCATAGGATGAACCCTATTGAAACTGGTGAGAATTGGTCCATGTTTAGAAACAGCCCCCATACAAATGACCCCTATGAAATCAATATAAATTGTCATAAGATCCAAATTATCATATAAATCTTAGTCAAATTGGGTTTATATGTATTTATTACATCCATTAATCAGTAGTCCAATAATGATTCCTATGGGACAACTCTTAGTCATAGACCACATATAGAGCTGCTTCCCGATCTTCACTTAAGTCTATCAAAAAACAGAAATATTGCACGGATTTTTTCCAAATTTTGTTTGTATATATTTTTGCAAAATACAAGAGACTTTACCAAACATGGTCAGGATCGGTCCATTTTTGGACCTAGTCCCCATATAGATATAGCATCCGATATGAACTTTTTATACCCTATACCACTATGTGGTTTGGGTATAATGACTTTGTGCTGCTGTTTGTAACAACCAAAAATATTTGACCTAGACCCATCTTTAGTTATACCGATCGAATCAGAATCACTTTCTGAGTTGATTTAACAATGTCCGTCCGTCCGTCCGTCCGTCCGTCCGTCCGTCCGTCCGTCTGTGTGTCCATGTAAAGCTTGTAATCAAACTGCTGGTCGCAAATATGAATATATTTTGGTGAAATTTGGTATTTGTCTTTTATCGGCCATGGGATGAACGCTATTGAAATTGGTGAGAATCGGTCCATGTTCAGACCTAGCCCCCATACAAATGACCCCTATGAAATACCTATGAATATAATATATATATATATATATTACATCCATTAATCAGTAGTCCAAAAATTATACCTATTGGACAACTCTTAGTCATAGGCCCCATATAGAGCTGCTTCCCGATCTTCACTTAAATCTATCAAAAAACAAAAATATTGCACGGATTCTTTTCAAATTTTGTTTGTATATATGTTTGCAAAATACAAGAGACTTTACCAAATATGGTCAGGATCGGTCCATTTTTGGACCTAGTCCCCATATAGATATAGCATCCGATATGAACTTTTTCATATCTGCAGCCGAAAAAATTAATAAAAATCCCACTCAAATTTAGTTTATGCTTATTTCCTATATCCAGTTAGTTGGGCCTGAGAGATAGGGTCTCTAAACGCATGGTATAGGGTATCATAAAGTCGGTCTCGACCGACTATAATATTCTTACTTGTTTGTTAATGCTTTTAAAAATAATCTTTAGTTCTTGTAAATGTATTGCACGGAATTTAAATTTAAATTCACAGGTATTTGATTTTCATACTGCACATTTTCAATGGAATATCTGATTTCCTTAATACTATTTACAAAATAATCATTAAAATTTTTGGCTGTTTGAAAATTGTCTTTATATTCTATTTGTTTATATATCACAATTTTTATAACAGATTTGGGTTTTTTTAGGACTAGTTCTTTAATTTTACACCACATTTCTGTTTGGTTATTTACACTTTTTATTTTATTATTAATATTTTTATTTTTCTCATGTTCAATTTTTGCTTTATAGATATTTATAATTATTTTATAACTATTCCAAGCGTCATTTGTATTTACTGTAATTTAATTTTGATACTTAAAGACTTTTTCTGTTTTCAATGATTTGAGTTCGTTGCTAAACCACTTGTTTTTACTTTTTTCAGTTATTTTTTTCTTAATAGTAAATTTTTTAATTGTTTTTTCAAGGCAGTTAACAAAATAGTGTACATATTCGTTTAAATCATTTATTTCATCATAATTTAATATTGCACTTATTTCATTTTTGAAGCTCTTTCTATTGTATTTGAAAATATTTATTTCTTTATTATTTTGCTTCATATTTTCAGTCTCGATAAAGATGTCAATGGATTCATGATCAGATATTTTATTATTTATATTATTTTTTGCCGTAATAGTTTCATTATTTGTTATTATATAGTCAATTAAAGTTTTCGAGTTTTTTGTTATTCTAGTATATTCTTTCATTACATGTGTTAGTCCATTATCATTAAGTATGCTTTCCAATCTGCTTGTATAAAAATCATTTTTCCAGTCAATGTTAAAATCTCCGGCTAATAAGATATCACAGTTTGTTTCACATATTTCTTCTAAAAAATCTTAAAAAGTATCACAGAATTCTGATTTTGAACCACTTGGTGACCTATATATTATTATTATTATTATTGATGTTTTTTAATATTTCGCCATACACGCACTATGTTATTTTTGATATTGTTTATATGCCAATGTTTTTTGAAATAAACTATTACTCCCCCAGTTCTAGCTGAATTCAATAAGGTGCTATAATGCTCGTATTGGTCTATTTCAATTTCACTTTCATCTATTTCATCAGTTTGATGCGTTTCTGTTAAAATTATGAACTCAGGTTTATTAATTGCTGCTATTATTCCTAATTTGTTGAAGTTGTTAATCAAGCCTTGAATGTTTGTGTATATACCATGAACCTAGATGGATAAACCCATCCTTCTCTTTTGAAGATTCAATTTATTTTGATACACCGGACATTCCCGGTGATTCTCATCAAGTCCTAGATTTAGTCTTTTATTCTCTTTTATGCAATTAATACAAATCATGATTATTTCAGAATTACAAACTTTACCTCTGTGGTTTCCATGGCATTTGTAGCATACAATTTCATTCTTACAGTCCGACGCTTTATGGTTATATCCTTGGCACTTGAAGCATTGCATAATGTCCGTACCATCAAAAACCCTACATCTATCCCACCCTAATTAAGCTTTTGACCTGATATTATTTTCGGATACGATTCATTGTCTATTTTCAATTTAGCATTAAATATTGTTCTATTATATCTTTTTGTTTCATATATTTTAATAACGTCTATATTGCTATTTTTTAGTATTTCGTTCTGTTTTTTTAATTTTTCTATGAATTCTTTATCAGACATTTTAAAGCTTAAGTCAGTGATTACAATTTGCATATCAACATCTTTTGGGATTTTTATTTCATAATCTTCACTAATTTCATCTTGTATCGCCTTTTTAATTTTTTCCCGTTCTTCTATATTTTCACTCTGGATCACAACCGTACCGTTTTTTCTGCTTTCAATATTTGTAATTTTAAAATTGATTGGATCAACTTTTTTATTTAATTCAGCTTTTGTTTTTTCTATACTTTGTTTCTCCTTTGGTTTAACAATTAAGGGGACATTTTTTGATAAATCTGGCATCGTTTTCAACGATTGCGCATATGACATTTTTGCGCATATGACATTTTGTTATTATTTTTTTTCGATGGTATCGCGTATATCTTTGTTATTATTTTCAACTTTGTTCATGTTTCCATATAGGATTTTCACTTGTACATTTTTTTTTTCACATAAGTTCTGCATATTATCCATCTTTTTGAATCTCGCGTCATAACGACTTTCTATTGCTTCCAATTGTGATTTAATTTCACATTCAAATTCATGTTTATATTCTAACAAAGATTGTTTATTTTTATCAACACTATTTTGAATTTCTCTTACAACAAGATCTACATTTTGAATGTATAGCATACAATCATTGCAGATATATCGTACAAAATTGTCTTCATCAATAATATTTGCGGAATATTGGTCTATGCCAGCACATTTTTTGTAAAGTGATACACTTTACCACATACTCCATTGCATCGTATGCCACTTTCGTCTCTTATTGCTAACCTGCATTTACTGCATTCAGCCATATCATAAGTGAGATTAACAAATTTGTTGCCTCCGAAAAGAAAATTCAACTTTTTGTTAATATTTTATTTACCACTTTATGAATATATAATGTTTATGTTTCTAAATAGTCACTATCTATTTTTTTATCACTTTATTATTATTATTTTATTTATTTAATCAGAGCTTTGATATTTTTGCTTGTTACTGATTACCAGGGTTGCCAACAAGTCGCTTAGGAACAGACTCATAATCGAGGAGGCGTGGTTTTTCCGAGTAGTTTTTATTAAATTAACTATTTCGAATGCCAAATTTGTTATGGATCTTTCTTTCAATATATGCGTGTACCCGACTACCAACTATTTGTGTTCTATGGTAATTTATTTTGCACACAAGAAGAAACTAAAGCGTTTGAAAGCACAACATTTCTGTTTTGGAGTAAATAATAATGTGGTGAATATCGGGAAATTGCTGAATTACATTTGTTAAATATATCTTTTCGAATAATTTCAATAAAATGAGAGCAAATTCGAATTAAACTTTTTTCATAGAACTTTGACTTACATGTATCATTAATTTTTCTTGTCTCACGCTCAATAATTACATTTTCTTTACAGAAGCATTGGTATTTCTTAACTTCCATTCGGTTTTGTAGATTACTAAATATCCAATTTTTTCTAATTTTGTTGAAACTGGCTTCTGTACCACTATCCATTCATTCATTTCAGGCATATTGTTATTCACTCTGTTACTTTTTGTAATTGTGTTAATGTATTATTGTTATTTTATCTCATCTACAAAATTGCATGTAAAGGAGACGGGTCCAATATATGCAACAAAGTATGAGGTGGAACTACAAATACTAAAACTAAAACTAGTATAGCATTAAATAAATCTGACCAACTGAACAAAAAAACAGCTGTTGCGGCCCATTGTGCTTGGACAAACCCAAAACCAAACTCTGAAAAGTTTTACAGGGAAAGCATAATTACGCAAGGAAATGCTTAATAATTGACGTACCCACAAATAAGAGACACGGTGAAATGCGCACAACTTTACAGGAAAAAAATAAAAGGATAACACATATGATCAATATTTTCAGCTCAGTAGTTAAAAATTATTTAATGAAGATAGAGGAGTTTTTGTGGTTTTTTATATTTGTTTATCAACAAATTAAAATATAAATGTAAAATAATATACTCGTTGTAATATTTTCTGAAATAAAGTACCTTTCCTTAATAACTATATTTTATTAAAATATTACTTTTTCTTGAAATCACTTTTTATTAAAAAATTTCCTGTGATTTAATAGAACTTTGTAAAAAAAAATTTAGTATATCTGTTTGTTTTTGTCATTCATATCCGTGATGATGGCTAACTGGGTTAGTCGAATTATTAAATACTAATAATAATAATAAAAATCCAAAATAAGATTATTTCTTGTGTTTATTAATCTTTTTGGACCTCAAGCCGAGCAACTATCATTATCAAAAAAAAAAAATACTTTTTTAAAAGAGTATCTGTTTTTAAAAAGTACAGTGTCTCAAAGAACGACCTTTTCTTAAAAAAGAACGCTTTCTTAAAAGTTCTTTTTCTTCAAAATGCTCCTTTTCTAAAAAGTATCTTTTCCTAAATAAAGTACATTTTTTAAAAAAGTACCTTTTCTTAACATCTTATTTTTTCTAAATAACAACCTTTTCTTGAACAAATTACCTTTTTTTAAAAAAGAAAATTTGTTAAAACAAATGCTCTTTCTTCGAAAAGTATTTTTTCCAAGTACCTTAATTAAAAAAGTACGTTTTCTTAAAAAGTATATTTTTATTCAAAAAGTACCTTCTATTATACAAGTATATTTTCTTAACTTAAGTAGCTTTTCTTAAAAGGTACCTCTTCTTAAAAAGTAAATTTTCTTAAAAAACTACCTCTTTTTAAAAAAATTACTGTTTTTAAAAAAGTACCTTTCCTTAAAAAAATATAACTTCTTAAGAGAATCTTTTTTTAAAAAGTAACTTTTCTTAAAAAATTAACTCTTCTTAAAAAGTACGTTTTCTTAAATAAATATGGACCTCTTCTTTTTAAAAAAGTATCTTTACTTAAAAAGTATGTATTCTTTGAAAAGTGCCTTTTCTTAAAGATTGTCCTTTTCTAAAAAAGTACCTTTTTAATAAAAGTATCCTTCCTCAAAAAAGTAGATTTTCTTAAAATAGCAAATTTTCCTAAAGAAGAACCTTTTACATAAAAAAATTGTTTCTCTTAAAAAGTTCAATTTCTTATAAAAGTATTTTTTCTTAGAAAGTATGTTCTCTTTAAAAAGTTAATTTTTTTCAAAAGTTCCTTTGCTCAAAAAAGGGCATTTCCTTAAAAAAGTACACTTTTGTAAAAAATGTATCTTTCTTCAAAATATAGCTTTTCTTAAAAAAATAACTTTTCTTAAATAAAGTACCTTTCCTTAAAAAGTACCTTTTATTAAAAAATTAGCTTTTCTTAAAAAGCAATTTTTGTTAAAAAATGCCCTGTTTTTAGAAGAACTTGTTCTTAACAAAGAACCATTTCTAAAAAAGTACATTTTATTCAAAAGTACCCTTTCTTAAAAAATACCCCTTTTTCTGGAAAAGAACCTTCTCTTAACGAAATCCATTTTTTTAAAAAAATACTTTTTCTTGAAAAAACTAAAATACAAATATATAAATACCTGTTCTTAAAATAGCAGCTCTTGCTTAAATAAATATGACCTAATCTTTTCTTTCTTAATTAAGGTACCTTTTCAAAAAAAGTATATTTCCTTAAGAAATCACAATTTCTTTAAAAAAGTAAATTTTTGTAAAAAAGTACTTTTCTTAAGAAGTACATTTCCTTAAAACAGTGCATTTTCGTAAAAAAGTAACCTCTCTTTAAAAAGTACCTTTCTTTGAAAGTGTCTTTCCTTATCACGTTCGCGGACGTGAATGCTAAGCATTCGTTTTCATAGTGATGCAAAATTACACGAATGCTATAGCATTTAAATTTTATATTACAACTTTGTTCAAAAATAATTTCCTGTATGTTTTTGCAGCTCCCAGAAATTTTTAGCGTCGGCGAACGTATTAAAAAGTACTTTTTCTTAAAAAAGGACATTTCCTCAAAAAAGTAACCTTTCTTAAATAAATTACCTTTCCTTACAAAGAACCTTTCATTAAAAAATTGTCTTTCCGTAAAACAGTACCTTTTCTTACAAAATTATCTTTTATTAAAAAAGTACCTCTTCTTAAAAAAGTAAAAAAGCATCTTTTCTTAAAAATAATGTAAATTTTTTTTAAAAATCGTCTTTTTTTAAATATCTTTTCTTAAAAATACAACTTTTCTTAAACAAGTAAGAGTGTTAAATTCGGCTGTGCCGAATTTTTTAATACTCCACCTGCGACTTAAACTCAATATTACACCCAATCTGGAGGACGATTACCACTTTAAAACTGTTGCCGATATTGAAACATTAATTCCGAATACCAATTAAATTTAAAGTTAATTGTTGTTCTATTATAATTTCTTTTTATAAAAAAAAATGATCGTGTCTTCTATAGAAAGAATTAACTAATACTAGCAGATTCCAGTGCTCGAAATTCGAGTGCAATTTCTAGGCAGTTTTATTTTTCAACTTAGCCAATTCACAAAGTTAACAAACTCATTAACAAACACATTAACAAATTTAATAAAACACACATAGCAGATGTATAATTTTATGTATGTGTTTGTAGCAACTTTAAATGTCATTTACTCAAAATAAAGGAAAAAAATTAAAAATCTGTACATCTGCAAAACGGCTTAAAAGAAATACCTTTCAAATAATAAACGATAGAGCAAAACATCGGTTACAAGAAATTCCCTAGCCTATTAATATTAGAGATTTGATTACTAGAGTAGAAATCCTATAAGTTCCCTAAGTACTACATAGAAGACTAATGAAATTCATTATTTAGAAGTTATACCATACTTAAAAAAAAAAAAAATTAAATGATTCTTGGCTAAAAATTATTTTATAAAAGTATTTATTTAGCAAACAATTTTTAGGCTGAACAATATCTGTGAATTTAAAATTATAAGCATAACTTTCAATTAAAACTAAAACAATAATACTTATTTCTTTTGTATAATATTTTTATTAAAAAAAAAATAAAACCCAACTTTATTATGATTCCATTCTAAATTGCTTGCATATCCTTAAGCAATTTTTTTATGTTAAACAAAAGGAAAAAATCTCCGTGCACATGTTTTGTCATGTTTTGTTTTTGATTATTTTAAATCACATGGAGGAACAATACAAAAATCATGACAGAATTTTTAAGGTCTTTTATAAGAGTTAATTTTTTTATGTGAAAGAAGAAGAACAACAGTTTTTGTTGTGCCAGCTTATACTCACTTTTCTTCATAATATTTGTCATTTGGAATATAGTCAATTTTGAATACACGCAGATACACATGCATAAGCAGTCATAAAACAGGATAAGGAAACAACACATATAACCATGGCAAAAAGATGGAAAGTGATTTGAATGTGATAGTCTAAAGAAAAAGAAAACTATAAAAACTGTATATTTTATATAAAATATGAAATGGCAGGATGTATCATATTACTTTTCATTGCATGTTTAAGATTGGTTAAGGTTTTGTTTTTTTCACCAAGAGTTTTCTTTTTTTTTTTTTTATATTACTTCTACGTAAAACAGGAAAAAGCAGAAAATTGCATTTTTGTACTCTGGTCGTGTTGCAAGGTATGATAATATGTGTTATAACATCAAGGGGAACAAAATTTCTGGAAAATATGAAAAATGGTTTGACATGTAGTGAATGTGTTGCAAATATATATGAAAAAAGTAAGAAAAATACCTATGAATGTTCTTAATACTACCTGTACGTATGTATACATTGCAATGTATGTACTTAATAATGTGACAGGACATTCAAATAAGAAAATATCCTTGCTACCTTTATGTTTCTTTATGGTATTTTTTCATTTAGGGGAAGACGACAACTAAAAGTTCAGTGGGATGTGTGAGAAAATGTTTCATATGAATACAGTTTTAGTCACGAAAAAAAGCAAGGAAAGAACTGCTAGAGTACTTTATTGAAAAGTCTAAGAAAAATCATAAAACTGTTGTAAATTAGGAAGAAAAATTATAGAAAATAATTCCATGATTTTCGTTTTTTTAATGTAATTTCGACAAAACAAACGTAAAGTCGAACTTTACAATATGAAAGTATTTCATTATTCACAGTATCGAATGCCTTTGAGTGATCTCAAAGCAAAAGAAATGCAATATTGCCATTATTGATATACCCACGAATATCTTCCGACACATTAAAAGGTACAGTTATGCAGCTGTTTTTAAGACGAAAACCTGATTGTCTGTCTGAGAGTAGACTCGTTTTTCAACTTGCTGATGCAAGAACCTTTCAAGCACTTCAGACAAGTATGGTAGAATAGCAACGGGATGATATTCTTTATTTGATTTGGGAACGGGTAAAATTTTAGCATATTTTCAACTTTCAGGATTAGTAAATTTATTACGTTTTTAAAAAAGTACTATTTCCACTAGAATGTAAAAAGTTTCCACACCCATTGCTATTATCTTTAAGTATGTGTAAAGTAATTGTTTTAAGAAAAGGTATTTTATGAGGAAAAGGAATTTTTTAAGGAACTGTAATTTTTTACGAAAAGATACTTTTTTAAGGAAAAGTACTTTTTTTTTTAAAGAAAATATACTTTTTTTAGGAAAATTAATTTTTTTAAAGGAGAGATACTTTTTGAAAAAAATTTACTTTTTAAAGGAAATAAACTTTTTTAAAGAAAAGGTATTTTTTTAAGAAAGTATACTTTCTTAAAGTAAAGGAACTTATTGAAGAGAATTAACTTTTTCGGGAAAATTCACTTTTGTAAGAAAATGTAATCTTTTAAGAAAAGGTACTTTTTAAGAAAAGGTATTTTTTTTAAAGGAAATATACTTTTTCAAGAAATGAAGCTTTTTAAGAAAAGATACTTGTTTAAAAAATGAATTTTTTAAGAAAATAAACTTTATTAAAAAAAGGTACGTTTTCAAGAAAATACACTTTTTAAGAAAATGTACTTTTTTAAGAAAAGGTACTTTTTAAGAAAATTTACCTTTTTAAAGGATAGGTACTTTTTTAAGAAAAGACACTTTTTTAAGAAAATTTACTTTTGAAGAAAATGTACTTTTTCAAGAAAGGGTATTTTTTTTTTCAAGAAATGCCACTTTTTAAGAAATTGTACTTTTTCAAGAAATGACATTTTTTAAGAAACTTTACTTTTTAAGAAAAAGCAATTTTTTAAGAAAACGTACTTTTTTAAGAAAAGGTACTTTTTTAAGAAAAGTCACTTTTTCAAGAAATTACAGTTTTTAAGAAAATGTACTTTTTTAGGATCAGGTACTTTTTTAAGAGAAGGTAGTTTTTTAAGAAAAGGTAATTTTTAAGAAAACGTACTTTTTTTAAGAAAAGGTACTTTTTTAAGACAAGTCGCTTTTTCAAGAAATGACAGTTTTTAAGAAAATATACTTTTTTAAGACAAGGTACTTTTTTAAGTGAAGGTACTATTTTAAGAAAAGGTACTTTTTAAAAAAAATATACTTTTTAAGAACAGGTACTTTTTTAAGAGAAGTTAGTTTTTTAAGAAAGGGTTCATTATTAGGAAAATGCAGTAGTTTAAGAAAATAAACTTTTCCAAGAAAATTCAACTTTTTAAGAAAATTTACTTTTTTCTAAAGAAAAAGTACTTTTTTAAGAAAAGGTACTTTTTTAAGAAAAGGCACTTTTTAAGAAAATGCACTTTAGAAAAGGAACTTTTTGAAGAAAATATAATTTTTTAAGAAAAGGTCTCATAGTTTTTAAGGTATTTTTTATAGGAGATGTACTTTTTTAAGAAAATATACTTTTTAAGAAGAAGTACTTTTTTCGGAAAGGGTACTTTTTTAAAGTGCCTTTACTTTTTTATTAAATTTTTTTGGAAGATTCTTATTCCTTAGCTAACCTTCCCCAGTTGCAAGATCTTTCCCCATACATGAGCAAACATTATGCATATGAATTGTATATTAAGTTTGTGTTAGTTGTTTATGCATTTATTTTGCTTACAACATTCATTCTCTCTTGTACAAGATGTCTCATATTGTCTCATATATGCAAAAGAAATATGCTATGTTGGGAAAACAAAATTTAAGTATGTAAAGTATGTATTGTATTTTTTAAATATGTATTAAAAAAGTAAAAAAAAAGGAAAATTGTGAATTTTCGTTAAGTGTAAAGAATTTTTTTGCTTCTATAAATATTTTTGTTATAGAATAGTTGTACATAAAAACGGGATTTACAATTCTTAAAAAAGAAATGGATATAAACTGAAAAAAAGCTCTGATCTTAAATATATTATTCACAGAGTGAATTAATAATGCGACTTTAAGGTATTGATTCAATATGAGATATAAATTATTCTGAAAAATACATTCAAATACTCAAAGATTTTCGATAATAAATTATAAGTTTTCAAATCATACCATTTTAAGAAATGGTAATAAGTTAATATATAAAAATATTTAAAAAAAAGTAGCATTAATCATAAGTTTAGAGATAAATGCACTTAAGAACTCTTATACTTAAGCAAATATTTACGTACCAAATTTATTTCGAAAATTTAATTCAAAATTGGTATCTAAAATTGCCAACCGATTTTAGCAAAAAATATACCATTACAGATGTGCACCATCTTGTACATGTTTTTTGAGTAAAATTCATTTAAAGTTTCCACTAACACATACATAACAAGTAAGAAAATTATAGTCGGTCTAGACCGACTATACGATACCCTATACCATGCGTTTAGAAACCCTACCTCTTAGGCCCAACTAACTGGACATCGAAAATAAGCAAAAACCAAATTTGAGTGGGATTTTTATTAATTTTTTTGGCTGCAGATATAAAAAAGTTCATATCGGATGCTATATCTATAAAGGGGCTAGGTCCAAAAATGGACCGATCCTGATCATGTTTGGTAAAGTCTCTTGTATTTTGCAAAAATATGTACAAATAAAATTTGAGAAGAATCAGTGCAATATTTTTGTTTTTTAATAGATTTAACTGAAGATCGGGAGGCAGCTCTATATGGGGTCAAAGGGATCATTTTTGGACTACTCATTAGTGGGTCTAATGAACGCATACAAATCCAATTTGAGTAAGATCTATATGACAATTTGGATCTTATGGCAATTTATGTCGATTTCGTATGGGTAATTTGTATGGGGGCTAGGTCTGAACATGGACCGATTCTCACCAATTTCAATAGCGTTCATGCCATGGCCGATAAAAGCTTATATACCAAATTTCATCAAAATATATTCATATTTGCGACCTGCAGTTTGATTACAAGCTTTACATGGACACACAGACGGACGGACATTGTTAAATCAACTCAGAAAGTGATTCTGATTCGATCGGTATAATTAAAGATGGGTCTAGGTCAAATATTTTTGGTTGTTACAAACAGCAGCACAAAGTCATTATACCCAAACAACATAGTGGTATAGGGTATAAAAAACATATTTAAGCTTCAAATAAAAAACTATATGTGTGTGTTTATTAAATTTGTGTTGAATTGTGAATTGGCTAAAATTGATTAGCATACCTTTACGCTCTTCTATAATTAGAATTTGCACTCGAATTTTGAGGGCTGGGCTCTGCTGGGAAATATGTTTTAATATAAAAATATCTTAGAATACAAAAATCGACTTAAAGCAGAAATATTTTTTGCTAGAAAAAACACTTTAACTTTAAGCTGCAAATTCTATGAAATTTTAAACATGTTGAATGTAATTTAATGCAGTTATAATCTATAATATTAATAGGCTAGGCGAATTCTTGTGACATATGTTTTGTTCTACCGTTTTATCGCAATTTTGACCAAACGCATATTATTTCTTTTTAGCCGTTTTGCAGATTTACAGAATTTTAAATTGTTTCCTTTATTTTGATTAAATCGCATTTAAAATTGCTACTAATACATAGATAAAATTATACAATGCTATGTGTGTGTTTATTAAATTTGTTAATGTGTTTGTAATAAAAATGATTTTGTTTTTTGTGTTGATTTGTGAATTGGCTATAACTGATTAACATACTTTTAGGGTCTTTATTTAATGAAAAAAAAAAAAAAAAAATTTCTTAGAATTTGCGCTCGAATTTCGACGGCTGGAATCTGCTAGTGATTTATTAATATATTGCAAAAATAAATGTTAAGCATAGGACTGTTTTTTTTAATTAACTAAATAAATCTCATATTTAAAAAAATATTTAAAACTTTTGACTGCGTAAAATCATTTAAAAAAGTATAAATAAAAATTTGGATTTCGTAGTATTGATCCAAACTTAGCAAATGGTTCTGGGAAATCACTTTGAATAAAAAAAAAATTCTTCTGTATTAATAAATAACTTATGCATAAAAATAAATTTAAATTAAAATTGCTTTTTTAAAAGTAAAATTCACATAGATTTGTTTTAGCATTTGGATGAATATAACACGATTTCATTAAAATACAAGTAAGACCGACTGTGCAATACCCTATACCATGCGCTTAGCGAATTGGTTATGGGTCCAACTGATTGGGTATAGAAAATAGGCATAAATCGAACCTTAGTGAAATTTTTAGTATTATTTTTTGGCTACAGCTCTGAAAAACTTCATATCGGATGCTATATTTAAGGGACTAGGTCGAAAAATGGACCGATTCTAACGATATTTGATAAAGTCAAATATAGGGTTTATTTTTGATTAATGGATGTAATAAACATACACAAACCCGAGATCTATATTATAATTTGGATCTTATGGCAATTTAGTCGATCCCATAAGTGTCGTTTGTATGGGGACTAGGTCTGAACATGCACTGATTTTCACCAATTTCAATAGCGTTCATCCTATGGCCGATAAAAGCCATGATATATTCATATTTGTGAGCTGAAGTTTGATTACAAGGTTTACATGGACACACATACGGACGAACAGAGCTAAATTTAATCAGAAAGTGATTATGGGTCTATCGGTATAATAAGAGATTCTAGGTCACATATTTTTGGTAGTTACAAACATCAAATATTAATATTAATCATACGCCTTGAATTTTTCTTTAAATAATCCTAATAAGTCTCATAGTCCCGGTTCACACGATGCGATTTTTATTGCGTTTGTTCAGTTTGTATGAGCGTGGAGAAAGAAGAGTGGTATTTGGTACGGAGTTGCTTGTACTCGAAAACTCTTTTTGTTGTGCCATTCGTAATTGTAAACACGTAGTTACTGCAATTCTTTTCATTCTTGGCTTCGCTGTGAAAAATTATTATTATTTCATTTATTTAATTATTTTTTTATTATTTGATTTTTTCCTTGACTTCCATTTTTCACACAAATACATTTTTCACTTTGAACCAATAATAAATCTTTTTTACACAAACTAAAGGCAATGGACGGGCAAAAATATAAGAATCAGGAATGCTAGGAAATAACGGTTCGACATCAAAGGATATTAATCTTTCATCGTCTGATATTGCAAGGTTCCCAATCCCAAAAAAGCCGAAAAGTATTTACATAATAACAAAAATATTTTAATTTTGAATGCTGACAAAGGCAATTTTACAGTAGCGATGGAGAAGAGCAATATAGTTTGAGAATGAAGGAGATAATTGGTGACATGGTGATTTACCAAAGACTGAATAAGGACCCGACAAGTACTCTTCAGAAAAACAACAACGAGTTAGTAGAGGAGTTGTTTAGGAACAATATTTTTAACAATACAGAGAGAAGAAGACAGAAGACTGACGAGGCAGTAGCGCCAAGAATTTATGGGCTTCCAAAAATCCACAAGGAGGGATACCCTTTGAGACCCATATGCTTTTTTATTAATGCTGCATCCAGCAAACTGAGTAAATATATAACTGGAATTTTGAAAAAGTTAACCGAAAAATATATATACAATATAACGGACTCTGTGCAATTTAGGAATAAGATTGGGAACATTGCAATATCAGACGATGAAAGATTAATATCCTTTGATGTCGTGTCGTTATTTCCTAGCATTCCTGTTGATTTAGCATTAAGAATTATTGAAGAAAGATGGAACGGACATGACAAAGGGCATATTTTTACGAATTATAAAATTTTACATAAGGGACAACCGCTATTTTAAATATAATGACAATATATACATACAGAAAAAAGGACGTCCAATGGGCTCAACTGCATCATCAATTATTGCTGATTTAGTGATGGAAACCTGTATCGGAAATCTACCAGAGAAGCCGAAAACTCTGACAAAATACGTAGATGATTTGCTTGGAGTTATTAGGGTAAATGCAATAGAAGAAATCTTAACGAATTTGAATAATTTTCATACTAGCATTAAGTTAGCTTTTGAAAAGGAGTGTGATTCGAGACTTCCATATATTTATACAATAGTCTTTCGGGAAAACAACAGATTGAAAACTAATTAATTAATTAATCAATTATTACTCAAAACACCCGAAGAGTATGATTATAAATACTGCTAATTACCTTATAAAAAGGGGTTTGAACATTAGTGACGTTGAATGCCACAAGGAAAATATTAATAAAATTTAAAATAAACTGTCCGATAATAATTTTCCAAAGAAGATAACGAATAACTTAATACATGAATATAAAAAAGAAAAAGAAGTAAATTTAAAACGCACTGAAATTCATAAAATATTTAAATCATTGATCTATATTCCAGAATTGTCTGAAAGATTTGGAAAATCAAAATTATTTAATAAAGAAAATTACAAAATAGCTAATAATACTAACAACACCCTATCAAAACTATACGGAAGACTTAAAGATAAATTTGATAAATTAGAAAAATCTAACGTCATTATCGCACCTATACCTCTAAAGTGAGTCAACTTAAAATTTACGAATATTCAGTAGAGGCAAAAAACGGTTTTCTTTGAATATTTACTATAAAATTTAAAAACAGTTGTTTCATTGTTTCATTGTTTCATTGTTTTGCGATTTTTTCAGCGATCATCAAAAATAACAAGTTTTTTGGGTGCAACTCGAAATATGTCTTTTTAGTGGATTCTAAAGAAGCTACTCTTATAACACGAAGAGGGTTACTACTGCATTTTTTTTGCGAAAGACTAGAAAAATCGATGTAAAATGTTTACAGTGGATAGATATGACCACTGTGTATCGTTATCTTGCAAAAAGTGAAAATTGAAAAATTTTGAGTTGACTCACTTTAGAGGTACGTACAGCTGCGATATATAAAATACCGTGTAACGGCAACGAGCAGGATGATTGCAACAAGTTTTACGTAGGTACCACAAAAAATAAACTTAAAACTGTAATAGCACAACACAAATCTGGTCAAAGATTAAAAACCATTGCATCTACACAGAAAACAGCGTTACCCAGTTGGCCACGTCTTTAAAACATCTTAAACGACGCATAGTGGACCATTTGACGAGAAGGCGGTCAAAAATCTATAACTTTTGATTGCATTGGAATTTTGATATTTTTTTGTTTGGTAGGTGAGACTTTAGCCTTTAAGTGTTGCTATAAAACGTAATTCTCGACCGAAAATAAAAAAAGTTACGGCGGGTTTAAAATACATTTTCATTTATAGTTGAATTTTAGTACAAAAGTGAAGTGTTAATAGGTAAAAAAAGGTTTTTTTTTAATATAATGTCTTATTTTTTCAGTTAATTTTACAACTAATACTTTTTAACAATTTTTTAACTTAATTTTTTCAGAAAATGCCAACCTTTGGCCCCGTAAACTTTTTAGACCTAATGTGCACAAGGGCCAAAGGTTGTTTTTTTTTTGAAAGATCCCTAGTTAAAATATAATTTATTAAGCAGCGATCGTGAAAGTTACCTTATATTGGTTCAAGATAGAGAAGTTTCAATGAAAAACTCGTATGTTTTTGCTTTCGTTAAATTTTTTTTTATTGTCTTTTTAAATATTTCTATATCAATTTTTATGGTAAATTTATGAAATATAACAATTTTTATTGTAAATTTACAAAATATATAAATTTTTAAATCAAGAATATTTTTTAACTATATAAAAAAAGTGTAACTTATTGTTAGTGTAATGAAAAAGTACTTTAAATCAACCAATTTTAGTAAAAATTTCTTCTAAATAGCCTTGATTTTCATCTTCTAGAAGTTGTTTAGCTTCTTCGTCTAATTCAATAGAGGTAGTTTTCAATTTCTGACGAATGTTGGACATGTATGCATCTGAAGTGCCCAACAAAACAGTGATAAGGTCTTCATTAGTACAACATCTGGACATTTTCCTTGTGTTGTGCTCGCGAAAGAATCTGTAGTCTTTGTTCCTTTTTTCTTGCGCTTCTTCAGATAGATCTCCTATTGGTAGCATATTGTTTTGAATTATTTGTTCCCCATGGTAGAAAATTTTATGAACTGTCGATGGCATATATCTCCAAGAGTATTTTTCATTATAAAGTATAGCTGTTTTATTGGCGTACTCTCCAAATTTTTTTGCTTTTATCTTTCTGCTGCATGCTAGAACTTGTAATACGATTTTGAATCGTCTTATTAATTCATGATCTACACCTGTGATCAAGGTTCAGAAAATACACACATGAAACACAAAATGTTCTGTTCAAAAGCAGCCAACACATATCTTTATTTTCATATCAATTATGTGCGTTTCTAAATTTTCTACGGTGCCCAACACAACCATGACTGTGTTCGTTTTAATATTTCGTCATTAACACGAACATTTTTGTATCACATACTTTTTGTTTCAATCACACATAAAGCACACATTTTTGAGTGTTGCTTTATTTGAAGTTCATGTTCTGGTACGTGTACTGAAAAAAAAACACAGAACATGTACAATAAACAGGTTCGAGTTCAGTTATATTTTAAGTCGTGTTGTGGATCGTGTAGTGAGAAAAAACAGAACATGTACAATAGACAGGTTCGAGTTCAGTTATATTTTAAACACGACTTAAAATATAACTGAACTTTTATCTTTCTGCTGCATGCTAGAACTTGTAATACGATTTTGAATCGTCTTATTAATTCATGATCTACACCTGTGATCAAGGTTCAGAAAATACACACATGAAACACAAAATGTTCTGTTCAAAAGCAGCCAACACATATCTTTATTTTCATATCAATTATGTGCGTTTCTAAATTTTCTACGGTGCCCAACACAACCATGACTGTGTTCGTTTTAATATTTCGTCATTAACACGAACATTTTTGTATCACATACTTTTTGTTTCAATCACACATAAAGCACACATTTTTGAGTGTTGCTTTATTTGAAGTTCATGTTCTGGTACGTGTACTGAAAAAAAAAACACAGAACATGTACAATAAACAGGTTCGAGTTCAGTTATATTTTAAGTCGTGTTGTGGATCGTGTAGTGAGAAAAAACAGAACATGTACAATAGACAGGTTCGAGTTCAGTTATATTTTAAACACGACTTAAAATATAACTGAACTCGAACCTGTTTATTGTACATGTTGTGTTTTTTCTTACTACACGAGCCACAACACGACTTAAAATATAACTGAACTCGAACCTGTTTATTGTACATGTTCTGTGTTTTTTTCACTACACGTACCAGAACATGAACTTCAAATAAAGCAACACTCAAAAATGTGTGCTTTATGTGTGATTGAAACAAAAAGTATGTGATACAAAAATGTTCGTGTTAATGACGAAATATTAAAACGAACACAGTCATGGTTGTGTTGGGCACCGTAGAAAATTTAGAAACGCACATAATTGATATGAAAATAAAGATATGTGTTGGCTGCTTTTGAACAGAACATTGTGTGTTTCATGTGTGTATTTTCTGAACCTTGATTAATATATAGATAAAGTTAGAAAAAATAAGTTGTTTATTAACATTTTACAAAAAAAAAGTTATGTAACACAGATAAATGATTGAAAGTTAAAAATTATTTTTCCCCCCTATTTTTTTTTTAACAATTTGGTATTGAATCCTATGAAATTTTAAATTGTTCTAAGTTGGCTTTAAGGCTTGAACTCTAAGCTTTCAAATGTTATCCTTTGTAATAAATTTAAGGCAATGTTTAAGATTGCATAGGCAATTTAGGAAATTTATACTAAATTTTTTATTAATCATATGCCTAGTGTACAAATTTTTGTGTATTTTAAGTCATTTTTTTAAATAAATTTATTTGTTCGGGATAACCAAAAATATGCTTAGTAGCCAATATTATGCCTTTACTGAGGTCCTGTTGTTTAAATTGTATTAAAATAACTACAAAACTGAGTATAACCAAAAGAAGCTAAAATAAAAAGATTTTGATTTTACTTAATATTTATCTGAATGAAGTTTAAGAATACTATACCTTACCATAGCCAGCTAAATGTATATCCAAATAACCATGGCAAGTAAAGATGAGTGGATGATGCATTAATTGCAAAGAATACTCCTTGAGACGCATTATTGTAGCCAAATCGAAAGATTTCAATTTGAAATTAATTACCAAAGCAGAAAATTGTTCATACTGGTGGAAAAGAATTGTTATTTTGATAATAAACAAATAATTATTGGCTAAAACTTACTGTGTTTATACATTTTTGTGTTAAATGGCATAAAGCAAACATATTTGCTAATACAAGTAAGATAAAAACAAAACGAACTGAAATGATATATATATTTTTTTTTTTACAAATACTTCTAAATATTTTTTGAATATTGAAAAATATCTTACAGATTTCAATTTCCTGATGTACTTCAAAAACATGACGGACATATGACCAATTTATCATATACACGACCACCAGGCCATTATAGAAGAAAATTATTAATGTAGGCCAGGCAAAATATTGGGCTAACTTCTGTACCAACAACCAGACTTCTAATAAGAGAAATTGATTTTTCCTTAATTTCTCTTGAAACAACAAGGACACTGGTTGCTATCTTTTATGGTTTAAATCTATATTGTTTTTTAAACTTTTTAAGGATTTCTTTAACATTACTAAAAATATCCAAATCAATTGCACAAAAAGACCATATTCTACACATTTTAATTGTATGGCTGCTGTAGCAAAAAGCAAAAAGACTTTGATTCTTACATCCATTTCAGCAGATATAATAAAGTAATTGGTATAAATCGAAAGCCAAGAGATAATCATTATATATAAGCCGGAGTTTCTTAAGACCCCATTGCCAATACTTTTCTCTTTAGGTAAATCTCTGCAAATTCCTTTTATGTCCTTTTCCAATTTTTCTATTTTTAATAAAATATCCTTTAATTGGCCGTGATTGCAAAATGATTTCAATTCTATTATTAGTTGTACACCAACCAAGGTATAATTTTGTACATAACTCAAAATCTTGGTCATGTCATCCAATTCAAATTTGTTCGTGTATATGTAAACAATACAATTATGAGTATATGTTGCATTAATGGCGAAAATAATTAATTGCATTGCATATAAAAAATATATAAAACGTATCAAATAATATTTATAGGAATTTATTGGATGAGCCATCAAATTTGGTGGTAACTCTAAGCCGAACATTGCGAATATCCATTGATAAATTTTTATTGTTTCTACAAATGTCTTGGTTCTGGAAATTCCAATCATTGTACTTGTTTCAGCTAGCCAAGTTTTAAAAAGGAACTAAATTAAGGTTTTTTTTTTCGCTTCGATTGTTCAATTATTGTTTTGTTTTCATCATTTGATTGGCAGGTTTGATAAAACCCCATAATAAATGCTATAAAATTAAAAATTTATTTAAACAGCACAAAAAAGTCAGTAAAATATTGGTTTAAACTAGGGGGATTCACTAAAAAGTAGTTCTCTTATTATTTTTGCCATATTTAATACGGAATATGAAATATTATAGTAAAAAATTTTTGTTTGGATTTTTTGATCAGAGTCGATTTAGCGATGATGGGCCGTCCGTCTGTCTGTCTGTTTGTCCATGTAAACCCTGCAATTAAACTACAGGTCGCAAATATGAATATATTTTGTTGATATTTAGTATATAAGCTTCTATCAGCCATAAGATGAACGCTATTGAAATTAGTGAAAAATCGGTGTATTTTCAGACCCAGTGGTCTGAAAATGGTGGCCCTTCGTTATATGGAGGGAAAAAAAAGTGTTCAAACTATCGGTCTCACCCCCTAGAAATATGCGAATAGCAAAAAAACTGAGAAATACAAAGTTTTGGGCCAATCAAAAAACGTTTAGTCGTGGCGCAAAGCGATTGAAAATTTCAAGTGTGTTTATATATTATTTTTCATATGTGACCCCAATTCCAAAACGGAGGCTATTAAGATAAAATATAATATTTAAAAGCAGAAAAAAAAAAGTCATATTTTCCCCATATAAACACACTTGAAATTTTCAATCGCTTTGCGCCACGACTAAACGTTTTCTGATTGACCCAAAACTTTGTATTTCTCAGTTTTTTGCTATTCGCATATTTCTAGGGGGTGAGACCGACAGTTTGAACACTTTTTTATTAAGGGCCACCCTACAGTCCGTCAAATTGGGTTTGTGTATGTTTATTGCATCCATTTATTAGTAGTCACAAAATAAACCCTATAGGACAATTCTTAGTCATAGCCCCCATATAAAGCTGATTCCCGATTTTCACACAAAAATGTTGCACAGATTTAACTCACATTTGGTTTGTATATGTTATTGCAAAAAATAAGTGACCTTACCAAGTATTGTTAGGATCGGCCTATTTTTCCACTTAGTCCCCCCCATATATCCGAAGCCAAAAAAATTAAGAACAATGCAACTAAAATTTGGTTTATGCTTATTTTCTATTGGACCTAAGAGTCCTAGTCGGTCTAGAGCGATTATAATTTTTTTACTGTTTTATTCTATTTTTTACATGGATATATGTTAGTAAAAAATATTTATTTAAGCTTTCGCTAGAAATATACATATCTATGAAACACTAAGCAAAAAAACGACAAGAAAAGGTAAAAATATCAAATGTCATAAAAATCAAATTCGTCTTACTGCTTTCACCCCGACTTGGAATGTCTCACCACCCAGACAATGACCACAAATATATTCCGCAGTATAATAATTATTAATCGTGAATAATAAACATCTAAGGGCCATTATTACAACTTGCCTGTAAAGTAAATGTTAGTAAAAGGTAACTTTAGCTAAAGTGAGCAATAAAGTGACCTTTAACTGTTTTTCGTTATTACAAGTTCTCAGTAAAAAACAAGCAAGAAAATTATAGTCGGTCTAGGCCGACTATACGATACCCTATACCATGCGTTTAAAGACCCTATCTCTTAGGCCCAACTAACTGGACATAGAAAATAAGCAAAAACCAAATTTGAGTGGGATTTTTATTAATTTTTTTGGCTGCAGATATGAAAAAGTTCATATCCGATGCTATATCTATATAGGGACTTGGTCCAAAAATGGACCGATCCTGATCATGTTTGGTAAAGTCTCTTGTATTTTGCAAAAATATATACAAACAAAATTTGAGAAGAATCAGTGCAATATTTTTATTTTTAATAGATTTAAGTGAAGATCGGGAAGCAGCTCTATAAGGGGCTAAGGGATCATTTTTGGACAATTCATTAATGGATGTAATGAACGCATACAAACCTAAATTGAGTAAGATCTATATGACAATTTGGATCTTATGGCAATTTATGTCGATTTCATATGGGTAATTTGTATGGGGGCTAGGTCTGTGCATGGACCGATTCTCACCAATTTCAATAGCGTTCATCCCATGGCCGATAAAAGCTTATATACCAAATTTCATCAAAATATATTCATATTTGCGACCTGCAGTTTGATTACAAGGTTTACATGGACACACAGACGGACGGACGGACGGACGGACATTGTTAAATCAACTCAGAAAGTGATTCTGATTCTATCGGTATAATTAAAGATGGGTCTAGGTCAAATATTTTTGGTTGTTACAAACAGCAGCACAAAGTCATTATACCCAAACCACATAGTGGTATAGGGTATAATAAAAATAATATATTTGATAATTTGGCGACACCAAAAGAAAAACCGATTACCTTTGGCTATATGAATTAGTTTAAAAAATACGTGGTGGCAACGTACTTTTATTTATTTGTTTACGAACAAACTTACAAGAAAAACTTGTGAAATTTGTTTTTATACCCTATACCACTATGTGGTTTGGGTATAATGACTTTGTGCTGCTGTTTGTAACAACCAAAAATATTTGACCTAGACCCATCTTTAATTATACCGATCGAATCAGAATCAATTTCTGAGTTGATTTAACAATGTCCGTCCGTCCGTCCGTCCGTCCGTCCGTCTGTGTGTCCATGTAAAGCTTGTAATCAAAATGCAGGTCGCAAATATGAATGTATTTTGATGAAATTTGGTACATAAGCTTTCATCGGCCATGGGATGAACACTTTTGAAATTGGTGAGAATCGGTCCATGTTCAGACCTAGCCCCCATACAAATTACCCATATGAAATCGACATAAATTGCCATAAGATCCGAATTGTCATATAGATCTTACTCAAATTGGGTTTGTATGCGTTCATTACATCCATTAATGTGTAGTCCAAAAATGATACCTTTGACCCCATATAGAGCTGCTTCCCGATCTTCACTTAAATCTATTAAAAAACAAAAATATTGCACTGATTCTTCTCAAATTTTGTTTGTATATATTTTTGCAAAATACAAGAGACTTTACCAAACATGATCAGGATCGGTCCATTTTTGGACCAAGTCGCTATATAGATATAGCATCCGATATGAACTTTTTCATATCTGCAGCCAAAAAAATTAATAAAAATCCCACTCAAATTTGGTTTTTGCTTATTTTCTATGTCCAGTTAGTTGGGCCTAAGAGATAGGGTCTCTAAACGCATGGTATAGGGTATCGTATAGTCGGTCTAGACCGACTATAATTTTCTTACTTGTTTTTTATATTTTTGCCGTGTGGTAAATACACAAAAATATATTTAACAATTTAAAATGATGACGCCAAACAAGGAAATTTTACAACAAACAGTAAATAATGTGAATGACAAAATTAAATACATTAACCTCACGTTAAAACTTAAATGCTTTTAGCTTAAATTTTAGCTATTGGGAAGTTTTAATAATGGCCATAAATCAGTACTGGCCATTGAGAGAAATGAGTTAGTAGTAATGTTTATGAGCATGTGTTGACGTAATATAATGCCAATATTGAATAGGCTTGTGTAGGTTTTGTATGAAAGTTAATATGAACGACTAAAAGGGAAAATAGTTGAATTCACGATAAATATGGGAAAAATTTCTATATATTATGTTGTTTTAAAACTTTAAATTTGCGTTTTGAAAATTTAAAAATTTAAAGAAAACTTAATATTTGTTATCCATACACACAGAAAAAAGATTGGTTGGAATTCGGCTACAATTAGAAAAATTTATTAAAGTAAGACCGTGATGGTCTTATAATGCCATTACAAAGGAGGCGATCGATTTCTTTTTCTACATTATCTTTTAAGGCCATTGGGTAAGGGTAACTTCTAGCGTATATTGGTGAATTATTCGCTGTGTGGATGTCACCAATTACTGTAGTGGTATATGTCAATTTCTCATCAGGGTCTGCAAAAAGGCAACGATGTTGTTTTACGAGATTTTCTAATGACCTTTTTGGTGACTGGGTAGGTGTTGTATTCTTAATTCGAGGTTATTTCCGTTTTCTGACAAACGTTGTTTAATAGGGATCCTTTTATCTCCTCTAATTGTGAAATAGTTTTCGGCTGTATGAATAATTGCTGAAATTTCTTTCAAGCTGTCATTCCCTAAAATTCCATCAAACGAGACTAATCCATGCAATAAGTAGAATTTGATTGGGACGTTGTCAATTCCGAAAAGGTCTACTAATGTATGTTGAGTAATTTGTATGTCGCCACCTACTGATTTCGCACCGAATATTTCTTTATTGTGTCTGGTGTTTTTTTACTAAATCTGGTTTAATGTAGTTCTTATTACTTCCTGTGTCTAATAAAAATGTCAATATTTGTCCGTCCCTCATTCTTGTCTCAAAATAAGATAACGAGGAACAATTTAGTCTAAAAAATTTACGGCAAGTTGGATATCGCTTGGTTGGTTCTCTTGGGTTTCATTTGTTATAAATTCTCTTGGTAATTGTTCGAAATATTCTTCGGTGTATCCATACGCTTCCTCTGGTTCGTCGATTTCATGTCCTCCTTCTTTGTATCTTTTTCATGTCCATTGGTTCTGGTTTTTGTTGATTGTTAAAGTGGTTTTGCCATTGTCCTTGATATTAAGGACGTTCGAAACTTATTTGGACATTCGATGGGATTTTCTGGTAGTTATTTTGGTAATTTTGACCGCTGTAATATTGTCTATTTTGTAGATTCTGGCTGAATCCTGCCCCCTGATGAAACCTAAAATTTGGTAAGGTAGGTCTATTAATACCCACTCCACCAATATGAGCTAATTCAGGGTAGAGGTTCGGTCTGTACTGGGGTAAGGTTTGTCTAAGGTTATCCTTGCGCACTTCACTTCTTGTTACACGATTGTGAGCGTAGTCCCTACTAAAAGACATACTATCCAATTTTAGGCATATGTGAAGAGCCTGCGTCAGGGACGTTGGTTCCCTTACGCTTAACAATCTAAGTAGATCGCCATTGAGTCCCCGTACAAAGGTATCCAATGCCTCTTCCCTATACGTATTGGTCATAGTTCGGAGAATTTCCTCATTTAATTCTAAGCAAGAAACTTTTTCTAGGATCAAAGACAAGTGTTGGTACACACTTTGATAAAATTCAGAGATTGATTTGCTTCCCTGACAAAGAATTGTTATTTGGTATTCTAGAGTGCCTATGTCACGTTTGCCTGAGTAGTGCATCATTGGGCACTTTCTTATCTTCATCCAGTCTAATGGTGTTCGATAAGATTCTAAAGCAATATCGGCATCGCCGATGATTTTAGTACGAATTGTGTGCAATATTGCGTAATATCGCGCAGTTCCTTTCAAAGTTTGATAAAGTTCTAAGACCCTATCAACCGAGATTCTCCATGAATTGAATTCTGCTGGTTTCCCCGAGAATTCGCGCAAGGACATAACAACGTCCGAAACTTTAACTAATTCCTCTAATTTTGTAGTTATGGTATCTATTGGTTGATCTACTCCATCATCTGAGAAAATATCTTGAGAAGGGTTTACTGTTCCTCTTATTTACTCTTTAATCTGTCCCATTTCAATCCCGAAACAATATTAGCCGAAGGACTGGCCATGTTCAAGAACCGACTAAATTTTTCTGTCACTTCGTTCAAAGTATCGTCTGGCATTTTTCTTTCTTTTTTGTTCTTGTAGAGAAATTTGGAATATGAATTTTCTTTACACTGAATAGTTAATTTTTTTAATAAGATTTATAAACGTTATTTTCTTTGATTCTATCAACCACTACAGAAATATAAAATTTTAAAATAATTACTTATTCTAAGTAAAAGTAAAATATTGTGTAATAGAAAAATAACTGCATCGCAAGAATCAGGTAATTTACTGGAACTTAATGATGGTTTGACGTCTCGATAATTGAAGGGATGATGATTGTTGAAGACTCTCCTTTCGGTGTAATTATACTATTTGATGTAATTTATTTCTTTTTAAGCTTTAAATTTTGAATAGTTTACTTCTCTGTTTCTCTTGACTCAAATTATTTAATGTTTCTTTTTATTTCTTATATTGATTTATTTTCGACTTGAGCTTTGTATTAAATTTTAATTAGTTTTATTAAGTTCACTTTCCTTTTTGTTCGAATTTTTTTCTTGAATTTTCCTTCATTTACGACTGTCTAAATTATATTATTATTTGTTATTTCCAATTAATTAATTTTTTAGTTATTTTTAATTTAAAATCTTTTTCATTTAAGTTTCTTACACTTATTCTCTCAAACAGTTGTCTTTAGTTTTACTAGGTTTATTTTTCTTGTATTGTTTCTTTAATATTAATTTAAACTTTTATTCACTTAGTTTTGCAAATGTCACTTTGAGTCTTAAATATTTATTTGCCGGTTTAGATAACTTTATTCAGATTATTTACTTATTTTTATTTTAGTTCGAACTTTTGTTTACTTAACTTTTCTTATATTGATTTTTGCAAATGACACTTTAAATCCTGATTATTTTATTATTCTTTATTCTTAAAATTAATTTTATTCGGCTACAATTATTTTTACTTTAGTTTCACAAACATTTATTGATTTTGGCAAATGTCATTTTAGATATTGATAATTTTATTATTTTTCATTCATAAAAAATTTTTTATCTTGTTACAATTATTTTTACTTCAGTTTCACAAACATTTATTCACTTAACTTTTCTTATACTTATTTTCGCGAATGTCACTTTACGCGAGCTTATCAGGCTTTGGCATAACGCACAATCCGTTTTATCCTTGTTAGGATTACTGAGGGGCCTGAAAAGGCTTGACTCGAATTTTACCGTGAGGACCTTTCAGCGTCCCTGCTCGGGCGCCAATTAAGAAAACGTTATGTTTCCTTTTTAAAAAAATTATTGTTGTGTGTTTTGTTAGAACACAAAACGTCTTTACTGTTTCACGTTAAATTACAGAGTAAAGTTAAAACTTAAATTATCTAATTAATAACCGCAGGTTTTTGCTTAGTTTCAATATCACACCACCTTAATCGACTTGCTCGTGTACGTCGCAGACGTTGTGTCAGCATGTGAACAAGCTGCGTTGCGGAATGTGTCTTAAATATCGCAGACGCAACGTCAGATTTGTGAACGTGTGAATTTTTATACCTTATACCACTATGTGGTTTGGGTATAATGACTTTGTGCTGCTGTTTGTAACTACCAAAAATATTTGACCTAGTCCCATCTTTTATTATACCGATCGAATCAGAATCACTAACTGCTACGATTTAACGGTGTCCGTCTGTCCGTCCGTCCGTCTGTGTGCCCATGTAAACCTTGTAATCAAACTGCAGGTCGCATATATGAATATATTTTGACGAAATTTGGTATATCGGCCATAGGATGAACACTATTGAAATTGGTTAGAATCGGTCCATGTTCAGACCTAGCCCCCATACAAATGACCCCTATGAAATCGACATAAATTGCCATAAGATTCAAATTATCGTATAGATCTTACTCAAATTGGATTTGTATGCGTTTATTACATTTATTAATGAGTAGTCCAAAAATGATCCCTATGGGACAACTCTTAGTCATAGGCCCCATACAGAGCTGCTTCCCGATCTTCACTTAAATCTATCAAAAAACAAAAATATTTCACTGATTCTTCTCAAATTTTGTTTGTATTTATTTTTGCAAAATACAAGAGACTTTACCAAACATGGTCGGGGTCGGTCCATTTTTAGGCCTAGTCTCCATATAGATATAGCATCCGATATGAACTTTTTCTTATCTACAGGCAAAAAAATTAATAAGAATCCCACCCAAATTTGGTTTATGCTTATTTTCTATGAGTCAAATATAAATATATTAATTATAAAATAAAAATCGTTTTATTTATAAAACTAAAATTGCTCAAATTCTTTCATTGTTTTCAATACTTTATATATAGCTACACAAATTCTGGCTGCGATTTTTCTTAACCCTTAAATGCGCACTGCATCTGTTAAGATACAACCGAAAAAAAATTCCTACAATTCCAATTTTGGTATTTAAAACGTCATAACTCAATAAAAAAAAACGATACCTTTAAGAAAGTCTTTAGCGCATGCGATTTATTTGCAGTTAGAGTTAAAAATTAAATTTTGTGAAAAATAAAAAAATTTGGAAATTGGATATTACATAATATTAAGCGAGGATACTTAAGGGATTTTAAAAAATTCAGGATAGTGTAAAAATATTTCATTAAGCGTAAAAAATGTTTACAAAAGCTTTTTGTTTCAAAATTTGGCTACAGAGCGTTATCTATTGGTTCTTCCTTTGGCACAGGGTGAGCCAGATCTTCAATCGTCAGCAAACATTGTCGTAAGACTTCTTAGGGAAGTGCCCCGATATCAAAACTTTGTGGTGTTCTTTGATAATTTTTATACAACAGTACCACTTACAATATTTTTGCGCACACAGGGAATTCTGGCTATTGGTACTATCAGATGCAATAGAATAAAGAATTGTAAGTTACTTGAAGAAAAAATAATGATGAAATTCTAAAGAGGTGCACGCCAGGAATTTGTTGCCAACATACACGGTATTGAAGTGACCACAATATCATGGAAAGATAATAGAACTGACAATCTTATTTCAAACTATGGTCGGTACTAAGCTCCCTTCAGATGTATATAATACTAAGAGTGAACCTTTAACAATTAAACGCTTTGACAAAAAGCAAAAATCTATCAAAAGGGTTCCATGTCCTCAAATCATTAAAGATTATAACTTTTACATAGGCGGAGTAGACTTGATGGATAGCTCAATAGACCGGCATAAAATATCAATGAAAAGCCGCAAGTGGACAATCAGAATATTTTACCACCTTCTTGACATGACATGTGTAAATGCCTGGATTCTTTATAGAAGAATCAACAAGGATTAACCAGAATCTGAAATACGATTGGTAGATTTCAAATTGGAAGTGGCTGATGCATTGTTTTCATATAACACAAAAACTGTTCCAGTAAGAGGACGTCCAAACTTAGAAAATCAAATAGAAGAAAAACGATGAAAGTCGAATACATACCCAGCGCCACCGAAGGACACCCGGCTATATGGAGCCAGCCACTTGATTTCAATGGATAAAAAGGGGTCAAACCAAAATGTTTTGTATGAAATGTAAGGCGAATTTGTGTGTGACAGTTGAAAAAAATTGTTTTTATGATTACCATAACTTTTAATTATTTTTATTAACTTATTTTTTTTTTTGTTTGTATTATACGTATTTTATAAATTTATTTTATTGCAAATTGAATTTACTGTGTTAATTAAATTTAATTATTATTTTTATAAATAAAAAAGCTTTTTAGTACCTCTAATAATTAAAAAACGCGTATTTCACTTTGAAAACTAAAATGTAGGAAAGTGCGCATTGTATCTTTTAAGATACAACCGCTATTTAAAAAAAAAATCATACTCAAAAATTAAAAAAAAAAACGTGGTACGCAGTTATTATTTTTTTTTTATAATTTCACATATTATATATTTTTTTCACTAAAATTGGCTTGTTGCGCATTTAAGGGTTAAACCACCCACAAAAAAACTAAAATATTGCTTTGATTTTATTTTCTGATAAAAATCACAACTTTTACGATTTGTTTACATTAAAAAAAACTTGAACAGTAAACACAAAACAAACAAAAAACATATAAAAATTATTTAGATAATATAAAAAAAAATTGGAAAATAAAAAGAATAAACAATACACGCTGCAACATAAGAGCAGTAATTAGTAATAAAGAGATAAGTCAATACACATATTTTAAGAATGAAACTCTACTTTAATAAAATTTTAACACTTTCGTTTATTTGCAGATCATTAAAAACAATTGGATATTAAAAACGAAAATAAAAGAAATAGAAATGAAATGAATTTTCAATGAAAATAGTTCTTTTTATATACCAACAAGATTATAAACTAGAAGAAAATATATATTATATTTGGAAAAAAATATATGTTCCATGCTTGAAACGTGTTGTCATTTTAATTGCATGAAGAACAAAAAAGATCCAGGAAAATAAAAACACCAACAGTTTGGGGCATATACTCAGAGCAGTGGCAATATTTGATATATTAAAAAAATATTTTAAAGTTCCGAAAAAAGTTAAACAAAAGGCAAATTAGCAAACCACCAGGACATTGGTAGTGGCAGGACAGTTGTAGTTGCAGCTCTATTCATCGTTGTGGCGTTCTTCAACCATAATGTCATTTACTGATCATGATGTAGCGGAAGTGCGTCATGTGGTGCAGCAGATATTGGTGCCATGTGTTTTTGTTATTGGTCTTTTGGGAAATTCTGTTAGCATTTATGTTTTGACAAGGTAAGTTTTCATGTTATCCTCTTGCTATCTAATCTACAATAGCTAGAGTTTACTGAGGTACTAAGTACAATAATCAATTTTAGATTTTTGTTAGGATTACCGTTGTTGTTGTTGTTGCTATTGTTTAGTTTCAAGCATATTGTTGTTGTTATGTCTTGTTGTCATACATACATGTTGTTATAGTAACATAAATTTCAAAACAATGTCATATTGCAATTGAAAATATTTTGTACTTATTGTCAACATTAAGTACAATATTCTGTTTTTCTTTTTTGTTTCTAACTGCAGACAAAAATGTAAGTATGTTATGGAAACAAGTTAAAAGCCGGCCTAGGCCGATTTTTTGAAACGCTATTTCATGACAATCAGAACTGTAGATTTAAGGAAAATAAAAGTTATACCAAATTTTAGTGTAATTGTCAGACATTTAAAGGGGCTACGCTTTTCTAATGGTAGACGAGTTCCGCAACGTCGTGCAGTGGGCAAGTGGAAAAAAGGTTTTTTGAAAAAATATAATAGTTTAATAACTGATGTAGTTTTATTTTTATAGTTAGTAGAACATTAAATAATTGAGATTAAAAAAATATATACATATGTCACCATGGAGGTTAATAAAGCTAGAGGTGCACTCGCCTTTATTAAATGATGGGCAAGAGAATTTAGTGATCCTTACATAACGAAACAACTTTTTACATCTCTTGTAAGACCTATTTTAGAATATGGTTCAATAATCAGGGATCCCTACTATAACATTCGTATTCAACAAAAACAATTTATACTGTTTTGTTTACGTGGCTTACCTTGGAATCCCGCAATTAATCTAAGTTGTTAGACTTAAATTAATACAAATAACTACTTTGGAAGGCCGTAGGACTATGCTAAAAGTAACATTTATAGTCAAACTAATTAATGGTGAAATCTGATCTCAATTTCTTGTCAACTATATAACTTTAAATGTTCCTCATGTTTAATTTTTTTTTTTCAATATATGTTACATTAGGGTTGGTCAAATTGTACGGGGCCGAAAAAATCTCCATGGACTCATCGGGATTCTGGTACTATGAACCATAATAAGTACTTTTGCTCCAGGAATCATACCTCTAAAATCATTTTCGAGCCTGTCAAAATTTCGATGAAGATATTTTCATGGTATTTTCCATAATACTCAAAAATCGACCTATTTAGTCCACTTCAAATGTAAAAAATTATTGGAACTGTGTATACCGGAGGTTTTTAGGTCAGGAAATTCATTTTGCGTTTATTTTTATTTTTAACAACCGCCAGGGAGCGTTTTCGTGCATTTTCGTGGATTTTTGTTCACCTTTTTGGAGAAAATCGACGAAATTATTGCACAAATCGACGAATCTTTCACGTTCGCATATTTAAAATAGCCCAAAATATTCAGTGCTGAAAATTAAGTGGGGTACCAATATACGACCTATATCGATTTCATTCAATTTAAGTAAAAAAATTCGTATTTTTTGTGAACAAATATATTTTTTTTCTTAACTTTCTTTATTATTTTAACCAAAATACAACTTAAGAAATAGAAACATATGAAATGTAAATGAAAAAAATTCAATTGAATTCAGTAATGCAATGAATGGAGAGACGAATTATTTTAGAAAAGAATTGCTGTCAAGTCTATGGTATTTTTGACGGCTTTCTAATGTCACAGACATAACTCCTTCTCGATTTTGTTCTAAAACTCGTTTGGACATGCTAGCCAGCAATTGAACGTATCTTTCCGTTCCTTGTATGTGTAACGGAATTTTCGGATCAGGCAGCGGTGGCTGTTCATGAGCAATGCTTAGAGTAAATGGTATAGTCCTTGCAATTGAAGTTTATGATAGGTTTTTTATAAACTCTCAGTTCCAACGGATCTTCCATATAGTTACGGTAGTCAAAAAATTTTTTTATAGGCAAATCGCGTGTTCTTTTTTCATTATCGAACAACATTGGTAATAAAATATTTTCCGAGTGAGCGTAGTACGCGTTTTCTTTGAGAACATATTCACAATTTGTCTCATATTCAAATCCATATATTGAGTCCAACGTATGAATTTATAAAATAATAGACTACCGTACACCACAGAGTTGTAACACTTAATAGTTCTGTTCCCCCACGATGTTGAAGCATGTTCAAGTATGTTGAACATTAGCGAGTGTGTTCCACCAGAAATATGTCAAGCTAAAGAGAGAGACATTTGCAGTTTCTCACCACAACTCACCATGCTTGAACAGCTTGAACTTTGCTAGAACAAATTTGTGTGAGTAAGTTTCAACCATATACGAAAAGTGACAGAAACAGTTGTTTTCATTCGTTGTTTTGGTTTTTTGATTTTTGTCAAAAAGAATAAAATTTTGGTAAAAATAAATAAAATGGAAAAATTAGTTTTATATGAAAATTTATTGGAATAAAGCAGTGATTCAGAAGAAGAATTAATTATGAATCATGGTTTTTGCTTCAAGTCGTTCCACCAGAAAAATAGAAAATGAGAGCGAAGAGCGTAAATATGAAATTACTCAATGCTTGAGTTTTGCTAGACTTTTAAAAGATATTGTTCTGGCGGAACAGACCTAATATTAAAGTACATTGACATATACATTTTGATTATAAAGTTTGCCAGAATAATCGTCATAATCTACTAGCGTTGTTAAGCCAGTGAGAATGTGCAATTGGCCCAGGTTTAGTGTCAAATCCACCGAAACTACACCAGAAGAAATTGCAAGTGCCACTTTGCGTCGGTAGTTAATTCAACAGCACCTAAATCAGGTATATTTTCCAGTGCGGTCACCTCAAAATAGTTTACCACCTGAAAATAGAAAATAAGAAGAATGAAATACAATTTAACTTTTCGTATTGAAACAATAATAGCTGTGAAAAATGATTAAAAGTGGAAATAAATAAATTATTTTATAGCAATTATTTCATACCGGAAGATTTTTATTTTAAGTTTCATTTTATTTGCTTAAATTTCCGTTTGTTGTTCGTGGTCCAGTGGTAAATGATTTTTCCAAAGTGTCAAACAAATGTCGAAACAGAAGCTCGTTAAAGTGGAGAAGGCTCACAAACCAATGCAGTGTTCCCTTTAACTGAATTTCGAGTCGTCGCAAAATTTCTTTTCTTACGCCAGTATTTGCTGGCTCACCATCACAGCATATGCTAATCAAAGAATCCAGAATATTCCCCTATTGACGAAAAATTCATTCAAACTGATTACTTCAGTTCCAGCAGGCTCTTTCACCATCCGTGGACGAAGTTTTCATCGATTTTTCCATTGTAAAAGAATCATTTTTTCTGCCGTCGTATGAAAATGGAATTAAACTGAAAGCATCATATCGCTTACGAAGCACTTCTTGTCTACATTTGGTTTTTTCTCTATGAACTTTAGATTTATCCATAATGACAAGATTGCCTTGATCATCTTTTACGTCCATGTCTTTCAGAAGAGATGTTGCCAATGCTGATGCCACTCTATCAGGTACACCAAATCTGTCACACATCATTGCAAAATTCAAAGCATCGTATCTAGCAGTATATGATCCTCGTTTGGTTGGAGAAAGATTTTGTTCATGTACTGATGGTTCATCAGCCAAAACCATTACCACTTCTGGATCGTATGTTTCATCCTGGTTGTTGGTACCTGTTTGTATTATTGTAGACGTTGGTATTTGCTCAACAATTTCTATCACGTATACCGATACTGTAGATTTTCTTTCACTATGTTGATCCTTCATGAACTCTTTCAAGTGCTCTCGAATCAATCCACATGTGCATGAGTTGCTTTCAAGTAGCATTTGCATATTCCGATATAAAATAATTCTTTTGTGGTTTGTACAAACGCTACGAATGATGGCTGTTGCATTTTGTGTTTATTTTCGGTTTGATATTTGTCAACCAAAATATTAAATTTTCTCATAATATTCCGTTCCTCTGTAATTTCAGCATCAAGTTTATTCCAAATTTCAACCAATTTGTCTGTCACAGCACGCTCGGCCAAGTAAAAATAATATCTTAAAATATCCTGTTTTGTTGGTAGATTAGGACCACTCAATTCACAAGGCATAAAAAAAGTTAAAACATCGTGTGTAGACATATGTCTCAAATGTCTCAAATGTCTCAAATCACTGTCACTCTCGGCACTTGTTGATGTAGACGGCAATGGATCGATAGTCGACTTTCTGAAATGTTCTGAAATACAGATACAGAAAGAAGTGTGTATATTTTTTCCCACTCTTCACACACTTCGTCCGCTCAACGGAGATTTTTGCCGTGTGTATTGCATTTCTTTTTATACCCTACACCACTATGTGGTTTGGGTATAATGACTTTGAGCTGCTGTTTGTAACTACCAAAAATATTTGACCTAGATCCATCTTTTATTATACCGATCAGATCAGAATCACTTTCTGAGTCGTTTTAGCTATGTCCGTCCGTCCGTCCGTCCGTCCGTCCGTCCGTCCATCCGTCTGTGTGTCCATGTAAACCTTGTAATCAAACTACAGGTCGCAAATATGAATATATTTTGATGAACTTTGGTATATAAGCCTTTATGGGTCACACGATGAACGTTATTGAAATTGGTGAAAATCGGTCCATGTTCAGACCTAGTCCCCATACAAATGCCCCTATGAAATCGACATAAATTGCCATAAGATCAAACTTATCGCATAGGTCTCAGTCAAATTGGGTTTGTATGTGTTTATTGTCTCCGTTAATCAGTTATCCAAAAATAACCCCTATAGGATAATTCCTAGGCCCCATATAGAGCTTATTCCCGATCTTCACTTAAATCTATCAAAAAACAAAAATATTGCACAGATTTTTCTCAAATTTGGTTCGTATATATTTTTTCAAAATATAAGTGACTTTACCAAATATAATATAGCAACCGATATAAATATAGCACCCCATATGAACTTTTTCATATCTGCAGCCAAAAAAATTAATAACAGTGGCACTCAAATTTGGTTTATGCTTATTTTCTATATCCAATTAGTTGGACTGAAGAGATAGGGTCTATAAACCATGGTATAAGGTATCGTATAGTCGGTCCAGACCTTGTTATTATTGATTTCAGATTCACGATTTAAATCATATCTCTTGAAAATAGAAATGTTTTTTATACATACACATAGAAAACATATTTGCTGTGACTACCAAATTTATTGCCAACCAAATTTCGATGAAGCTAATAATCGAATTTTGAGTTGATTGGTATAACAATTCTATTGTATTGACAGTAAAAATTTTATCAAATAAAAAAATGGTTTGTTATTATAAAATTTCTGTTGATACAATCGAAAATTTAGTCATTAATCTTTAGAACAATTCGGTTGGCGAATTCTTTTTCTGTGCGTACCTTCTAAAAAATTAAAAATTTATTGTTATTAATTTATTAATTTATTATTTTTAATTTAATATTTTAATTTTTTTGGCTGCAGATATGAAAAAGTTCATATCGGGTGCTATATTTATATGTGGACTAGGTAAAAAAATGAACCGACCCTGGCCATATTTGGTAAAGTCACTTATATTTTGAAAAAATATACACAAACCAAATTTGAGAAAAATCTGTGCAATATTTTTGTTTTTTAATAGATTTAAGTGAAGATCTGAGCCGATCGGTATAAAAAAAGATGGGTCTAGGTCAAATATTTTTGGTAGTTACAAACAGCAGCACAAAGTCATTATACCCAAACCACATAGTGGTATAGGGTATAAGAAGGAGTTTTGTATGTTTGTTTGCTTGTGGTTTATAGGAGGCTACACTACTAACCGATTGTCTTGAAATTTTTACAGTAGGTAACTGCCAATCCGGAAGGAACAATAGGCTATATCTTTTTTTGATTTTTTAGGTGGGCGTGGCACCTCCCATATAAAGTGAATTTTTAACATCTAATTTTAACATATAATATCTGGAGTAGTATGACAGCAAGAGTTCTGAAACTATGTACATGTATATATTAAACTAATTTGAAGAACCGGTGAAAAAAAGAGCGGTATCAGACTAACGGGTGTGATACCCACCATACAAAGTAAATATTTAATGTCATTTATCTGGAGTACTGTAATAGTTAACGTCTTGGAACTTTATCTGGGTTCATGAGTTATTAATGTGAGTAGTTACCCAAAAATGGGCGTAATCGAAGCTGTAGGCACTGCACACATCAAGTAAATATGTAATATATATAATATCATATAAATGTTATACGTTGGCCCAACAACTTCCTTCAGAATGTTACGTCAATCCGAGCAGTTCAAAAATACAGATCTTAATAACGTTTGGTTATAAAAGCAACTAATTAAAAAGGGGCATCTAAAATTGATTTAAAATGTAAAAGCTGATATTCGGCAATGTATGGGTAGTGGTTTCCAACTATAGGCAAATGTAGCTAAAACAAGTTAGAGTGTTAAATTCGGCTGTGCCGAATCCTTGATACCCTCTACCTCGGTTTAAGTATTGATAATAAATGTAAACAAAATATTGGAAAAACTAAACAATTTGTTAATCTCTTTTAACTGGCCTACTATTTCTTCATTGTGGCCATATAGGTCGGATGGAGTAACAAAATAATAACCAAAAAAAGCTCTCTCAACTTTTTTTTATTAAAAAATTGCCATATTTTGAAAACATAAAGAATAAATTTTTGATATTAAACAATCAAATTAGGGATGTCAAACGCAAAAAACCAAAAGCCCCAAACATTTTAAATAAAATAATTTGTTATCTTTATTTTCTGAAAAACTTTAAATTTTCATCCAAAAAAAAATTGTGAAAATTTATATATAAAAATAACTGTCATCAAATTGCGTTTATTTATGTAACAGTTTTTATGTTCGCAATTCTTAAATATCATTTGACGTTTTCTAAAATTCATTGAATTTAAATTAATGTTTTCTGTAGTCCGATTCTGTAAATTTCAACGATCCGACAATCGCAAAATATATCGACAGCTATTGTTGTTTGCACTAAGGATTAAGTGATTCACTAAGTACATACATCTTAACGACAGTCGACAAATCTATTTTTCTATTTATTTAAATTGTCAACGAGTGGCATCTCTGTCAAAATAAGCGGAAAACACAAAGAATAGAAAAAACTTCGTGTTTGACAAGATGATTTTATGTTTATGTTTAATATCTTTATTTTGTTTACTAATATTTCTGTTTATTTATTTGAAAATGAAATAATGAATTGAATATGCTATTTAATTTTTTTATATATGTATATATAAAAAGTTTTTTAATAAAAGCAAAATATTTTCACTATTTTATGATTTTTATTTATGTATGACGACATTTCAACCTAAAAATTTAAGTTTTTATCGATTGAATAAACAACACAAAAATGGTTATCGTTTAGATAACAACAACAGCTGACTTTAACAATAGCGAATATCGTTTAAAAATTTTACTGTGAATTTAGCAATTTTCTTTTTTTAACTATTCGACTATCGTTAAAAGAAGTTACTGAATCGCGGTACTGAAAAGTTATTAATTTCCCCTGAATGGCATTATTTTTTTAAATGTAAACATTTTTAAATGTAAACATATTTGGTGTTTTTTTTTTTGGAATTTCAATTTGTGTTTATCGAATAAAATTTATATATTAACGATGCAATTGATGTCTTCTAAATTTAAAATTATAATTTCCGACGTTTTGATATGATTTTCTGAAATTCAATTAATTGTAATTTATATTTGGAAATTTTTAATTCCAGTTTTTAGAATTGATATTTTCTTAAATTTGAATGGAAAATTTAAAAAGTGCTACTTTGTATTTATGTGATTAATAATGCTTTAGTAATTTTTAAAAATTAGATGTAATCGCAATCAGATATTTTGTAGGTAAAGCAGTATAATAGTTCTATATAACTATGTACAACTGTTTTGAAAGCAAAAAACTCATTGATGAACTCGGTAACTCTATTTTATAAAGACAACAAAAAGTTAACGTGCCAAACTTATATTCATATTTGTAAAAGAATAATGAAAAAACGTATGAAATAAAAGACCAGCCCGTGTGTACTCTTAACATTGTTCTGTATGATATCTAGTTGAAAATATTGACATTCTTGTTAAAATAGATATAACTATTGCAAAGCTAATTAGAACAAAAATTGCGGCGCCATCTACTGTGGGGTAGCAACACTGAGCGAAATGAAGTTTGATATCTAATTGAAAATGTTGACATTCATGTTAAAATAGAAATAACTATTGCAAAGCTAATTAGAACAAAAATTGTGGCGCCATCTACTGCGGTATAGTCACGCTGAGCAAAATGTTAATGCAAAAGAAATGTATTTTCCCCACAACAAAATATTGCAGAATTTTATGTAAATAAAATAATATACCGATTTATTTCTAACATGCAGTTACTATGTATATACATACATACATATATTGAATATATGTAAATTATTTGTATTATTTAATATGTGTATGTACATATATGTAAATATTACATGCAAAAAATACAACGGCATTTAAGTCTTTAAGTAAATTTTAATATTTAATATTTAAATTTTTATTAACAACTAGGTATTTTAGCATTATTTGCTTTAGATGTTGGTGAATTTTTACTCCCTTTATATTAACTCGTAGTGTCTCCTTGTCGAACAAATTTTGGATCGATTTTAACCACTTTCCCGTGATCCAATCGATCTGCAGGCAGGCTCGTGGCAATGACAGAAATGATCTAACAAATTTTTTTTAGTGATGCCAAAACAATTTCTAACAGAGTTGATAAAAAATGTACAAAGGGTTTGTTTTTATTATATTATTACCACAACGACCACAAAAACAAAAAGTCCAGCTATGACAACAATGCAACATTTAGAATAACAACAAGAACAATATGGAAACATCATGTTTTTCATTTTTTTTTATTTTTTCAGAGATTTCCCTAGACTTGTTCCACAGATTTTAATGTTTTTTGAAGTAGAAATCTTCCCATGAATTTGGTGAATCATTCTCACTAAAAATTATTACTCTAGCTGTCCTATTGAGGGCGTGATCGTGACAAGAACAACATAGAAAATTATATTTTTTCAAGACTTTATTTAGTTCTTCATTCAAATCTCGGGCCCTAATCGACCTATTTGTACGATTTTAAATAGCAAACTTTTCAGGATGTTAATGAATCATCTTTTATGCCAACGAGCACCCTGGCTGCCCGATTGATGCCGTCATCGTGATTTCCACAGACGGACAGACGGACAGACGGACATTGCTATATCAACTCCGGTTGTTATAAGGATCACAAATATATATATTTTATGGGGTCCAAAATTTTTTTTCTAATTATTACAAACGGAATGACAAACTTATATATACCCTCTGCACACTGGAGTGGAGGGTATAATTAAAGGTCCAAGAGTTTGGAGAAATATGTTTTTTTCGTAAAAATATTTTTGAACAGAAAATAAAAGTCTCTGCAATGTTTATTTTTTCAACCTTAGCATATTAAAATATCCTATTTAAAAAAAAAAAAAACCACGTATCTTGCTGTCCGTTTAAAAAAAAATAAAAAAATAAAAAGAGAGACATCAGCTCGAGCAATAAAATAATATTCGTCTTGCAATTCTTAGGTTTAACAAAAACATACAAGTTGAGTTTTAAATGGCTAAAAAAAGCTAGTAGGCAAATCTAAGTAATTATTAATTATTAAATAATTTTAACAGTTATTCCGAAATTTAAAAATACCATCGCATATTGCATTAATAGAATGTTGACAGTTTTACTTTTTTCCGCAAAATCCCCTTTATCCATAAAATATAAAATTATCACTCATACGCCGAAGTATTAATATGAACTACTCAGCAAAAAAGAATATACAAACAATTTAAGATGATCGTAGGCTAGTGAACCGAATGTGTTGAAATATTTCCCCAATTTAAATGAATTTAATACAGTGTTGACTTAGGATAGAAGTTGTCTTTCATTCTGAAATTCATTCTTCATGAATTTCATTCTAAGTAGTGCTCGTCAGTTATAGAACAGCTGATTTTTAAACTCTTTCTTTTAACTCATACTATCTGTCTGTCTGTCTGCCATGGGTGGACCCCATTCAATTGGATAGATCTGAAACTTGGCCCATAGTCTTTTCGTGACTACAGATTAATTTTGGGGTAGTCACGCACAGTCACGCGTGGTCACGCACAGTCACGGAGTGATCTAAGTATCATTTCCCCTCATCCGATCGATCTGAATCTTGGTCCATAAACATGCTATGCAAAAAGGATTAACTTCGACTTAGTCATGCACAGTCATGCATGGTCACGCACAGTCACGGAGTGATCTAAATGTCATTTCCCCTAATCCGATCGATCTGAATCTTGGTCCATAAACTTGCTGTGAAAAAAAAATTAACTTTGACTTGGTCACGCACAGTCACGCATGGTCACGCACAGTCACGGAACGATCTAAGTGTCATTTACCCTTATCCGACCGATCTGAAACTTGGCCAATATACTTGCTGTAAAGAAAGATCAACTTTGAAATAGTCACGCGCAGTCATGCGTAGTCACGCACATCCGCGGAGTGATTTAAACCCCATTCTCCCTTATCCGATCGATCTAAAACTTGGGCGATAGACTTGCTGTGAAAAAAAGATTAACTTTGACAGTCACGCACAGTCACGGAGAAATTAAGACCCCACCTCCCCTCATCCGATGGATCAGAAACTTTGTCCATAGACTTGTTGTGACCAATGATTAATTTTAAGATAGTCACGCAAAGTCACGCAAAGTCGTGGAGAGATTCTAAACTCATAGGCATAAGGAAAGAAAGAGTTTTAATAAAAACTTTGTTTTTATGAGTTCGATTATTTAATGTTTTTTTTCACAACTGAAAATATTTTTAGTTTTATAGATGTCAAAATTTGTTAGACAACTCTTAAGAGACAGAATAATTATTTGAAAACAAAGAAGTGATAATTGTTTAGGAACGACTTTACTTTCTGTTGTTGGGTACCAAAGCCTTGTCTTAAAAAAGTACATTTTCTCAAAAAATTTAATTTCTTTAAAAAGTACACTTACTTCTTTAACACTTCTTTAAAAGTAAATTTTACTAAAAAAGTACTTTTTCCTAAAAAAAGAACCATTTCTTTTCATAAAAAAGTACATTTTCATAAAAAGTGCCTTCTTATAACAAGTAACTTTTCATAAAAAAGTGAATTTTCATAATAATGAAAAAAAGCAGCTTTTCTTTAAAAGTACTTTTTTTTTTTCTAAAAATTACATTTTCTTGAAAAAGCAACTTTTCCCAGAAAAGTATCTTTTCTTAAAAAAATCATATTTTCTTAAAAAAGTAACTTTTGTTAAAAACAGCAGTCTCCTAAGAACATTTTTCTTAAAAAAGAACCTTTTAAAAAATTCTTTTAAAAAAGTTCCTTTCAAAATTAACTTTAAATAACTGTTAAAAAGAACATATTAAAAAAGCACTTTTATAAATTAAACAAGTACTAAGAAAAGTGCATTTTAAACAAAATACATCTAAAAAAGAAACTTTTAAAAAAGTACCTTTTAAAAAAGTACCTTTTAAAAAAGTACCTTTTAAAAAAGTACCTTTTAAAAAAGTACCTTTTAAAAAAGTATAGATTATAATAGACCATTTAAAAAGTACATTTCTTAAAAAAGCGCATTTTCTTTAAAAAGTACATTTTATTAAAAATTATATTTTCTTAAAAAAGTACCTTTTCTTAAAAAAGTATATTTTCCTTAAAAAGTAATTTTTATTAAAAAAGTAAATTTACTAAAAAAGTAGCTTTTCTTTAACAAGTATATTTCCTTAAACAGTATATTTGCTTTAAAATGTACAATTTCTAAAAGCCTTCCTTTTTTTCTTAAAAAGTAAATTCTCTTAAAAGGTTACCCCTTTAAAAAAGAACATTTTAAGAAATGTCGTTTTAAAAATTACCTTTTAAAATATTATCTACTAATTATCTTTTAAAGTTTTTAATAAAGTACCTTTTTAAAATATTATCTATTAATTATCTATTAAAGTTTTTAATAAAGTACTTTTTAAAAATTAAATTAATAAGAACCTTCTTAAAAAAGTTACTTAAAAAACCTTTTGAAAGAGTACCATTGAAAAAAGTGCCTTTTAAAAAAAGCCTATTAAAAAGTGCAATTTAAAAAGAACCTTCAAAAAGTACCTTTCAAAAACAATATCTTCGAAAATATACCTTTTAAAAAATACACCTTCTAAAAAAGTACCTTTAAAAAGCACATTTTAAAATATATACCTTTTAGATATGTGCCTTTTGAAAAAGTAACTTTCAAAAGGTTCCTTCATCTTCTAAAAAAGTACCTTTTACAAATTTACGTTCTAAAAAAGTACCTTTTAACAAAGTAACTTTCAAAAAAATCTTATTTTAAAAGCAAAAATAAGACATTTTCTTAAAAAAAGTAAATTTTCTTAAACAAGTAATTTTTCTGAAAAAGTTCCGTTTCGTAAAAAAATGATTTATTAAGGCCCAGTTTTTGAGATGTCAGTTAAACCTAGTTTAGTTAAACCGAGAATTAATTATTTCAGACATGTCCAAATTCATAAAAGAATTGATGAATAAATTTTGGATTTAACAAAACTAGGTTTAACTGATATCTCAAAAACTGGGTCTAAGTAATTTATTTTATAAAGTACACTTTTTTAAAAAAGCATCTTTTCTTGAAAAGTTCCTCCTCTTAAAAATAACATTTTCTTATGAACATTTTCTTATGATAACATTTTCTTTTATGATAATTATCAATTAAGCGATGTCTGACCGTGCGTATGGAGCGATATTTGGGTGAAATAAATTTGATCAGTTGCTTTTTAAATAGATGATGTTCAGATTATGTTCAAACATAGCTTCTTAAAAATAACTACTCTTTTTGTATTTATTGTAAATTGGATTAAGACAATATAATCATATTCAAAAGTTTCTTTAGCATTAAGTTAGAATATTTTATTTTCTTTGACCATTTATTCTTAAACCTTTTTTAACATCCCTCACTATTTCTAGTAAGTTATATTTACTGCACAATATTATGGCATTAACTTAAAAAATTTCGATTTCAGATATCCATATAAATGTTCGGTTTTATTTCAACAACTAACATAAAACTAAAAAATACGAGTCGGAAATTTGCAGGGACAATAAAAGAAATACATAAAATGAACAGTAAAGGTATTCACAACTTGATTGTGGATTTCTGGTTAGTTCAATTAGTTCTTTCTCTACTAGCACAGTGGGGGATTATATAAATTGATTTTGAAGCCACAGACTAACAGATCTGTATTTTTTTTTTTTAAAAACCGCCAAATTACATTTGAAAAACTTACAAATAAGGGTTTTTTCTGTGGTCACAAGCATTAACCGTCTAAGTCGAAAATCATGCTTTCGAGAAAAATAACGTTTTATATACTATAAATGTAATAGGGCTTCATTACGACTTAGGTCAGTATGTTTTTAGTATGGCTTTTTAAAAAAACAGTGTAAGAGAAATGGGGATTTCACGCAAATATATAGCGTTCTTAGTAGAATATGATAGCATATATAATTCAAATCGTTCTTAAGTTGACTTAGGCGGTTATCGCTAGTAACCACAGAGTATGTATACATATAAGTTGAAGAGTCAAAATTGACTTAACTCTTTATTCATAAATACTAAAGATATTATGTGCTATAAATTATGTTAATTTAATTTTACACTAAATGGATAATAAAAAATAATTTATTATTTATTATTTTAATTTAAAAATTTATGTAATAATTTAAAAATTTTATATTTTTTTTTTTAATTATTCTCTTGTTAATTTTATTATTATTTTTTTTTTAAATTAATTTTATAAAGTTATTGTCTTAGTTTAAAAATTTTTTATTCTAATTTTAATTTTTATTATTTTATTTATTTTATTTTAAATGATATTAAACTTATATAAATATAAGACTAATATATAGTATAAAGATACTAGCATTGGCTACCAGGGCCATCAGCTAAACTAAGTATTTAAATCATATTTTTATATTTAATTTAGATATGTAATTAAAAATATAATTAATATTATCGATGGAAGGTTCCTTAAGTAAATTGAGACCATTGTTGGATAGATATATAGCTTGGAGATTTCTTAAATCAGGACAAGTTGATAATAGATGTTTTACTGTAACTATTGATCCACAATATGTGCAGTTGTTGGGAAAGTTGTTGTTAATTAAATGTTGGTGTGTGGTGATTGTGTGACCCATACGCAAACGGGAAAATGTCCTTATTTTGTTTTTGTTGATATTTGTTGGATAAGTAGGTATTTTTACATTTGGGTTAATTTCGGTATAATGAGGATGGTAATAGCTTTTCATGTCAATAATTTTCTGTATTTCAAGTTTATTAATAATTGAATTTCGAATATCAACTTTTTCAGTTAGAGAGTCTTTTATCATCGGAGCTGAACATGCATGTTTTGCAGCTGCATCTGCGTAATTGTTGCCGTATATTCCAGCATGCCCAGGTATCCAAATTATTTTTATTTTTCTTTTATAGTCTATTAATAAGTCACGGATTTTATTTACTGTTCGCCAGTTCTTGTTGGCCAGGTTATTTATCGCTGTTATGACTGACAAGCTGTCAGAAAAAATTACCGTTTTTTTCTTGGATTTACTTGCGATAAATATCGCTTGTAAAATACCAGCTGCTTCTGCAGTAAAAATTGATGTGAAATCGGCTAGTGTTTTTGTGATTAAAGGGTTACCGTTTTGGTCAACCACAGCATATGCCACGTTATGATTATCTTTTGACGCGTCTGTAAATAGATGTTGCCATTCTGAGTTTCTAAAAGGTGATGTTAGTTGATAGAAGTGTTGTATGTACATGTCGTTAGAGGTACTTTGTTTTTTGTATGATGAAAGACTAATGTTGCATGAATTGGAGTCATACATCCATACAGGATGCTTGGTATTGAATTTTGACAATTTTTCTTTGAAGTTTAGTATGTTGTTGTTAATACATTTGTATATAGTTGACTGAATTCTCGGAATATTTTTGGACGATGTAACCTTTGAAACGTCTGCATCTATAATAGAGTTGTTGTATGAGAGTAATTTTGGTAATAATCTGTGTACTGTTTCAGTAATCTTCTGTTCTAGTGATGGTAGTCCAGATTCTCTTATTAATATTTGTATTGGCGTTGTACGATAAGCATATGTACTGGCTCTAATTGTTTGGTGGTATATTGTTTTGATATGGGTTAGATTGGATTTAGAGCAGTTACCATAAAGGAAGAGTCCATAATCAATCTTACTTAATATTAGTGTTTTTACCAGATATTTAATTGTATCGATGTGTGTATAACTTCTGGTAGCCAGATATCTTATAAAATTTGCTTTGGAGGCGAGAGATTTTTTGAGCTTTAAGATATGATTTTTAAAACGATAATTTTTTTCGAGTATAACACCCAATATTTTATGTTCGGCTACATAAGGTATTGAAATATTGTTTATTATTAGGTTTGTATTGTTGCAATTATGTTTCCTGCATATATGTAGTATAGATGATTTTTCTAATGAAATTTTTGCTCCAGATGTTTTAGACCAAGTCTGAATATCAATAACTACTTTTTCAAATATATTGTTTATTTTGGAAGTATCGTTGTTTTTGCAGAGTACATATAGGTCATCGGCGTAAAGGCAATGATCTACATACTTGTGTTCATTGATGATTTTGCTGATTTGGTTAAAAGCTATTTGGAAAAGTACGACTGATAGGGGGGATCCTTGTGGTATTCCATTGTTTAGTGGATAGATATTTGAGAATTCGTTGTTTATTCTTACTTTTATTGTTCGGTCAGTTAAAAAAGATTTGACATAATTGAAAACTTTGGGTCCTGTGCCCCAGACTTTTAAAGTGTTCAAAATTACATGTACTCCTATACGATCAAATGCTTTTTCAAAATCAATTCCTAAAATGGATGTGTGATTTCGGGAGGAGAGAGTTTTTGTGACATAATAGTCAATGTGTAGTAAAGCATCTGTACAACTACGATTCGATTTAAATGCTACTTGGTTAACAGCAACTAATTTTTTAGATTCAATGTACCATATTATACGATTAGCAATTATTCTCTCCATGAGTTTAGATAGGCATGATAGCAATGATATAGGTCTATATCCAGAAATTTCTCTTAAGTTTTTATTTGGTTTTGGTACGGCGGCAATTATTGCTGTTTTCCAGGAATATGGAATAATTCCAGTATCAAAAACGTTATTGTATGTTTGAAGTAGTGTTGTTTTACTTTGATGGGTCAAGTGTTTTATCATGTCATAACATATGCGGTCCTGACCAGGTGTCGTTCCTTTCAATTTCTTTATGGCTATTAATAGTTCACACATTGTCAATTGACTTTCAATTTTTGTGGCGTGAGTGTTGCTCGCTTGAATGTTGGTATAACTTAATGCTGTGAATTTGGCTGCAGCAAATTCTGATGAAAAATTACTGTCATGGGAGTTATCTGACCATTTGCTTGCAAAGCAGTTAGCTATACTCTTTGGTTCTGTGATGATTACATTATTATTTTGTATTGCTGTTATGGGTTTTGATGTTGTCCGGCTGGAGATCATATTTACTTTTTTCCATAAAAGAGATAATGGAGCATCTCTAGATATGTTTTCAGTGAATTTTTGAAAGCTTATAGCTTTTGCTTTTTTGCATTCTAATCTGAATTTTGCATTGGCTTTTTTAAATAAAACTAGATTTGCGTGATGGGGATGTTTCTTTAGAGTTTGCCATTTTTTAATTTTATCCACACGTAGCTGTGAAAGCACTGCGCTCCACCAGGGTACGGAACGTTTTTGAATGGGTGATGTTTGAGGTATATGGTAATTGGCAGCCGATCGAATAGCTCTTGTTATTATGGCGTTGTCTTTATTAATATTACCTGAGAGTCTTTTTTGGTCCAATTCACTTTCAACCCTTTTTCCAAAGAGATCCCAGTTTGCTTTTTTGAGGTTAAATTTTCTTATTGGTGTTTTAATGGAATTATTAGTACCCGTAGCTAATGTTGTTTTTATTGGAAAATGGTCACTGTGATGTAGGTCTTCTAACGTTTGACAGGATATTAGCGATAAAAGAGAAGGTGAACAACCGGTAATATCTACATGAGTAAAGGTGTTGTGGGTTGAGTGATGAGTAGGTTTCCCATCATTTATTATACATATGTTGTTTTTATTGAAAGAGTGTTCGATAATTGATCCTCGCATGTTGTTAGATTGTGATCCCCACAGTACATTCCAGCTATTAACATCCCCTACCAGAATGATAGGAGTTTTGATATTTTTAATAAGGTCATTGATATCATTTACCGAAAAAGCATCAGTGGGTGGTATATAAATAGATATTATTGTAAATTTTATGTTGAGCATAATTTCAATTGAGATGTTGAGCAGTTTTGATGAATTAAAAATTCGTTGATGTGGAATGTGGTCTCGAATAAGTATACCAATCCCACTCTTAGCTGAAGTGTTCGCAGGATTATTTTCAAAGTAACAGCAAAACCTTTTTGGAGGAACTGGAGCCATATTAAATGGGCAGTGTGTTTCTTGTAAAGAAATAAATTGTGGATCTTGTTCTTTTATAATTAGTTGTAAGTCAATATAATTATTAAAGAATCCTTTTATATTCCATTGTAAGATGTTAAATGTTGTCATAAATTAAATTAAGAAGTGAAAAGTATAAGGTAATTTTAAGTTTCCATTTCATTTTTTCTATCAATAATTCTTCTAGATCGTCTCTTAGTAATTTTAGCGATAGTTTCTGTGCATGCATTATTTTTTTCTGATCTATCGAGAGATGATTCTCTTGAGCTTGTTGTTGAGTTGTTTGTTGATTTTTTGCTGTTTGTAGTTATTTGAATTTGAGTTTCTTGTGTGTTATTTGTATCGTAATTTGTAGGTGTTGAGTTTTTAACTGTTTTGTTTTTGTTTGAAATGTCTTCTGTAAATGGTTTAAAATTTGCTGCGGTAAAAGATGTTAAGTTTGTTGTTGGTGCTATAGATGTTATGTTGGTTGTTGTATTATTTGGTTTAGTGGAATATTGGTTGTTGTTTGTTTGTAAGTTGATTTTTTTCTTTCTTTCTACAATTGCTGTTTGAAGATCTTCAGTTGGAATTTCAAATGATTCCACTGGTAAGGCTTTAGTTGTTGCTTCTTTATATGTACATTTGTTTATTGTTTTGTGTTTTAATATTTCTTGGCGATGTTGAATTACGGGACATTTTTTGTTGTTGGATCGATGTGAATGTTTGCAATTTACACATTGTAATTTTGTGCATGGGATAGGGTCGTGAATGGTTGATGAGCAAATTTCACAAGTTGTACTACTATTGCAATATTTTTTTGTGTGCCCCAATTTAAAACAATTTTTGCACTGTATGGGGTTAGGAATAAAAGGATCTACTTTACAAATAAGAAAACCAATTTTTATTTCTTTTGGTAGGCAGTACTGGTTAAAATGTAAAATATGCAATGGAGTATTTGTTACTATGCCATCATGAAATTTGGTAATTTTTTTACACTCAACTACTCCCTGATCTTTAAGGCCTTCTACTATTTCTTTTTCTGTTAGCTCTTTTAAAGATGGTGCAAATACTACTCCTTTAATTATGTTGAGTGTAGGATGTAGAAAACATTCAACTGGACAAAGTCCGGGCAATGTAATAGCTTTTAAGAACTTGTTTGCTTGCATCTCACTTTTTGTAAGGATTAATAGATTACCATCTCTAGTAAAAGAAATTTTTTGCATTGGTTCACTTGTTATAGCTACTAATGCTTTAGATACCAAGAAAATATTAAAATTTTGAAGTGGTTTGTCTGGTATTTTACTTTTGACAACAATATGTTTTGGACATTGTTGTTTTTTAGTAGTAATTGTAGTATATTGTTTTTCTCCATGCTTTGGAAAGTCATATATGCTGTTGATGTTGTAATTATTATCACTTTTTTTACGTTTCGGTGATGGATCCGGATCCAAGATTTGGAAATAATTTCCTCCCGAGGAGGACGCCATTATTTACCACGATCAGAAGTAATTTTTTGAAATAAACACACGTATTAAAAAAAGTATTTTTCTTTTGTTTTTTAAATATAATAAAGAGAGTGAAATGTGTCAAGATCTAGACTATATACGCAATGCGAGTTTTATTAAACACGACTGTATACAACAAGAACCTGGTGTAGACTGTTATTATTTTAATATTTAATTTTATTACTTTAATTGAAATATTTTTTTATAAATTTTGTCATTAATGTTTAAATTTATTATTTTTATTTCAAAATTTATTATTTTGATTATATATGCATATAATTAGTTTTTTTATTTAAATTAAATTTTTTTTATTTTCAATTCAATTTTTTTATTTACTTTTATAATATTTACAGTTTTACTTAATTTAATATACATTTTAAAGAGTTCAAGAATTTTGTCTTTTTCTGCTTAATTAATTATAGTTTACATTGATGTAATTACTTTATACTAGCAGATTCCAGCGCTCGAAATTCGAGTGCAATTTCTAGGCAGCTTTATTTTTCAACTTAGCCAATTCACAAACCAACACTTTTATGGTTTATTATTATTGTGAATGAAGATAACAAACTCATTAACAAACACATTAACAAATTTAATAAAACACACATAGCATATGTATAATTTTATTTATGTGTTAGTAGCAACTTTAAATGCAATTTACTCAAAATTAAGGAAAAATTTTAAAATCTGTAAATGTCAAAAACGGCTAAAAAGAAATTCCTTTCAAATAATATACGTTTGGTCAAAAGCGAGATAAAACGGTAGAACAAAACATCAGTCACAAGAAATCGCCTAGCCTATTAATATTATAGATGTACATATATACAAACTTGTTGAAGGTAAAAATTTACAAAAACCTATTTGATTATTTTTTGTCAAAACTACTTATTCTACTTAACTATGTACAATGAGCGAGCTCATTAATATTATCATAACCAGAATTCCGGCATCTGGTATTAAAATTTTCAGTAATTCTGATAATTTTGTCTTTAACTAATTCTATACCAGCAAGCGTATGGAGTCGCTCATGGAAGATTAGAAATTAATTTCAGTAATTTTTTTGCAATGTTTGCAATTTTTGTAAATGATAACTCGCACTTGTAGGAGCTGCATAAAATATGACAGCATGGAAAATTGACTTTTAAAATTAATTTTTTATTATTAATGTCTAGAATTCCTATTTATAAATGGATATAGTATTCGTGGAAGCATGTTAACCTTGTCTGTTATATACGGTATGTGGTCTTTGAACTTCATTTTGGGATCAATTATAACACCTAGATATTTAACTTTTAGCTTCCACTGGATGGAATTGTTGTCGAATATAATATTGGCTTGTGATAGAAAACAATCTTTACGTTTCCTAGTGAAATATATCGCCTGAGTTTTATCTGAGTTTAATAATATCTTCCATTTGTTAAAATATGTTTGTAATTCAGTTAATGCTCTTTGAAGATTACCTATTAAATATATCAGCAGACATTATTTCCGAGAGAGAGCGGCTGTGTCACCAGCAAAGATTGACATAGTACAGTAGTCTAGTTGGGGAAAGTCAGCCGTTTATAAGTTATATAGAATAGGAGACAAACAGGAATCTTGCGGACAACCTGCTGTGACCGAAACACACTCTGACGCGTCCAATATAAACTTTAAAAGTGTGAAGGGAGAGAAAACTAAGAATTATCTTAATAAACTGTGTGGGAAAATTAAAATTTATCATTTTAAAAACAAGACCTTCGTGCCATACTGAGTCAAAGGCTGCTTTAACATCTAGTAAAACCATGCCTGTTGATTTTTGGTGGTTAAGTTTTCTATAACTAATTTTCTTATTCTTATTAATGGATTATGTTCTCTGCGAAAACCAAACTGTTGAGGTGGAATAATTTTATTGATTTCACATAAAATTTAATAGTTTTCCCTTAATGATTTTCTCAAGAATTTTACAAATATAGCACAATAGGCTTATTGGTCGGTACGAAGAGGACAATCTAGAGCTTTTTTTTTTGGCTTTTTGATGGGGATGACTTTTGATTCTTTGAATTCTTTCGGAAAATAACAGAGTTTAAGGCAAGAATTCATAATAACTGTTAATAATTTAATACCTTTGTGGGGAAGTGCCTTTAAACATCGATTATTAATACCATCGATTCCTGGCGCTTTCTTATTTTGAAATGCCCTGATTATATCAGATATTTCTGAGGTATTTGTTGAAAATTCGAAAGGATTACATGCAATGATGGTATAACGATTACCGTTTAGTTTTAGAATTGGAACACTTCTGGACTTTTTCCTTACAATTTTGGTTAAATTCCAAAATGGGGGGAGCCTTTATCCAGTGTGCATAGAATATAATCCCAGGACTTATTTCTAAACTTTTCAATTTCTTCACGAATTCTTTGGTTCAATATTTTCATTTGATACTGGTCATTTATATCCCTATTAACGTAACCAGTCTCGCCTGAAGCTATTGCTTTGTTGAATCACATTTCTTACGTAATACGGAAGAGCTTTATTCGTGTGTGTGAATTATGTCTCTTGGGAACACTACAATCAATGGCATTATTCAAAACTTGTTTGAAGTTCGATATAAGATTATCAATATGTTCGCAGCTGGTGATATTGCTGAAACATGGCATATTAAGGTGTCTATTTAGGAATCATGAAAAGCAAGTCCAATTAGCCTTTGCAGAATCGTAGTTGAAAGTTTTTGTGTTATTGTATGAACTATTTAAAATGATTTTTACTGGCAATTGGTCGGAGCCTAAGTCATTTAACACTTCTGCAGGAGACAGTATACCAGGAAAATTAGTTAAGAAAAGGTCAAGTGTTGAGGCTTGTCAATTGGCATTAGTATGCATGTGCGTATGGTCACTAGGATATGCAATATCAAAATTATAAGAATCGAACTTTTCGTGCAAGATGTTTCCCCAACAGTTTGCTCTTAAGCAACCCCATGACTGGTGTCTGCAATTAAAATATTATAATAATAGCTACACCACCCCCTTTTGAATTTGTTCTGTCGTTTCTTTATATATAAAATACAAGTTAACACCTTCCACGTTCCCTATACCTTTTTTAAAAACAACATACTTTGAAAACAACATATTGGTCAATGCGCGATGTCTTGACTCAGTAAATACCACAGACAGCGCGTGTTGCAGTCAACACCCCGCGCACTACCAGTTTGCCTACCAACGTATCACGATGGCATGTGTGCAATACGACACCTTTATTTTTTACATACAGAGCTGTTGCGAAATCATGGGAACAAGACAAATTCTTGTTCCCAATAATTTAAGCTAGAATAAGCAAATATTTGCACACGCAAATTAAGTTAGAGTAGGCATAATTTTTAATTATATTAAGAGACTGAAGAGAATAACTCCTCAGTTCAATTCTAGGCTTCAATGAAAACGTGTCAATAAATTTAGTACTTTAAATTAATTAACTAGTGTTGTGTTGTGTTTTAATTAAAAAGGTGAGTTGGGCCCCATGGGTGGCCCAACCGTTATAATTTTTTGAAGCGCAATTAAGGATGCGCTTAACTTACATTATGCCTTTTAGCCATGTTTCAGTAACTAAGCAGATGTGTATGTTATAAGATATTAAGAATTGAAATAAGTGTAAACTTCTATTTCGAATGCCTCTTGCATTCCAACTTATCAAATTGATGTCATTTTGAGTCATTACGATAAAAATTTAATTGCATGATTTGTGATGATCTCGAATTGTTCTGCTTTGGCTTTACAGTTTTTGAAATTAATAATTAGTTCTAGAATTAGATTTTTAATTTCTTGTAGAGAAAATATATCATTATTACCGCTAGCGTTTATGTTGTTATTTCCGCTGCTGTTGTTAACGACTTCTGTTTGTGGAATCCAGTTTGTACTTGGGGCTGGCACACTTTGACATAGTATGTTGGGATAATAGTAATTGTAGTTGCCATTTGAGTGAGTCCGTTATTATTAGGAATGCTTCGTCGTGGTACGGGCTGCGAGCGTTGTCTAATATTTAAATAGCTAACCTTGTTTGGGCATTGTTCAAAAGTTGCCTTGTGTGAACCATTGCAATTTGCACATTTTGCGACAGAATCCTTGCACTCTGATGTCTTGTATTGACCCGCGCAGTTTGCACAAAATGTTTTGACCTGGCAGCGACTTGAGCCGTGACCAAACATTTGGCAGTTGTGGCATTGGGTAACCTGTTTTTTGTTGGTTTGTTGATATTCCCATCTCACTTTCAAATAATTTATTACAGAATAATTTTGCCGTAATTCCTTTACTGTAAAAGTTTGGTGTTGAAAATATACTACATATATTATGTATGCTGCATTAGGGTGGCCCTTCGTTATATGGAGGGAAAAAAAGTGTTCAAACTGTAGGTCTCACCCCCTAGAAATATGCGAATAGCAAAAAAAACTGAGAAATACAAAATTTTGGGCCAATCAAAAAACGTTTAGTCGTGGCGCAAAGCCATTGAAAGTGTGTTTATATGGGGAAAATATGACTTTTTTTTTTCAAATTTTACGAAAATTTCGTTCTATAGTTTAATTTTTCCGACAAACTGTTATACGATTCAGGATTAGTATTAAATTATTCCTTCAAAGGAATATAAAACTTCAAAATCGAATAAAACCTCGCCAAGAAATAGCAAATGCCCCAGACCACTTTTGTGCCAAAAAAAACTAAGTCGTGAAATTTGATGGCATTTTTTTCAACTTTGAGAAATTGATTAAATTTTTGGTCTATATTCGGTTTATATTTGCGAGCAATAAGCAGATAATTGCACCAAAGATATATCACAATGAATTTTTTTGATCCTAGGAGCACTGAATGGTTAAATAAATAAAAACTAACCGAATTATTTTTCTTAAATTCTAAATAGTAGTATCAACGAGTTAAATAAAAAAACTCGTTTTAGGTCATTTTTATTTAAAAATATTTTAAAATCCAAAGCTGGCCTTGGCAAATAATGGGTTAACGTTCTCGGATTTCTCCCAAATTTTTGGAGCGAAACTTCTACACATTTGGTTATTATATTTTAAGTGTCGCATCTAAAAATTGGACAGCACTTACAAAATATTTGAATTTTTTGAATAAATTGTCTTTTATTAGCTTGGGTTAATAGAGTCATGCTATTTTTTTCCGAAACCCTAGGCTATTAAGATAAAATATAACATTTAAAAGTAGAAAAGTGATGAATTTTTGATTCAAAGTATTTAGAAAGAGTACATTTACAGAATATTTCACAAAAATCCAATTTTTCTCGAAATCCGCAAAAATAAATTCCTTGTAAAAAAAATTGTGGCAGAGGGATTTACTTAAAAATTCACACAGTTAATCTGCAACATGTATTTAATAAAACCTTAAAGTGATAGATTCAGTTTTTTAAATTTTGTTTAAGAAAATTTTTTCAAAATTGAAAAAGGAGTTTTAAAAATTTTATCAAAAAAATTTCCAATTTTCGGTCTCAATGGGCAATAGGTTAACAGCGTGGTAATAAAACAATACTTCATATCTGAGTACCTGTAAGTATACAGACAAAAAAAGAATGATGGCTTTAATCAATTTCTCAAAGTTGAAAAAAATGCCATCAAATTTCATGACCTAGTTTTTTTTGGCACAAAAGTGGTCTGGGGCATTTGCTATTTCTTGGCGAGGTTTTATTCGATTTTGAAGTTTTATAGCCCTTTGAAGGGATAATTTAATACTGATCCAGAATTGTATAACAGCTTGTCGGAAAAATTAAACTATAGAACGAAATTTTCGTAAAATCTGACAAAAAGTCATATTTTCCCCATATAAACACACTTGAAATTTTCAATGGCTTTGCGCCACGACTAAACGTTTTTTGATTGGCCCAAAATTTTGTATTTCTCAGTTTTTTTTGCTATTCGCATATTTCTAGGGGGTGAGACCTACAGTTTGAACACTTTTTTTATTAAGGGCCACGCTAATGCTGCATTATAAGAGGTTGTTTTTGTAACAATCTTTTTTTCTAAGCTTTGAAGACCTAACACAGACAAAGTTTTTTAACAATCTTTGAATCTTGTTTGCCTAACCCAAACAGAAGGGCTTTGTATGGTTTTTCACTTTTTGTAGCATAAGTGAAATACTCGTATTTGTCTGCGAGCCGTTTACATATGTGTTCAATATCAGTTTTATATTTTAGAAATAATTTAAGGCCAATTGAATTTTTCTTATGGCATAATCCAAGATTTTGCTCGATTTACAGAGTTCGTGGATATCTTCAATTTTGCATTTCAAAATAGTAATTGGTGGGATATGAACTTTAAAAGTTTTTTCTAATATCATTTCATCTTCATTAGATTTATCATCTTCAATTGTTTGAAGAGGAGAAGAATAGTTTTTAAATTGAGTTGCACTTGATGCATTATTATTACCATTTGTTTTTGGTTTTTTATTGTTATTTTTAACGCTCATTGCGTTCACATCGTCACTGATATGTGACCATTTAATACCATTTAGTACCTTGTTAAAAAAGTATACTTTTCACAGAAGTACATTTTATTAAAAACATAAATTTTCGTAAAAAATTTAATTTTCTTTAAAAAAATTCCTTTTAATAAAGAAATACCTTTTTATAAGGTACGGCCTTTTTATGAAAAAAGCTACTTGTTATGAAAAAGGTACCTTTTTATAAAAAGGAACTTATTACAAAAAAAAAAAAAAACTTTTATAAAGAAAGTAACTTGACAAAAAAGCATCTTTTCGTCAAAAACAACATTTTCTTAAAAAAGTAGAACTGATTAAATATGTGCTTTTTTTAATAAAAACATACTTTTTTAATAAAAAGATATTTGTTTAATAAAAGGTAATGTTTTGAAAATGGTACTTTTATAGTAAAAGGTACTTTTTTAACGAGAGATACTTTTGTAATAAAAAGTATTTTCTAATAAAACGTACTTCTTTAATACAAGGTATTCACCCCTGTTCTTGAAACCACTATCACAAAAAAAACTCGTAAATGAAAAAATTCTTAAATCTACGAATTGATATTTGAACTCTAACATGTTTTTTATTGAACCTTGTCATTATTTTAAAAAATTAGACATTAATTTTATGAAAAAAAAAAAGATTTTAAAAAACGTCTACATTTTGCGCTGATTTAAAAAAAAAACTCGTAATAAATGGTCGATGTTAATAAAACACACTTTTTGCGATGATGCTGTTCTATAACTATAATAAAAACTTTTTATTTACACAATCTATTTTCCATTATAATTTTTTCAATTATAACATAGATTCTTCAAATAAAGGAATTAAAAAAAATTTTTTACTCAAATCACATATTTTTATATTTTTTTTGCATATGACTGCCACAACTTTGTTTATGTTCGAAACAGTAGTGATGCCAGTCAAATCCAATTTATTTGAATTTCGAATTTTCTTTGGTGATGCATTACTTATTTCAAAAAGAGAAGTCATTCTTAATTGAATGAAATTGAAGAATAAAAACAATTACATGAACAAGTAAATTGTTATTTTAAAAGAATATATACATTTTTTTACTTTCTTTATAATCTTAAGGAAAAACACGCAAAAATTACTTAAGATTTTTTTGTGAAAGTGACTAAAGAACCATATGGCACCTCGGTTTCTAGATAATATATGGTTCTGAAGCTAAACCATATGTTTCATGTCATTTGATAATAAAAAATATGATTTCGAAAAATACTTCGAAAATATAAAATTTGTGTTTTCAAGAAACCCAAAATTTCAATTTCATGTTATTTCAAATTCATTCTTATTCAAATAACAACGTTTCAAGAACAGGGCTGAATATTTAAGAAAAGGTACATTTTTAAGAAATGCACTTTTTTAAAAATGTACCTTTTAAGAATAGGTATTTTTAATAAAATATACTTCTTTAAGGAAAGTTATTTTTTTAAAGAAAATGTACTTTTTTGAGAAAAATTAATTTTTTAAGAAAAAGTATTTTTTAAAGAAGTGGTATTTTTTTTTTTAGAAAAGGTACCTCCCCTTTTATTGCTAGACTTCCTCGTTTTATATTTTAAAAAAATTTCATCTTGGCTGATTTTTCTGTCTCTGTTGGAATCTTCCCACCAACTTTCATATTCTAGATTAATTTTTTTAGAAGATAAAAAAGATATACTCTTTTACCCCTTGTACTGCTTTTTACCCCTCAAGATCGATTTAAAAGAAAAAAATTAAATGTTTTGTGTCCAGAGTGTATTTCATTTGATACCAAATTTGCTAATGGGTACTTAACAAAAGCCCAAGTTCCTAGCACGATTTTTGCGCCCTTATGCAAGATTGGAGCGCTAGAAACAAGCCAGGTTTTCTATCATATATTGAAATTGCAGGACATTCTGACAGCACTACCACTAAAAACTTTGTTGCAATTCATTTCAGAGAATGCCCCTAATTTTGATTTTGTGGTATTATTATACGACCATGAATGCTTCGGTAAATGTTTTTGGAAACTACTTTCATATTAAAAGTAATTGACAAATAAATTAAATAAATAGCAATAGAAAAGCATTACAGGAAACAACATGTCTTGGAAGTTTAAAATAAAATATAGAAACAAAAACTGAAATGAAATGAAACTCAAAAGTAATTTTCGTATTTATATGGAACACAAGAACTGTAATTGATAGAAAATTGTTTGAAATTGAAAAGGGATTTTTTTAACATAAATTGACAATTGAAAAAACCTTGTTTAACACAATATAAATAAATATATCTATGTGTATGTGTGTTTCTTCATCTTCTATCTTGCAGAAGACGCATGCGATGTACCACAAACATTTATTTAACTGCTCTGGCCATAACGGACATTATTTACTTGACCATGGCGCTGTTGTTATCGCTGCAGCATTATCAATATGTGCATCTTTATTGGAAACTCTATTGGATGTGCTTCGGTGTGTTGTCCTGGCTGGTGGATGCCTGTGGTAAGTTGTGGCCGGAAACAATTGTAGGGTTTTGAAAGATTCATACACGTATTTTTTTTTTTGGTTTTATTTTAATTTTTTCTTTCGTATTTTAAAATGTTTATTTGACTTTTTTATGCTCTTATTTTTTCCGGTTTTTATTGTTGCCACCATTTGTGATGTTATTGAATATTTTGATCTGGTCTCGTCTGTTGGATATTTTACATGCTACATAATCCTTTACGTATCTTTATATATACATATATAAAAATATATGTAAAAATGGATTGATTGTATTGTCATCGTTTATAGCCTACATATCAATTTACATAGCTGTGTGTTTTACAATCGAACGATTTATTGCGATACGTTATCCTTTGAAGCGTCAGACATTTTGCACCGAATCTTTGGCAAAGAAAGTTATAGCAGGTAAGCGTAAAATGGGCCAACGCAAACGAGCAGCCTTAAGGCTTTAATAAAAAAAATTCATGCGTGGTAGTAGATTTTATGAGCCAGAAAACAATATGACGCACAAGGTGTCAAGGGAAGCTTGCGAAGATATAAAATTTGAAAAATTAGTGTTTTAGATAGAAAGAAAAAAAACGGCGCCACCTTGGTGTTAAAGACTTGCAACTTTTTTAGAGATACTTTTTTTTAAAGTAATTTATTGAAGATTTTGAAATTACGCATCAGAATGAATCCCAGTATTTAAATATTTTTTTTCTACAGTAATTTTTGAAGAAAGTTGTTCAATTTCCAAAAAATAAATTTTCAAAACTATGGCTATTGAAAGTAATTGGAGTATTTCAACAAATATGTTTTGTACAATTTTTTTGAAAAAATTTTTTTTTTTTACAAAATTGTACAAAAAATTTTAGGTTTCTTAATCAATTAATGAATACTAGCAGATTCCAGCACTCGAAATTCGAGCGCAAATTCTAGGAAACTTTATTTTTTCATTTAATAAAGACCCTAAAGGTATGCTTCACAATTCAACGCATTTTAAATGAAGCGAACAAACTCAACACATTAACACAAACACATTAACATATTTAATAAACACACACATATCATTGTATAATTTTATGTATGGGTTAGTAGCAACTTCAAACGGTCATAACTCCAAAAAAATATTCCAAACGATGAAAATCTGTAAATCTGGGTAACAGCTGAAAAAAATATGTGTCAAATGATAAATTTTTTGTCAAAATCGGGGTAAAACTGTGAAACTTACATCGGTAACAAAAAATCGCCGAGCCTATTAATGTTATAGATATACTTATATTTCTTTTACTTCCAAAAAAACAAATTTGGAATATTACATTTTTTAAAGTATTTTTCCTAAAAAATTAAATTTTCTTTGTTAAAAAATTAACTTTTCTTAGAAAAGTACACTTAACCATTTTTTAAAAGATTAGTTTTCCTTCAAAAAGTACCTTTTCTTAAATAAGTTCCTCAAAAAACACAATTTGTTAAAAAAATACAGATAAGAACAGTTTCTATAAAAATAAACTCTTCTTAAGCAAGTAAGAGTGTTAAATGGGTTTTATGTTGACATTAATATGTGGACTTATTGCGCTATTTGTAAAAAAAAATATTTGAAAAAGCAAACAATTTAATAAACTTAATACTAAATTATTACAACAAACATACTGCATTTTTAGCTTTTTTTTTAGAGGTGTTTTCATATTTTGGGACACATCTTGGCACAATGACGCCCGGTATATCCCGTTTTCAATTGCAACCTGTGCGAAATAATGGCAAACAATATTATCATAACTTTTCCTAGGTAAATGGGTTTTTTTGTGAATGATCGTGATTTCAACAGACAGACGGACAGACGCGTTCTATATTATCGTGAGTACCTGCCACGTTGGCCTGACCTCACGGTGCACTTAACAACGGGCAGAAACTATGCGTCCACCGGCGCCCTCGCAGTACGATTACCAATTTGGGGCATGCATTTGGACATGACCTCCCCCTTGGATGAGGAGCGGTGTACTATCTAAAACTCCTACTGATCTATGGGTCACGGCACCCGGTTGTAATGCAACTCAACTGAGCTTACGCTCTCCCCGCGATTTGGGTCAAAACCACAGCCACCACGATGCTCCCCTAGGGGGCCACACCACTGCCAGGCTGGAACTAGGTTCCAGGGGCTCCTGACATCAGTGGTACCAGAATAAAGCTTTTATTATTAATTTCTAATTTTTCGTTATTCATTATTCATTTTTCATCTTTCATTACTCATTTTTCAATCTTAATTTTTCATGTTCCATTTTTCAATTTTAATTTTTTATTTTTATTTTCCAGTTTCCATATTCCATTTTTCATATTTCATTTTCCTTTTTCCTTTTTCCGTTTTCCATTTTCAATTTTTCTTTCATTTTTTAATTTTCATTATTCATTTTCCACTTTCCAGTTTTAATTTTTCAGTTTTCATTTTTCATTTTCCATGTTTCATTTTTCATTTTTCAATTTCCATTTGCCATTTATCATTTTTCAATTTTTAATTTCCATTTTGCATTTTTCAATTTTCATTCTCCCTTTTTAATTTTTCAATTTTCGTTTTCCATTTTCCATTTTTCATTTTCCGCTTTTCATTTTTCAATACTCAATATTCACTGTCCATTTTCCATTTTTCATTTTTCAATTCTCATTTTCCATTTTCCATTTTGAAATTTTCATTTTCCATTTTTCGTTTTCCACTTTTCAATTTTCAATTTTCATTTTACATTTAACATTTTTCATATTTCAGTTTTCATTTTCCATTTTCAATTTTTCATTTTTCAATATCAATTTTTCATTTTTCAATTTTCATTTTCCATTTTTAATTTTTCATTTTCCATTTTCCATTTCCATTTCCATTTCCATGTTCCATTTTTCATTTTCCGTTTTCCATTATTAATTTTTCAATTTTCAATTTTCATTTTCCATTTTCCATGTTTCAATTTTCATTTCCCATTTTTCATTTTTCCATTTCCATTTTCCATTTTGCGTTTTCCATTTTCCATTTTTAATTTTTTAATTTTCATTTTTCAATTTTGATTTTCCATTTTTCAATTTTCATTTTCCATTTTTCATTTTGCATTTTCCATTTTTCATATTTCAGTTTTCGTTTTCCATTTTCCACTTTCCATTTTCCATTTTTCATTTTTCATTTTGCATTTTCCATTTTTCATTTTTCAATTTTCATTTTTCAATTTTCTTTTTTCATTTTCCATTCTCCATTTTTCATTTTCTATTTTACATTTTTCATTTTCCATTTTCCTTTCTTCAATTTCCATTTTCCATTCTCCATTTTCTATTTACCATTTTCCATTTCCCATTTTTCATTTTTCATTTTTCATTTTTCAATTTTCAATTTTCTTTTTTCATTTTGCATTTTCTATTCTCCATTTTTCATTTTCTATTTTACATTTTCCGTTTTTCATTTTCCATTTTTCATTTTTATTGTTCATTCTCCATTTTCCATTTTCATTTTCCATTGGAAAATTTCCATTTTTCGTTTTCATTTTTTCTTTAATATAGGCGATTTTTATAACGTGATAACGATAAAAAAATATGTGGCAATACAACTAACATGAGCTATGTTGTGTTCTTGGTATTGTCAATATATCTGTGGTCACAAGCAATAACCGCCTAACTCGAAAATCATGCTTCCGAGAAAAACAGCTTTTTATATAAATGTAATGGGGCTCCATTACGACTTAGGTCAGAATATTTGTATTTATATCTTTTTAAAAAGCAGTGTTAGAGAAATGGGGATTTTACGTAAATATTAAGATTTTTAGTAGATTATTCATTTTTTCATTTTTAAATTCATCTTTATTTACAGTTTTTATTTACATATTTACATTTTCCGAGATTTTATCTATAGATATTACAGCGAATGAAATTTATAGTCAAAGATATTGAATATTTAATGTTTAAATATTTTTAAAGGAAAAATAGGAAAACCTTTATATGACAAAAATAGAGTATTTCAAATATGGTTAGAAAATATATATGCATATAATTGGATTATCCCAAGGCGATAACAAATTACATACATATTACTTTCAATTTGGTGATTTATGTTTTATAGATGCCATTACGCCGATTCTCTACATTCCCTTATCAGCTGATAAGGAGAATTCTCTATATTTTCGAAGTATTTATTATTGAGCCTTTTTATGAAGTCGTCGATACGCTCATAACCAGTTTCGCTGTGTAGAAGTTGCGTAGAATATCTCCAGTGCTTGTTAGTTATAATCTTTAGACACTTGTTTTGGATTATTTGAATTTTTTTCAAATGTGTTTTTGCAGCTTTATACCAAATGGGACTTGCATATATCAATGGTGGTCTAATGACACTTTTGAATAATAAGTTTTTGTTTTTTATGTTGAGTGATGAGCGTTTGTTTATTATTGGCCACAAAGCTCTAATCGTGTTTAGGGATTTTCTACAAGTTTCGTTGATATGCTTTGCACAATTTAGTTTCTTGTCCAGAATTACAACAAGATATTTAACGTTATTTTGGATGCAAATGCTCTCATTTTCCAAATTGAGTTGACGGTTTGGTAATCGCTTGGGAGAGTTGTTGTAGGGAAATACAATAGCTTGAGTTTTGCTAGGGTTAATTTTAATTTTCCACTTGTAAAAATATTTTCTGCAGGCAACAAATCCTTTTTCCATTTTCTTCAAAAGTGCCTTAGTGAGTTTGCTTGAAGTAATGAGGGCAGTATCATCTGCATAGTAAGCAGTCTTCAGGTAAGAGGGAAGAGAAAAATCTGACGTGTAAATAGAGTACAATAAGGGCGATAATATTGAACCTTGTGGAAGACCAGTTGTGATAGATTTGGGAGGAGATAATGTATTATTGGATGCGACAACAAATGTTCTATCGTCAAGAAAGTCAGCAATAAGCCCGCACAGATATCTCGGTATATCAGCCTCGAGCAGTTTATATATTAAACCGTTATGCCAAACGGTGTCAAATGCCTTTTCTATGTCCAATATAATTAAACCTGTAGATTTTTTTGTTCGTTTATTAGCTTTGATTATATTTGTTATACGGATAACTTGGTGCACTGCACTGTGTTCTTTTTTAAAACCAAATTGTTCGTTGGATATAATCGACGTATTTGCAATGGAGTCGCAGATTCGATTTTGGATAATTTTCTCATACAGTTTTCCCAAATTGCTCAATAAACTGATGGGTCTATAACTGCTAGGATTATGTTTGGGCTTGTTTGGCTTGAGGATTGCAATAACTTTGGCTTTTTTGAAATGTACTGGGAAATAGTTGGTTATTAAGCAACTATTGAAAATTATTACTATTAGACGAACTGCCTGGGGTGGTAGGTTCTTAATTAAGACGTTCGAAACGTCATCTAGACCTGGTGATTTTGACGCTTTAAGCGACGTAATTAATGAGTTGACTGCGTTTATCGATGTAAAAACAGAATCCTCACAGTCGATGATTGAAGCCTTGAACCGATTGATCTTACCATTGACAATTTTGTCAATTGAATGTTTATAATTGGAAGTATCTGATAGTACTTGTGCCTTCTCAATATCAGTTATAATTTTTTTGTTGTTTTTGGTAAGAAAAGGAATTTTTATGTTGGGTTTCCCTCTTAAACTTCTGCTGATTTTCCAGAACAATTTGTCACCCGGCATTAATTTTGACAGCATACTGTTCCATTTATCATTACGATGGGTATAAATTTCTTTATTGATCATATTAGTCAGTAGCTTGACAAACTGTTCATAAAAATTGGATTCAGATGAGATGGATGTTCGTTGGCTTTTTCTTTTAAAAGTTTTCCGGGTTTTTATTAGGTTGACAATTTCTACAGGTAAGTTAGTTTTTGAAGAGATGCTAAATTTAGGGGTGCATACATTTCGGGCTTCTAAAATCATCTCGGTAAACTTCTTAATTTCAAGGTCAATTGTAGATTTTGAGTTGTAAAATTCTCTATTAATCATAATTTTATTTTCAATAATGTTTCTAAACGCCACCCAATCAGTTAATTTGTAGTTATAGTGACTCGTATCCAAAACACAAACGGATGAGTTTTCAATTGTGCAAACAACAGGTCTGTGGTCGGATGGAATCTCAAATTCAAGTACATTTAAATTTATATTTAGCGTGCTATTGCTTAATGCCAAATCAATAACTGAATTATTACGGTTTCGTTGATAAGGATAAAAAGTTGGCCTGTTGGGGTAATATATAAAAAAGTTATGTGTCTGTTGAAGATTATACAGTGCATTTCCTGCCGTGTTGTTGTTAACACAATGCCACGAAGTGTGTTTAGCGTTAAAATCACCCAGAATGATGAAATCTTTATTTAATGACGTTAATTCTATAATATCATTGGTAAAACTCGTTGTATATTTTGGTGAGTATGCTGTAGAAATGATAAGAGGTTTATTGCTAATTAGAATTTCTATTGACAGATTTTCTATTTTTATCGTATTTTGAATAGGTAGCAGTTTATGTTTGACTGCTCTGTGTATAACCAAAGCTACTCCTCCCCCCTTGGAATCATGTCTATCATTTCGGTATATTAAAAAATTTTTGAAAAATGTTTTGTGTTTTTCATTAAAATGGGTCTCATTTAAAGAGGCAATATGAATATATTCTCTTTCCAGTAAACTTTCGAATTGAATTAAATTAGTAAGAGTAGTAATGCCGTTAGCATTCCACTGAAGTATTTTTAAGTCATGAGAATTATCGTAGGCCATAAGCATATTTAACCATTGACATAACAACTTGAATTTGTTGTATTTTTGTTGTACATTGTTGGAGATCATCCAACGCTGTTGTGAAAATATTGAAGAGTTCATCTATGTTGAATAAATCATTTTTTTTGTCTCATACAATCGGCATACGATAACGTATTACGAGTTGTAATATTGTTTTGATTGTTTGTGGGGAGATCATTATTAATGTATTGGTGTGTTTTGTTGTTTGTTGTTATATATACGTGAGTTTTTGTTAGTTGCTTTGGCTCTGGTTTCCAAATAAAGAGAGCGCAAAGGGCAACTAATATCATTTGCAGAGTGGTCTGTGCGTTGTTTACCGTGCTTTTTGCAGTTGAAGCAAGAGAATACAGCTGGTACTTTGTCTTGATTCCTGAGTGGGCAATCGTTTGTGTGGTGTTGATTTGCGCATATCATACATGCTGGGAGCCGATTACAGTGTTCACCTCCATGACCATACATCAGACAGTTCCAACACTGTGTTGGATTTTGATTTTTTCGTGGCTTATATTTCTTCCATGAAACTATAACGTTGCATATTGCATTTACATTTGCCAGTGATTTTGGGTTTAAGTTTTTTCTTGCGAATTGTACTTTATATACCGCATTGTCCACAGAACTGAATTTTGTGTTTATTTCAGTTATAGATAATGGTGTTAAATTATATCCTAGGATATCTTGTTTAATATCTTCAGTACTAATTTTTGGAAGTCCATATAAAAATACCGTATATAAACGATTTTCTTTGGTATTAAAAGTGTGGAATTCTATTTTTTTTCCAATAACACTTTTTTGCATTTTTGAAAACTTTCAATGTTTTGCGGAAAAACTTTTGTCCCGATAGACGTACGTTTATACATCGAATCTTTGCCTAATAATTTTTGTAGTTCGTTGAGAGACGTTTTAACATCTACAACATGTGGTGGAGGTTTTGTTTTTTTTTCCTCAACTATGTTGGATAATGGGTCCATTTCCATATCGTTAAGATCAGCTAGGGCACTAAACCGATTTCTAGATGTTGAAAGTACATCAGCGATCATACCTATAGGTAGTGAACGGGACCATTTTTGTCTCTTCATGTTTGTTTTTTTAAATTTAAAGTTTTTGATTTGGCCCCCGGGGCCATAGCTGTATTGCTAACTCTGCATGTATAATTTTAAATTGTCACAAGAGTGAGTTAAATAAGAACAACCGACGACAATTACAAAAATAAACTTGTTCGCACTTGATTTAAGTCTGATTCGCTTGTCAATAATAACTTTCCGCTATGTATTAAGAGACGACCGAACTCTTTGAAATTAAGTATCGAACTCAAGATTTTTAGTAGAATATGATAGCATACATAACTCAAATCGGCGAAAATCATTCGTTCGAGAAACATAACTGTTTATATATATGTAATGGGGCTTTATTACGACATAGGTCAATATGTTTGCATTAATAACTTTTTAAATAACAGTGTTAGAAAAATGGGGATTTCACATAAATATAAAGCATTGTTAGTTGAATATGATAGCATACATAACTCATATCGTTCTTAAGTCGACTTAGGCGGTTATCGCTTGTGACCAGAGATATATGCATATTATTCTTGTGGCATTTTTTTTATGTTGTTGTACAATTACAACTGTTACAACACACACACTGGGTTTTATGTTTTTTTTTTTTTTAGAGATATCTACATATTTTTGCTCGCATCTAATTACAATGATGCCCGTGTAGCCCATTTTAAATACCAACCTGCTGGGAATAATGGCAAATGATATTTTTGTAACCTTATCCAGTTAGATGGCTTTTCGCTATATCGACTCGAGCTGTGATAATGATCAATAATATATATACTTTATGGGGTCAGAAATTAGTTTTTCGATGCGTTACAAACGGAATGACAAACCTATATATACCCTCTGCCACTGACGTGTGGAGGGTATAAAAAAGCAGTTACAAAAAAATCTCTTTTTGAATTTATGTGGTGGCCCTGAAAAGGGCCTTTTGTATATTTTGTAGCCCTGAAAAGGGCCTTTTTATACCCTCTACACCTCAGTAACCCGTATAATATGGCAGCGTTTCCAACTCATTGCTAGTCATTGCAAGTTCTGGATTAATAGAAACGGTATTATTGTCATTGTCCGCTTCATCCGTTGATATCTCAATATTAAGATTGTTTCTTAATATTGGCTGTTGGTCTGAAAAGTCCTTCGATTCGTCAGTCGCTTTGGACCATTCCAGCATAACGTTCTCGTCCTCCTCACAATTTTGATTTGCAGAGTTATATTTGAAGGCTATTATTTTCATGGAAATCAGTCGCGCTAGAATATATTGTAGTTCATTCATCGAAGGGTGATCGTTTGAGCCAAATTTTCTAGCGCGTCCTGATTAAATTTCCCGAACAAAATGAATTTCATTTCGTTTTCGTTATACTTTTTGAAGAAACGTCGGCTTAAATCGAGGAAACACTTCAATGTGAGAATGAACCCATTAATACATTTGTTTTTGTTTTGACTGTCAAATTTAAATGATTCTAAGTAATCAATAAAGTCAAGAATCAAATCTGTTCTTTCGGCATCATTCCTTGTATATGGCCTCTTGTAAAAATTTTTGTCCAAAAATTTTTGGCGTTTAGTATATCAAAAATTTTATTGAACTGCTCAACAAAGAAAAGCGTACCCGGCGCATTTCTCAATAATTCTTCATTAAAGAATCCAGCATCCAATTTTGTTTTTATTGCTGCATACATGTTGCGACTCAGCACTTGAGCTGCTCTTGAAACCTTCATCCTTTCGAAACTATTTGGATTAAGATGCGAATCCTTAAGTTTCGGCAGCATCCGGATGAACGGACTTTCCTTTTCTGATTCGTATACAGCTATTAAAACATCTATGCTTGCTGTACCATATCGTGTTTCAATATCGTGATTAAACAGTGTGTTCCGAACTGACTTAAGCAGATGACAATAGTCGTTCATTACAAATACTTCCTTGTCACCAACAGTTTTGAAGTAAGGAGTATCAGGTGTTATTCCTAACTGTTTGTTTGTCCCTGATCCATAACGATGCATGCAACATTCAATCCTATACCTGCCACTTTTTGAATTTTCTCCAATACCAGGTCCTTCAATTGGTTGCTCTTAATGGAATCGGAGGTTGCATAGTAGCTGATCACTATTTCCAGTTAGTAAAAATCGCTTTTAGCATGAAAACTAATGCTTTAGTTGCTACTTCCTTTGATATTTCATCATAGGACACATCGACAACTCCATCGATCCGATCATTCGATTTATTGTATTCCAAGTCCTTTCTTATGGAAACTTCGTCGAGCAGCATAACGCATTCCTTTTGTTTAGGTTCCAAGGTTGTTGCCATCCTCCTTAAGTTTTCCAGTACATCGTTGTCCGTTCCAGATTTTACACATTTTATTGGCAGTTTGAATTTAAGCGATTCTCTCATAAAAGTATACACTTTGCTCGACGTATACTCTATATATTTGTTTTTTTTTTGGAACAGTCATCCTTGCAAATAGAATGCTTTTCTTGCTGGCACGTTCACTAGGTAGAATTGCATTACGAAGCTTTGCATTAAGCTTCATTGCATACAATTCCTTAGCTTTTAAATTCCGTTGTGTAGCAGCCAATCGTTTTTGGTAGATTTTTTCCATCTGAGCATACTTTCGCTCCCAATCAATGTTTCTTCTCCATTCACTCTGTGGGGCAGCCGTCTTAAATATTTCATGTTGGCGTGAATAGCAGTCGAATTCCTCTAGATTCATCTCAGTTCAGTCCAGTTTCCTTTTGTTCGAATAGTTGAAAGGAAAATGAGCTGCTGTTCAAGGGTCTAGATGAAAATGCAATATTATAATTTTTTTATTTCTTTAATTTTTTTAATTGTTCTTTTTTTAAATTTTTTTATTTAAATTTATATTTTAAGTTTTTGAATTGTTTTTTTTTTATTATTTTTTTTTTTTTATTTAAACTTGTTTTTTTTTAATTTTTTTTTTTAATTTATATATAAGTTTCTGAATTGTTTTTTTTAATTTTTTAATTTTTTTCCCTAATTTTTTGAATTTGTTGTTCATATTTAAAATTTACTTTGTTTTTTTTTTATAAAAAATTTTTTTTTTTTAAATTATACAGTTCTGTTTCCTTATTTGCTTTCAATTTCAATTATTTTTTCAACCATGTTTGAAAAATTTCATTTCACATAAAACAAATGTCTTATGAAATTTTTCAAATTAACTTTACTTGATAAAATTGCAAATGCTCAAAAATTTAAACTTTTCTACTTTTTGCCCTTTACAATTTGCTTGGTTTTCCTAATTAACTATGTGTGTGTGTTTGTTGTTTGTTATTGTGTGCCAATATTGTATACCCAGTCAATCGCATTTCAATATCTAGTCCTAAAACCGTGTCATTATTTCATTAAATGCTAATTGGGTTTTTATGTTCTTGCTTCATATCAATGTGTGCAAGAATATGAAGAACAAGAATATGTATTTTTTTTCCCCAATAATCTTGCTTATTAGCAATGTGAACATATTTTGCCTACCAATGTGTGTGTGTGTGTGTTGTTCAAACTAAAAAATTTGATCTTCAAATTCTTTACTCAAATTTTTATGTTCATAAACTTTTGCATATTCTTAGATCCACCACTCTTGCTATGATGAACAAATTACATTTTGCACATCCTCATTTATATATGATTCTTGGTACCACCTCCAAGTCAAGGGGAGGTGCACTAACAGATCTTGAAGAGCATCTGTCGAAACTGTGTGACAAATAGGCATGGAAGCCAGCATTGCCACTCTCTGATAAGACAAGATTCGTTTTTTGCCTATAGCAAGTAGACCGGTGTCGTACCATACAGAAGAGCCGAACATTGCACAAGCAACGAACAGATCACTATATATGACACGGACAGCTCTCCTGCTAAGGCCCCAGTTATTCCTAAGGATGCGTCTGATACCTCCCACAACTACCGTCAGCTTTTCTCTTATGGCAGAGAAATGAGCTAAAAAGTTCATCCTCTCACTAATGTGGATACCTAGATACTTGACCTCGGTTATATATATGAAATTAACGTCTCCTGTCCGAACTACTGGCGGTCGCGCCTGCGATAAGCTGCCTTTCAGCAGCATCATGACTGTCTTTTCCCGTGACACCTCGATACCGACACTGTTTCCCCACTCACCTATTTCGCGCATGGCCCGCTCACCCTTCCTCTCCAGTTCAGCACGAGACTGACCTTCGATTAAGATGAGCAAGTTAACCGCGTAAGCACAGAGTTGGTGGGATGCTCCCAGAGAGCTTAAAAAGGGGTCCATCATTTGATTCCATATAAATGGACTACAGATGGACCCTTTCGGGCAGCCCCTCCCAACCTCCCTACAAACAGTATCATTAGCTCCTACCGCAAAAACTTTCCTACCACTAAAGTAGCTGCTCCATAGGGAAAGCTCCTTGCAACCTACTCTCCGTAGTCTGTCAACAACCTTATCACACGAGAGGTAATCAAACGCACCTTTTAAGTCAACAAATATTCCTAGGACATATTTACTCACAGAATCCGAAACACAACTTTTAACAGGATGCCACGCATCCTCAACTAACTTCGCTGCATTAAATCTGACCTATTCTGAAGCAGCCTCATTGTAGGATTCCTTCAGTCTGTTAACCATAATCCTCTCCAGCACGTTTTCAAGTACCGGAAGAAGGCTTATACCCCGATAAGAGTGAGGATCACTCCTCACTTTATCAGGCGACTTCAGGAGTACCACAACTTTGGCCTGCTTCCACGATTTTCTACTCTTGACTCGGCACATGCTAACATCCACTTCTAGTCTTTTCATCAGCGGAGGGCCATCCACTGCCTTATAGAGATGATGAACAGCTGGTTCCGCTTCTGGGAAGACTGCCTCAAGTAAAGCGCTAGTGCACTGCCTCTACGTCTGTAAAGCTACTCCATTTACTAGAAGACTAGTCAAGTCCGTCTGTTTCCGTCTACCCCTGACTATACGGTAAACCTGACCCCAAGGCTCATCTCTGCTGTCCTGCACAAAAGTCCTCCAGCCCTGCTCCTTAACACGAACAATCTCGTCTTTGTACGTCCTCAGGGCGACCAGATAGTCAACTTTACGCTGAGCATGATCTACAACATTGGAACGCCTACCCCTTTGGAATCGCTTCCTCAGGCGACGGACATTCCTCCGTATCGTATCCAGCACTCGAGTCCACCACTTGACCACTTGAGTCTCGCGACAACGACCCAGTAGACAACGTTCACAGTACACATCCAACGCTGTCCTCCTAAAGGCTTCAGCATAGATGTCCCAATTGGCGTCATGTAGTCGCCACATGCGTGGCACGTGCGTCCCGTTCGTAGTCCTATGATGAGAGACCACAACCTCAATGAGGCTCACCCCAAAGTCATCCCTAATCTTCCAACTAATGTCAAACTTTGAAACTACCCTCCCATTACCTAACGTCAGGTCAATTTCACTACAACCCGCTGGACAGTCGAAGGTGTACATCTCACTAGGCTCATTTAGAACAATGAGCCGCTTTGTGACCGGCCATTCAGTAAGCATAAGACCTCGCATGTAGTTCGGATTAGCAGAAGCATTTCTGCCCATCTTGGAGAACCACGTGGAAGAGCATACGTTTGCATCTAGAGCTAGGATTATAGATGAACTACTATCTAGTGTAGTAGCGAATCCATGTACCCCAAATACCCCAAATACAATAGCGGCGCTACCGCCGTTATCGGTAAACGCGCGCATAACCCCCGGTAAACTCCTGATGCAGCCATCCGTAATATACGGCTCCTGCACTAGGGCAAAACTCGCGCCCAGGTTACACATCGCCTGGCCTAGCTCGCAGATCACGGAGTATGACCGCTGGCAGTTAAGCTGTAAAAGTTTTATCTCTGTCCCCTCCATTTTAATGGTATGCGTTCGCTCTGGCAACTATCGCGCTGTATACGGGACAGCCTGCGGATATCATAAGATGTCCTGCCGGAAGTCCCTTGAATGCGCAGTTCCGATATCCAACTCCATTTTGGCACCGTGAGGCTTTATGGCCGGCGGTACCGCGTAGGAGACAAACTTCATGAGTCATCCGACAGTCCCTGATCATGTTGTCGAACCCTAAACACCTGTAGCAGCATGGAACAACATCGTGATGTCGCACCGCAAACGAAAACCATTTGATATAACATGTACCAACATCAGTCAACAGCTCCAAAGTTTCAGCGTTGCCCTCCAGGACAACATTAACCGGGCCGCCATTTGCCTTCCACGGGCTGGACACCAAGCGAACGCTCCTTTTGTAGACTTCCTCGACATCCTCCCTTGAGGTTCTTCTCCTACAACTCGTTCATAAATTCATCCGGAGTGATTTCCGGATGAACCCGTTGCACGACGACCTTCGGTCGAGCTCTCTCACCGACACCTCCAACTCAACCTCACCGAACTTAACGTTCTTCATAACCCTCTCCCTTTCAGCTACCGACGGGGTCTGAATGACTGCTCCGCCATCGCACATAGGCCGTAGCGCGTGAACGCGAAACCCAAGGGTGGGGCCGACCTCCTTCTCTACCTTCTCCATGACATCCTTAGAGGTGACGCCCTTCTCCCCTTCACCACTACGGACCACGTCTCTACGGGCTTAGGCACCACTGCCACAACATCCGGAAATACCACCATCTGACACTGCAGCCGCACCAGCACCTCCCCTAACCACCAACTGGGAGCCCTCGAAGTCGCTGGCTGCACTCCGACCACCTTTCCGCCTTTATACACTTCCAACCGCCCCTTCAGCCGCTCGTTCTCGAAAATTAATTCGAACAGCAATGCACCCTCCAAACTGCTCCATCATCGCTTTTGCCAACCGCGCATCAACGCCGTCACCCATCACCAGCTCCATCAAGGCCGAGCTCACGTCCTTCATTTTTTCAACCACGCCGCATACTGGCCGGGCCCTGGTACGATCACGCGCCTTCCTCGCGACAGCTCCGGACACCTTATCGCTAACTGCAGCCTCAGCAACCACGTCCACCAACTCCTCAGCCGAAGCAGAGGCAACAGCAGCAGCAACACCAGCGGCAACACCAACAGCACCCGCTTAATCTCCTCATCCGTCTCCGTCTAGAAAGTTCGCTCTCGGTGTGGCGGAGAAGACTTCCACCCATCGTCGGCAAACCAGTACTACACCCATCCGTTGTAGAGAAATCAGAGGCGTCGCCTTTCGGCTTCACACTCCTCTTTCTGCCCGCAGGCAGCATCAGACAAACTTAAATTTATAAAGTCGCACTGTTGCTTATAATTAATATCCTCAAGGTTGGTTTATACACCACCTGTTGGCCGATGTACGAAGCGGTAGTAGCTAAGTCACAAACCGTTACCGACACTACTACAGCAAGTTGCTTGTACACAAACCGCGTACTGACACATATAACCAACACTTTATAACTCGTCTATTCGTTACTAGAGCTTTTCTATCACCGAGTTTAACCTCACTTCTGGCCAGAGAAAGTGAGACACCAGAATATTTTTATGTTCAGCGGAGCACCCCAAACAGCAACAAATCACAATATTCAAAGTCACTGTCTTTATTTACTATTCACTTCACTATTCACTATTTATTACTTTACCCCACTGCGTAAACACGTCCGATCAATTCAAGCGACACACACCGAATGAACCTTGACAGACCGACAGACGGACATTGTGATTGTCGACTCGAGTTGTTATAAAATGTATTTTTCGATGCTTTACAAACGAAATTACAAACTGATATATTCCGCTTTTTCTTAAGAAAATCCAATTTTCTTAAAAGAGTACGTTCTCCTAAGTATATTCTTAAAAAAGCACCTTAAAAAAATACGAAAAATTTTTAAATAGTGCCTTTTTTAAAAAAGTACCTTGTCAGAAAAGTAAGAGTACCTATTTTTACAAAAGTGCTTTTTCTCAAAAAGTGAATTATCTTATAAAGAAGGATATTATCTAAAAAAATTCCTTTTAATAAAAAAAGTACCTTTTTAATACAAAATTTAATTTAAAAAAGGATCTTTTTACAAGAAAGTACCTTTCGCAAAAAGCGCCCTTTCTTAATGAAATAATATTTTCTCAATAGAGTAGTTTTCCTAAAAAAGTAATTTATTTAAAAGTACATTTTTTAAAGAAGTACCTTTTTTTTAAAAAGACCTTATTTTAAGAAGTAAATTTTCTTAAAAAATTCTCAAAAAAGTACCGTAAAATACCTTTAAAAATACCCTTTCTAAAAAAGTACCGTTTCTTAGAAAGGTGTCTGTTATTAAAAAAGTACCTTGAATGAAAAAAGTAACTAAAATCATCTCTTAAAAACCCCTTTTCGTAAATAAGTTCATTTTCTTAAAAAAGATTACTCTTTACTAAAATATACATTTTCCAAAAGAAATTAAATCAAAAATACCTCTCCTGCCAGAAGTACTTTTCTTAAAAAAGTACATTTTCTTAAGAAAGTACTTTCTCCAAAAAGCCTTTTTGGAAAGGAACATCTCTTAAAAAGTACCTTATCTTAAAAAAGTAAATTTTCTCAAAAAAGCACTTTCTACAAAAGAGAACATTTTATTAAAAAAATATAAATAATGAAATAAAAAAAGAGAGAAGAGAATATAATCATCATAATTTGGTCTCTGGTCATCAAAAAATTCTTAAAAAAGAGATTCTATAAAAATTAACTTCTCTTAAAAAGTATCTTTTTGTAACTTTTTATAAAAAAATATCTCACCGTAAAAATATACTCTCTAAATAAAAGTATATTTCTTAAAGGAGTACGCTTTCCTAAATTAACCTTTTTTTTTTTAAAGTACCTATTTTTATATAAGCACTTTTTAAAAGAACTTACTTTTTAAAAGCAGTAGCATTTTCAAAATAGTAAATTGTTTTTAAAAGTAATAAGTACATTTTCTTAAAAAATTTAATTTTCTTTAAAAAGTTTCTTTTAATAAAAAAATTACATTGTTACAAAAAAAGCAGTACCTTTCGACAAAAAAGTGTCCTTTAGTAAAAAATTGCATTTTCTGAGAAGAGTACGGTTTTTTAAAAATGTATATTTAAGTAAATTTTTTAAAGTAAATTTTCTCAAAGGACTAGAACTGATTAAAAACGTAACATACCTTTCCGAAAAAAATACCGTCTCTTAAAAAAGTATCTGTTCTTACATTATTAGCTTGAATTAAAAAAGTGACTTAAATTACATGTTCTTAAAAAAATACCTTATCTTAATCAAGGAATATTGTTATCCATTTTCTAAAATTAATATCAAATTACGATACTAAAAAAGCCCTGGCCGAAAAAAAACTTCGAAGCTGCCAGCGCGACAAAAATCTCTAATTATTATTATTTGCATCACAAATAAAGGATCAACTTGGCCTTTCGGTATCCACCAGACGAGCTCAGCAAATTTTGCGAAGCTCAGAAAACCATGTTTTCACGAAAATATGTTTGCTCCATAAAGTGAAACGGTCGACATGGGTTCAAGTGGATAATGTAGAAGAATGGAAAAAAGTACTCTTAATTGACGAAAAAAATACAATTTTGACGGTCCAGATGGCTTTTATTTAAAAAAGGCACTTTGTGTATAAAAAATTTAAATTTAAAATGCGTTACATTACTTTCATTACATTTTTTAGTTCTAAGACACTAAGAAGTTAACTTTGCTAGATCAGTTACCGTACCCCATTGGGAATATGAGGGAAATAGTATTTTTATTTAAAAAAATATTTTTTGTTATACCTACTCTCTGCAAAATGTATGTATGTTGAATTTTTTTTATTAATTTAATTTTTTACTGATTCCAAAAAAGCAGAAAACTCAGTCCCTAGTTTCAAAATATATTTTTGAAAAAAGTGCTAAATATTTGTATTTAATATACTTTTTTCAAAGATTTTAATTTATCACGATACTATTTTAAAAAATCATATCGATCTATTTGTTTTTGAAAAGTGGTACTTTTTTCAAAAAAGTACTTTTTGGGCAATGTAATTTTTCGAAAAAAGTACTTTATTGATAGCAAGAATTTAAATAATCTTAAAAAATTAGCGCCATAATTTTTCTATTTTCAAAAAAGATCTTGAGGTCTTGCTTTAATTTTTAATATTTTTTTCTGAAATAAATAAAAAAAAATAATTATATTTTGCCAGCTACTTCCCTTAATATTTAGTGCGATCCAATTTGCACACTAAGTGTGGTAAATGATACTATAAATGAGTAGTAGGTGCTGTTAGCAAAGGAATGATATGCAAAATTACAGACTTCCTTGCCCAACTGATTGGCAGCTATAGACTTTTGGTTTCCGTAGTCATGTATTTGTTGAACTTCATGTTAACAAGTCTGTGTATATCACATGACTGCATAGTTTAGGGCGTTATTCTGTGAAAGAAAAAAATTTATTGATTTTCTTTCTTTTTTTCATTTTCTACCCTCCCTGCTGCTTATGATTGCCAACTTTTAGGCGTTACCCTCTTTTGTTTATTATCCACCATTTCTACGGCGTTTGAGCATCAGCATAGTATTGAATATCGTATGATTGATAATCTTGGCCAACCATGTAATCAAACTATAGCCAATGTGAAACATTTTAATAAATTTGCAAACATTTATCAGCAAGCTGTACCAAAGACAGCGCAGAAATCGTTGGAGTTTGTAGATGATAGTGATGGCAGCGGTGATGGAAATGATGATGATTTCAATCTAACAAGTGATTTAGATGTTTTACATAAACTTACATCGGTTACGGAGGGGTCACACAAAATAGAAAGGAGTCCTTTGCAGCAATCTAATCATGAAATGCAAGGTGAGTATTTTGAAATAAGTTTTTATTTTTAAATTGATGTTTTTTAATTTGACACTCTTGGAAAAAGTCTTAGGGCCATTATTACAACTTGCCAATAGCTAAAGTTAGGATGTTATTGGGCAGATTATTAGATTTTCGTTATTACAACTATACTTTAAGCTAAAAGTGACCGATAAGCTAAAGAGAATATATTGTTGCCTTTAACTTTTAACGTGAGGTTTATGTATTTAATGTTGCCACATTTTCTGATCTATGAAGAATAAATTCACATCAATTTAGTTTGGAAATAAATTTATTAGCATATACTTAAATATATGCTTGTATATGTTTTAAAAAGTTTTATTATACATTTACAACAATTATGCAACTTATAATAAAGGTTTTTAGTTTTTATTCTATTATTTGCTTGCGAACAAATAAAGGAACGTTGCCACTACGTATTTTATAAAGCAATTCATTTGGTCAAAAGTAATCGGTGTTTCCTTTGGTGTTGCCACAATATCAAAAATATTAATTTTATTTTATTGGGAAGTTGTAATAACGAAAAGAAGTTAAAGGTAACTTTATTGCTCACTTTAGCTAAAGTTACCTTTAACTAACATTTACTTTAAAGGGAAGTTGTAATAATGGAACTTATACTACGAATGAATACCTGTACTAAGAATAAAGTCTTTCACTTATAGAAAAATTTTACACAATCATCCTATACAAATAAAAATTAAAACTTAGTCTAACTATTATAAATAGACAAAAGTCTTATACTCAGATAAAATTATTATACTCGCAAATAAAACAGTCTTATATTTACAGAGAAGTCATATACTCGAATGAGAGACAGATTGAAATCTTATTAAAGGACTAGGTCTTATACTCAGAATAATATCTTATACATCTTCTTATGAATATATATATACTAAGGAAGAATTTGTATTCACACAAAAGGTCTCATCGTCAAAAGAAGACTCAAATTTGAAATAAATTCTTATACGCAGAATAAAGTCTAATAATAAAAAAGTTTTGGTAATTACATTAAAGTATTACACTTAAAGAAAGGTTATGAAAAAATTCTTAAACTCGGAGTAAAGTCTTATACTCGAAATAAACTTTTATACGCATAAAAAAGTTTTATGCCAAGAAAAATTGTAACACTCAGAACAAGTCTCATAATCGGACTATAGTGTTCTACGCAAAAATATCATATACCCTGTAATTGGAATAAAGCTATAAGCTAACAATTTAATTTTTAAAAGACTTGTAATCAAAAAAATTCTTAAACTGATAATAAAGTTTTATGCTAAGAAAAATTTTAATACTCAGAAAAAGTCTTATGCTCGGAATAGTTTGATATTCAGAAATAAAACCTATATGTGTTAAGAAAACATTCTTATACTCAGTTAATCTCTTCTACTAAACAAAGTTGGTAGTCGGAATTAAGACCTGTACGCAGAATCTTTATTCTATACGTAGAAAGACTTCATATTCTAAGAAAATGTCTTATCGTCAGAACAAGACTTTAAAAAGAAATAAATTATTATTCTCTTAACAAAGCTTTATAATAAGAAAAAGCTAATATATACAGAATAAAGTCTATTGCTAATAAAAAGTTCTCATAAATCGAATGTAATCTCTTACGAAGAAAAAATTTTTGTAAAAAAGAAACTTCGTAGACTCGGAACAAAGTCATATACCCGAAATAAAGTTTTATACACATAATAAAGTTTTATGCAAAGAAAAATTATTGCATTCAGAAAAAGTCTCATAGTCGGACTAAAATCTTATACGCAGAAAAATTTCTAATTAAAAATCTATGGAGTTTTTTAATTATGCCAAATCACTAAAGGACGTTGGTTTTAAATTTGTTTTTACCAAAGGTGGTAACATATTCGCAAAAAAAAAAAAACGAGGAAGCAAAATTGAATCGAGTTAGATCTAGGTATGATGTTGATAATTTGTTAATCTCTGTGACTGGGGGTAAAAGAAAAAATATTTCTGCTGCACTTCATAATATAGAGTCTGAGGATGATGATGACAGTGATGATGGTGATAATGCTTTTAAATCTCCCAATTAATTTATAATTTTATTTCCGTTCTAATATCTTGCCTTAATTTATATCCATTTTCTTATGTTTTCAAAATATTTTAAACATCGAAATACATTCAACTCTTTTGTTAAAAAAAAATAATTCGAATCTGTTATATATTTTGTCTATTAGCATAAGAAGTGTTTCTTCCATTAATAAATTCAACAAATTCAAGTATATACTAAGTCAGTTTGTAAAAATTCCAGATATAATAGCTATCCAAGAAACCTGGTTCAATAAGAAATATCTAAATCTATACACGATTCCTGGTTATGGAGTTGTCCATTGTTGCAGAGAAGATGGTTGTGTATAGATCGCAGAAATGTAGTATGCAAAAGTTTTTAGTTGAAGCAGAAAATATACTTTATTCATGCAACAATGATCCATGCATATTTCTTGGAGACTGTAATGTGGATATTTTAACGAATAATATAAATAAAAATTCTTTATTTAATTTTTTGCGGAATTTAATATATTTTCTTGCCATAATTTTGTAACAAGACCACTAAGCAATACATCTATTGAATGTGTATTTACAAATATATCGCGTGAAGTTTCAGTTTACTCGTTTGAGAATGAGTTGAGTGCTCATAATATGGTCAGCTCTAGCTTTGAAATAAATGAATTAACGAACCACGATACATTTATTGAGAAAAAAATATAAACTTGATTACGAGAAAATGGGAAGATATGTAGATAGTAGTCTTAGAAATATAGATTTATCTAGAAACTCATCTGATTTGTGTGATAAGTTCACAAGTACCTTTTATGATGCAGTGTCATATTCAGCGAAAATTACTAATAAACGTATGAGTATTCGGAAAAAGATAACTCCTTGGGTAACAGATAATTTGCTATCATTAATATCTTACAAAAACTCCTTATTAATGGCTCGAAGAAAAGATCGTAATAATGCAGCAATATCAATACAACTTAAAAGAATAAAAGTATGCAACAAAAATCATAAAAGTATTCAACAAAAGTCTAATGTGTAATTACTATATGAATAATTTAAAATCTTGCGTTGGAGACCCAAAAAAACATGCCAATTTTTAAATAAAGAGTTTGGTAGAAATAGATGTGATGTAAGAGCCGTTATAAATGAAAATGATGATATTTTAACGAATGATGATGAAAAAGCCGGAGCATTTACAAATTTTTTTTTTAACGTTATGGAAAATATGCATATGCAAATCGGAGAGAATGGAGGTGATGAAATTAACTTTTTCCGTACATTAATACCACTAAGGTCTAAGTTTATTCCACAAAAAATTGGAAAACCCGAAATTGAAAGTGTTTTAGATAATTTGCAGAATAAAAAAAATTCTGGTTATGATAGCATAACACCAAGGATGCTATTAACAAAAAAAGAATTGGTGATTAACATATTAACTGACATTTTCAATAAGATGATTGATGAAGGATGTTACCCTGATGCTCTCAAGTTACACAATATAGTTCCCATTCCTAAAGTACCTGGATCAAATAGAATTGAAATCTATAGACCCATTTCGGTTTTAACTGTTGTTGATAAAATTTTTGAGAAGCTTATTTTTGACTAATTTTCCACTTATCTTGAAAGGAACGATATTTTGTTTGAACGACAATTTGGCTTTAAAAAGGGTTCTGGTACGGAGGAAGCCGTGGTCAACGTTGTTGAGTATATATGTAGTGAGCTCGATGCTGGTTGCAGTGGCTTGGCGGGAGTATTTTACGATTTCTTTAAAGCTTTTGATTTAGTAAATCATAATATTTTAATGATGAAACTGGAAGTTATTGGCTTGGCAAATAAAATGTTTCGAGTTTTTCAGCAGTACCTGGATAATAGATTGCAATTCATACAAGTTGGAGAATATAAAAGCACCTTGTTATCAGTTAAATGCGGGGTTCCTCAAGGCAGTGTCCTGGGTCCACTATTGTCTAAGATATTTATAAACGATGTTAACGAAAAGTTATACATGTATGCGGATGATATTTGTTTGATTTATCGATTTAAGCAAAAAAAGGTTTTACAGACGCAAATCGAGTATGATTCTGCTATACTTTCAGAGTTCTCGAGACTAAATAGACTGGCTCTTAATTCAGAAAAAACTAAATTTGTAGTATTTAAACCATACCGTTTTAGAAATGAAGATAAAATGATTGTTCACATCGATGGATCTCTGATGACTGAGTCCGATATGGTTAAGTATTTAGGTGTACACTTATAACACAACTTTCTATGGGATACCCACCTTAATCTGTTAAAATCAAAAATTTCGTCGGCTATTGGCATTCTGTATAAGTTTAAAAACAAACTTAGTTGTGATGTTAAGATGCTGATTTATAAATCACTTATAGATTCACATTTAATATACATATCTTCCAATTACATATGGTTGTAAAGAAAGTACTTCGTTAAAATCTCTCCAATCTGCTCAAAACAAAGCTTTAAAGCTAATGTTCAATCTGCCGATTCGATATAGTACAGTTGATCTATTCAAAATTCATGCTAAAGATATTCTGCCGGTTCGAGGCCTATATAAGCATAAATTGTTGATATATATTTTCAAAACAATTAGAGGAAATGGTCATCAGTCTATACAATTTTTCCAAAAAATTTCATGTACGCAAAGAAAACTTAATCTCCTCGAGATGTCGTTTGGAATTAACGAAGCAGCGCATTACATTTTCTACACCACATGAATTTAATAGTTTGCCTGACGAATTACGAAATATTCCAGTTCATCCAATATTTAAACATCGTGTCAAGAATTACTTATTGGAGAATATAGAAACACTTCTTATGTAAAAGTCATTATGCTAACTATGCTAGCAATAACTTGTAAACAATATATGTATATTTATATAATAATTTAATGGTAAATTTTTTTATTTATTTTTTATTATCTTCTTAATATATAAAATAATGTTGCCATATAGCCTCTCTAAAGCCTTTAAGGCGCTTAGGCGATAAATAAATTAAAATGTATACAATTTTGAATTAACAATAAAAAAAAAAAAAAGTTCTATAATTCTAATAAAGTGTTACACTACTAATTAAGTTTTAAAACAAAATTTATGCAAAAAGATATTCTTATACTTCGAATAAAGTGTTATACTAAAAATAGAGCTTTACACTAAAAAAAATTCTTATACTCAGAATATAGTCTTAGACCCGAAAAAGTCTTATGCTGATAAAAAAAAGTTTTATGCTAAGAAAAATTTTAATACTCAGAATAAGTCTTGTACTCGTAATAAGGTGTTATACTCAGAGAAAATTCTTATACTCAGAAAAGTTCTTACATTTAAATAAATTAGAAAATTATAGTCGGTCTAGACCAACTATATGATACCCTATACCACGCGTTTAGAGACCCTATCTCATAGGCCCAACTAACTGGACATAGAAAATAAGCATAAACCAAATTTGAGTGGGTTTTACATTAATTTTTTTGGCTGCAGATAAGAAAAAGTTCATATCGGATGCTACATCTATAAGGGGACTAGGCCCAAAAATGGACCGATCCTGACCATGTTTGGTAAAGCCTCTTGCATTTTGTAAAAATATATACAAACAAAATTTAAGAAGAATCGGTGCTATATTTTTGTTTTTTGATAGATTTAAGTGAAGATCGGGAAGCAGCTCTATATGGGGCCTATGAGTAAGAGTTGTCCCATAGGAATCATTTTTGGACTACTCATTAGTGGCTGTAATAAATGCATACAAACCCAATTTGAGTAAGATCTATATGACAATTTGGATCTTATGGCAATTTATGTCGATTTCATAAGGGTCATTTGTATGGGGGCTAGGTCTGAACATTTACCGATTCTCACCAATTTCAATAGCATCCTAGGGCCGATAAAAGCTTATATACCAAATTTCATCAAAATATATTCATATTTGCGACCTGCAGTTTGATAACAAGGTTTACATAGACACACAGACGGACGGACGGACGGATATCGTTGGATCGAATCGCTTAGTGATTCTGATTCGATCGGTATAATAAAAGATGGGTCTAGGTCAAATATTTTTGGTAGTTACAAACAGCAGCACAAAGTCATTGTACCCAAACCACATAGTGGTATAGGCTATAAAAAGACCCATATCTGGAATAAAGTTCTATGCTAATAATTAAGTTCTAAAACGTCTTATACTCAAAACAAAGTTAAATATAAAACGAAATTCTTGTACTTAGAACGAAGCGTTATACTAAAAATAAAGTTCTACACAAAAAAAAAATCTTATACTCAGAATAAAGTCTTATACCCGATAATAAAGTTGTATGCTAAGAAAAATGTGTTAACTCAGAAAAAGTCTTGTATTCGTAATAAGGTGTTATACTCAGAAAAAATTCTTATACTCAGAAAATTTCTTACATTTAAAAAAGGACCCATATCTGGAATAAAGTTCTATGCTAAGAATTATGTTCAAAAAAGTCTTATACTAAAAACAAAGTTTATACTAAAAGAAATTCTCGTACTTAGAAAATATAGATATATACTCGGAATTTTATTCAGAATAAAGTTTTATACTCAGAAAAAGTTTCATGTTCAGAATAATATATAACAATTTGGGCAAAAGCTTATGCTTAAATTTGAGTCTTATACACAGGCTTTAGTTTTTAACTCAGAATAGAGTCTTCTACTAAGGTTTAAGTTTAAACAAATTCTACTACATAGATTAAAGACGTGTACTACGACTATTGTCTTGAAGTAGAATGATATAACTTTTTATTTAGTCTTTGATTAAATATCTCAAAATACTTAGAAATTTTTATTTACCCATTATATTATATTCTAACAATCCTTAATGATCTTTTTAATTTTCAAAACTTATATAATAAAATTACTTTATGACCATTGAAATCGTAATACAAAGATTTCTTTAATTTATTTCCTACTAAATCTTTATACCTTTGCAGCAATGTCTACAAGAACTTTAACTAACATTCCCATACTTGCTGCGGCAACAGAATCTCGACAGCATCATTTTGGAAGTGCAGCTTTATTAATGGATACAACCGAATTTGAACAGCATGAAGATAATTTAGAATTGATGGTGGCGCGATCACCGCCACTACTCAAACAAAAGGATTTACATGCCTGGGAAAATGATACAGGATTACAAATGTTTGAGGATGATTTCAATGTAACAGAGTTTTGTGAAAATGTGAGTATAAAAGTAAAAGATGAAGAACAAAATGAATGTAGAATTCTAATCATGTTTAATTTGCAGGTTACTTATTACACCAACAAAGTAACAGCTCTGGGAGAAGATGAATTTTATTTTTTCACTTGGTATTTTGTTACTTTAGTCGTATATGTTCTTGTGCCGTTGTGTGTGTTGGTGACATTTAACTGTTTTTTAATCATGTTGGTCAGACGTTCCACAGCAATTCGGGGAGAAATGACGAATGCCAGTAGTATGAGAAGACCGAAGGTAAGGGTGAAAGGTAAAAAAAAAACGAACAAAGAAACAATCAAATTAAATCTCTTCTCTCTATCAATTTCTGCAGCGCAAATCAAATACATCCTCTGTGTCGCAGGAGAACCGTGTTACCATCACCTTAATTGCCGTCGTTTTACTATTCATCGTTTGTCAACTACCGTGGGCCATTTACTTGATTGTCGACATCTCTATGCAAATAGATCATAATCTTAAGCGAATTTTTGGTAATATATTCAATTTCTTGGCTGCTATAAATGCTGCTGCGAACTTTTTTTTATATTGCGTTCTGTCTGATAAATATCGTAAAACTGTTCGAGAATTAATTATGGGTTATCGCTATAAACAGCAGCGTAACACATTGACCACAACAAGTACATATACAAATGGCAGCAGACGCAGTTACAGGCCGGCTTCGTCTTCGATGGTTATCAAATGAGTTGAAATAAATTTGGCTGAAGAATCTTGACAAAATTGGATATTTTTATAATTAAATTATTTGGTTTGTTACTGAAAACATAACGAGTTTTTGGATTTTTTTTTTTCATTGCAAGTGAAATATATACATACATATTTTTATTATATCTAATTAATGATTGTGCCATTATGTGATCCTTGTAGGATAGATAGTAACAGAAAATATATTTTAGCTTAAGAAATAATAGTTAAGTACATAATAAGATAAACGTTATATAATCCTTAATCTTAAGCTTATTAAAGTAACAAATTGTAGAAATTATTAAACTAGAAAATAAAGATAATTTTTAAATACTGTTATTTGGTCAATTGGGGGTTGAATTATTAAATTAGTGCTTTTAAATATACTGAGAACGCTTGTTTATTCTCAGAATTGGAACTTATACCGAGACTGCCGACTTATACTTAGACTTAAGTCTTACACTCAAACTTATACTGCGACTTAAGTTTAAACTAAGTTTTATGTCTTATCCTTAGTACAAATTTTTATGCTCAGTCTTTCATATTCTACTCAATTTAAAAATTTATACCTAGTCTAAAATTTTAGACTCTGGTTCTTGTGTTGCAATCAGTTTAAAGTCTTATACTTTGCTTACATTCTTATATCCAGTCATAAGTCTTATAATAAAATTTTTGTCTTATACTCGCTCTAAAGTCATATATCCAGTTATATATTGTTTACTCATATTAATATCCTATACCCAGTCTAAAGTCTTGTGCTCATATTCTAGTTTTATATACAATCAATATTGCTTATATTTTCTTATATTCAGTGTAATAAAAATACATACAGCCCTGTTCTTGAAACGTTGTTATTTGAATAAGAGTGAATTTAAAATCACATGAAATTGAAATTTTGGGTTTTTTGAAACCACTTTTTTTATTTATTTAATGGAAACATATGTTTGAGTTAAGAACCATATGTTTGAGTTAAGGACATATGTTATCTAGAAACCGAGGTGCCATATGGTTCTTTATTCAGTTTCACAAAAAACTTTTAAGTATTTTGTGCATGTTTTTTCTTAAGTTTATAGAAAAAGTAAAAAGAAAAATATTTTCTTTTGAAATAACAACTTGTTTGTTCATTTAATTGTTTTTGTTCTTCAATTTCATTCCATTAAAAATGATTTTTCTATTTTTAAAAAGTTAGGCATCACTAAAAAAAATTTCGATATTCAAATAAATTGGATTTGACTGGCATCACTACTGTTTCGAACATATGCAAAAAATAAAAATATGTGATTTGATGAAAAAATTTTTTTTAATTCCTTTATTTGCAATACTTAGTGCATAAAGAATCTATGTTATAATTGAAAAAATTAAAATGGAAAATAGATTGTGTAAATAAAAAGTTTTTATTATATATAGAACAGCATCATCGCAAAAAGTGTGTTTTATTAACATCGACCACTTATTACGAGTTTTTTTTTTTTAAATCAGCGCAAAATGTAGACGTTTTTTAAAATCGTTTTTTTTCATAAAATTAATGTCTAATTTTTTAAAATAATGACAAGGTTCAATAAAAAACATGTTAGAGGTTAAATATCAATTAGTTTTTTTTATCTCTTAAGACCTGCTTAGTAGAAAAAAAGGGCATTTGTTTTGATTTCACAAAGCCTTTTCTATGTGAATTAAAACGAGAAAAAATATTCTTATTGAAATTAGAGAACAGCAAAAAACTCGTAGATTTAAGAATTTTTTCATTTACGAGTTTGTTTTTGTGATAGTGGTTTCAAGAACAGGGGTGATAGATTGTTGTTTTGTACTCAGTCTAAGGTCTTGTACTCAGTCTAAAGAATTATATTCATTATAAATTCTTATATCCGGTAATAAGTCTTATACTCAGATTTTTGTCCCATACTCGCAGTTTTAAATAAAGTCTTATACTCATATTCAAGTTTTATATACAATCAATGTTGCTTAGATTTCTGTCTTATACTCAGAGGAAAGTCCATAATTTGATTATTGTCTTATAATTAGTTTAAAGTGTTCTTCACAGGCTTAAGTCATACACTCAGTCCAAAGTCATATACGCAGTCTAAATCTTTATACCCAGTCTTAAATCTTATACTCAGATTTTTTTGTATACTTCGCCTAAAGTATTTCACCCAGTCTTAAGTGTTATACTAGAGTTTTTTCTTATATTCGATCTAAAATCGTATAATCGGTCCAAAATCTCAAACTCAGTTAAGTGTCTTATACTCTTAATTTCAGATTTTTGCCTTATACTCAGCCTACCCTTTTATACTCAGATTTTTGTCTTATAAGTATTTTAATTTCAGTGTTAAGATTTATTCTCCCGGTCTCACGACTTCTACCCAGTCTAATGTCTTATACTAAGATTTTTGTCATCTATACATTCTTAAGTCTTATACTCAGTCTAAATTATACGGATTTTAGCTTTATACTCAGCCTAAAGTTTGGATTCAGATTTTTGACTTGTACTATTTTCCGATTTTTGTTTTCTACTCGGCATAGAGTCTTATATTATATTATTTTTGTTATTTATACTCAAGATATAATAAATATTAGTGATTTCTTCGATGTTATTGTTGTTATTAATTTATAGATTTATTGAGTTTGAGGCCAATTTTTTAATTTTTTTTGTTGTTTCTTATTTATGCAATATTTCGCTATCCGCTGGATAGCATCTTCAGGAATATTTGAGTAACAATAATTAAAATTAAAATTGTACAATATGAAATGTATGAAATGTAAAAGCACAAGGATGCATTTTTGTTAATTTTAATTATTGTTACTCAAATATTCCTGAAGATGCTATCCAGCGGATAGCGAAATATTGAATATATATATATAAAAAAAAATTAAAAAATTGGCCTATACATAAGATATTTTAATTATATACACATTTTTTTTCTTTTACTCAGTCCAAAATCAGGCTTCAGTCCAAACTCTAGTTTTTTGTCTTACATTCTGAAGGAAGACTTCTGCTCAGTTTTTTGTGTTATACCCAATCAAAAATCGTATACTGAGATTTTATCTTTATACTCAGCCTTACGTTTGTATTCAGATTTTGTTCTTATACGAAGTAAAAAACATATATTCATTTATTTCTCTGATACTCAGTATGAAGGCTAATATTTAGATTTCTGTTTTATATTCTGGCTGAAGATTTATACTCAGATTTTTGTCTTATACACAGTCTTAAGTGTTATACTTAGTCATCAGTTTTATATTTAGATTGTTTTCTTATACTAATTCAAAAATTTTTTCTCAAATTTCTGCTATATACTTAGATTTTTGCCTTATACTTGGTGTAAGGTTTACTCCGTCGTAAATTTTATACTCAGATTTTTGTGTCAATGTGTTATGCTCAGATATTTATCTAATACTTTATGTAAAGCCAACACTCCAATTATTGTCTTTCGTTCAGTTTAGAGTCTTAGATTCCTGTTTTCGTGTTACATAGTCCAAAAGCAGAATTGTGTTTTATAGTTAAAGTAAAGTTTTTTATTAAAATTTTTGATGTGTAAACATCTATACGCGCAGGGGGGTAAATTTCAAAAACAGCGTAACATGTGAGTCGTAAGACAAAATGTAATTGTATTGGTGAAAAAACTATGATATTATGATAACCTGTTTTAAAATTAAAAATGAAAAATAAAAAATTAAAAAAAAAATTAAAAATAAAAAATGAAAAATAAAAAATGAAAAATAATACAAGTAAGAAAATTATAGTCATCTAGACCGACTATACGATACCCTATACCATGCGTTTAGAGACCCTATCTCTCAGTCCCAACTAACTGGATATAGAAAATAAGCATAAACCAGATTTGAGTGGAATTTTTATTAATTTTTTTGGCTGCAGAAAAGTTCATATCGGATGCTAAATGGACCGATCCTGACCATGTTTGGTAAAGTCTCTTGTATTTTGCAAAAATATATACAAACAAATTTTGAGAGGAATCTGTGCAATATTTTTGTTTTTTGATAGCTTTAAGTGAAGATCGGGAAGCAGCTCTATATGGGGCCTATGACTAAGAGTTGTCCAATAGGGATAATTTTTGGACTACTGATTAACGGATGTAATAAATACATACAAACCCAATTTGACTGAGATCTATATGATAATTTGGATCTTATGGAAATTTAAGTCGATTTCATAGGGGTCATTATGGTCATATGGTGGCTAGGTCTGAACATGGACCGTTTCTCACCAATTTCAACAGCGTTCATCCTATTGGCGATATAAGCTTATGTACCGAATTTCATCAAAGTATATTTATATTTGTAACCTGCAGTTTGATTACAAGCTTTACATGGACACACAGACGGACGGACGGACGGACATCGTTAAATCGAATCAGATAGTGATTCTGATTCGATCGGTATAATAAAAGATGGGTCTAGGTCAATTATTTTTGGTTGTTACAAACAGCAGCACAAAGTCATTATACCCAAACCACATAGTGGTATAGGGTATAAAAATGAAAAATAAAAAATGAAAAATAAAAAATGAAAAATAAAAAATGAAAAATAAATTAAAAATTAAAAATGAAAAATAAAAAATGAAAAATGAAAAACAAAAAAATGAAAAATAAAAAATAAAAAATGAAAAATGAAAAACGAAAAATTAAAAATGAAAAATAAACAATTAATAATAAAAAATGAAAAATGAAAAATAAATTAAAAATGAAAAATGAAAACTGAAAAATGAAAACTAAATTAAAAATGAAAAATGAAAAATAAAAAATGAAAACTAAAAAATGAAACATGAAAAATAAAAAATGAAAAATAAAAAATAAAAAATGAAAAATAAATAACGAAAAATGAAAATAAATTAAAAATGAAAAATGAAGAATAAAGAATTAAAAATAAAAAATGAAAAATGAAAAACAAAAAATTAAAAATTAAAAATGAAAAATGAAAAACGAAAAGGGAAAAAAAAAATTATAAACGAAAAATAAAAAATGAAAAATGAAAAATAAAAAATGAAAAATGAAAAACGAAAAATGAAAAATTAAAAATGAAAAACGGAAAATAAAAATTGAAAAATAAAAAATTAATAATGAAAAAGAAAAAATAAAAAATTAAATGAAACATTAAAAATAAAAAATGAAAAATAAAAAATAAAAACGAAAAATTAAAAATGAATAATGAAAAATGAAAAATAAAAAATTAAAAATGAAAAATTAGAATTAAAAAATTAAAAATAAAAAACAAAAATAAAAAATTAAAAATTAAAAAAATATTAAATATGAAAAATGAAAAAGGAAAAACGAAAAACGACAAATTAAAAAATAAAAAAAGAAAAATTAAAAATTAACCGGTTAAAATAATGAATAATAAATAATATATTAATAGAGCCCCTGCAGTTGATTGCTATAAGTGATACGCTTTCTGTTTGATTTTAAGAAAGTGCTATAAAAAAATCTTTAATTACTAGATGTTTACACATCTCCCCTACGATCGGACTCACATGATTTTTTTTTTCTTCAATTCATTCAAATGTTTATATACTGAGATTTCAGTCTTATGCTCAGGTTTTTGTCATATACTCAATCTAATGTTTTATAAATTTTTACATTAGACATAGAAATCTTATACTCATATTATACCAAAAAATAACCTCTTATACTAAAACTGCCGTCTTATATTAAACTAACGTCTTAAGGTACGGTCACATTAGGCAAATATTTGATGCAAACTTGTTTTCTCGTATTTGCCAAAAATTTTGTGAAACAAATACAGAGTTGATTTTGTGGTCACACTAGACACATTTATTTGCCTCTTTTTGTTTGATCAAACAGCTGCCAAATAGTGGCAAATAAAAACAAGGAAAACATATTTGCCGTGCGGTCACACTTGAACAAATATTTGACTAAAAAAATTGTTTGATCAAACTGTCGAAAATTAAAAATATATTTGATCAGAAATTTCCAAATGTTGCACGAAGAGGAAAGTTTTCTTATTTTGTGCTGTGGAGCGCATTGGTGTTAGTTTTGGAAGTTTACTGTTATATTATATTTAAATATTATTTTTAACTATAATTATTTTTTTCTTTGTTTACAAAATAAACAGCTGTTTATTTTTAGTAATGTAACAGTGTGGCAAATTCTGTGTTTTTAAAATGATAAATACGCTAAAGTTAAAAATAAATTTGGCTAAGTGGAGTTTATGCCCCGATCGGTATCAAATTTTCACCACTTATAAAGCATTTTATTGCGGTTCTAGGAAAATATTTTTTTTTCGGCGATCGAGCCTATTTTCCGAGTTATGGACTTCGAAACTTTTGCCATATACTTGGATATAATTTTGTTATTTACTATCGTATTTCAGCACAATATATATATTTTAAAAACTTACTTGATTGTCTTTTACTCGATATTTTTAAATTTGAAATCCATTAACCCATTATGAACCAATTTAAAATTTTGTATCTTTGTAATAGAGCTTTTTCTATAATATGAAATTGTATCGTAAGAAGACATATATCATGAATAAACTGAATAAAAACTAGGTCCACTAGCTTTATTTCTATGTATACTTTGACCTCTTACCCCTTTCAGGACAGGATGTATATAGTCATTTGTAAGTTAGTACAATAGAAAATCAAGTATCTTATTTTTTTAGGGAAATTAACCCATTAATAACCATATTTGAAATTATCCCATTATTTATTATGCTATAGAAATAGAAATAACAACATATTTAAAAAAAAAACCTTAAAATTGAAGGTAAAATTTTTAATATATCCGATCCTTAAGTGGTTAAGAGGTCAAAATATACATTGAAATGAAGCTAGTGGATCCAGCATACATTCAGTTGTAAAATCAAACATTATATAGGTCATTTTATGAGATAATGCCACGTTTTCCCAAAATAACTTTAAAAAATCCAAATAGGTTCATAACGGGTTAATTGATTTTTTTGTGATAACAGTTTCCTTTGAAGCCAATTTTTAATGAATATTAACAAGTTGCACAACAAATGCTTTTGAAAACAAAAAGCTTTTTTTTTAAGAACTAACTGAATTAAATTTTAAAAGTTGACATCACTGCTGAAACAACTGTTGTTTGCCACTGTTTGCTCTTACAAATGTTTTGTAAGGTCAAATAATTATTTGCCCAAAATTGAGGAAAATATTTGGTCGTGAGTGGTAATATTTTTTTGCAGGCAAATAATTTTGTTTGCCTAAAATCGTCTGTTTTGTTGTTTGACGGCAAATAATATTTTGTGGTCAGACTGAGGCAAACAAATATTTGGCGTTTTTTTGTCAAATATTTGCCTAATGTGACCGTACCTTTATACTAAAACTAACGTCTTATACCCTCTCATACTAAAACTACCTTCGTCTACTGAAACTACCGTCTTATTACTAAAACTACTGTCGTATACTGAAACTCCCGTCTTATATTCGTACCAAAACCACTTTCTTATACTAAAACTATAGTCCCTTATTTCTTTAGTCTTATATGCATATACATAGGTAAACGTATTATACTCCGACTTTTACCAAAATATCATCTTGACTCTCGTCTTGTTTTTTGAAACTATATTTTTTCACTGCCGTTTTTCGATTAAAACTTTGGTTGGTTTTTGTAGCAGTTTTGTGCCGCGTTAAAGTGTTTGAAGGCATGAGTGAATAAAAGTGTGATGCTGACATATGTATCCATGTAGTGGTTTGCGTTTAGCAATTTGCCACACTATTTCTATAATTTTATATAGTTTTTATGAATGTTAACATTTTTTCTACTTTTTTTCACACTTTTTATTTTTAAGTTCAGAGCAATAAAGTTTGAAGCAAACGTTTATATATTCCTTTATACTCTTGTGCTTTATATTTGCACTACGTTAATATCATAAAGGGAATATGAAATTTTATATTGCAACATTCTTTTTTGAGTTTATACTTCTGATACGCATCAGTAAAGGCCTTAGGAATAACTGCACCAAAATACGTCTCTATTTTTTTTTAGATACTTTTATCCTCTCTGATAATTCCATCCTTTTGTATAAACTGTTTGAAAATAAAATCGAGTTTTTGTTAGTTTCCATATTTTTTAATAAAATTTTGAGCCACAAAGCAAAAGTTCAAATTTTATATCTTCTGTAGTTGGTTTTTTCTTTTTTTGATTTTTAATTTGTTTCGGTTTACCTTTAAGTTGTTGTTTTTGATTCATAAAGTTTTTGGCAAAGAAAAAATTAATTAAATGCAAGTAAGTATTTTGTAATTAAGTCAGCATTGTAACGGAATAAGAAGGTAGGTAAATTGAAAGAGGTGGAAAGGAAGGGGTTGTTTAAACACATATGCAGACTAGAATTAAATACATATAAGGGAAGCTTTTAATAACTAGTACTGTACTGTTTTTTCAAAAAGCATATTTTCTTCCAAGAGTAAATTTTTTTTAAAAGTACCGTTTCTTAAAAAAGTAATTTTTCTTCAAAAGTAAATTTGCTTAAAAAAATTAATTTTCTTAAAAAAGCACCTTTTCTTAAAAAAGTAACTTTTCTTAAAAACAACATTTTCTAGACTAGAATTAAATACTTATAAGGGAAGCTTTTAATAAACTTTATTTCTGTGGTCACAAGCGATAACCACCTAAGTCGACTTAAGAACGATTTGAGTTATGTATGCTATCATATTCTACTAAAAAATCTTTATATTTACGTGAAATCCCATTTCCCTAATACTGCTTTTTAAAAAGATATTAATAAAAATATTCTGACCTAAGTCGTAATGAAGCCCCATTACATTTATATAAAAAGCTATTTTTCTCGAAAGCATGATTTTCGAGTTAGGCGATTAATGCTTGCGACCACAGATTTAATGTATACATATTTTTACATTGTTTATGTATATTTTCACTATTCTCAATTTTTTTTATTCAAAATAATTTTTCGTAGTTTTTAAAATTTTTAATAATTAAAAAAAAACTTTATATTAAATTTTTTAAATCATCATGCATAAAAAATTAAATTAATTTATTACGTTCGATTCGAAAAAAAACTTTTTAATAAAAATGTGACTTTTCTTAAAAAAAGAGTAGCTTTTCTTAACAAAGTAAATTTTGTTAAAAAATACCTTTCTTTAAAAAGTACATTTTCCTTACGAAGAACCTTTTTTCTTTCAAATAACCTTTCAAAAATATATCTTTAAGTACTGTTTTTTCAAATGACATATTTTCTTCGAAAAGTAATTTTTTTTTAAAGTACCGTTTCTTAAAAAAGTACTTTTTCTTCAAAAGTAAATTTGCTCAAAAAAAATTCATTTTCTTAAAAAAAGTACCTTTTGTTAAAAAAGTAACTTTTCTTAAAAACAACATTTTCTTAAAGAAGTACCATTCTTTAAAAAGTACCTATTATATAAAAAAAAATTTTTTTTAGAGTACATTTTCATAAAAAAGTACCTCTTCTTACAAAAGCGCTATCGTTAAAAAAGCAAATTTTCTTATTAAAGTTAATTTATTAAAAAAGTAAATTTTTTTCAATACTTTTTCTTAAAAAAGTAACCTTTGTAAAAAAGTAAATTAAAAGTAACTTTTCTTAAAAAAGTACCTTCTTTAAAAAGGAGTCTCGAAAAAGCTATTTTTTTCAAAAATATCTCTTCATAAAAAAGAGTACCTTCTTTTCTTAGAAAGAGTACCTTTTCTTAAAAAAGGGCATTTTCTTAAAAAGTGCCTTTTTCAAAAAAGTACGTATACTTAAGAGGGGTGGGGAGTAAGTTTTTAAAACCCTTTTTTCTGAATGTTCAACGTGTCGAGAGTGTCAAAATTTCAAGTAAATCGGAGCAAAACTAAAGAAGATACAGCTTTTCATCGACCGGCCTCATAACTCAAAATCTACTTGACCGATTCTTTTGAAATTTTACACATTATTTCCATACAAAAATCACCAGGTAACCACGAAGAATTTTTTTATTTTCCATTTTCTTTCCCATTTTTTAACAACAAATTCACCGAAAGTTTATAGCAAAAATCGTGATTTTCACTTCAAAATGCTGAAAATAAAAAAAATTAAAAAAAAAAACTGTTCGTGATTACCTCGGGTAACATGTCACCTTTTTAATGAATTTTAAAATTTTTATTTCACATGATCCGGTAACGAGTTATGTATGATGTTCAGCGGAAAGCAACTTTTTTTTAAATTTTTAATTGAAAATTTTTCAAAGATTCTCCAAATGTTATAATATACGGGTATATGAAATAAGTAATCCAACATTATTCATATCTTCAAAAAAAAAAATTATCAAAATACGCCTTTTTTTCGCTTTTTACCCCCCTATCACACATCACACTGCAAGTTCTAAAAACTCAATACACTCACATTTTTTTACTAATACACACACATTTTCCGCAGTGGTCACATTAATGGCGCCAAAATTTTCGTGCGAGTAATGGCTGCCTCTAACGATGAATAATGTTACCCTGTTATAAATTTAATGCAAATTTACTGGATTCTGCAAAATTGTAATTAAAGTTTTAACTTGTTAAATCTACTATTATGATTTATTTCTTGAAATGCGCATATAAAAACGCAAGTTTGTTAATTATAGAGCATAAATATTATTAACTTTTATTAAAATAATACTAATAATAATAAATGTAAACATTTTTCCTCAAACATGTGCCATAATAAACTCGGTAACTCTATGAAAAAAAAAAATCATGTGAGTCCGATCACAGGGGAGATGTGTAAACATCTGGTAATAAATAAAATGCAGAAAACAGCGACAAAATGGTTATTACATATCATAATTTTATCACCAAACAATCATGTCACACCGATTGGCTTAATGCTCACATGTTACGCATAAGATCTTACGCTCACATATTACACTGTTTTTGTGATTGTATTGTGAATTAGAAATTTACCCCCCTGCGCGTATAGATGTTTACACATCAGTAAGAGAGAGAAGTAAACAAATTTTTTCAAGTTTACGCTTCGACAACATTTCAAAAATGAGATTGCAGTCAGATGTGTGAACACAAAAGTTAATGGCGATGGCTTCGACTAGTTCGAATAATTTTTCGTTGATAATACGTAAAACGATTTCACAGTTGCAGTGTGATGTGAGATAGCAGGGTAAATAAATGTATTTTCTTAAAAAAGTACCTTTTCCCACAAAGACACCTTTTATTTATAAAGTAGTCAACAGTGCATACATAACACTAACATACAACACATGAGGTATAGTTCCATCTGGAAGACAATGGCAAAAATAAAGAGCAGTCCACATTACAAGACTTGTAACTGATCCGGCTATGTTATTGTGGAGAAAACTAAAAATTCGTATATAAAAGAAAAAAAAATTCTCATGTTCTTTTCTTTCAAATGTTGAGTTAAATAGTTGATTAAACATGATTAGAAGTAAGTCGCTTTGTTCGAAAGTTGCTACTCCATCTAGCGCTATCTTCAGTTTTTCCAATATTTCTCTTACATTACAAAAATTATCTTCTCATTCATTAGAAAATGTATACATGATCTCAAACCGAACAATAGATAACTAATTAAAAGTACTTTTTTTTAAAAAAGTACATTTTCTATCAAAAGTAGCTTTTCTTAAAATGTACCTTTTCTTAAAAAAGTAAATTTTCTTTAAAAAAAAGTCTTCTTCGACGATAGTCTTATATTATTTATCTCTGAAAATCAGTTCAAAGTTTAATTTTTTTTGTCTTATATTCTGACGGAAGACTTGTACTCAGTCTAAAATATTATATTTTATTTATATCCTATATTTATATTTTTAGTGGTACTATGTGGTTTGGGTATAATGACTTTGTGCTGCTGTTTGTAACTACCAAAAATATTTGACCTAGACCCACCTTTTGTTATACCGATTTAGCAATGTCCGTCCGTCCGTCTGTCCGTCTGTGTGTCCATGTAAAGCTTGTAATCAAACTACAGGTCGCAAATTTGAATATATTTTGACGAAATTTGGTAAATAAGGTTTCATCGGTCATATGATGAACGCTGTTCAAATTGGTGAAATTCGGTCCATGTTCAGACCTAGTCCCCATACAAATGTCCCTTATGAAATCGACATAAATTGCCATACGATCCAAATTAACATATAGATCTCAGTCAAATTGGGTTTGTATGTGTTCATTATATCCATTAATCAGTAGTCCAAAAATAATCCCTATAGGACAATTCTTAGTCGTAGGTCCCTTATAAGCTACTTCCCGATCTTCACTTAAATCTATCAAAAAACAAAAATATTGCTCAGATTATTCTCAAATTTGGTTTGTATCTATTTTTTCAAAATATAAGTGACTTTACCAAATATGGTCAAGATCGGTCCATTTTTCGACCTAGTCCACATATAAATATAGTACCCGATATGAACTTTTTCATATTTGCAGTAAAAAGATTAATAACAATGCCACTCAAATTTGGTTTATGCTTATTTTCTATATCGAATTAGTTGGACCGAAGGATAGGGTCTCTAAACCATGGTATAGGGTATCATATGGTCGGTCTAGACCGACTATAATTTTCTTACTTGTTTTTATATTATATTTATATTAATGAATTTGATTTTGTACGTGTTCTAAAATTATATACTAAGCTTTTATTTTATACTCTGATTGGTCTTATACGCAATCTAAAGTCTTATTCTCAGTCCTAAGTCTTATATTGAGAATTTTGTCTTATTCTCAGTTCTAAGTCTTATGCATAGTCCAAAGTTTTATACTCTGATGATTTTTTCTTTTTTTGAGAGTAAGATTTGTTATTTAATTTTTTTCTTCAATTCATTCAGGTCTTATACTCTAGTTTTTTTCTTATACTCAGTCTAGTGTTTTATACTCAGTGTAAAGCAATATACTAAGATTTTCTTTTATATTCAGAATTTTTTTCTTACATTCAGCCTATTACGGCGTTCACACTGAAGTGTGTAGCCAAGTGTTTAGTGTTTATGCGATAAACGTGTCAAATTGAGATGTTTGCCCATACATTATTTCGTTTGGCTAAACACCTCAACTGACATGTTTAAATCTTAAACATCTCGAAAAACGAAAAATGACAGAGTTGTATTTAATTTTGCGCATGTTCAGTGCAATATTTCTCATGGTTGCCAAGTTGGCATCTTTGTTTTTTAACATTACTATTAAAGTGGCATTACAAAAAAAAAAAGTGCAATACAAATACAATACAAAAATGAAAATAACACATAATTTCACCATTAATATAATTAAATTAGTTGGCCGCCAGTTTAATGATTATATTTTTATCCATTTTCAAAATTTCATAACTTTTCGATTGTTTTTTATTTTTGAAACAGCTGTTCAATCTGCTGAAATGTTTAACTTAAACACACTTAATCAAGTGTGAACGACTGTGTTTTGGTTTGCAAAACACCAGCTAAAACACCTCAAAATATCGTAGTGTGAACGCCTTATAAGACTAAGGTGTTATACTCAGATTTACGGCTTATACACAGATTTGAAACTTTTTTAAAAAAGTATCTTTTCTTAAAAAATAAAAAAATACTTTCTGTTAAAAAGTACATTTTCTTAAAAAAGTACCTTTAAAAATAATCTTTTCTTCTAAAAGTACCTTTTCTACAAAAAAGTAAATTTTCTTCAAAAAGAACCTTTTCTTAAAAAACTACTTTTTCTTAAAAAGGTACATTTTCTTAAAAAGTACCTTTACTTATATATTTACTACTTCTTAAATGACATACATTTTCTGAAAACAATACCATTTATTAAAAAATATTTTTTTGCTTTACTAATTCCTTAACAATTTGTTAGTCCTAAAAAAAGTTTACTTAATTTTTTTTATCAGTTTATACAATTGAACTCAATTATTATAAATTTTTTTTCAATGGTGCATGGTAGAGAAGAAGAAAGCATACATATTTTCAAAAATTCATAACTACACTACTGTATTCTTAATCGGACCGGTTTCTGGTATTTCAGCCTTCATCAGCGATTTATTGAACATTGTGATAATTGTTAAGTTACAATTGAATAGATTGTTTCTGAACCTTCACATAAATATAAATTTTTGTTAAATATTGACTTTTTTTTAAACTATGAAAATTCTTATAATTTTTGAAAAATTTCATATTATAAGATTAAGGTTAGGAAAATTTTTAAAAAATTGTAAGTTTGTTTCATTCCTACTAATTTATTCTACTAATTTATTAAAAGTTTTACAAATAGTTTTTTATAATTTTTTTTAACAATTTTCAAGACAGTTAATATAATTTAACTAGATTAATATAACTAACTTCAATTTTATTAAATAAATTTAATTAATTTTTAATAGAAATTTGTTATTGCACTTATTATACCCTTTACCACTATGTGGTTTGGGTATAATGACTTTGTGCTGCTGTTTGTAACTACCAAAAATATTTGACCTAGACCCATCTTTTATTATACCGATAGAATCAGAATCACTATCTGATTCGATTTAACAATGTCCGTCCGTCCGTACGTCCGTCCGTCCGTCCGTCTGTGTGTCCATGTAAAGCTTGTAATCAAACTGCAGGTCGCAAATATGAATATATTTTGACAAAATTTAGCATATATAAGCTTTTATCGGCCATGGGATGAACGCTATTGAAATTGGTGGGAATCGGTCCATGTTCAGACCTAGCCCCCATACAAATGACCCCTATGAAATCGACTTAAATTGCCATAAGATCCAACTTATCATATAAATCTTAGTCAAATTGGGTTTGTATGTGTTTATTACATCCATTAATCAGTAGTCCAAAAATGATCTCTATGGGACAACTTTTAGTCATAGGCCCCATATAGAGCTGCTTCCCGCTCTTCACTTAAATCTATCAAAAAACAAAAATATTGCACTGAATCAGTGCATATTTTTGCCAACTACAAGAGACCTTACCTAACATGGTCAGGATCGGTCCATTTTTGGGCCTAGTCCCCATATAGATATAGAATCCGATATGAAATTTTTCATATCTGCAGCCAAAAAAAATAAGAAAAATCCCACTCAAATTTGGTTTTTGCTTATTTTCTATATCCAGTTAGTTGGGTCTGAGAGATAGGGTCTCTAAACGCATGGTATAGGGTATCATATAGTCGGTCTAGACCGACTATAGTTTTCTTACTTGTTTCTTAACATAAGTTTAACAAAATATGTTTCTTTATTTTCTTGAAAATTTTTTGTTTTTTTTTAATTTTAACTATTTTTTTTTTAATTTTTACTAACTTTTATGAAATTTTATTAAATTTTTTAAAGAATTTCTATGATTTTTCTAAAATTATAAATCTAACTAAATTTTTTTAAAACTTATTAATTTTGTTTTCTGAAAATTCTTCTAATTTTTAAAATCATTAAAATAATGGCGAATTAATTTCTTTACCAACTTAAAATTTGTTTAATCAAATTTGTTATTTTACTATTTAATTTTTTAATTAATTTATTTTTTTTTACTAATTTCTCAAGCATTGTTATTAATTTTTTCTTAACAATTGTCAACAACTTCTTTAAAAATATTAGCTAATTTTTATAAAAAAAATTTATATAATTTAAGTTAATCTCTATAATTAATTAAATTCTGTATTTGTTTTTTGGTTTGTTTACTAATTTTAAAATATTTTTAATATAACTTGAAGAGATTGTTTAATTTGTACAATTCGAGAAAAATGTTTCAGTTCCCTTTCACCTACGCCTTTTCATTTTATTCAGTTGAATTATTCGGTTCTATAAACTTTGAAGAATATCTGTTTATATACAATTTGCTTAAAAATGTTTACAAATTATTTATTTATTTATCTACATTTTGCTAGTCTTTAATGAATAAATACTTTTTTGTGTTTTTCTACAAGTTGTTGGATTTGTATGTACGGAACGGAACATCCGTTTGATATAAATTTCTTTTGTAATAGAAAAATATTATTTTAATTAAAATTTGTTATATTTTTAAGGAAATTGTTCAATAAAGAAAAAAAAAAACAGCTATAAAATGCATTAACTAATGAATTTTGGAACTGAATCAAGGAAAATTATTATGAGAGATTAACAAAATTACTTTCAAACAAAAGATTGAAGGTAGCTATTTTTTTATGGAATATCAACTATTTATTATTTCCAAGGGCAGTGTATTATTGTGAAGATTTCCGTTACTTAAAAGGGAAGTGGTTTTCCTATAATGTCGGATGCATGCGAAGCGTTAGCAATAAATTTATAAATATAATTTTCGAAATTTGCTTAAAATAATATAATTTGAAATATATCATGAGTCAAAATTTATTTCTCATTTTTTATATTTTACACGAAAAAATAATTGAAAGTTGCACAGCGACCATTTAAAAAATAATAAAAAAATGGAAACGTACTTTATTAAAAAAAGGTACTTTACTAAGGAAAGGTGTTTTTATAAGGAAATGTATTTTTCTTATGAAAAATTCCCTTTTTTAGTAAATGTACTTTTTTGAAAAGGTACTTTTTTACCAAAATATATTTTTTTAGTAAAAGGTATTTTTTAAGAAAACAATCTTTTTTAAGAAAAGATATTTTTTGAAAAAAAGCAATTTATGAAGAAGAAGAAAAGCTAACTTTTGGAGAACCAGTACTTTTTAAAGAAAATTTACTTTTTTATGACGAGGTATTTTTTTTTAGAAAATGTACTTTTTAAGAAAAAGTTCTTTTGGAAGAAAAGTTACTTTTGGAAGAAAAGTTACATTTGGAAGAAAAGGTACATTTGGAAGAAAATGTGCTTTCTTATGAAAAGAGTCTTTTGAGAAAAAGGGTGCTTTTTTAAAGAAAATTTAACTTTTTAAAAAAAGGTACCTTTTTGAGAAAAGAAAATGCATATTTTCAAAAAAATATACTTTTTCAAGAAAAAGTTTTTTAAGAAAAGGCAGTGTTTAAATAAATTGAACTCTTTATGAAAATTTACTTATTCAAGAGAAAGTATTTTTTTAGGTAAAGGTTCTTTTGAAAGGAAAGGCATTTTTGAAAGAAGGGATACTTTTTTAAGAACAACTGCTTTTATAAGAAAAGGTACTTGTTTAAGAAAAGGTTCTTTTTGAAGAAAAGGTACTTTTGGCAGAAAAGGCACTTTAGGAAGGAAAGCTACTTTTGATAGAAAGTGTACTTTTTTTATAAGAAAAGGTACTTTTGTAGGGAAATGTACATTTGGAAGATAAGGTACTTTTGGAAGAAAACGTACATTTGGAGGAAAAGACACTTCTTTTAGAAGAGGTACTGATAAGAAAAGTAGCTTTTCGAGGAATGTATATTTGAATAAGTAGTGAAACTTTTTTCAAAAATCGACTTATTTAAAACTGACTTTTTTAAGAGGTCTTTTTAAGAAAACAGTGTTTAATGAAATTTAACTTTTCAAGCACGGGTTTTTTTAAGAAAAGGTACATTTTTCAAAAAATTAACTTTTGTAAAAATTACTTTTTCCGTTTAAGGAAATTGAGTTTTTTAGGGGAAAAGGGTTCTTTTTTATATGAGGTACTTTTTAAGAAAACGTACTCTTTAATAAAAGGTACTTTTTAAAGAAATATAATTCGTTGAAGGGTAGTTGTTTAAGAAATTTTCCTATTTTAAATTAACTCTTGTAGAAAATTCCCTTTCTTTAGAACGTGTTCTTTTCAACAAAAATTAACTTTGATAATAAATGTATATTTTTAAGAAAAGGTAATTTTTTAACAAGAAATACATTTTTAAGAAAAAGGACCTTTTCAGAAAAGGTAATTTTTTTAAGAAAAGTTTTTTTTCAAAAGAAATAATTTTCTAAAGAAAATTAACTGTTTATCCCTAGTCCTTTTACTGGTGTGGCCAGCAATAACCATTTTGAACCTTGGAGTAAAATACCTCCTAAACCGCTTAAGAATTTTTGATGAAGCTCGGGATCTGGGAAGGCGGCGTAGATCTGCGTCGACTGACACCTATGTGAAGGCTTTAAGGAGCTATGAGCCTCCAAAATCGAGACCCCCCAAAAACGTATACACAGTACGAATTCAGCAGCACCCAAATTTATTTGTATAGAATCATCTTCAGTCTCGATTATATGGCCGTTAAAAAATATTCGTAAATATATTAAGCTGCAAAATTGCATTGCCAAAAAAAATTTTTTTTCTCAGAAACTTTTAAAACAAATGCGAAAAATTATTACTGGCCATACCTGTACGTATACGTTCTCGTAGTAAAAGTTGGGTATAAGGACTAGGGTTAAGAAAAGGTGATCTTGAATTTAATCCAACAACAACTATTAAAAATAATCACGTGCAAAAACGATTAAGAGATAATTTACAAAACTCTTTCGTCGGTAATACAAGTAAGAGTCCACGGTTAACGAACATAGATTCCCCTTTTAAACCGTTAAATATAATTGATAAACACTTCGGCAAATTAACTGCAGAAATAGAGATAATGATAAACAATAAATTCACTGAGTGCAAAACAGAACTCTTAAATACATTTGCTAAGAGTTTTAATATTATAAAAACTGAACTAAAAAATGTTACAGAAAGAGTGCAGCAATTAGAAATAGTAGCGCATAACATAAAAAGTATGCAAACTCAAATAAACAGCCTAAAAACAAAATTAAAGCTTATAAAAATTAAAGAAAATAAAAAAGTTGGCTGCGAATTACCTGCTTTTCATCTGAAATAAAAGATTATATCAATCCAAGAGATTTTGCGTATGCACGTTGGAAAAGATTTAAAATAACAACATTACATGAGGATTATCTGACTGGCATTGGCTCCAAAAGAACATAGCAAACGATACGAGAAGTTGGTATCGGTAAATCTACGAATCGAGAACCATGTTCGATTGATGCCGATACAATCAACACAAACGGCCGTATTTATAATGAAAACTTATGCAGTATCTAGCATGAATATTATTTATAATGTACTTGCTGCTGCGTTTGCTAAACTCAGATCAACAACCTTTCAAATACTGACTAAGTATGTTAAAACAGCTGATGTGTGTCAAACTAAGCAAAACAAAATATATAAATTATTTTTAAGTACAAACTAATATTGTGGATCTTTGAAACATTTTTTTTTATATAATATTGAAACTAAAACAAGTAAGAAAATTATAGTCGGTCTAGGCCGACTTATGATACCCTATGTCATGCGTTTAGAGACCCTATCTCATAGGCCCAACTAACTGTACATAGAAAATAAGCATAAACCAAATTTGAGTGGGATTTTTATTAATTTTTCTGGCTGCAGATATGAAAAAGTTCATATCGGATGCAATATCCATATGGGGACTAGGCTCAAAATTGGTAAAGTCTCTTGTATTTTGCAAAAATATATACAAACAAAATTTGAGAGAAATCAGTGGAATATTTTTGATTTTTGATAGATTTAAGTGAAGATCGGGAAGCAGCTCTATGTGGGGCCTATGACTAAGAGTTGTCCCGTAGGTACGATTTTTGGACTACACATTAATGGATGTAATAAACGCATACAAACCCAATTTCAGTAAGATCTATATGTCAATTTGGATCTTACGGCAATTTATGTCGATTTCATAGGGGTCATTTGTTTGGGGGCTAGGTCTGAACATCGACCGCTTCTCACCAATTTCAACAGCATTCATCCTATGGCCGATGAAAGCTTATATGCCAATTTTCATCAAAATATATTCATATTTGCGACCTGCAGTTTGATTAATAGGTCAACATGGACACACAGACGGACGGACGGACGGACATCGATAAATCGAATCAGATAGTGATTCTGATTCGATCGGTATAATTAAGATGGGTGTAGGTCAAATATTATTGGTTGTTACAAACAGCAGCACAAAGTCATTATACCCAAACCACATAGTGGTATAGGTTATAAAAATTTTGTCGTGAACTTAACACTTGTAAATATAAGTTTAAAAAAAGGAAGGAGTGAAATCACACAAATTAAAATGTAAACGGAGTTGATTTTCACTATACCAGGTGGCATTAATGCAAAAAATATGGTGGCATTACAAATTTCAGAGTTGTTTTTAAAGCTATTAGATGACAACAAAAAATTGATTATTAATAAACTATGCGCTAACTAAAAACTCGGGCTAATCGGTTGACAAGTAAGAACCTCGTTGAGCGCGACATGTAAGCAGCAGCTAAATTTTTATACCCTATACCACTATGTGGTTTGGGTATAATGACTTTGTGCTGCTGTTTGTAACAACCAAAAATATTTGGCCTAGACCCATCTTTAATTATACCGATCGAATCAGAATCACTTTTTGAGTTGATTTAACAATGTCCGTCCGTCCGTCCGTCCGTCCGTCTGTGTGTCCATGTAAAGCTTGTAATCAAACTGCAGGTCGCAAATATGAATATATTTTGATGAAATTTGGTATGTAAGCTTTTATCGGCCATGGGATGAACGCTATTGAAATTGGTGAGAATCGGTCCATGTTCAGACCTAGCCCCCATACAAATTACCCCTATGAAATCGACATAAATTGCCATAAGATCCAAATTGTCATATAGATCTTACTCAAATTGGGTTTGTATGCGTTCATTACATCCACTAATGAGTAGTCCAAAAATGATCCCTTTGGCCCCATATAGAGCTGCTTCCCGATCTTCACTTAAATCTATTAAAAAACAAGTAAGAAAATTATAGTCGGTCTAGACCGACTATACGATACCCTATACCATGCGTTTAGAGACCCTATCTCTTAGGCCCAACTAACTGGATATAGAAAATAAGCAAAAACCAAATTTGAGTGGGATTTTTATTAATTTTTTTGGCTGCAGATATGAAAAAGTTCATATCGGATGCTATATCTATATAGGGACTTGGTCCAAAAATGGACCGATCCTGATCATGTTTGGTAAAGTCTCTTGTATTTTGCAAAAATATATACAAACAAAATTTGAGAAGAATCAGTGCAATATTTTTGTTTTTTAATAGATTTAAGTGAAGATCGGGAAGCAGCTCTATATGGGGTCAAAGGGATCATTTTTGGACTACTCATTAATGGATGTAATGAATGCATACAATCCCAATTTGAGTAAGATCTATATGACAATTTGGAACTTATGGCAATTTATGTCGATTTCATATGGGTAATTTGTATGGGGGCTAGGTCTGAACATGGACCGATTCTCACCAATTTCAATAGCGTTCATCCCATGGCCGATAGAAGCTTATGTACCAAATTTCATCAAAATATATTCATATTTGCGACCTGCAGTTTGATTACAAGCTTTACTTGGACACACAGACGGACGGACGGACGGACGGACGGACATTGTTAAATCAACTCAGAAAGTGATTCTGATTCGATCGGTATAATTAAAGATGGGTCTAGGTCAAATATTTTTGGTTGTTACAAACAGCAGCACAAAGTCATTATACCCAAACCACATAGTGGTATAGGGTATAACAAAAATATTGCACTAATTCTTCTCAAATTTTGTTTGTATATATATATTTGCAAAATACAAAAGACTTTACCAAACATGATCAGGATCGGTCCATTTTTAGACCTAGTACCCATATTGATATAGAATCCGATATGAATTTTTTCATATCTGCAGCCAAAAAAATTAATAAAAATCCCAATCAAATTTGGTTTTTGCTTATTTTCTATGTCCAGTTAGTTGGGCCTAAGAGATAGGGTATCAAAACGCATGGTATATGAAATCGTATAGTCGGTCTAGACCGACTATAATTTTCTTACGTGTTTTCATTATGAATTCGGGGGAAAGCGTTTAAGTGTTTCTATGTATTAAGCAGATTATTATATCAATAGTCATTCGAATAGCAATTCCGAATCTTTTTTATACCCTATACCACTATGTGGTTTGGGTATAATGACTTTGTGCTGCTGTTTGTAACAACCAAAAATATTTGACCTAGACCCATCTTTAATTATACCGATCGAATCAGAATCACTTTCTGAGTTGATTTAACAATGTCCGTCCGTCCGTCCGTCCGTCCGTCCGTCCGTCCGTCCGTCCGTCTGTGTGTCCATGTAAAGCTTTTAATCAAACTGCAGGTCGCAAATATGAATATTTTTTGATGAAGTTTGGTACATAAGCTTTTATCGGCCATGGGATGAACGCTATTGAAACTGGTGAGAATCGGTCCATGTTCAGACCTGGCCCCCATACAAATTACCCATATGAAATCGACATAAATTGCCATAAGATCCAAATTGTCATATAGATCCTACTCAAATTGGGTTTGTATGCGTTCATTACATTCATTAATGAGTAGTCCAAAAATGATCCCTTTGACCCCATATAGAGCTGCTTCCCGATCTTCACTTAAATCTATTAAAAAACAAAAATATTGCACTGATTCTTCTCAAATTTTGTTTGTATATATTTTTGCAAAATACAAGAGACTTTACCAAACATGATCAGGATCGGTCCATTTTTGGACCAAGTCCCTATATAGATATAGCATCCGATATGAACTTTTTCATATCTGCAGCCAAAAAAATTAATAAAAATCCCACTCAAATTTGGTTTTTGCTTATTTTCTATGTCCAGTTAGTTGGGCCTAAGAGATAGGGTCTCTAAACGCATGGTATAGGGTATCGTATAGTCGGTCTAGACCGACTATAATTTTCTTACTTGTTTTCTTATGCTGAAGTAGACCAATGTGACGTTTTATTTAGTTTATTGTCTATAAAATCGAACTCTATAGGAGTGGACGGGATTAATCCTACATTTCTTAAGATTCTTCTTTTTCTTTAACAAAATATTAACTTCAAGCTACTTTCCATCGAATTGAAAAAAGCTAAAATCATTCCTATACCCAAAACTGGTTCTGATTATAGACCAATATATTCCTTCATTTCTCTCGTAAAGTATTCGAACGTTTTATGCATAACCAAATGACTTGTTTGACTTTGAATGACAATAACTTGCTAACAGATCGTCAATCTGGGTTCAGAAGGTAACACAGCTGCATAACAGCCTAGGTTAATGTTACAGGGGAGATTAGGGAGAAACTAGATGATGGCAAGACCACATTTTTAATCATAACATTCTTTGTTACAAACTTTTTTAATTTTTTTTAATCTTTCTTCGACCGCTGTCAGTATGTTGAAACTAGAACCAAAAAATCATAGACACTGCCTTTAGCAAGGGGCGTACCTTAGGGGTCCATTGTTGGGCCACTATTATTCTCACTGTACTCAAATGACCTCCCAGGTATTTTAACAAATTGTAATGTAAGATGTACGCGGATGACGTTAAACTTTATACCAGTTGTAGTAATGTCCTAATCGACCAGTGTATTATCTCTATTAATCAGCAACTACATCGTATTTATACATGGGCAACGGTTAAAAGATAAAACCGAAAAAATTTAAATGCATTGTAATTCAAAAGCGACTTGCCCAACTAAATATTATACATAATAATTTATATTTATAAATAATCAGAAATTTGAAATCGTAAATTCTGCTAAGAATATATTTTTTAATGACACTCTTACTTGGTCGAACCACATTAACTAAGGTCTAGTTGGTCTAGGCCGACTACGCAATACCCAATACCATGCATTTCGAGCATTGGTCTTCGATCTAACTAATTGGGTATAAAAAAAAGCATGAACCAAATATGAGTGAAATTTTTATTAATTTTTTTGCCTGCAGATTTGAAAAAGTTCATATCGGATGCTATATTTATATGGGAAATAGGTCGAAAAATGGACCGATCCTGAACATATTTGGTGAAGTCACTTCTTTTTTGCAGTAACATATACAAACCAAATTTGAGAAAAATCTGTGCATTATTATTATTTTTTTTTTATACCCTCCACACCAGTATGCCATTTTGTCATTCCGTTTGTAATAATTAGAAAAAAAATTTTGGACCCCATGAAATACATATATTATTGTGATCCTTATAACAACCGGAGTTGATATAGCGATGTCCGTCTGTCCGTCTGTCACGATGACGGCATCAATCGGGCAGCTAGGGTGCTCGTTGACATAAAAAATGATTCATTAACATCCTGAGAGATTTGCTATTTAAAATCGTCCAAATCAAGCTCGAGATTTGAATGAAGAACTAAAAAAAGTCTTGAAAAAATATAGTTTTCTATGTAGTTCTTGTCACGATCACGCCCTCAATAGGACAGCTAGAGTGATAATTTTTAGTGAGAATGATTCACCATATTCATGGGAAGATTTATATTTCAAAAATCATTAAAATCGGTCGAACAGGTCCACGGAAATCTCTGAAAAAGTAAAAAAAATGAAAAACATGATGTTTCTATATTTTTCTTGTTGTTATTCTAAATGATGCATTGTTTTCATAGCTGGACTTGTTGTTTTTGTGGTCGTTGTGGTAATAATGTAATAAAAACAAACCCTTTGTATATTTTTTTTATCAACTCTGGTAGAAAAATTTAAAAGTTTCCATTGTTTTGGCATCACTAAAAAAATTGTTAGATCATTTCTGCCATTGCCACGAGCTTGCCTTGCTTTCATATCGATTGGGCCACGGGAAAGTGGTTAAAATCGATCCAAAATTTGTTCGACAAGCAGACACTACGAGTTAATATAAAGGGAGTAAAAATTCACCAACATCTAAAGCAAATAATGCTAAAATACCTAGTTGTTAATAAAAAAAAACAATGTAAATTTAACAAAAAAAATTTTATGTATAAAATTATTTAAAGAGAAAAACACAAAAATAACGTTTGATGTTGTATTTTTTTGTGTAATAAATATTTTCATATACATACATACACATATTGAATAACACAAATAATATACATATATTAAATATATGTATTTATGTATATCCACAGTAACTGCATGTTAGAAATAAATCGGTATATTATTTTATTTACATAAAATTCTGCAATATTTTGTTGTGGGGAAAATACATTTATTTTGCATTAACAGAGTGTCACTTCATTTTGCTCAGCGAGACTATGCCGCAGTAGATGGCGCCACAATTTTTGTTCTAATTAGCTTTGCAATAGTTATTTCTATTTTAACATGAATGTCAATATTTTCAACTAGATATCATACAGAACAATGTTAAGAGTATACACGGGCTGGTTTTTTATTTCATATGTTGTTTCATTATTCTTTTATAAATATGAACATAAGTTTGGCATATTAACTTTTTGTTGTCTTTATAAAATAGAGTTACCGAGTTCATCAATGAGTTTTTTGCTTTCAAAATAGTTCTACATAGTTATATAGAACTATTATTCCGCTATTATCTGATTGCGATTACATCTAATTTTTAAAAATTGTTTATAATTACTAAAGCATTATTATTCACATAAATACAAAATTGCACTTTATAAATTTTCCATGCAAATTTAAGAAAATATTAATTCCAAAAACTGGAATTAAAATTTCCAATTATGAATTAGAAAATATTAATTGAATTTTAGAAAATCGTATCAAAACGTCGGAAATAATAATTTTAAATTTAGAAGACATCAATTGCATCTTTAATATATAAATTTTATTCGTTAAACACAAATTGAAATTCCAAAAAAAAAAAAAACACCAAATACCTAAGTTTACATTTAAAAAATTTTTACATTTAAAAAAAATATTGACATACAGGAGAAATTAATAACTTTTCAGTACCGCGATTCAGTAACTTCATTTAACGATAGTCGAATCGTTAAAAAAGAAAAGCAAAATTATCAGTAAAATTTTTAAACGATATTCGCTATTGCTAAAGTCAGCTGTTGTTGTTATCTAAACGACAACTATTTTGGTGCTGTTTATTCAATCGATAAAAACTTAAATTTTTAGGTTGAAATGTCGTCATACATAAATAAAAATTATAAAATGGTGAAAATATTTTGCTTTTATTAAAAAACTTTTTTATATAAATAAAAAAATTAAATAGCATATTCAATTCATTATTTCATTTTCAAATAAATAAACAGAAATATTAGTAAACAAAATAAAGATATTAAACATAAACATAAAATCATCTTGTCAAACATGAAGTAATTTGTTTCTTTTCTAGTCTTTATGTTTTCCGCTTATTTTGACAGAGATGCCACTCGTTTACAATTTAAATAAATAGAAAAATAGATTTGTCGACTGTCGTTAAGATGTATGTACTTAGTGAATCACTTAATCCTTAGTGCAAACAACAATAGCTGTCGATATATTTTGCGATTGTCGGATCGTTGAAATTTACAGAATCGCACTACAGAAAACATTAATTTAAATTCAATGAATTTAGAAAACCTCAAATGATATTTAAGAATTGCGAACATAAAAATTGGTACATAAATAAACGCAATTTGATGAGAATGTTATTTATATATAAATTTTCACAATTTTTTTGGATGAAAATTTGAAGTTTTTCAGAAAATAAAGATAACAAATTATTTTGTATAAAATGTTTTGGACTTTTGGTTTTTTGCGTTTGGCATCCCTAATTTGATTATTTATTATTATAAATCTATTCTCTATGTTTTAAAATATGGCAATGTTTTAATAAAAAAGTTGAGAGAGCTTTTTTTTGGTTATTATTTTGTTACTCCATCCGACCTAGATGGCCGCAATGAAGAAATATTTGGCCAGTTAAAAGAAACTATACAGCCATCTCCAATTAGCACGATTTAATGCATATAGCCACCCTACACAACCATTACCTTTGCAATGGAAGTTAGGGCGAGCTATTTAATTAGCAAAAACTAAATTAAACGAGAAGTTATGTCATATAACCGGAAACGCATGCATATTGGTATATAACCTAAATGCATGCCGATCAGCAACCACGATGACCAAAAAGCAAACACCGAAATATATCCGAAGTAATAAAAAAGACGAAAACCTACCCAAAGAATTTTCTGAAATAATTTGGTATTAAGTTTAATAAGTTGTTTACTTTTTTCAATATTTTGTTTACATTTATTATCAATCCTCAAACCGAGGTAGAGGGTATCAAAGATTCGGCAAAGCTGAATTTAACACTCTTACTGGTTTTTGATGGGGTTAAGTGAAGATAGGAAAGCAGCTTTGTATGGGAGGCTATGACTAAAAATTATTCTATTGCATTTTTTTTTTTGAATACTGATTAATGGAAATAGTTAACACACACACACACACAATTTTAACAAGAACTATATGTTATTTTGGATCTTGTGTCAATTGAAGTCGATTTAACACGTATCGATATTCAGTAATTGCAATAACGTTCGTCCTATGGCCGATAGAAGCCATATAGCCATATTTGTGACCTGAAGATTGATTACATGTTTTACGTGGACACAGAAATGAACAGAAAGTGATTATTAGTCGATCGGTATAATAAAAGATGGTCAAATATTTTTGGTAGTTACAAACATCTGCACAAAGTCATATAGAGGTATAGGGTATAGAGGTATAGGGTATAATCAGTCTATAAATACATTTTTAATAAAATTGGCTTTCCAAAAACATTTTGTATTTTAATATTTTTTTTTTTTAAGTTTCTCAAAGTTTTAGTAACTCAATAACCGAGCTTTGCACATATTTTCGATTTATTCCAACTTGATATTCCAAATGTCTTAATATACTATAAAATTTACATTTTTTACATCATTGCCATGCTATTTTGCTTTATTTTGTCATGTTTCCTGTGTATGTAAATCTTCAAATTCTTTAAAAAGACATAAAATCGAAAAAAAAATAAAATAAAATAAACAAACATGAATATTAGATCCATTTTGTATTTAATAAACAAAGACTTTTTTTGTGTTGTGAAATAAACTTGAAAAAATAGACTATCGAAAGCAATTTCTTGCCGAAAAATATCAATGCCAGGGTATATGGTTTATTTAATGGGTCTAAATAGAACATAATACAGTAAATACAGAATAACAGGCAAGAAATACGAAATATAAAATGTTTTTCTGATACGTATGAAATTTACATAAATAGTTATCCAAACACCTTTAGACAAAAAATATAAAAAAAGCATAAAAACAATAAACTTGATAAAAAATGCCATAGAAAATGTATCATATAAATATACTTCTCCAATACGAAATGTTTCATATAAGTTGAAGTTACATGAGGCTTTTTATGAATCCAGCAGTTATTTTAATTGCATTGCAAATTATTTTAAATGCCTTGAATGGTGCAATTAAATATTTTATATATTTTTAAATTTGCATTCATTAAGTGAGAACTTGAAAATCATTTTAACCTCCAATATTGCTGACTTTGTTTATTACTTTATGCGCTTTATTTATAATCCTTAATAATTTATTAGCATAAAAATCTACAGTTTTATTCAAATATCAATTACAATTTATTTGAAAAATTTATAATTCAATTATACCATCAAAATGAGAAATTTGCTGCAAAATAATCCACTTGCAAAAGTATGGCATCAAGGTGATAAAAAACATAGAGGGTAATAAAATTCATGATGTTGATAAACAAAAAAACGAACAAAAAAAAAAAAAAAAAAAACCAGCAACATTAGCCGCAAAAATTCGAGGTTTATTACTCTTTTTATACTCTCAACACCATTGTGCAGAGGATATATATTAGTTTGTTAATCCGTTTGTAACTCATCGAAATAAATTTCGGAGACCCCATAAACCTATATATATATTATTGATCCTTATAAATGGAGAAGTCGATCTATCCATCTGTCCGTTGAAAACATGCTCATTCACAAAATAAAACATCTACCTGGGTAAAGCTACAATATTTTTGCCATTATATGCAGCATGTTGCTGTTTAAAATGGGGTGAATCGGGTGTCACTGTGCTGAGATATGGCCTAAAATTTGTAGGCACCCCTAACAAAAACAAAAAACCCAGTATGTTTCTTGTAATATTTTGGTGGTTGAACATAATTGTTGTACGACAATAATCACAGTTACAAAAAAAGCCACAAAAAAATGATGCAAATATATTAACCATACCAACAAGTACAATTAACGGGCTTTGTCACCATGAGTGGTTAAGTGTTTGGTCAGACAATGCAAGAAGACAAGAGGAACCAATTGAACGCCTGTAGTCCTCGAAAAGTGCCCCTGCTCTCACGTAAGCCTGTTGCAAAGCGTTTGGAGTTTATTTGAATTCATTTGGATTGGCCATCTGAAAAGTTGAGAAATGTTCTTTGGACAGATGAATCAAAAGTTTTTTATTTGTAATGGAAGTAATGCTACCATATGTTTCTGAGGAAATACAGCTAGTTTGGGTCTTGCAGCAAGGCAATGCCCCGAAGCATATCAGCAAACTTGCAAAATAGTGGTTTCAGGACAATAAAATAAACGTGATGGAATGGCCAGCTCAGTACCAATCGATAATTTATGGACAGATAAATGGAAGGGAGTATCCCAAATACAGCCAACGAGTAATGAAGGAGAGGTGCCTAAATCTGGTCAAATCGATGCACAGAGGTTATTGCCTATAATGGGCACGCAACAAAATATCATAAGAATACTGAATCCAAAATCGTTAATTTATTTTTATTTAACTTTAGTTTAAGTGTTTATTTTTAATACAACAAAAACTGTAGTGCTATTTTTTTGACTGAGTATTTTTCAAGTTGTTTTAAAAAAAAGTTGATAATTTGTAATAAAATAAAAAACCAAATTAACAGATTATTATTTAATATTGTTTCACAGTCTTGTAAGTATCTTATGACAAGTTTTCAAGGAAATCAGTTTGACCTATTTACAAATATCTAACGAAGCACTTTTTTTAACCTGGTGCTAGTTTTTGAATGCGGCTGTATATCAGTTTGTCAATGTTCGCGATATAATTTTAAATCTATCCATATTTATCTTTAAGTGTTGACAAAATTGTTATGACAGTGCGTTTAGAACACGAGTGGCGGGTATCAAAGATTCGGCACAGCCGAATATAACGCTCTTACTTGTTCAATAACAAGTTACTTTTCAATAAAAAAAACGAATTTTTAAATAAAAATCTATGTCTAATAAAAAGCTATTTTTTTTATAAAAAGATACTTTTTAGTAAAATGGTACTTTCTAGTAAGAAGAAAATTTATTAAAAAAAGGTACTATTTAGTATAAAGATCGTGTGTTATACCAAAAATAAACTTTTTAAGGATAAGTTTAAGGATAAGTTTAAAAAGTTCATTTTTACTATATAAGTACTTTTAACTAAAAGATATTTTTTACTAAAAGGTAATTTTTACCAAAAAATTATTTTTTACTAAAATGTACTTTTTACTAAAAATTAGCGTTTTACTAAAACTTTTCTTTTTAATTAAAAAAATTATTTTTTGCTTAAAGTTACTTTTTACTAAAAATTAGCGTTTTACTAAAACTTTACTTTTTAATTAATTTTAATTAAAATAAGAAGGCACTTTTTTATAAAAAGTTAATTTTTAATAAAAAAGTACCTTTCAATAAAAAAATACTTTTTAATGAAAAGATACTTTTTCATAAAAAGGTACTTGTTGTATCAAAAGGTATTTTTTAATAAATAGGTAATATTCTAAGGTACTTTGTAATAAAATAAAACTTGCTATTTGTAAAAAGAGGTACTTTTTAAAGTAGTTCTTTAACTAAAAGTGTAGTTTTCCATATAGATATAGAAGCTTTTAGGTATTTTTTAAAATTTACGGTATTTTTGTAAAAAATGATTAATTTTTTTAGTTATCAGTATCACTCCAATATTCATTTGATTTATTAATGTTTTTTTTTGTAACGATAGGGTTCTTTTTTAATACTCTTTCCATAATTCTTATGCCTGGTTTTCATTATGTTATTTAAACTGACAACAAGCAATTACCTCAACTGACATTTCGGAACTTTCTATTAATGACGTTTGCATTACATCTTATAAACTAACAAAAAATTCGACTGTCAAAAAAAAAAAAACAAATTACCAACATGTTGGCAATTTCATATTAGTTGTCAAATGTTCCCATGGGTTGCAAATGACAAAATATATCAACCCGTTTTCATAGAACTGACAATAATTGACAACAACTGACATTTAAAATGATATAATGGCATTACCTATTTTTTAGTATTTAATTAAATAATAAAATTTTTACAACTTCTAAATTTAATATTCATTTCTCTATAAATTCAAAAACTTTATTTCAAATTATTATAATGTTTAAACAAACTTTGCCATAGAATATATTTTATTGTTTTTGTGGTTTTTCAAATTAAAATTTAGGTTGAAATTTCCTAAGCAAGTAAAAACAACCCTAAACAGGTTTTTTACATTAAAGCAGAAGAGTTTCTGTTTAGCAAAATACTTCTATAATGTTATCCAAAACAACGGACGTTTTTCTTTTGAAAAATTTTCTTTATTTGAATTTGTATGCGAACTTTTAACAAAAAAAGTAAAATTGGTTAAAGCCAAATAATACTACAGAAATTTAATTAAACTTTGGGAAATATATAAAAGTAACACACATAATTTATTTTCAAAAACTACTATTTTAATAAAGTTTTTTTGTTTGTTTATACAATTAATTGTTTAAACAAATAATTTCTTGTAATATTTTGAAGTTAATATTGAAATGTTGTGTCTTATTTGCCCTTCAAATGAAAATGAGAAATTAGTTTGGTTTACCTCCTACCCAACCACTTAACCAAAAAAGTTTTTATTTTCTCTATTTTCCTGTAACAAACAGAACCTTTAAGGTTTGATTTTTTGTGTCTGGTAGACAAGCGGTCTTGTTAAAGTGTTTATTTCACTAACATATTGCCTTGCTGACCTTTCAAACTTAAGTTTTATTTTCTTTTTGGCACGAAATACAGAAAACTCGTTTTAGAAAAAAACAGTGAAATGGTTTTGTTACAGTTGCTTAAAGAACCAACGAACTGAAACAAGGGAGATTTAAAATATAAAATGGTTTTATTGGAATATATGATTGATAAAAATACGTTGAAAAGTAAATTATAACAGTAATGATATATTCTATACAAAAACATTTATTATATGAATGTTGACAGTTTGGTTTAAAGTTGATATTAAAAGAACTACTTGAACACTTTGACACTTTTAGGGAAATTATACATACTAGCAGATTCCAGCCCTTGAAATTCGAGCACAAATTCTAGAAAATTTTATTTTTTCATTAAATAAAGACCCTAAAAGAATGCTAAGCAATTATAGCTATTTCACAAATCAACACAAAAAACAAACTCATTTTTATTACAAATGCATTAACAAATTTAATGAACACACACATAGCATTGTATAATTTTATGTATGTGTTAGTAGCAACTTTAAATGCAATTTACTCAAAATAAAGAAAAAAAAATTAAAGATCTGTAAATCTGAAAATCGGCTTAAAAGAAATACCTTTCAAATAATATACGTTTGGTCAAAATCGGGATAAAATTGTAGAACAAAACAGCAGTCACAAGTAATCGCCTAGCCTATTAATATTATAGATATAATATTAATGGTACTTTTTAATGAAAGAGTACATTTTAATAGAATGGCACTTTTTACTAAAAAAAGAATTTTTTTTATCAAAAGTATTAAATATATACTTTTTAGTAAATAGAAGCTGTTTACTAAAAAAGGTGGTTTTCTTTTATCAAAATGGTACTTTTTACTAAAAAGTAACCTTTTAATTAAAACGTAATTTATACCAAGTAGTTACTTTTGTTTAAAAGGTACTTTTTACTAAAGTTACTTTTAATTAAAAACATACTTATTTCTAAAAAGGTAGTTTGTACTAAGTAAGGAACATTTTAACTTTAAAGGCTCTTTTTACTAAAAAGGTAATTTTTACTAAAAAGTTTCTTTTACTAAAAAGGTATTGTTTAATAAAAAAGTACGTTTCTGACAAAAAGCTTTTATAATGATGATACTTCTGAGGATAAAAAGAGTTACTTTTTACTAAAAATATACTTTTTATTTCAAAGGTACTTTTTACCAAAAGTTTACTTTTTATTTAAATGTTACTTTTAACTATAAAAGTACTTCTTAATAAAAGTACTTTTTACTAAAACGGTACATTTTATCAAAGAGGTAATTTTTACTATAAAGGTACTTATTACTAAAAAGGTACTTTTTACTGAAAACGTACTTTTTTACTAAAAAGGTACTTTTTTACTAAGAAGGTACTTTTTACAAATAGCTACTTTTTACTGAAAAGGTACTTTTTAGTAAAAATTTACTATTTATTTAAATGTAACCTTTTACTAAAAAGTAATTTTTACTTAAAATGTACTTTTTACTAAAAATTTACTTTTTATTTAAGTGTTACCTTTTACTAAAAAGGTACTTTTACTGAAAAGTTACTTGTTGCTCAAAAGGTAGTTTTTAATAAAAACTACTATGAGGTCAGGTTATAATGACGTTGTGCTGATGTTAGTAACTACCAAAAATATTTTACCTATACCCAACGTTTATTATACCGGTCGATTCAGAATCACTTTGTGAGTCGATTTAGCGATCTCCGTCCATCTGTCTGTCTGTCTGTCCGTCTGTGTGTCCATTTCGTCAAACTACAAGTCGCAAATATAAATATATTTGGATTAAATTTGGTATATAAGCTTTTATCAGCCATAGGATGAACTTTATTGAAATTGGTAAAAATGGGTGCATGTTCAGACCCAGTCCCCAAAAAATGATTCCTATGAGATCGACTTAAATTGCCATAAAATCCATATTATCATATAGATCTTGATACCCATTAACCAGTAGTCCAAAAATAAACCCTGTAGGAGATTTCTTACTAATAGCCCCCATATAAAGCTGCTGCCCAATCACTTAAATTTAAATTTATCAAAAACCAAGTTATTCCCATACTTGGTGTTTATATGTTTTTGCAAAAACAAGAGACTGCCAAATGTGGTCAGATTCGGTCCATTTTTTGACCTAGTCCCCATGTAAATATTGCATCCGATATGATTTTTTTTACATCTGGTTTATGCATGTATCTAATTAGTTGGATATGAGACTCCCTTTCTGATATAGGGTATTGCATAATCAGGTTAGACCGACAATAATTTTCTCACTTGTTGATAATAAGGAACTTTTTTAATAAAGGGTACTTTTTTATTAAAGCTATACTTTTTTATAAAAGTTACTTTTTGTTATAACAAGGTATGTCGTAATAAAAAGGTACTTTTTAATAAAATGTATGTTTTAATGAAAAGGTACTTTTTTAATGAAAAGATAATTTTTAATACAAAAATGCTTTTCAATAAAAATTTTATTTTTTAATAAAAGAGAACTTTTCACCAAAAAGTTATTTTTTGCCAAACATATCCTTTTTAACATAAACGTACTTTTTACTAAAAAGGTGCTTTTTGCTAAAATCGTACTTTTTACTACAAAACAACTTTTTAGAAAAAAGCTATTTTTGAATAGAAAATATACTTTTCAATCGAAAAGGTTCTTTTTAGTGGAAATTCAATTTTTAATATTTTATTTAATTACCTTTCTCTTCATCTCTTTTTTTAATTCCCCCTCTCTCAAAATGTCAAATATTAGCAAATAGCAGTTTTGAAATTTTGTAACATTTCAATTCTTTCCAAAAAAAAAAAATAATAATAATACAAATTAAAACAATATGTTGAAACTAAGACATCATTATGAGCGGCAAAAGTTTAATGTTGTGGTTAAAATTAACACACAAACACAAAAAGGAAAAGTTAAACATATGTGTAACATAAAAATTAATGGGGCAACACATTAAAACGTGACAGGTAGAATCACAGCTTAAAGTGTTAAATTTTGTGAAAATATACGAAAAAGGTTTTGCAATTTTGATGGAATTTTACTTCAAATGTCAAAAAGTTTGTAAACGAAAACTATATTGAACGCAGAATTCCTTGACGTTGGATGTGGAAAATGTTTTAGTTTAGCGATTGTATAAAAAATAAATTAAACGCATTTTTATTAAAATTTTTGAAAGAGAAGTTAGAAATGACAAGGAATTTGCCCAAATGCAAGCCGTAGTTTGATTTCTGTAATTTTAATTGAAAACTTTTATACAAAACAATAAATCATCAAATTAAAAACGATAATTGATAAACTGTAACAGACATTAAATGATATTGACATAAAATGAAATGTATGTAAAACATTTTCAATAATATTTTAACATCAGTTAATTAACATATTCTAAGCCATTAATAAAATAAAATATTATTTTTGATATTATTCAAAACATATAAGAATTAAAATAAATTAAGATGTTAACAATAGACATTGACCAAGTAATTCCAATTCAATTTTATATCTACAATATGAGTATATGAACTGTCATACCTATAAACATGATTTTTAATAATATTTTGAAACATTTTTAACAAAAATTTTAGAAATATTTTAAATGCAAAGCAATTGGCTTTAAATTCAAAAAGTTATATAAAAGTCCTAATTATTCACTTTTAATTAAAAAAAAAATATATTGTATAAAATTTTGAATTATACTAATAATTTTGAAAATCGCAATAACGAAAAATCGCACAAACATAAAGTCATAAAAACTCTAAATTGTAAAATCGCAAAAACGCAAATAAGAAGTAGCAAAAAAACACAAAAATGCAAAAATATAAAAAGGCAAAATCACCAAAAATGCGAAATAGCAAATGTGTAAAAACGCAAGATCTTAAAAAACGCTAAAACCCAAAAATTGAAACTTGTGAAAATGCTAAAACGTAAATTCGCAAAATCGACAAAACCGCAAACCACTAAAAAGCTGAATCACAAATACGCAAATATTTAAAAAGCGGATAAACGTAAAAATGCGAAAAACGCAACAATTAAAAAATATAAAAAATTGTAAAATAGTGAAAACGCAAAATCACCAAAATTCAAAAACCAAAAATGGAACAACTCAAAATAAATGCAAAAACATAAAACCCTCTAAACCCAATAATCCGAAATAGCGAAAGGATAAAGACGAAAAATCGTAAAGCAGCTAAAACTCAAAAGCGAGAAGTTGTAAAAACGCTAAAACGTAAAATCGCTAAATGGCAAAAAAGGAAAAAATCGCAAAAACGCAAAATTATATAAAACAAAATTAAGAAACACCAAAACCCCAAGAACTGCAAAAACAAAATAATGTAAAAAGCAGAAACGGAAGAAAAAATTAAAAATTGTATAATCGTAAAAACGCAATATTGTAAATATATAAAAAAACAATTGCAAAAGCGAAAAATCTTAAAAATGCCTAAATGCATATAATCCCAAAAATGCAAAATAGCCAAATTCAAAAACGGAAAATTGTAAAAACACAAAACGTGTTATCATAATGACGAAAAATTGGGAAACCATAATCTTAAAATCGTGAAAACGCGAAAAGTAAAATCTCAAAAACGCCAAATCAAAATTACAAAAATATCAACACTCAAAATTGAAAAAACACAAATTCACTAAAACTAAAATCGCAGATCACAAAAACGCGAAATTGTAAAAACGCAAAAGGTTCAGAAACGTAAAACTGTAAAAGAGCAAGTGACGAAATGAAAAATTTTAAATTAAAAAAAACGCAAAATCACAATAAAGTAAAAACGTAAATCTCAAAAACGCAATATCTTGAAAACGCCAAAACGGAAAATCATCAAATCCCAAAAACAACAAAATAGTATGAACGTAAATTCGTAAAATCACAAAAAAACTAAAATTGCAAAAACGGAAAATTTAGGAAAAGCAAAATCACGTAATCGTAAAAGCTCAAAATTGTAAAATTATAAAAACCCAAAATCGCAAAATCAGAATATTCCAAAACAAAAAAAAATAAAAATCGCAAAATCGTAAAAACGGAAAACCACAAAAATATAATAAGGCCAAAATGCAAAAACGCAAATTCACTAAAGTGTAAAATCACACATTACTCCGAATCTCAAAATTGCAATAACGTAAAGCCAAATTGCATAAAGCTTATACTCGAAAAATGTAAAATCGCAAAACCGTAAAATGAGAAACACAAAATCTCAAAAGAATTTTTTTTAATGTACGGAAATTCACACATTAATTTTTTTTACTGATAGTAACATATAGGCGCCCTCTCTGTAAAATAAATTAAATTAAAACGAAAAATCGTAAAATCTTGAAATCATAATAACGAAAAAATGGAAAAACCAAAATTGTTAAAGCGCGAAAAAGTAAAATCTCAAAAAACGTAAAATCAAAAAATTACAAAAACACAAAAATGAAAAGTCGCAAAATCGTAAAAAAGCAAAACCACGACAATGCAGATATGTCAAAAAGGAAATTCGCTAAAAAGTAAAATCGCAGATCACAAACACGTGTAGTGTATCAAAAAAAAAAAAAAAAAAATTTTGTAGTGTATCTATCATAATGAAATACACTATACCAGAAATGACGTCGAATTAGTCATTAATACAATTTATTATTTCTCAATATTATGTGACGTCATTTCTGTAGTTTATTATTTATCAATGTTAATTTAAATCATTAATGAAAAGTATGTATGTCACATATATAATATTTTAACATGTAACAAAAACTCAGGAATGTAAACTGAGAAATAAACAATTAACTAGCATAGAAACACATTAGTCATACTAGGAAATTATTTTAATTTATTTAACATAAATACACCTAAAAATTGTAAATAAAATCAGAATCAATTTAGACTAACAAAGAATAAATTGTTGTTCATTTTTGAATCTCATTCTAACCGAGCACCTTAAACAGTGCTTGGAAGAATTAAAACTGCTGCGACCAAACGCAGCATTCAAAAAGAACTGGAAAGCCTTCAAAAAATATTTAGGGAAATTTAAAAAATGCACGAACGCAAAAAGTTCAGAAGCTTGAAAATGCAAAAAAGCAAAAATACCAAAATGAAAAAATTAAAAATTACAATAAGCAAAATCACAAAAAATTAAAAACAAAATTTTCAGAAACGCACAATCTTAAAAATGTCAAAACGCAAATAAAAGCCCAAAAACGAAAAATTGCATAAACGTAAAATCGTAAAATTACAAAAAATGTATTATTGCAAAAACGGAAATTTTAGCGAAAGCTATAAATCGCAAAATCGTAAAAACGCAGAATCAGATATCAGAAAACTACAAAATAACTACAAATAAATGAAAAATCGCAAATCATAAAAATGCAAAACCACAAAAATACAATAAGGCCAAAATGCAAAATAGCAAAATCGAAAATACACAAATTTGCTAAAATGTAACATAACGTAATAACATATAGGTGCCCCTCTATGTACTACAAAATCATTCCAAAAAAATAAATTTCTCAAAAGACGTAAACATTTTTTAAGAAATTGTAATATCGTATTTTTTAATTGAATTTAACTATTTTGAGTTAGAAATATTTAATTTTCGAAAATATATGTATGTTTTACTCCCTTTCTTTTACTCGTAGCGTCTGTGTCTGCCGAAAATTTTGAGCTGAATCTTTGTGGCGACGACAAAAATTATTAAAAAGTTTAAATTTTGGTATAATTTTGAATTTTCCGAAATTTTGGCGGTTTTTTTTAATCGGAATTTATTTATTTATTTATAAAATAAATTAACTAAAATTATTAAAACGAAATAAAAACAAACAAAATTTGTTAACAAAAATAAAAAAATTCATATTAAATCAAACAATAGCAAATTTTTGCTTATTCACTAAAAATTAGAATTTTACTAATATTTAGTTGTGTAGCACATATTTTTTAAAACTTCTTGATATCTGCGCGGCATGGACTCTATTAGATTAGATAAAATTTCACCGGAAATTCCATTTCATGCAATTTTCACTTGCTGGAAAAGGTCATCCGTATTTCTGCAGCCATCGCGATTTATTATACCCTATCCACATAGTATAATGACTTTGTGCTGCTGTTTGTAACTACCAAAAATATTTGACCTAGACCCATCTTTTATTATACCGATCGGCTCAGAATCACTTTCTGAGTCGATTTAGCGATGTCCGTCCGTCCGTCCGTCCATGTAAACTTTGTAATCAAACTACAGGTCGCAAATATGAATATACTTTATTGAAATTTAGTATATAAGCTTATATCAGCCATAGGATGAACGCTATTAAAATTGGTGAAATTCGGTCTATGTTCAGACTTAGTCCCCATACAAATGGCCCATATGAAATCGACTTAAATTGCCATAAGATCCAAATTATCGTATAGATCTCGGTATAGGATCGGTAAATTTTTCGACCTAGGCCCATATAAATATAGCATCCGATATGAACTTTTCATATCTGCAGCCAAAAAATTAATAACAATGCCACTCAAGTTAGCTTTATGCTTATTTTCTATATCCAATTAGATGGACCGAAGAGATAGGGTCTCTAAGCCATGGTATAGGGTCTAGACCGACTTTAATTTTCTTACTTGTTTTTCTATGTGATTGAGATCATGTGATTGTGCTGGCCAATTAAAGATGTTAATCTTATTGCTTATTTATTTATTTATTTATGAATCATTCTTTCACTGATTTGGCCGTGTGTTTTGGCGTTGTCATGTTGGTACCTCCACTTAAGTGGCATTTCCTTCTCTGCGTGTAGCAGCATTACACTTTCTAGGATGTCCTTATAAATGAAATGATCCATTATGCCATTTATTTTATGAATTGTTCCGATCCCGCTACCAGAAAAACATCCACAGACCAAAACGTTTTGAAAAAATATAATTTTCTATGTTGTTCTTGTTCGTGCTCTCAATAGGATAGCTAGGGTGATCATTTTTAGTGAGAATGATTCACCAAATTCATGGGAAGTTTTCTGATTCAAAAATCATTAAAATATGTGGAACAGGTCCAGGGAAATCTCTGAAAAAGTAAAAAAAAAAAATGAAAAACATGATGTTTCTATATTGTTCTTGTTGTTATTCTAAATGTTGTATTGTTGTCATAGCTGGACTTGTTGTTTTTGTGGTCGGTGTGGTAATAATACAATAAAAACTAACCCTTTGTACATTTTTTTATGAAGTCTGGTAGAAAAATTTAAAAGTTTCCATTGTTTTGGCATCAATAAAAACATTTGTTGGATTATTTCTGTCATTGCCACGAGCCTGCCTGCAAAGTTTCAGATCGATTGGGTCACGGGAAAGGGGTTAAAAAATAATACAAATAATATATGTACATATATTCCATATGCATATGTATGTACATATATCCATAATAACTGCATGTTAGAAATAAATCGGTATATTATTTTATTTACATAAAATTCTGCAATATTTTGTTGTGGGGAAAATACATTTCTTTTGCATTAACAGAGTGTCACATCATTTTGCTCAGCGTGACTATGCCACAGTAGATGGCGCCACAATTTTTGTTTGTTCTAATTAGCTTTGCAATAGTTATTTCTATTTTAACATGAATGTTAATATTTTCAACTGGATATCATACAGAACAATGTTAAGAGTATACACGGGCTGGTCTTTTATTATTTCATACGTATTTTCATTATTCTTTTAGAAATATGAACATAAGTTTGGCATATTAACTTTTTGTTGTCTTTACAAAATAGAGTTACCGAGTTCATCAATGAGTTTTTTGATTTCAAAACAGTTCTACATAGTTATATAGAATTATTATTCTGCTTTACCTACAAAATATCTGATTGCGATTACATCTAATTTTTAAAAATTGTTTATAATTACTAAAGCACTATTATTCACATAAATACAAAATTGCACTTTTTAAATTTTCCATTCAAATTTAAGAAAATATCAATTCTAAAAACTGGAATTAAAATTTCCAATTATAAATTAGAAAATATTAATTGAATTTCAGAAAATCAAAATGTCGGAAATAATAATTTTAAATTTAGAAGACATCAATTGCATCGTTAATATATAAATTTTATTCGTTAAACACAAATTGAAATTCCAAAAAAAAAACACCAAATATGTTTACATTTAAAAAATGTTTACGTTTAAAAAAATATTGACATTCAGGAGAAATTAATAACTTTTCAGTACCGGGATTCAGTAACTTCTTTTAACGAATCGTTAAAAAATAGCAAAATTATCAGTAAAATTTTTAAATGATATTCGCTATTGTTAAAGTCAGCTGTTGTTGTTATCTAAACGACAACCATTTTTGCGTTGTTTTTTCAATCGATAAAAACTTAAATTTTTAGGTTGAAATGTCGCCATACATAAATAAAAATCATAAAATAGTGAAAATATTTTGCTTTAATTAAAAAATCTTTTTTATATAAATAAAAAAATTAAATAGCATATTCAATTCATTATTTCATTTCCAAATAAATAAACAAAATTAGTAAAAAAATAAAGATATTAAACATAAACATAAAATCATCCTGTCAAACACGAAGTAATTTGTTTTTTTCTATTCTTCTTTATGTTTTTGCTTATTTTAACAGAGATGCCACTCATTTGCAATTTAAATAAATAGAAAAATAGATTTGTCGACTGTCGTTAAGATGTATGTACTTAGTGAATCACTTAATCCTTAGTGCAAACAACAATAGCTGTCGATATATTTTGCGATTGTCGGATCGTTGAAATTTACAGAATCACTTAGTGAATCACTTAATCCTTAGTGCAAACAATAATAGCTGTCGATATATTTTGCGATTGTCGGATCGTTGAAATTTACAGAATCACACTACAGAAAACATTAATTTAAATTCAATGAATTTTAGAAAACCTCAAATGATATTTAAGAATTGCGAACAACAAAATTGTTACATGAATAAACGCAATTTGATGAGAATGTTATTTATATATAAATTTTCACAATTTTTTTCGGATGAAAATTTTTCAGAAAATAAAGAGAACAAATTATTTTATTTAAAATGTTTGGGACATTTGGTTTTTTTTCCCTAATTTGAATATTTATTATTATAAATTTATTCTCTATGTTTTCCAAATATGGCAATATTTTAATAAAAAAATTGAGAGAGTTTTTTTTTGGTTATTATTTTGTTACTCCATCCGATCTATATGGCCGCAATGAAGAAATATTTGGCCAGTTAAAAGAAACTCTACAGCCATCTCCAATTAGCACGATTTAATGCATATAGCCACCCTACACAACCATTACCTTTGCAATGGAGGTTAGGGCGAGCTATTAGCAAAAACTAAATTAAACGAGAAGTTATGTCATATAACCGGAAACGCATGCATATAGGTATATAACCTAAATGCATGCTGATCAGCAAGCACGATGACCAAAAAGCAAACACCGAAATAAATCCGAAATAATAAAAAGACGAAAACCAACCCAAAGAATTTGCTGAAATAATTTGGTATTAAGTTAAACAAATTGTTTACTTTTTCCAATATTTTGGTTACATTAATTATCAATACTCAAACCGAGGTGGAGGCTATCAAAGATTCGGCACAGCCAAATTTAACACTCTTACTTGTTTTTACTTGCAATGAGTACTTATTATTAGCCATTTTTTTTAATTAAAATATTGCAAAATATGACCAATGACTCTGAAAGATGAGGAACGACTATAAACACGTGCGAATTTTCTCTAATTATTCCTACAACTTCCGAAAAATAGTTCTTATTATTTAACGGTTTTGTTGTTGGTGTTCTTTTACATTTAAAGAAGAATGTAAATATTTATTATTTTGTGCTTTTTTTTATTGCGGGCAAAAAGCATTGTTTTAAATTTAATGTCACTTCTTTTTGCTTTATTTTAATTTTATTTTGGTTTATGTCTTGTGTTATTAAAACGGGTCAATCTTCGTTAGAAATAAATGAAAAGAATTCAAATCTCAGTGAGTTTTTCTATGTAATTATATAATTAAGCACACTGTATATTCTTTTAAAAATTAGCTTACAAATTCTACAATATAAAACAAATATTTCAGATTAGCCTTTAAAGAACGAGAGCTAATACCTGGAAAACTAAGCGATGTACAGCTAACAAAATGGTTGAAATTTTGCCTCTATTTTAGTTTTTCGACATTGCTGTGATCGCTGTGACGTTGAAATATTAAATATTTTTGGTTTTTGTTAATAAATTATGAAACTTGTTTTTTGAAAAATATTAACGAATACATTCTGCTTAAATTGCATCTTAATTGACCATTACATTTTGTTGATATAGTTCTTGCATATACTAATTTAAAATTTTAAATATGAGGTGGGTCAAATAAACTGTGAGCCACTGTATATCATACAAATTTAAAATGTTTTCTCTCTAATGTTTTCTCTCAAATTAACGAACTTTATGTTTGACATTATTTATATTCATGTTACTTGTGCTCATTTTTTAAGCATTTTAAATATTGTGCACTTTTGTGCTTCGTAATTCTGGCAGACATGCCAGTAGAAAAAATTACAAATTACTCAATGGTTTTGTTGTTTTGTTTAAAATAAAACAACCCGTAAACATTATGCACATGTCTGTCTGCCTGTTCGTGTCTATGCATGAGCTTACAAATTAAACAGCATGTGAGTGCAATTGTAAAAAGGGGTTTTAGTGGCAATGTTTAACTTAATACGAGATCGCATACATACCCAACAAACCCTTCGGCTTGTAATAATTTAACATTTAACTACTTCTGAAAATATATGTACGAGTATAATGTACTCTTCATGCTTGCATCTGTTTATGTATGTACGAGTATATATGCACGATCCATGGAAAAGGCTATAAAATGTTAAAATATTGCTTCAAATAGCAATATTTGTCTGACGCGCTTTTACACTAGAGTGCCCTTTTATTCTATGTTGAATTTCTTTTTACTATTACTGCATAATGCAGTTGTCCTGCATTATAACAGCTGCTGTTAACGGAGTGTCAGCAAATACCAGTAGTGTATGTGTAAAATAAGGTTGAATTAAGTTTTATGCATTTAACTTCACATCAAGAATTTGTTTAAGCAGTTGACCCATATCAAGCTGATAATGGGGATTTTTTTGTTTGATCCAGAATGTTGGCAATTTGAAAATTTTTTAAAAATCGATAAAAAATTTTATTAAATTTTCAATAATACTACTTATTTAAAGAAAAGCAAAATGTTAAAAACTGTAAAATGCCAAATCGCAAAAAAGGAAAGTCGAAAAAAGACAAAACAAAAATAATCTGAAATAGCAAAAGCGTAAAAAAGCAAAAACGCTAAAATGGAATAAAGAAAACTTGTGAAAACGCTAAAACGTAAAATCACAGGATCACAAAAATGCAAAGTCGCAAAAACGTAATATTGCAAAACCGCAAAAACGCTGAATCGGAAAAAAGCAAAAAGCTACAAGAACTCAAAATCGCAAAAAGACAAAAACGCTGAATTGCAAAAGAGCAAAGACGCAAAAAGCGCAAATACATAAATGTAAAAAGATAAAAACGCAATAACATTAAAATTAAAGGTTGCATCAACGCAAAAATTAAAAAACGAAATCGCACAAATTCAAAATCTTAAAAACGCCTGACGGAAAGGCATAGAATTCCAAACGAAAATTCGCAAAATCACAAGAACTTAAATTTAGAAAAACCGAAAATCGGAAAAGCAAAATCGAAAAAAGGCAAACACATTTAAATACACATCAAGAATTTGTTTAAGTAATTGAACCATTTCGAGCTGATAGTGGGGATTATTTATAATCCAGAATGTTGAGATTATGTCTCATTATCTCAATGTAACTTCCATATTTTATATGTATAAGACGAAAATATCAGTGACGAGTATTTATTTTTTTGCTGGGCAATTCCATTTTCAGCTACAAAGACGAGATATTTTCGCTTTTTTCAGTTTTCTGACATTATTCAAAACCTATCCGATAGATAAGTTTTTTATAAAAAAAAATAGTAATAAATAAACAAACAAAAAATATATATATATGGGCCGTTTCATGTCAAGTGACCCAACATTTGAAACCGATGTCTTCCGATTTGCACCAAGGTTAGTCCTATTCGATGGTAGTTTAAACACAATTTTTCAACAAGGACGGTGAAGAACTCTCTGAGTTAGAGTGGGTCAAAATTTGACATTTTGGCCAAACAGGTGTTTTTTCTCATCCATGTAACTTTTTGCAATTTTTCTTAGCAATATTTGTCCCAAAGAGTTTAGATAGGTATTTCTTCGGTTAGAAACTAGACAAATTAACCTTTCCGACAGTATGTAACATTAGGGTTATAAATTTTTTTGGACGTCATTCTCCCGAGGACCTATCTTATGGCGAATATTGTATTGAATTTGGTAAAAAAAACCTTACGCACCGACAACGATTTCTAAAATGCCTTTAATAATTTTTTTGAACTATCTTTTAAAACACAAATTTTTTAAAATATGGTTAAAATATGTAAACAAATAATAACAATAAATTATTATAACTAGGTATTGAAAGAAATAAACTTTAAGTTCAGAGTACGCGATGTTTTGCAAAGGGCATATATATCTTGTACTATTTTATTTCCACGTTCCGCACATATATTATTGCGTTTTTGGTTTGGAATTGTAGATGGTGTAGATACCCAACGTCTGAAGAAACATTCGTGAGCTTTCGTAAAATTTATTAATGACTTGTGTAACTGTTCAAAATCATTTTCATGGAAACAGTGGTCCGAAAACCAGATTTTAAACCATGCATCAGCAATGAAATCACATATAGGTTGTAAAAGTTTTTTGTAACTGGAAACAAGAATTAATGCTAAAATAGCAAATATTACTCTCGAATTCCACCTTGCATTACTAACCGATGGTAACGTTTTAAATTTTATAAATGGGAATATTCCGTTGATTTTAAAATATTTATATGTAAAGCAAAGTTCATACAAAAACTGCATGTCATCTCTTCACTTAATTTTGGTTAATTCAAGCACAACTTTGTTATGTTTATAAGACGCCTTTAGATTTTCGTAATTATTTAATAAATCTGAAATGAACGGGTACGCAATGTTTGGAGATGAAGTTTTTCCATCCAGTAACTCATCCATTACATGCCTTAATACCAAATCAAGGACATGGTGCTGGCACCCGATGTATTGTGGTGGAGTCAATGCCATATGTATGAAATGGTTTTGAAGCATAGTTACGACACCATTTTTTACGCCAGTATTTACACTTGTAGTGTCACATATTATCATTCTGATAGACGTCCATAAATTAAATTGATTTAATGTGTCCCTGATGCCGTTGTATATTGTAAGTGATGTCCCATTATTAAGCACTAGAACTGCTAACTTTATCTCTGTCTGTTCATTTTTAATTATTACTACTTGAATTTCTTTTTTTTCAATTTTCTTTTTTTTTTTTTCAATTTTCTTGCCATCAAAATGCAAACACCACTCTTTATCTGTTAATGTTTGTATATAAAACTGTGCTCTTTGCTCAGGTGATTTTATAACAGCCTTATAAATTCCAGCCTATGATGACGTAGGTACAAATTTTTGACGCTTTGTTTGTACTAACTTTTACATCAGTAACTAAGTTTACAGCTGGTTTTATTGACAGTTTAGTTGGTCAGTTTCATCATCAGAATCTTGATCACTATCGAATATTGACGAAGAATCTGAATCAGAGGATATATCTTCAATAATTTCTGACTCAAATTTTAAATCAATTGCTTTGGTAGTACTATTAAATTGTTTTTCAAATGTAATACCTTTAGGACGTTTCAACATCTTATAATATTTAACTAAGACTTCAATTTTATGTTTAACTCCATCATGACGAATTGTTTTCGGTTTAAGCTTCTGGCATAGATTTAAAAGCTCATCAGCTATAATTACATACCTTTTGTCTTTAAACTCTTCAAAACTGACCAACGCATTAAATCTTCCTATAACAGCTTCTTCCTTTGGAATTCTGTTTAAGTCATTTAATGGTATATCAACGACAGGTATATGTCTACAGTTTTTAACAACGTCATGAAATTTAGTTAAGTTTTTGGTCCAAATGTTGTCATTTTTTTCAACAATTATTTTTCTTTTCTTATTATTCATTTTGACCAAACCGATTTTGTTTTATTCTATTTATTTTTTTTGCAACCAGTATAGGAAAATGACAAGAATTGTAATGAATTTCGAATAAAATATTATATTATTTCAATAAATAAAAATACCCGTTTGTAACGTAGTGTTAATAAAAACTTTTGAACGATCGCGAAAAAATAAAAACGCACTTCTTAATATTTTTCCATGCCCTACACGATTTTGCTTCTGGAGATTTGATATTTGAAAAAAATGCCTAACGAAAATTTCATAACCATCGATACTGTAACGCTGTGGAACAAATTTAGGTTAGCAAAAGTTAGGTCGATTCTGAGAGTGAGGGGTGAAAATAGAGGCTAAATTAGAAGACCCGTATCGCGGCGTTTGTTTATGTTAGTTCGAATTTTTTTTAATCGACCTTCGAACTTTGCAGTCAAATGCCGATTTTCAGCATATTGTTTGTATGGTTTTTTGTCTATAACTTGTCGAATAATTGATATTTTTTCAATCTGTAAAAGCCAAATTATTGCCAGAGACCTGTGCAACAATTAAAATTTTTAAAAAAAATTGATTTAGAAAATTTTTGTGGTTCTTATGGAGCAAAATATTGGAAAAATTATTTTTTTTCATGCTTTTTGAAAATATTTTCAACAAAACTAAGTCTTTTTTGCTTTCTGTTTGATCTATAATATGCTTCTCAGTTTCTTCAATAAATTTCATTTGAAAAGAAAACAATCATAATACAAAACTTGCATTTTCCAGCTTAATATTAATTTACTTCTCATTTTTTATGTACCAATTTTGTTCAGTGTTGGTTTTGAAGAAACATTGAAAAAGAAATTATAAAAATATGGAAAAAACGGAATGACAAACCTATATATACCCTCAGCCACTGACGTGTGGAGGGTATAAAAATATATTTTTGAAATGTTAGTTATGAAAAGTTTTAAGTAAAAAAATTAAATAAATTAAATTAATGATTTGGCCAGTTGCCGTTTAGCAGGCGGCTGTGGATCAACATCACTGCTCTCTCTAATATCTTGGTCATCGTCATCATCATCAGAAAGATCAACAATTTCGTCCAGCAGATATTCTGAAATTTCGTCTTTGTCTTCGCCTTCTTCCTCTTTTTCCTCGTCTTCCTCTTCTTCAAAGGTGTTTTTATACCACCAACAAATTTCAGCGAGTATTATATCTGGAGATTTATTTCCTCTGTACCTGAAACGAAAATAGTTTTCAATCGTTAACATGTTTAAATTGTGCACTCTTGCAAAGATATTAGAAAAATCTAGGAATTCAAAATATGCACACTCTACAGTTACTTTATTTCAAATGAAAGCACAGTTTGGTGATAACGTTCGCCTTGCACATCAGATTCAGTTGGCAACTGTTGAGCGAGTTGATCAAGCTGCTGATGCAAGAGATGAATTTTGTACGACATATTAACCACAATTTCTTCGAAAGCTGCCAACTTGCTTGCAACAGATTGCCTGTAGTTGTCTTTGCATTCTTTACCTAAAAGTCCTTTAATGACTGCTTTCAATGCGAGCCATGCATTTAGTTCTCGGTCTGTCAAAATCTTGACGACTCATTAGTTTCCATATGTCGGGACCATTAGCAACCCCTTCCTGAATTTTGGCATTACTTAGTCTTGGGAAAATGTCTTTTAAGCGGTTGAATACTGCTGGTCTTTTTACGATACATTTCAAAAAAATTTTAGCAATGCCAAGTTTAATGTGGAGCAACATTAACAAAATTTTCATTTCAGGAACAAGACTGTCGTGTAGCCTATTGTCTTTAGGCCATTTCCGTCCAATGTGACTATTCCAGTTATGCTGTGTGTACTGGTTTCTTTCTTTAATACCTTCTCCGTAACGTGAATCACAAACGCGCAAAAAACACGGATATTTTGAACGGCCAGAAGCTGTTAAGCCTGTAATCAATGAAACTATTTTGAGGTCGCAGCAAATGCGCCACTGGTGTTCGTTATATTTGACTACTTCCAGAATGTATTTCAAATTATCGAAATTTTCACTAGTGTCAGTGCCATACGCAATCGGAACAGAAGGCATTCTATTTATCTTGTGCAAAAGCACAACATTTAAGCTGATTAGTGAACTATCGATGAATGAACGCCAATCATCTTTTTTATAGGTTAACCCTATCGTCTCCATTAACTTTTCAATATCGTTGTAATAAGCGAAATTTTTTGCATCATTCACATTGAAGAACTTTGTCTAACTCGTTTTGGCGTTTTCGATATGCTGTTACTTTGGTACCTTTCTCAAGTTTAGTATTATGATTGTTTTCTTTTCAAATGAAATTTATTGAAGAAACTGAGAAGCATATTATAGATCAAACAGAAAGCAAAAAAGACTTAGTTTTGTGGAAAATATTTTCAAAAAGCATGGAAAAAAAATAATTTTTCCAACATTTTGCTTCATAAGCACCACAATTTTTTAAATCAATTTTTTATAAATTTTTAGTTGTTGCACAGGTCTCTAGCAATAATTTGTCTTTTTCAGATTGAAAAAATATCAATTAGTCGACGAGTTATAACAAAAAAACCATATAAACATTATGCTGAAAATCGGCATTTGACTGCAAAGTTCGAAGGTCAATTAAAAAAAAAATTCTAACTAACATAAACAAACGCCGCGATACGGGTCTTCTAACTTAGCCTCTATTTTCAACCCTCACTCTCAGAATCGACCTAACTTTTGCTAACCTGTATTTGTCCCACAGTGTAATTCTAATGGACAATATATGTCCTAATGCAATAACTTCTTCTTACTTATGTGAATGTTCAAATTGCCCGAGGACGTCAAATTTGAATCTTGGATTCAGACTGACAGATGCACATTGAAAACAACAATTTTAAATGTAGATGAGTTTGTGGGAGAAATGTGTACTGGATTGCTAAACTTGAGAACCCATAACATTTTAGTCAAAGAGCAAGGATGTTTTTTTTTCTCAATTTCCCTTTTATTTTTGGCAGCATTTTGAAGTGAAAACCGCGATTTTACCTATAAAATTTCGGTGAATTTGTTGTTAAAAAATGGGTAAAATGGCAAAAAGAATTCTTCCTAAAGGATCGGTCAAGTAGATTTTGAGTTATGATGTTCACGGACTTTAGAAATGTTGTTGGCGAGGAAATTTATTTAAATTGTTTCAAATATAGGATATACCGTATGAGGGCTGGTCGCTTGAAACGCTATATCTTCTTTAGTTTTTTGTTGTAAATTCAGAAAAAAAAAATATAAAAATATGCCAAAAAAAAAAAAGTTTTAAAACCTTACCCCCTTAAACCAATCGTTACAGAATCATTTTCTGGGTACATTAAGTCCATGCAGGTCCCAAATATAAATATGTTTTGAAGAAATTGGATCAGCCCCAGCACGAACGCTATTGAGATTGGTTAAAATCGGTGCATGTTTAGATCTAGTCCCCATATAAATGACCACTATTAGATCGACTTAAATTGCCATAATATCCAAATTATCATATATATCTCGGTCGAATTGGGTTTGTCTTTGTTTATTGCATCCTTTTATCGGTAGTCTAAAAACAAACTCTATAGGAAAGTTCTTGGTCATAGCCCCAATATGAAGTTGTTACCTTCACTTATATCTATCAAAAACAAAAAAGTTGTACAGTTTTTATACCCTATACCACTATGTGGTTTGGGTATAATGACTTTGTGCTGCTGTTTGTAACACCCAAAAATATTTGACCTAGACCCATCTTTAATTATACCGATCGAATCAGAATCACTTTCTGAGTTGATTTAACAATGTCCGTCCGTCCGTCCGTCCGTCTGTGTGTCCATGTAAAGCTTGTAATCAAACTGCAGGTCGCAATTTTGATTATATTTTGATGAAATTTGGTATATAAGCTTTTATCGGCCATGGGATGAACGCTATTGAAATTGGTGAGAATAGGTCCATGTTCAGACCTAGCCCCCATACAAATTACCCATATGAAATCGACATAAATTGCCATAAGATCCAAATTGTCATACAGATCTTACGCAAATTGGGTTTGTATGCGTTCATTACATCCACTAATGAGTAGTCCAAAAATGATCCCTTTGACCCCATATAGAGCTGCTTCCCGATCTTCAGTTAAATCTATTAAAAAACAAAAATATTGCACTGATTCTTCTCAAATTTTGTTTGTACATATTTTTGCAAAATACAAGAGATTTTACCAAACATGATCAGGATCGGTCCATTTTTGGACCTAGCCCCTTTATAGATATAGCATCCGCTATGAACTTTTTTATATCTGCGGCCAAAAAAATTAATAAAAATCCCACTCAAATTTGGTTTTTGCTTATTTTCTATGTCCAGTTAGTTGGGCCTAAGAGATAGGGTTTCTAAACGCATGGTATAGGGTATCGTATAGTCGGTCTAGACCGACTATAATTTTCTTACTTGTTTTTTTTCTAATTTGGTTTGTATATGTGTTTGCAAAAAATAAGTGACCTTACCAAATATGGTGAGGATCGGCCCACTTTTCGACCTAGTCCCCATATAAATATAGCATCCTATATGAACTTTTTCATATCAGAGGGCAAAAAATTAATAACAATGCCTCGGTCTAGACCGACTATCATTTTCATAATTGTTTTTATACATTGGGAGCTATAAGAAGAAAAAATTAAACACAAAAATAAACAATTACAAAAAGAAGTTTTCTTGCTCAGTTATATAAACTTTTATTAAGTAAAAAGTAGTTTCTCTTAATTTCGAATCAATTAAATATTTTTCCAATATTAATTTTATATATTTTTAGACAATTTTTTTTTTTTTTTTTGATTTTTCGCTATTAATTTGTAATTCTTAATATTATTTTCAATTCTCCTAATTTCTATTGGATATTAATGAGAATTCCTTCATGGCAGCTTTATATTTATTTACATTGTTTTAAAGCACATCTATGGAAGCAACGAAAATATGAGTCTTATAGAAAGACTTCTAATTTCTTTTTGCTGAGGTAGAGAATAAATTCATACGGATAGTTTATCAAGATTCTTAGTAAGCTCAGATAGATTTAAATTGTGAGTTCCTTTTCGTATAGTAAAACAAAAGGATTCTTAGGTGTGTTTCTCTAAGATATCTGCCTGAATCTGAATAATTTTCTTTATGGAATAACACATTTACTTGGAGTAGTTTTTTCTATAGACAACGTCGCATATCTAAGGATTTCGTTTTTTTGCTTAACTCAAAGATTGTGGGTAGTTTTAAAACAGAATAGCCTTTATATTCGGATCACTTTTTATTCATTTATTTAAAAGAAAAACCTTTATATTCTGAATACTTTTTTCTATGAAAACGAAAAGAACTTTTTCTTTTAGAAAAATCATCAGATTTTACATCCTCTTTTCCGTTTGAAAAATATTTGTTAAGAAAACATTCAAATTGTGAGAAATTAATCAAACTTTTTCCTATATCTTTAACATTATAAAAAAAATATTTTTTCTATTATCGGAAATTATATAAATGATCTCGAACCGAATCAAAATAATAAAATTTTTTGAAATTAACACTAAATCTAAGTTTTGCAAAAACAAATTCTTTTTCTTGTTTTTTCAAGACAAAAACAAGTAAGAAAATTATAATCTGGTCTAGACCGACTATACGATACCCTATACCATGCGTTTAGAGACCCTATCTCTCAGGCCCAACTAACTGGATATAGAAAATAAGCATAAACCAAATTTGAGTGGGATTTTTATTTATTTTTTTGGCTGCAGATATGAAAAAGTTCATATCGGATGCTATATCTATATGGGGACTTGGCCCAAAAATGGACCGATCCTGACCATGTTTGGTAAAGTCTCTTGTATTTCGTAAAAATATATACAAACAAAATTTGAAAAGAATCCGTGCAATATTTTTGTTTTTTGATAGATTTAAGTGAAGATCGGGAAGCAGCTTTATATGGGGCCTATGACTAAGAGTTGTCCCATAGGGCTCATTTTTGGACTACTAATTAATGGATGTAATAAACACATACAAAACCAATTTGACTAACATTTATATGATAATTTCGATCATATGGCAATTTATGTTGATTTCGTAGGGGTCATTTGTATGGGGGCTAGGTCTGACCATGGACCGAATCTCACCAATTTCAACAGCGTTCATCTTATGTTCGATAAAAGCTTATATACCAAACTTCATCAAAATATATTCATATTTGCGACATGCAGTTTGATTACAAGCTTTACATGGACACACAGACGGACGGACGGACGGACATCGTTAAATCGAATCAGATAGTGATTCTGATTCGATCGCTATAATAAAAGATGGGTCTAACTCAAATATTTTTGGTAGTTACAAACAGCAGATTAAAGTCATTATACCCAAACCACATAGTGGTATTTGTTATATTGTTTGTTATATTGGAAGAGGCTTAAATAGTATAACTTTCTCATTTGGTTGTTTTCAGCAAATATATATCGTCGCCTGGGTAAGATATTATCGTATATCACATTTCATGATTTTAGGGAAAACGCAATTGAAGTTTGGAAACCTATTTTTCCAAAACGCCACGGTAGATTTTCTTGAAAATTGTAGGGATTATTAAGCGTTTCATGAACAATAGATATCAATAATGTTTGTATATAATTTAATGATATTATAGGAGTTATTATAGGAGTACGACTTTTCTTCAATATGATTTTGTCGTATATCACACCTTCAAAATGTATGCTTAAAGTCCATACACATACGACAAAATACTATTAAATATTACAAGTTGTAATTTGACTATTGTACAAATAATGTTATACGATAAAAAAAAGTAAATAAATAAAAAAAATTTGTTAACACTTTTACAACAAATTCACTTTTTATTTTCCACAAAAATACATAAAGTAGAACAAAATAAAAATAAACATAAAAATATTTGCTTTACATGCAAAAGTAAAAATTAAGGAACATTAGTTTCAATATCAAATTCAGTCTGAGTTGTATAAAAATATCATTTCTAAAATTCTGGTTGATATTAAAGGTTTAAAATGGCACGATAAAAGTTTCTATCTTCTCCTTTTTCTATAAAGGGAAGGCAACTTTGTAAGTCCTTTTTTTTATTGTTATCAAGTGTTTTTTTGGGAACAGCTCGAAGATTGCGTTTCCAAATCTTTGTGCTAAACCTTCCTTTATTATACCCTCCACTCCAGTGTGCAGAGGGTATATATAAGTTTGTCATTCCGTTTGTAATAATTAGAAAAAAAAATTTGGACCCCATAAAATATATATATTTGTGATCCTTATAACAACCGGAGTTGATATAGCGATGTCCGTCTGTCCGTCTGTCCGTCTGTGGAAATCACGATGACGGCATCAATCAGGCAGCTAGGGTGCTCGTTGGCATAAAAAATGATTCATTAACATCCTGAAAAGTTTGCTATTTAAAATCGTCCAAATCGGTCGATTAGGGCCCGAGTTTTGAATGAAGAACTAAAAAAAGTCTTGAAAAAATATAATTTTCTATGTTGTTCTTGTCACGATCACGCCCTCAATAGGATAGCTAGGGTGATAATTTTTAGTGAGAATGATTCACCAAATTCATGGGAAGATTTCTACTTCAAAAATCATTAAAATCGGTGGAACAGGTCCAGGTAAATCTATGAAAAATTAAAAAAAAAATGAAAAACATGATGTTTCCATATTGTTCCTGTTGTTATTCTAAATGTTGCATTGTTGTCATAGCTGGACTTGTTGTTTTTGTGGTCGTTGTGGTAATAATATAATAAAAACAAACCCTTTGTACATTTTTTTGTGAACTCTGGTAGAAAATTTTAAAAGTTTCCATTGTTTTGGCATCACTAAAAAAATTTGTTAGATCATTTCTGTCATTGCCACGAGCCTGCATGCAAAATTTCAGATCGATTGGCTCACGGTAAAGGGGCTAAAAATCGATCCAAAATTTTGTCGACAAGCAGACACTACCAGTTAATATAAAGGCAGTAAATAAAGGGAGTAAAAGTTCACCAATAATTTAAAAAACAAATTTTTATGTGTTAATTTATTTAAAGAAAAAAATAATTAAATGAAATAGTAATAATAAAAAAAAAAATAATATACAATACAAAAAAAAGAATATATAAATAAAATAAAATAAAGATAAATGCATTCATAGCATTATAATACATATAAAAGGTCAATGTTTTCTAACCGTAACCGTAACGAGTCAGTTGTTTTTTTTTACATGAAAATCATTTAAAACAGTTACCGAACGTAACCGGAACGTCCCAATACTTTTCATGTGAAAAAAAGGCTGACACGTTACGTAACAGTTACATGTCGCTAACTTGTTCTTTACACAGGCTACTGCTTTTGCAGCCAACTTCAAGTCTATTTATATAGTTTCGTAAGCATAACTGATAAAATTGTTTCTATTATTTTTTGCTGTAAGTAATAAATTATAAATATACTGAATTTGCAAACTAAAATGGATACATATATTGGAGGTGCTTTAATACAAAAGAGTTAACGAAACAAAATCAAAAAAAAAAACAACTCTACAACATCAACAATGGCAGTCATATGTTCTTCAAATAGAAAAAAAAAACTGCAAGTGTGTTTTGTTGGCTACAAAACAAAAATAGTGTTGACAATATAACAAAATATGTAAAAGAAGTTAGTGCTATGAAATATTTTATTTTGTTTAAAAAAAATCGCAAAATGAAAGGCTATAATTCCATTAATAATCAAAAGGCGTTAAACTAATTTATTTATTTTTACGTTGTACTAATGCATTTTAAATAAGTAAAAGTAATTGTATATTTAAATAAAAATGCATTTGTATTATATGTTGCTGTCGTATTCAGAAAAATCAAGTAGCTGACTATACGACTACAAATGCTGCTGCCAGCAGTCGTCTATGTGTTTCATTCATTATGTTGCATTTTTTTGCGAGCAATACTTACATATATTCTAAATAAAGAAATAATAGTTCTTTTCATACTGCGAAATCTATACAAATATATGTACAAATACTATATGTCAAATTTCAAATTTGCAATAATTGATACATTTTTGAAAGAAAATTGTATAATATGAAATGTCTTTAATTTATTTCATAGAAAACAATTTTTTGAGGTGCGTGGATTTTCTATATTTACTGTTTTACTATTTTCGTAATGAGGTTAAATGAGTTAAAAAGAATTTAAAATATTTGAAAATATTAGGTGAGGATCCTCAAGATGTAATATACGATCGGTCTAAAACTTTTCACTTAGAGCCACAGTTAAATTCGAAACAACAAAAACCCATATATTTTGTGCATAAAGTTTAACATTAAATGTGCTTTTCTAAAATGTCTATATATTTTTTCTCATTCATTTCTGACCATCTTCAATGTAAATTTACCAAAGTTTTTTTTATTGCAATATGTATATAAAACTTAAAAATTTAATATTTTTTATTGTGTATTAACTTATTATTCTGCGATTTTCATTACATCACAAAATGTTACAAATTGGCACTACTGTTTCAAAAACAGAAAACTTCTAAATCAGTTGAAAACAGTTGATCTGTAAAACTGTGTGTGAAATTGTGTCAAATAAAATTACAAATATTAATAAATATAATAATACATATATATGTATATATATTTTATTAATTTTGTTAAGAATTAGCACAAAATTGATTTTCCATTTTGCATTTCATTTATAAAGAATTCTGCCATATTTTGTTAAAGGGAAAATTCATTTTTGTTATATTAAAAAAAACAGACTTGCATTTAATTTTTCCGTGACTGCCTCAATAATTGCGTAGATGCCACCACAATATTTTTTCTAATTAAAACAGTTGATCTGTAAAACTGTGTGTGAAATTGTGTCAAATAAAATTACAAATATTAATAAATATAATAATACATATATATATTTTATTAATTTTGTTAAGAATTAGCACAAAATTGATTTTCCATTTTGCATTTCATTTATAAAGAATTCTGCCATATTTTGTTAAAGGGAAAATCCATTTTTGTTATATTAAAAAAAACAGACTTGCATTTAATTTTTCCGTGACTGCCTCAATAATTGCGTAGATGCCACCACAATATTTTTTCTAATTAAATATTAACCAATATCTAACTAGAATTATGATTTATTCTGACTAAAAAGTTCCAATTAAAAGTTATTCATCCCAATTATGAATATTCTCAAGGAATTTCTTTCTCACGGAAAATACATTTCTCGAGAAAAAAATTCCTCCAATTATAAATTCCGCGTGAACAAAAAATGATTAACTGGCATCATCGAATTTCGAAGCCACTTGCTTTGCTTATTGACAATTTATTTTCTATTTTTTGTGTGTGTGCAAACGACCCTACAATAAATGTCCCAATAAATATTTTTGTTTGCTATCAACTTGAGGTGCATTTGAGATCAAATACATTTCTCAAATCTCCAACGTTAATTCTCAAATGCCCTCAATAGTTCGAATATAGTCTTCTCAACTTAAAAGGCACATTTTTTATATGGCGATTTTCATAGTTATCAAATTGAGAAATTTGTGATTCTCAACTTGATAGCAAAGAAATATTTCCAATCGGTATCAAATGGAAGGTACGGAATTGCCATATTATACTAATTTTAGAAATGAAAACAATGTACTTTTTTTAATGTTTCAATTTAATTTCATTATATATTTAACATTACTATGTACATATTTAACATTAAATGTACATATTATGTACATTTTTTAAAATCTAGAATTAAAAATAAATGAATTAATTAGTTGTACATTTTTTGAAAAATTCGACAAAAAGCAGAAATAATTAAAAATATATCAATGATTTATTTGTACTTTTTTGGCATTTTTTAATTTAATTTATTATTTAAGACATATTTAAATAATATCTCAGACTTAACACAAATCGTATTCAAGTTGAAAAAATGTTTGGTCTCAAGTGGAGAAAAGTGTTGGATATCCAATTGAGAGTAAAAATGTTTCTCAAAGATTGGAAAAAATGTTAAGTCTCAACTTGATGTCAAGTTGAAAGCAAACAAGGAGAAAAATTGTTCAACCCAAGTTGAGAATTACATTTGACATCAATTTAAGAACTTAATATTTCAATGCATACTGGGGAATGACCGAAACTAACACATAAACAGTTTTTTCCTATTTGAAAAACATATGACTGTCATTGTTGCTGTTGTAGAGTTGTTATACCCTCCACTCCAGTGTGCAGAGGGTATATATAAGTTTGTCATTCCGTTTGTAATAATTAGAAAAAAAATTTTGGACCCCATAAAATTTATATATTTGTGATCCTTATAACAACCGGAGTTGATATAGCGATGTCCGTCTGTCCGTCTGTGGAAATCACGATGACGGCATCAATCGGGCAGCTAGGCTGCTCGTTGACATAAAAAAGGATTCTAACATCCTGAAAAGTTTTCTATTTAAAATCGTCCAAATCAGTCGATTAGGGCCCGAGATTTGAATGAAGAACTAAAAAAAGTCTTGAAAAAAAATAATTTTCTATGTTGTTCTTGTCACGATCACGCCCTCAATAGTGCAGCTACAGTGATCATTTTTAGTGAGAATGATTCACCAAATTCATGGAAAGATTTCTACTTCAAAAATCATTAAAATCGGTGGAACAGGTCCAGGGAAATCTCTGAAAAAGTAAAAAAAAAAATGAAAAACATGATATTTCTATATTGTTCTTGTTGTTATTCTAAATGTTGCATTGTTTTCATAGCTGGACTTGTTGTTTTTGTGGTCGTTATGGTAATAATATAACAAAAACAAACCCTTTGTACATTTTTTTTATCAACTCTGGTAGAAAAATTTTAAAGTTTCCATTGTTTTGGCATCACTAAAAAAATATGTTAGATCATTTCTGTCATTGCCAAAGCCTGCCTGCAAAATTTCAGATCGATTGGGTCACGGGAAAGTGGTTTAAATCGATCCAAAATTTTTTCGACAAGCAGACACAACGAGTTAATATAAAGGGAGTAAAAATTCACCAACATCTAAAGCAAATAATGCTAAATACCTAGTTGTTAATAAAAAAAACAATTGGGCAATTCACAATGGGTAATGTATCGTTTTTTCTCCTGTATCGTGTATCACTTTACAATAGTGTAAAACTGTTGTTGATAATTTTCACTGAAAAATCTGATACACGATCCAACTTCATTTGCTATGTTTAGTAAATGTTGTATATTGCATCATAACATATCAGTTCCAAGTGAATGCCAGTTTTTATGAAAAAGAAAAAACAAATACATAGAATATTATCAGCATAAATAATTATAAAATAAAATATGGCAAATAATGCAAATAACGCAAATACATCGATAAGTTTATTTATATAAAAATTAATGTTTATATTTTTAGTATGTATTTTCTCTTTCAGTACCAACCAAAACATTTAACATTTTTTTTTTTCATTATAAATTAAAATGCAAGAGGTACGTAACTAAAACTCCAGGGTATATCTCACGACCAAAAAGCAAACACTGACAAGTGTTTTCTGTTATACAAAATAGCAGAAGCGACGAAGCGATCTTTCCTCGTTGGATCGAAAATTACTAAAGAAAGCGTTTTACAATATGAAAATACAACTGAGTGTTCACAACAAATGATTGTATTGTGTATTTCAATACAACATACAATGTACAACACCTGTTGTGAATTGCCCAAATGTAAATTTAGCAAAAAATTTATGTATTAATTTATTTAAAGAGAAAAACACAAAAATAACGTTTGATGTTGTATTTTGTGTGTGTAATATTTAAATATACATACATACACATATTAAATAATACAAATAATGTACATATATTATATATATGTATGTGTGTATATTCATAGTAACTGCATGTTAGAAATAAATCGGTTATTTTATTTACATAAAATTCTGCAGTATTTTGTTGTGGGGAAAATACATTTCTTTTGTATTAACAGAGTGTCACTTCATTTTGCTCAGCGTGACTATGCCACAGTAGATGCCGCCATAATTTTTGTTTGTTCTAATTAGCTTTGCAATAGTTATTTCTATTTTAACATGAATGTTAATATTTTCAACTAGATATCATACAGAACAATGTTAAGCGTATACACGGGTTGGTCTTTTATTTCATACGTTTTTTCATTATTCTTTTACAAATATGAACATAAGTTTGGCATATTACCCACCAATCTCACATCACACTGCAAGTTCGAAAAACTCAATACACTCACATTTTTTTTTTACTAATACACACACATTTTCCGCAGTGGTCACACTAATGGCACCAAATTTTTCGTGCGAATAGTGGCAGACACTAACGATGATTAATGTTACCCTGTTATAAATTTAATGCAAATTTACTGGATTCTGTAAAATTGTAATTAAAGTTTTAACTTGTTAAATCTATTATAATGATTTATTTTTTGAAATGCGCATACAAAAACGCAAGTTTGTTAATTATAGAGCATAAATATTATTAACTATTATTAAAATAATACTAATAATAATAAATGTAAACATTTTCCCTCAAACATGTGCCTGTATAATAAACTTGGTAACTCTACTTAAAATAAAATAAGAGAAGTATACAAATTTTTTCAAGTTTACGCTTCGACAACATTTTAAAAATGAGATTGCAGTCAGATGTTTGAGCATAAAATTTAATGGCGATGGATTCGACTAATTCGAACAATTTTTCGTTGATAATACGTACACAACGATTTTACAATTTCAGTGTGATGTGAGATTGGGGGGTTAACTTTTTGTTGTCTTTACAAAATAGAGTTACCGAGTTCGTCAATGAGTTTTTTGCTTACAAAACAGTTCTACATAGTTATATAGAATTATTATTCTGCTTTACCTATAAAATATCTGATTGCGATTACATCTAATTTTTAAAAATTGTTTATAATTAATAAAGCATTATTATTCACATAAATACAAAATTTCACTTTTTAAACTGAAAATAAAATTTCCAATTATAAATTAGAAAATATTAATTGAGTTTCAGAAAATCATATCAAAACGTCGGAAATAATAATTTTAAATTTAGAAATATCTTTACATATAAAAATGTTTACATTTAAAAAAAATATTGCCATTCAGGAGATATTAATAACTTTTCAGTACCGCGATTCAGTAACTTCTTTTAACATTAGTCGAATTGTAAAAAAAAAGAAAATTGCAAAATTATCAGTAAAATTTTGAAACGATATTCGCTATTGTTAAAGTCAGCTGTTGTTGTTATCTAAACGACAACCATTTTTGTGTTGTTTATCCAATCGATAAAAACTTAAATTTTTAGGTTGAAATGTCGTCATACATAAATAAAAATCATGAAATAGTGAAAATATTTTGCTTTAATTAAAAAACTTTTTTATATAAATAAAAAAATTAAATAGCATATTCAATTCATTATTTCATTTTCAAATAAATAAACAGAAATATTAATAAAAAAATAAAGATATTAAACATAAACATAAAATCATCCTGTCAAACACGAAGTAATTTGTTTTTTTCTATTCTTTGTGTTTTTCGCTTATTTTGACAGAGATGCCACTCCTTTACAATTTAAATAAATAGAAAAACAGATTTGTCGATATTAATTTAAATTCAATGAATTTAAGAAAACCTCAAATGATATTTAAGAATTGCTAACATAAAAATTGTTACATAAGTAAACGTAATTTTATGAGAATGTTATTTTTTATATATAAATTTTCACATTTTTTTTTGGATGAAAATTTGAAGTTTTTCAGAAAATAAAGATAACATTAAATTATTTTATTTAAAATGTTTGGGACTTTTCGTTTTTTGCGTTTTTCATCCCTAATTTGATTATTTATTATTATAAATTTATTCTCTATGTTTTCAAAATATGGCAATATTTTAAAAAAAAGTTGAGAGAGCTTTTTTTTTTGGTTATTATTTTGTTACTCCATCCGACCTATATGGCCACAATGAAGAAATATTTGGCCAGTTAAAAGAAACTATACAGCCATCTCCAATTAGCACGATTTAATGCATATAGCCACTCTACACAACCATTACCTTTGCAATGGAGGTTAGGGCGAGCTATTTAATTAGCAAAAACTAAATTAAACGAGAAGTTATGTCATATAACCGGAAACGCATGCATATAGGTATATAACCAAAATGCATGCCGATCAGCAACCACAATGACCAAAAAGCAAACACCGAAATAAATCCGAAATAATAGAAAAGAAGAAAACCAACCCAAAGAATTTGCTGAAATAATTTGGTATTAAGTTTAACAAATTGTTTACTTTTTCATTTACATTTATTATCAAGACTCAAACCGAGGTGGAGGGTATCAAAGATTCGGCACAGCCGAATTTAACACTCTTACTTGTTTTTCTTTAAATCGAGAAAGTGATATTCAAGTTCTATAAATGGTAATTTTGTTCCAACTTTAAAGTAGTCATTGTTGGAATATTTAATAGACTTACACTTGAAAAATTGTACGTTTTTGAAAATCAAAAATTCTGCTTTTATCGAAGAGCATTAAAAATCAATATCGTTCATTTGCAGTAGTTGTAATTTGACGTTGGGAAACTGTGCGTTTTTGAGTAGTCGAATTAGACACAATGGCTGGGAATCTCCACGTTCCGCAAAAATTTTTCAATTGTGCTATGAACACTATCAAGTTGCTGTAAAGAAGAATGTCCAGGTTCGCTGAATTTTGCATAATTTCTTGAATTTGCGGGTGATCGTGCATAAACTGAAGTATAGCAGTTGATGTAATTTTGTTAAGATTTTGAGGAACGCAGGAATCGCTCCACAGCGTAAATTTGACTAGGTTAGAGTGGAAATTTACTGCTTTACTGAGTATTTTAATTAATCCACTGGCGATATCGTTTCCACTTCTACCACTTAAGGTCTCATTCCACAAAGCACAGTATGTAATCTTTTCCTGAACATGTATAATCAGGGTGCCAGTAAGATTATAGACGCATAGCTTTCTTTTATAATAGAAGCTGGATGCGAACATCTTTGGGAGAGTAAATACGTTTTCCAAGTCATACATTAAAACAGCTGCATTTGTATCGATACTCTGGAGGTCAACGTCCCGTTCGGCAGTCGTAAATCTTTTTTCTTCCAAGTGTTTTTCATGCAGTTGTACTTCAGCTTCAGAATGTTTGGTGGCATTGACTTTAAATAGTTGACATCTGTCGCAAATATCTTTTCTTGGTATATTAAAGAAAGCATGTGTTGAATATCTTTCTGTACGTGTATATGCCAACCGGGTTATTAACGGCGGTTTTGTAAAGATCATACATTTTTTCTACAATTAGATGCGCTTCTAAATACTTTCTTGAAGTTGAAGCTCTACAGTAATGTGACTCAATTGTAGGGAAATTTGAAATATGATTCTTTATTTCCATGACTTGACTTTCATCTGTGGGGTTTCTTCCACGCTTCTCATTTTAAACCCGACTTTGACAGTATAAATTGCATAGTTTTTTCCAAAAAAAAATAATAAATGGTTCTTTCGGAGATTGCTAGGGTGCTCAAAAAGTATTTTTTACAAACTTGAAATGTTTTGTCGCCTGCCATAAAGAAGAAGTGAAACGATGCCTGTTTTTTGAGATGGTCCTTCTTCTGCGTTTAACAGGTTCCCTTTTCACAAAGTTTCCATAAAATATTTATTTTTCACCCGAAGTTAGGCTCCAAAAATATGAGTGGATGATTTGCCTTTGCTCATCAGGTGTATTTAAAGTGGAGGTGTAGAAACAAGAACGGTTGCAAGTCGGTCCCATTGCTCTACCAGGTCTTTGATTTCCGCTTTTATTGGAAATTGGCAAACCACTGTCACGAAGATTTTTCCGTACATTCTGCTTCCACAATTCAGGAACTCGCTTTCGTTTCCTTGCAACAGGAGACTCAGGGCACGCTGAAAGATTAATTGAACTGTTTATATAAGCTCGATGCAAAGAATAATTTAAACAGATATTAATTTTTATGTACCATATACTTACATAAGCTGCTGTAATCCGATAGTAGTCGCAAGAATTCGGTAGTATTTGGAGTAATTGGCGAAACAATTTTATACGCGGATTCATAGAAACTTCTTAGGGTCGATTTCGAATTTGGGACAAAATTGGGATCATTTCCTTCGTCGTCTGATGAAAAATCGCTGTAACTTTCGTCTTCCAGTATTTCGTGACGCATGCTATAACAAAAGTAAAGTTATTATATGTTTTCCAATATAATAGCTAGAGTTTGCTATAGCACTTACGAAAAAATTTCCTGCGATACACTCGGCGCAGGTGAACCGTTCGATCAGGACGACATCACGATTGATACTGAAATTAGTACAATCAATGCATTTCACCATAACAAATACGACAAAATTCTACCAAGCGGTAATAAAATTTTGTCGTATGTGTCAAGCCATTTTGCACATACGACAATATTTTAATTATAAGAAAAAATGTTTCATTTATATGGGAAAATTGTCGTATGTGCAAAACCGTCTGGACATACGACAAAAAACGAGAAAGTCGCTACTGACGTTGGATATACGACAAAATCATACTGAATATCTCGGAGAATAAGCGAGATATCGAAAAACTGATATCACCAATCGAAAGATCTTATTTTAAGATATATAACTGCATCTATAACTAAAAATCATCAAAATGGCGCTTACGACAATATTTTTTTTTTTTTTAATTAATCAACACTCAGGGGATGCCCCTACAGATGCAGTGCATTGTGTTGATCTCAGGAAAATAGGTTTAAGGAGGAAAGAGGGAGTGTGTTCATTTTTTTTTTTTTTGCAGCGACATGCCAAAGCCTCTGGTGGGAATCGAACCCACGACCCCTCGCATGATAGGCGAGTACGCTACCTACTCACCTACCGGGGCGACGATATGAATTTAACTTTTTACCAAACAATCTACTGCTTTTGGTTACTGGTGAGGGTTGGTGACTCTTCCCGAAACAACTGTATAACCTGTCATGCTGAATATAGATCAATTTTTTGAGACAAATGTGCCAATGTTTTTCTTTATTTAAAGTAAAAATAGTTCAAACTCAATCACTAAAATGATAAAGAACGAAAATAAGATTTTTTATTTTTATAAAAAATAATAATGTTGAAATTTATATATATTTTAAATTTTAAAAATTGTTTTGAAAATGGAATTGAGTGGAAAAAGAAATTTAGGATAAAAATAAATTAATATTTTTGAGGTGAAAATAAATATTTGAGATTAAAATTAATTTTTGAGGTTATTGAGGGGTCAACAAAACATTTGCCTGGAAAATATATTTCTATATGGTTGAGCTAAAATAATATTTTGTCATATATTGTGTTTTTGGGCCAAATGTAAAAAATCTGTAAAAACGAAAAAATATTTATATTTGGTACTTTTTTTTACCACATAAGTATGGAACTGGGCAAATAAAAAGAAACATGGATCACTTATTTATTCGTGTTCTATAATATATCCAAATTTTATAGCGATATGCGCGTAGCCTCCGTTAGATCTTCCTTGTGTTTTCCGTTTCAAATATTTTTCTTCTTAAATTTATTTATCTAAGAAATATTTCAATACTCTTGACTGCTCAAAATGGGTTAAACACGCTCATTAATTTTAGTGCGTTTATATAAAAATGCGTTTTTCCAGTAGAGTGAAGATGTGAAGAGAAACGTGGTAGTTCAGTTTCGTTGCTTTTGAAACGGTAAAACAACAACATACCATTTTATTCGTTAACATAAGTTTAAAAAGGAATTCTAAAACAAAGAACAATAAATTTAAAAAAATCTGTTAGGCCCAGTTTTTGGGATGTAAGTTAAACCCAGTTTAGTTAAACCGAGAATTAATTTTTTCAGACATATCCAAATTCATAAAGGAATTTATGAATAAATTCTGGGTTTAACAAAACTAGGTTTAACTGATATCTCAAAAACTGGGTCTTAGTCTATGATTGTTTTTGTTAGAGATACAGCAGGCATTTGTTTTTTCTTTAGTATCTGGAATTATTTAAAAGATGAAAAATTGTAAAGTTTTGGATGATGTATTTTGTAAACTTTGGGAACTTTGCTGAATTAAATTCCTTTTGATATTAATTTGGCTGTTAAATTTCATTCGCTGTTTTAAAAGCTGAAAATAATATAAAACATAATAATCAGAAAGTGATTCTGAGTCGATCGGTATAATAAAAGGTGGGTCTAGGTCAAATATTTTTGGTAGTTACAAACATCAGCAAAAAGTCTTATACCCTGACCACATAGTGGTATATGGTCTAGACCGACTATATGATACCCTATACAATGCGTTTAGATACCCTATCTCTCAGGCCCAACGAACTGGATATAGAAAATAAGCATAAACCAAATTTGAGTGGAATTTTTATTAATTTTTTTGGATGCAGATATGAAAAAGTTCATATCGGATGCTATATCTATATGGGGACTAGGCCCAAAAATGATCCTGATCCTGACCGTGTTTGGTAAAGTCTCTTGTTTTTGCAAAAATATACAAAGGCAAAATTTGAGAAGAATCAGTGCAATATTTTTGTTTTTTGATAGATTTAAGTGAAGATCGGGAAGCAGCTCTATATGGGGCCTATGACTAAGAGTTGTCCAATAGGGATCATTTTCAGACTACTGATTAATGGATGTAATATATACATACAAACCCAATTTGACTAAGATTTATATGATAATTTGGATCTTATGGCAATTTATGTTGATTTCATAGGGGTCATTTGTATGGGGGCTAGGAGGGAACATGAACCGATTCTCACCAATTTCAACAGCGTTCATCCTATGGCCGATAGAAGCTTATATACCAAATTTCATCAAAATATATTCATATTTGCGACCTGCAGTTTGATTACAAACTTTACATGGACACACAGACGGACGGACGGACGGACGGACGGACGGACGGACATCGTTAAATCGAATCAGATAGTGATTCTGATTCGATCGGTATAATTAAATATGGGTGTAGGTCAAATATTTTTGGTAGTTACAAACATCAGCAAAAAGTCTTATACCCTGACCACATAGTGGTATAGGGTATAAAAATGGAGTTTTGTTGTTTGTTGTTTATAGGCGACTACACCCCTGGACCAATCGTCCTGAAATTTTTACGGTAGGTAACTGCCTATCCGGAAGGAAAAATAGGCTATAATTTTTTTAAGATTATTTAACTGTGCGTGACACCTCCCATGTAAAGTGGCTTTTCAATATCTTATTTTAACATATGATATCTGGAGTACTACGACAGTAAGAGTTCTGAAACTATGTACATGTACTCTTTTACATTTTTTGCAAATATCAAAATGGCTCTAGCATAGTCGAGAAGGTCACTGAAAATTATTTAAAAAATGGTATTACTTGTTCGTGGTTGTCAAAAAAGTTCACCCACAAAACGCGGTAACGTTTGGAAATTATTTTTTTTTATTTATACAAAAAACGCTCGAATATGTATTTAATATTTGCGGTAAAGGCAAATAATCCATTGTTTTAATATAAACAAGTAAGAGTGTTAAATTCGGCTGTGCCGAATCTTTGATACCCTCCACCTCGGTTTGAGTCTTGATAATAAATGTAAATGAAAAAGTAAACAATTTGTTAAACTTAATACCAAATTATTTCAGCAAATTCTTTGGGTTGGGTTTCGTCTTTTCTATTATTTCGGATTTATTTCGGTGTTTGCTTTTTGGTCATCGGCATGCATTTAAGTTATATACCTATATGCATGCGTTTCCGGTTATATGACATAACTTCTCGTTTAATTTAGTTTTTGCTAATTAAATAGCTCGCCCTAACCTCCATTGCAAAGGTAATGGTTGTGTAGGGTGGCTATATGCATTAAATCGTGCTAATTGGAGATGGCTGTATAGTTTCTTTTAACTGGCCAAATATTTCTTCATTGCGGCCATATAGGTCGGATGGAGTAACAAAATAATAACCAAAAAAAAACTCTCTCAATTTTTTTATTAAAATATTGCCATATTTGGAAAACATAGAGAATAAATTTATAATAATAAATACTCAAATTAGGGATGCCAAACGCAAAAAACCAAAAGTCCAAAACATTTTATATAAAATAATTTGTTATCTTTATTTTCTGAAAAACTTCAAATTTTCATCCAAAAAAATTGTGAAAATTTATATATAAATAACATTCTCATCAAATTGCGTTTATTTATGTACCAATTTTTATGTTCGCAATTCTTAAATATCATTTGAGGTTTTCTAAATTCATTGAATTTAAATTAATGTTTTCTGTAGTGCGATTCTGTAAATTTCAACGATCCGACAATCGCAAAATATATCGACAGCTATTGTTGTTTGCACTAAGGATTAAGTGATTCACTAAGTACATACAACTTAACGACAGTCGACAAATCTATTTTTCTATTTATTTAAATTGTAAACGAGTGGCATCTCTGTCAAAATAAGCGGAAAACATAAAGACTAGAAAAGAAACAAATTACTTCGTGTTTGACAGGATGATTTTATATTTATGTTTAATATCTTTATTTTGTTTACTAATATTTCTGTTTATTTATTTGAAAATGAAATAATGAATTGAATATGCCATTTAATTTTTTTATTTATATAAAAAAGTTTTTTAATAAAAGCAAAATATTTTCACCATTTTATGATTTTTATTTATGTATGACGACATTTCAACCTAAAAATTTAAGTTTTTATCGATTGAATAAACAGCACCAAAATGGTTGTCGTTTAGATAACAACAACAGCTGACTTTAACAATAGCGAATATCGTTTAAAAATTTTACTGATAATTTTGCTTTTCTTTTTTAACGATTCGACTATCGTTAAATGAAGTTACTGAATCGCGGTACTGAAAAGCTATTAATTTCTCCTGAATGTCAATATTTTTTTTAAATGTAAAAGTTTTTTAAATGTAAACATAGGTATTTGGTGTTTTTTTTTGGAATTTCAATTTGTGTTTAACGAATAAAATTTATATATTAAAGATGCAATTGATGTCTTCTAAATTTAAAATTATAATTTCCGCCGTTTTGATATGATTTTCTGAAATTCAGTTAATTGTAATTTATAATTGGAAATTCTTAATTCCAATTTTTAGAATTTATATTTTCTTAAATTTGAATGGAAAATTTAAAAAGTGCAATTTTGTATTTATGTGTATAATAATGCTTTAGTAATTATAAAAAATTTTTAAAAATTAGATGCAATCGCAATCAAATATTTTGTAGGTAAAGCAGAATAATAATTCTATATAACTATGTAGAACTGTTTTGAAAGCAAAAAACTCATTGATGAACTCGGTAACTCTATTTGGTAAAGACAACAAAAAGTTAATATGCCAAACTTATGTTCATATTTGTAAAAGAATAATGAAAAAACGTATGAAATAAAAGACCAGCACGTGTATACTCTTAACATTGTTCTGTATGATATCCAGTTGAAAATATTAACATTCATGTTAAAATAGAAATAACTATTGCAAAGCTAATTAGAACAAACAAAAATTGTGGCGCCACCTACTGTGGCATAGTCACGCTGAGCAAAATGAAGTGACACTCTGTTAATGCAAAAGATATGTATTTTCCCCACAACAAAATATTGCAGAATTTTATGTAAATAAAATAATATACCGACTTATTTCTAACATGCAGTTGTTATGGATGCACATACATATATAATATATGTATATTATTTGTATTATTTAATATGTTTATATAAATTTATAAATAAATTTATACATAAAATTTTTTTTTGCTATATTTACATTGTTTTTTTCTTTTATTAACAACTAAGTATTTTAGCAATTTTTGCTTTAGATGTTGGTGAATTTTTACTCCCTTTATATTAACTCGTAGTGTCTGCTTGTCGAAAAAATTTTGGATCGATTTTAACCAATTTCCCGTGACCCATTCGATTTGAAATTTTGCAGGCAGGCTTGTGGTAATAACAGAAATGATCTAACAAATTTTTAGAGTGATGCCAAAACAATGGAAACTTTTAAATTTTTCTACCAGAGTTAATAAAAAAAAAGTACAAAGGGTTAGTTTTTATTATATTATTACCACAACGACTACAAAAACAACAAGTCCAGCTATGACAACAACACAACATTTAGAATAACAACAATAACAATATAGAAACATCATATTTTTCATTTTTTTTTTACTTTTTCAGAGATTTCCCTGGACCTGTTCCACCGCTTTTAATGACTTTTGAAATAGAAATCTTCCCATGAATTTGCTGAATCATTCTCACTAAAAATGATCACTGTAGCTGCACTATTCAGGGCGTGATCGTGACAAGAACAACATAGAAAATTATATTTTTTCAAGACTTTTTTTAGTTCTTCATTCAAATCTCGGGCCCTAATTGACCGATTTGGACGATTTTAAATAGCAAACTTTTCAGGATGCTAGTGAATCATTTTTTATGTCAACGAGCACCCTAGCTGCCCGATTGATGCCGTCATCGTGATTTCCACAGACGGACAGACGGACAGACGGACATCGCTATATCAACTCCGGTTGTTATAAGGATCACAAATATATATATTTTATGGGGTCCAAAATTATTTTTCTAATTATTACAAACGGAATGACAAACTTATATATACCCTCTGCACACTGGAGTGGAGGGTATATAAAGTAATAAAAATTTGAGAAAATGTTTTACTTTTTTATCTATCTCCTATTTATATATGTATGTGGGATATTTCAATTTTTATACTTTACAGAATGGACGACATTAAAAAAATCATGTAATTTCACATGAGCAGAACGTGGTATTAAAGTATTTCAGGACATTTATCCATTATGCAAAACAACGCGCACGTTAAATGTGAAGTTTATTCCGTTTTTTTAGTATTAAGTATTGAGTAAATTCTACTTTTTTTTAAAGCCTAGTTCCGATTCTAATTTTGGCTATTTTTTTTTTTTTTTGCAGAGACAGACCAAAGCCTCTGGTGGGAATCGAACCCACGACCCCCGCATGATAGGCGAGCACGCTACCTACTCACCTACCGAGGCGCTTCAACATTTTTCACATTACTATTTTACTTTATTAATAAAATATTTAAAAATTTTTCTTTAAAATGAATGTACTTTTTTTTGTGGGTGAGGTTTTTATTCCAAATCGCCATCTCGTGGTGCGAGGACCAAAATTTGGTTATAGCCCTGATGAACATATTAAACTAATTTGAAGGTTGCGAAATCGGATCGCGAATGGACCAATGGGCGTGGCACCCACCATATAAAGTAAATGTGTAATGTCATATATCTACAGTACTGTAATAGAGAAAGCTTTGTGTGAGTTCATAAGTTATCAATGTTAGTACTCGGAAAAGAAATGGTCGGGATCAGATCAGTAGACGTGGCACCCCCCATGATAAGTAAATATTTAATGTCATATATGTGGAGTGTTGTAATAATGAAAGTCTTGGGACTTTGGCCGGGATCGCACCAATGGGCGTGGCACCGCTTGTACAAAAAAATATGAATTACTATGAAAATGACGGTCTTGAAACTTGTAACAAGTACATTAATTACTAATGTGAGTAGTCGTGGATAATATGGGCGGAATAGCCAAAATCAAAAATTGCCAAAATCGAAAATCGCAAAAAATAAAAATCACCAAAATCAAAAATCACAAAAAACAATAGTCGCGAATAACAAAAAAAGCCAAAATCAAAAATCTCTAAAAATCAAAAATTTTCAAAATAAAAAATCGAAAAAAATAAAAATCGCCAAAATCGGAAAAAACAATAATCGCCAAAGTCGAAAATCGCCAAAATAAAAATTCGCAAAAAAACAAAAATCGCTGAAGCCAAAAATTGCCAAAATCAAAAATCGCAAAAAACAAAAATCACCAAAATCAAAAATCACAAAAACCAAAATCGCGAATAACAAAAAAAGCCAAAATCAAAAATCGCTAAAAATCAAAAATTTCCAAAATCAAAAATCGAAAAAAAGGAAAATCGTCAAAATCGGAAAAAAACATAATCGCTAAAGTCAAAAATTGCCAAAATAACAATTCGCAAAAAAAAAAACAAAAATCGCTGAAGCCAAAAATTGCCAAAATCAAAAATCGCTAAAACCGAAAATCGTCTAAATTAATAATTCCCAAAACCGAAAATCGCGAATAATAAAAGTCGCAACAAAAAAACACGCCAAATCGAGTCTCGCCAAAACCTAAAATCTCGAATTACAAAAATCGCCAAAGTCAAAAAACACCAACAATCAAAATTCACAAAAAACAAAAATCTCTCAATATTCAATGGAAGATTTAGGTTAATGTGACTTACAACTAATTAATTTTAAAAACTTTAAGAAATGGAAAAATATTTAATAATTTAATTAAATTGACAATAAAATACTTGAGCTTTTGCCCCTTTACAGCATAAGCAATTTTGTAAATCACTTTTGCCAAAAATATGTTTTTCCAATATATTACTTATTTTCCTAATCTTTAAGCATTTTAAAATAGATATATAAAACACAATCTTAACAATTTAGTCTATGTATATAAAAATTAAAATAATATTTTTCTGTATTCCAGTTGCAACGCATTCTGAGAGCAACTCCAGGAAGACCTTCCTTAAATAATATTGTGTTCAATATTTCAACGAGTTTAAGCTTTTGCCTATAAAATCGTTTCAAAAACTATGACAAATTTATCACCACTTGCTCGTTTTTTTGCTTACCGCTCATTATGTGTATGAGCTTTATGCGGTTGTATCTACTTGTAAATGAAGTTGATGTTTTTACCTTAATATTAATGAAACTTGTGTTATCCAGGTGTGTGTAAATTGATGTGTGTGTGTATGTGTAAATTGATGTCTGTAGCTCATGACTGAGTGAGTTGTTACGAGCACCTGACATTTGGTTAAAAAAACTGGGTATCGCATAAAGCGCCCTTCTTTTTCTGTATGTTTCATCAACTGAAATATTCACACGAGGTTAAAACCTCATTTCCTATGAAATTGTGTACTCGTTGTAAAGCAGCAAAATATCAATATAACATACGAATATTACAGCACACCATACAACAATTTTACATAATGATGAACGAGGTAAAGTGAAGTAAAATAAAAAACAAGTGAAATAGTAAAAAAGTGAAAAAATCCAGTCAAACAACTTAATTATTTTCAGCTTTTCATAGTCATAGTTTTTTGGTACCAAATATGGGAAATTGTGTTTTACCGACAACGTGCTATGCAGCATAATTAAGTGCTTTTTCCGAGTGACATGTGTGTAACTTTCAATCATTTTAAATAGCTTCGGAGGATGTAAGTTGCATGAGTAAGGCAACAGTTATGGTCGGTCTAGGGCGGCTATACATCATCATAAACCATTGGTTTCGTCAATAAGCTTTAGGTCTCAAAATGAAGAGACCTCAACCATAATAGAAGAGATTACAAATCGATAAAGACACTACGCATAAGCCTAATAAGAGTGATTATAATTAATTTTGGTGTCTTTAGACAGATTAACCTGAATATCAGCAGGTGGTTTTATATCAGGCTAAAAACTTAAAATAGTTCTATTATTTAATATATTGCTGATACTAAAAATCGATTTTTAAAAAGTACCTTTCTCAGAAAAGGTACTTTCTTAAGAAAAGGTACGTTGCGAAAAGGCACTTTTCCTGAAAATGTATTCTTTTAAGAAATGATAGATTTTTAAGAAAGGGTACTTTTTTAATAAAAAGTACTTTTTATAATGAAGTGTAGTTTTTAAAGAAAAGGTAAATTTTTAGGAAATTTTAATTTCTTAAGAAACATTATTTTTTAAGAAAAGATAATTTATTAAGAAATGGTACTTTTTAAACAAAGTTCACTTACTTTCTTACTAAAAAAAGGGTAATTTTTTACGAAAAGGCATTTTTATATATATATAAAGTATATATTAGAAAATATATACTTTTTTAATAAAATAAATTTTTTTAATTAAGGTCCTTTTTGCAGATAAGGTACTTTTTCAAGAAATTTTACTTATTAAAAAAAAATCGAGAATAACAAAAATCGCAAAACACAAAAATCGCCAAAATCAAAAATCGCCAAAATAAAAAAACGCCAAAACCGAAAATCGCGAATAATAAAAAAACGCCAATATCAAAAATCGCTAAAAATCAGGAATGGCCAAAATCAAAAAGCTAAAATAACAAAAATCGCCAAAATCGGAAAAAAATTATCGCCAAAGTCAAAAATCGCCAAAATCAAAATTCGCCAAAAAAAAAATCGCAAAAGCCAAAAATTGTCAAAATCAAAAATCGCCAAAATCTAAAGTCGGCAAAACCGAAAATCGCGAATAACAAAAATCGCCAATATCAAAAATCGGCTAAGTCATAAATTGCCCAAACCGAAAATCACGATTAATAAAAATCGCAACAAAAAACACGCCAAAATCGAATTTTGCCGAAACCAAAAATCCCGAATAACAATAACAATAACAATAACACTTACTTTCTTACTAAAGATAGGGCACTTTTTTACGAAAAATATACTTTTTTAATGGAATATATTTTTTTTTGGCTAAGGTGCTTTTTGAAGTTAAGGTACGTTTTCAAGAAATTTTACTTATTAAAAAAAGGCATTTTTTTTTAACAAAAGGAACTTTTTAAGAAAAGGTATTTTTTCAGAAATTTTTTTTTTGTTAAAAAAATTTAGTTTTTTTAATAAAATCTTCTTCTCTAATAAAATTGACTTTTTTTAAACTAATGCCGTTTTCTTTTCTGACAACAAATGTCGCCCTTTTTTGCCATTTTTTTATATATTCTGAATTAAGAGCAACCTTATCTTATACATCAATTAAAAGGTCTCAAAGTCGAGCCCTCGAAAATCTAGCCATTGACTTCTTTCAGGTCATAGTGTGACAATATTTCCCCATTGTTCCTCTTTTTTTTGAATATTTTCACCCTATGACTTCCAAGAGGATAGTAATCCAAATTTTTTTGCATTTATGAACACAGCACTTTGAGACCTTTCGATTGATATGTTATATAAGGTTGCTCTTAATTCAGAATATATAAACAAATACATTTTTCCAAAAAAAGGCAAACAAGGGCGACATTTTTTGTCAGAAAAGAAAACGGCATAAGTATGCTCTTTTACGAAAAGGTGCGTTTTTATAGAATTGCACTTTTTAGGAAAATTTACTTTTTTAAGAAAAGTTAAATTTTACAAGAAAATCTTTCATACTTTTTGAGGAAAACGTTTTTAAGAAAAGGTGATTTTCATGGAAATGTACTATTTTGAGGGAAAGTTCTTTTTAAAAAAAGGTATTAGTTATTGTAAGAAACTTATCTTTTTTAATAAAAGTTACTACAAGAAAAGGCACTTTTTTAAGGAAAGTTCCTTTTTTAGAACAGATACTTTTTCAAGGAAATGTACTATTTAAATAAAAAGTATTTTTTTAAGGAAAATTACTTATTTAAGAAAGTGCGTTTTTTTTAAATATGTACTTTGGTAAGATGTACCATTTAATATTAAAATTCATAATTGTAGATAACTAAAGAACCAACTCAATTTGATATGCCATTACTTTTGAATGGAAAGACAGAATTTAAAAATTTATATCGTAAATTAAAAAGCATTTATTTAGCTATAAATCAAATTAAAAACAAGTAAGAAAATTATAGTCGGTCCAGACCGACTATACGATACCCTATACCATGCGTTTAGAAACCCTATCTCTTAGGCCCAACTAACTGGACATTGAAAATAAGCAAAAACCAAATTTGAGTGGTATTTTTATTAATTTTTTTGGCTGCAGATATGAAAAAGTTCATATCGGATGCTATATCTATAAAGGGGCTAGGTCCAAAAATGGACCGATCCTGATCGTGTTTGGTAAAGTCTCTTGTATTTTGCAAAAATATGTACAAACAAAATTTGAGAAGAATCAGTGCAATATTTATACCCTATACCACTATGTGGTTTGGGTATAATTTTGTTTTTTAATAGATTTAAGTGAAGATCGGGAAGCAGCGCTATATGGGGTCAAAGGGATCATTTTTGGACTACTCATTAGTGGATGTAATGAACGCATACAAACCCAATTTGAGTAAGATCTATATGACAATTTGGATCTTATGGCAATTTATTTCATATGGGTAATTTGTATGGGGGCTAGGTCTGAACATGGACCGATTCTCACCAATTTCAAAAGCGTTCATCCCATGGCCGCTAAAAGCTTATATACTAAATTTCATCAAAATATATTCATATTTGCGACCTGCAGTTTGATTACAAGCTTTACATGGACACACAGACGGACGGACGGACGGACGGACGGACATTGTTAAATCAACTCAGAAAGTGATTCTGATTCGATCGGTATAATTAAAGATGGGTCTAGGTCAAATATTTTTGGTTGTTACAAACAGCAGCACAAAGTCATTATACCCAAACCACATAGTGGTATAGGGTATAACAAGTTATAGATTTCTAGATATCGAAAGAATTCTTGGGCATGTCTCTTGATGCTCAGACACTGCACAACTTTTATAGTAACTTCCGCATCATACCTATTCCACTTTTTTCAAATTGAAATTTCGTTATGGGTGTAACACTCTTTTTATACCCTATACCACTATGTGGTTTGGGTATAATGACTTTGTGCTGCTGTTTGTAACAACCAAAAATATTTGAACTAGACCCATCTTTAATTATACCGATCGAATCAGAATCATTTTCTGAGTTGATTTAACAATGTCCGTCCGTCCGTCCGTCCGTCCGTCCGTCCGTCTGTGTGTCCATGTAAAGCTTGTAATCAAACTGCAGGTCGCAAATATGAATATATTTTGATGAAATTTGGTATATAAGCTTTTATCGGCCATGGGATGAACGCTATTGAAATTGATGAGAATCGGTCCATGCTCAGACCTAGCCCCCATACAAATTACCTCTATGAAATCAACATAAATTGCCATAAGATCCAAACTATCAAATAGATCTTAGTCAAATTGGGTTTGTATGTGTTTATTGTATCCATTAATCAGTAGTCAAAAAAAAATTCCTATAGGACAATTCTTAGTCATAGGCCCCATATAGAGCTGCTTCCCGATCTTCACTGAAATCTATCAAAAAACAAAAATATTGCACAGATTTTTCTGAAATTTGGTATGTATATATTTTTTCAAACACTAAGTGACTTTACCAAGTATGGTCAGGATCGGTACATTTTTGGACCTAGTCCCCATATAAATATAGCGCCCGATATGAACTTTTTCATATCTGCAGGCAAAAAAATTAATAACAATGACAGTCAAATTTGGTTTATGCTTATTTTCTATATCCAAATAGTTGGACCGAAGAGATACGGTCTCTAAACCAAGGTATAGGGTATCGTATAGTCGGTCTAGACCGACTACAATTTCTTACTTGTTTTTCTTTGCCAAATTTAACCAGTTTTGCGTATTTGTATTTGAAAGCCACATTGTCCCGACTTGACGACATATACAATTTTTGGCCCCGTATATGTTTCATCATCCATAACAATACAACCTTTGAATTTCATTACAACCTCGTTGCACAACAATCGGGGTCGCTTTATGGTCACTGATTCGTATTCTTCGGTTCTATTAGGGTATTTAACAACTCGACATGCTTTTATTCCTATTTTTATATGCATTCGACGAATGGTACTTTTGCTAGTTTCAAACTTTTAACCATGATCTTAGTCTGATAACCCAGGATAATATCCCCCAGAGATCTCAGTACCATTTGCTTAAATTTTTTTTCACGTATTCCTCTATTTATTACTTTTTCTTTTTTCTTTCAACACTCAAGGTCTCTTCTCTTATCTTTCTAAAACTCTATATACTGTACTTTTTACCATTTTAAGTGATTTTGCTGTCTTTGCACGTGACCATGTCGGATTTCCAAGATATATTGCACAATTTTTTCACGAAAACAAAACAATTGAAATTTTAGCTAAATAACGGAAAAACTAGTGCCAATAACATATGTTAAAATAATTTTGTTTTGAACACTAAAGGCGTTGCACACATTTGCAATTTTCTTTATATCAAGAAGTTATATATGGTATCAGTTAACACTTCTTGATCAGTTTTGCCCCTTTTACGTTCGAGTTTCTAAACAAAATCTGTTTCGGCTAATCTTCAGAACAAATTTCGTATTCCTTAAACTAGAAGATAGAGCTCTAATATTACCTTTTTTGCAGTTTTAACCACATAAGAGGTCGAATTTTTAATAAAATTGCCTAGATTCAATTGTTTAGAAGATAAAGAAGGTAACATTTTGGTGGCTATTTGTTGTCAATACTTTGATTGTGCAAAAATCCTTTCTAAAGGAATCTTTATGGCGCTAGGGTAACCAAATTCCAAAAAAAATAAATCATACACCATTACAGAATCAGAAAAAGAGTCAGTAAATCAGTGGTGAGCGTAATATCTATAATATTAATAGGCTAGGCGATTTCTTGTGACCGATGTTATTATATTATTTGAAAGGTATTTCTTTTTAGCCGTTTTGCAGACTTACAGATATTTTAATTTTTTCCTTTATTTTGAGTAAATTGCTTTTAAAGTTGCTATTAACACATACATAAATAAAATTATGCAATGCTATGTGTGTGTTTATTAAATTTGTTAATGTGTGTTTTTTTTTTCATCACCACAGGTTTTGCATTTGTTGAGGAAAAACTTGTTGAAATAATTTTAACTGGAAATATCTAAGGTTTCAAAAGAAAAGTATAAAGTGTGTATTGAAAATTTTATAAAAGTGAAAAAAAAAATAAACTATCAAAATATAAACAATGAACAACAAATTTGGTAAAACGAGGGAAAACAACGAAAATCTGTATCCAACAAGTTCAATAAAAAAGCTCTTGAAAAGTTCCCAAAAAGGAACGAAACGTTGGGCAAATGAAGTTATAAAAGTTGTTTTATTTGCATCACTAGCAAGGACCAGTAAGCTCGTAACAAATATAATCATCATAATTTGGTCTCTGGTCATCAAAAAATTCTTAAAAATGAGTTTGTTTTTTTGTGTTGATTTGTGAATTGATTAGCATACCTTTAGGGTCGTTATTTAATGAAAAATAAAATTTCCTAGAACTTGCACTCGAATCTCGAGGGCTGGAATCTGCTAGTATGTATTAATAAACGTATTTTTTAAGTTTAACAGAACATTTGTATGGGTGCAATTTCTAGACCTTTCTAGACCAATGTGGTACTAAATTTCTCGCAAATATATCTATAATGGAGACCTGTAGTTGGCGTGGAACGTTTACTTTGAGACATTGACATTGATCTTAGTCTATCGTAATTGTAAAACCTGGCTCCAAGAACTTTAACTGAACACAACCCCTTATTTAGCACTTAGTCTGACATTAGAGAGTTTTAGCGTATAATTCTGTACATAAAAGTAACGCATCTCTTTGATATCATTTGTCTAGTGTATTTAAAACAAATAGGAAAAATATAATATATTGCATAAATGAAGTGATTATTTTTTATTTTAAGTAAAAGGGTTTTCTACTCCAGCATGACGGCCGCAATTTTGAACATTTAAAAAATCTTGTTGGAAAAAGAAAATTAAAAAAAAAACAAGTAAGAAAATTATAGTCGGTCTAGACCGACTATATGATACCCTATACCATGGTTTAGAGACCCTATCTTTCGGTCCAACTACTTCGATATAGAAAATAAGCATAAACCAAATTTGAGTGGGATTTTTATTAATTTTTTTGGCTGCAGATATGAAAAAGTTCATATCGGATGTTATATCTATAAAGGGACTAGGTCCAAAAATGGACCGATCCTGATCATGTTTGGTAAAGTCTCTTGTATTTTGCAAAAATATGTACAAACAAAATTTGAGAAGAATCAGTGCAATATTTTTGTTTTTTAATAGATTTAAGTGAAGATCGGGAAGCAGTTCTATATGGGGTCAAAGGGATCATTTTTCGACTACTCATTAGTGGATGTAATGAACGCATACAAACCCAATTTGAGTAAGATCTATATGACAATTTGGATCTTATGGCAATTTATGTCGATTTCATATGGGTAATTTGTATGGGGGCTAGGTCTGAACATGGACCGATTCTCACCAATTTCAATAGCATTCATCCCATGGCCGATAAAAGCTTATATACCAAATTTCATCAAAATATATTCATATTTGCGACCTGCAGTTTGATTACAAGCTTTACATGGACACACAGACGGACGGACGGACGGACGGACGGACGGACGGACGGACATTGTTAAATCAACTCAGAAAGTGATTCTGATTCGATCGGTATAATTAAAGATGGGTCTAGGTCAAATATTTTTGGTTGTTACAAACAGCAGCACAAAGTCATTATACCCAAACCACATAGTGGTATAGGGTATAATGAGCATCAAACTACAATTTAGTTTAAAAGGATTTTAAAGAGGCATAAGAGTATTTGTGTGCAATTAAAATAAATAAAATGTTAGCTTTGTAAGAGTATGACATTCCATTTCATATGCATTGAAATAAGAATCAGAGACCATACAATTAAATATTTATTGGATACTTACAGCAAGAGGAGTTGATATATTGAACTGTGTGCCGTCCACTACTGGTGGACAGCTTTACTGCTTTTAGGCTTAAATATTTTCTGTAATGCTGGGTAGTTTGGTATTGAAAATGAGCTTAATCAGTCTTTTGTAAGGGAAGTGATGACTTCTTAGATTTTTCTAGAAAATAGTTTCCAGGTTTCCATTTTTTCGTCACCAGTATATAATTTGACCTTGAACATTTATATTCATCCTTATAGGAACGATCGGAACATATAAACATTTGCATGAAATAATCTTCAAACATTAAATTATATGGACCGTACTATCGATTCAAATAAAGATTTCATGCATTTTTCTGAATTTTATATGTTTTTTTTTGGAAAACTTTCCTATAGCTCTTAAAAAATCACCATTTACATATGTAAGCAAATAAGTGAGTACATCACTTATTCCCTCACAAAGTCATTAATCTACACCTAAAACCGGTTTAAGATCTGATACATTTCAATAAATAAATAATTGTAAGCGATCAGTCATATAGAGAAAGAGTGTTGAAGAAAAAGTGTAAACGGAAGAAAGAAACTTTAATTGTCGTTTTTTCTAATTAATTAAGGTAATTAAGTATGTAATATATTTTGAAGTGTTTTATAAAATCAATAAAATTTCTAATTAATTTAGAACAAACCAATTGAGTTTAAAAAAAGGGAACCGAATTACATATTACATACATATACATACATAAAAAAATTTTGAAACTTTAAAATTTTTTAATCATCAAAATATATATATTCACCTCTAATTTTATATTCACTTCAAAAATTATATCAATCTTATAAATTTAAATTTCGCTTTTAAGAATAAAATTTTTTTCCGCATTAGTATTTTTTTCACTGCCAAAATATATGTTCACCTCTATATTTTATATTCAACTCAAACATTTTTTTAACTTTTAAATTCCATCTCACTTTTTTAGATGCAATTATTTTCTTTTCAAGAATTTTTTCAACAGCAAAATTTATTTTTAACTCAACCTTATAAGTTTATATTCACCCCCATCAATATACTTACAATATATATATTCACCTCAAAAATAAAGTTAACCAACAACTTTAGCAAATTTGGTTCTTCACTATACTTACAAAATATATCTGTGGTCACAAGCGATAGCCGCCTAAGTCGACTTAAGAACGATTTGAGTTATGTATGCTGTTATATTATACTAAAAATGCTTTATATTTACGTGAAATCCCCATTTCTCTAACACTGTTTATTAAAAAGTTATTAATGAAAATATACTACCTAAGTCGTAACAAAGCCCCATTACATTTTTCTCGAAAGAATGATTTTCGCCGATTTGAGTTATGTATACTATCATATATTTACGTGAAATCCCCATTTCTCTAACACTGCTCTTTAAAAAGATATTAATAACAAATATTCTGACCTAAGTCGTAATGAAGCCCCATTACATTTATATAAAAAGGAATTTTTCTCAAATCATGATTTTCGAGTTAGGCGGTTATTGTGTGTGACCACAGATATATTCACTTCAAAAATTAAAGTTAACCAAAAATATTGTCAAATTTTGAGAGTTGCTTGAAATTTTCTTTCTTCAAAATTTGTTTTCACTACAAATTTTTTTTCAATATTTAATTTTTGGTTCCTTTCATTTTACCACGAACTATTTTTTAACTTATTTATTTGTTTACTACCAATCTATATATTCATTTAAAAAAATATATTCAACTCCATACATTTTATTTTAAATTTAAAATATGGTTTCTTCTTCAAAAAACAGACCTCTAACTTTTATACAAGTAACATATATTTTCACCTCAAACATTTTTATTTTCGTTTAGCTCAAAATAATTTTCCAGCTTAACAGTTTTAAAACAGCAAAATATATTTTTATCTCAGATATTTATATTCACCTCCATATAATTAAAATTGTTTCTCTCCTCTCAAATTCTATCACACTCCGTTCAACTGTTAACATCAAAATAATTTTGAACTCTAGAATTTTAATTAAAATGTAAATTCTTCTCCAAATATTTTCAAATCTTTAACATTCCTGACCTTTAAATATTTTAAAAATGTATGTTTACAGCTAAATTTCATATTCAACTCAAACAATTTTACAAATTTTAAAATTTGCTTCTCTCGTTTTTAGTCTATAATTTTTTTCCACATTAAAATTTTTTTCACCACCAAAATATATTTTATTTCATGGATTTATTTGCTGGATCTTCACATAGTGAACTAACAATAATTATTCAAATCTTAGAACTAATACTTAACTTATTAAATCCGGCCAGTGCCAGAAAAAATTTAATGTTTCTACATAAATTCGAAATAAAGAAATATTCATTAGATAACCTCAAGGATTTATAATAGGATCTGCGGTCTCTCTCCTTCTTAGGCGTTGGTGGATGCGATTGTTGAGAAGGTCACGTTTGTATGTTTACAGCTAAATTTCATATTCAACTCAAACAATTTTACAAATTTTAAAATTTGCTTCTCTCGTTTTTAGTCTATAATTTTTTTCCACATTAAAATTTTTTTCACCACCAAAATATATTTTATTTCATGGATTTATTTGCTGGATCTTCACATAGTGAACTAACAATAATTATTCAAATCTTAGAACTAATACTTAACTTATTAAATCCGGCCAGTGCCAGAAAAAATTTAATGTTTCTACATAAATTCGAAATAAAGAAATATTCATTAGATAACCTCAAGGATTTATAATAGGATCTGCGGTCTCTCTCCTTCTTAGGCGTTGGTGGATGCGATTGTTGAGAAGGTCACGTGCTAAGGGATTTGGGGAAGTTTCTAGTTTTTTCGAGTAGCTTGAACAGTTTTTCATAATTTCGACTTTAACTAGGAGTACGTTTATATCTCACATACCATAGGGCGCGGGATCTTAGGATCTTATTTTGGCATCTTTGTATTTTCTCTACATTAGAAGCTGAAGCGGTTCCACATAACTGTACCGTAGCACCAAATGGGTTTCATGATTGAATTATATATCAATAACTTGCAATTAAGACTTACCTTTGAGTTTCTGCCAATTATCCACGTAAGTTGAACTAATTTTAATTTTATTTGTGTTAATTTTGATTCTATGTGCTTGTTCAAAGTAAGTCGGCGGTCAAGATGAAGTCCCAAATATTTTACATTAGAATGTTGTGGTATTTGCTGATTGTTTATTCGGATTGGAGGGCATTTTTCGCTTCTGAGCGTAAAATAAACGTGGACACATCTTTGTTCATTTAATAATATTTTCCGCCTGTGTAACCAGTACTCCAATTGAAAAACATGTCGTTGTAAAAGTGTAGATGCTGTTGAGGGGTACTTATGAATAGTCTGCAAAGGTTGAAGTAATCGAGTTTTCATTAGATGGCATTACGTATAAAGAATGTATAGGAGCGGACCCAGAATACTGCCAGTGGAACACCAGCTTTTATTATCCTGACGGGGGCTTGTAAAGTTGCTCTCCTTTATTGAGAATATCCTGTTAATTATATAACTTTCCATTAGTTTATGAACGTTTGGGGGCAGCAACGTTTTAATTTTGTAGAGTAGACCCTCGTGCCAAATCTTACCGAAGGCTTGCGAAACGTGAATAAAGAGAGCAGAGCAGTACTTTTTTTCTTCAAACGCTTTTCTTATAGTGCTTACTAACCTATGGACTTGCTCAATGGTGATGTGTCTTCGCCTAAATCCAAATTGATGTGCTGGGATGACGTTATTTTGATCTACAGCTACAGTAAGCTTATTTACCAGTATTTTCTCAAACAATTTTGACAGATTTGACAATAAACTGATTGGCCTGTACGAATCGATCTTTGTGTGATCTTTATCTGGCTTGGGTAGCATGGTAACAAGCGAACCTTCCATTCTGAGGGATAATATTCAAGGCGTAATATAACGTTATATATAACAAGAATTATTCTCAATACCATTCTGGCATTGCTTTTTTAGGGTTAAGTTCAGAAATGGCTTTGTCAACCTCTCTAATCTCAAATCGAAGTGACACTGCACTGTTCTGGTTTATTTACTCTGGTTTGTAACTCATTTATTGAACTAATAGCTATATTCGGAGTAAAACTTTTTTCACATGTTCTACAAATAGATCGCCTTTTTCTACATAGTGGAGAACAGCATTTGGACATAGTGTGCATGGCGAAAGCGATACTGAAATATGAAGTTTTTAGTTTTTTTTTTTTGAGACTTGAACAATAAAGGTTTTTTGCGCAACAAAGCTTAATTAATTAAAACTAAATATTCTTTTTAATAATTATATTAAAATGGTAAGTTGTTACATTGGTAATGAGGATGGGATCATGCATTTTTGGGGGGTTGATGTATTGCAATAATTCAAGTGGTTTTAATTTATTGAAAAAAAAAAAATAATTTTATATAATTTTTATACCCTACACACTTCAGTGGCAGAGGGTATATATAAGTTTGTCTTTCCGTTTGTAACGTATCGAAAAACTAATTTCCGACACCATAAAGTATATATATTCTTGATCCTTATCACAGCTCGCGTCGATATAGCGATGTCCGTCTGTCTGTCTCATTCACAAAAAAAATAACATTTTGCTGCGTAAGGTTACAATAATATAATTTGCCATAATTCCCAGCAGGGCATTGAAAACGGGCTAAATCCGGCATCATCAAAAATATGTAGATACCTCTAAAAAAAAAAAAACATAAAACCCAATGTGTTAGTTGCAATATTTTAGTGGTTTAACATAATAGTTGTACAAAAACATTCACAGTTCAAAAAAAGCCACAAAAAAATGATGCAATCATACCAAGAAACACAACTACAATGAGCTATGTTTGTAGTATTGCCACATATTTTTTTTATCGTATCAGGTTATAAAAAAAAATCGCCAATATGAAAGAAAAAATGAAAACGAAAAATGGAAAATGAAAAATGGAAAATGAAAAATGGAAAATGAAAAATGGAAAATGAAAAATGGTAAATGAAAAATGGAAAATGAAAAATGGAAAATAAAAATGAAAAACAGAAAATGGAAAATGGAAAATGAAAGTTAAAAATGAAACATGGAAAACCAAAAATGAAAAATTGAAAATAGAAAATGCAAAATGGAGAATGGGAAATGAAAAATGGAAAATGAAAACTGGAAAATAAAAAATGGAAAGTGAAAAATGAAAACTGAAAATTGAAAAATGGAAAATGAAAGATGGAAAATTGAAAATGTACAATGAAAATGAAATATGAAAAATGAAAAATGGAAATTGAAAGATGGAAAATTAAAAATGAAAAGCGGAAAATGGAAAATAAAAAATGGAAAATGAAAAATGAAAAAAAAGAAAATGCAAAATGGAGAATGGAAAATGAAAAATGGAAAATGAAAACTGGAAAATAAAAAATGGAAACTGAAAAATGAAAACTGAAAATTGAAAAACGGAAAATGGAAAATGAAAGATGGAAAATTGAAAATATACAATGGAAAATGAATTATGAAAAATGAAATATTAAAAATGAAAAATGGAAATTGAAAAATGGAAAATTAAAAATGAAAAATGGAAAATAAAAAATGGAAAATGAAAAATGAAAAATTAAAATTGGAAAAGGGAGAATGGAAGATGGAAAATAAAAATGGAAAACGGAAAATTAAAAAAGAAAAATGAAAATTTAAAATCGAAAAAAGGGAGAACGGAAAATGAAAAATGAAAAATAGAAAATAAAAAATGGAAAATGAAAAATTAAAATCGAAAAAAGGGAGAACGGAAAATGAAAAATGAAAAATGGAAAATAGACAATGAAAAATGGAGAATGGAAAATGAAAATAGAAAATGGAAAATGAAGAACGAAAAATGGAAAATGGAAAATAGAAAATGAAAAATGGAGAATGGGAAATTAAAAATGAAAAATGGAAAAAAAAAATGAAATATGAAAAATGGCAAATGGAAAATGGAAAATAAAAAATTAGAAAATAAAAATTAAAAATTAAAAATTAAATATTAAAAATTAAAAATCAAAAATCAAAAATTAAAAATTAAAAATTAAAAATTAAAAATTAAAAATTAAAAATTAAAAATGAAAAATTAAAAATTAAAAATTAAAAATTAAAAATTAAAAATTAAAAATTAAAAATTAAAAATTAAAAATTAAAAATTAAAAATTAAAAATTAAAAATTAAAAATTAAAAATTAAAAATTAAAAATTAAAAATTAAAAATTAAAAATTAAAAATTAAAAATTAAAAATTAAAAATTAAAAATTAAAAATTAAAAATTAAAAATTAAAAATTAAAAATTAAAAATTAAAAATTAAAAATTAAAAATTAAAAATTAAAAATTAAAAATTAAAAATTAAAAATTAAAAATTAAAAATTAAAAATTAAAAATTAAAAATTAAAAATTAAAAATTAAAAATTAAAAATTAAAAATTAAAAATTAAAAATTAAAAATTAAAAATTAAAAATTAAAAATTAAAAATTAAAAATTAAAAATTAAAAATTAAAAATTAAAAATTAAAAATTAAAAATTAAAAATTAAAAATTAAAAATTAAAAATTAAAAATTAAAAATTAAAAATTAAAAATTAAAAATTAAAAATTAAAAATTAAAAATTAAAAATTAAAAATTAAAAATTAAAAATTAAAAATTAAAAATTAAAAATTAAAAATTAAAAATTAAAAATTAAAAATTAAAAATTAAAAATTAAAAATTAAAAATTAAAAATTAAAAATTAAAAATTAAAAATTAAAAATTAAAAATTAAAAATTAAAAATTAAAAATTAAAAATTAAAAATTAAAAATTAAAAATTAAAAATTAAAAATTAAAAATTAAAAATTAAAAATTAAAAATTAAAAATTAAAAATTAAAAATTAAAAATTAAAAATTAAAAATTAAAAATTAAAAATTAAAAATTAAAAATTAAAAATTAAAAATTAAAAATTAAAAATTAAAAATTAAAAATTAAAAATTAAAAATTAAAAATTAAAAATTAAAAATTAAAAATTAAAAATTAAAAATTAAAAATTAAAAATTAAAAATTAAAAATTAAAAATTAAAAATTAAAAATTAAAAATTAAAAATTAAAAATTAAAAATTAAAAATTAAAAATTAAAAATTAAAAATTAAAAATTAAAAATTAAAAATTAAAAATTAAAAATTAAAAATTAAAAATTAAAAATTAAAAATTAAAAATTAAAAATTAAAAATTAAAAATTAAAAATTAAAAATTAAAAATTAAAAATTAAAAATTAAAAATTAAAAATTAAAAATTAAAAATTAAAAATTAAAAATTAAAAATTAAAAATTAAAAATTAAAAATTAAAAATTAAAAATTAAAAATTAAAAATTAAAAATTAAAAATTAAAAATTAAAAATTAAAAATTAAAAATTAAAAATTAAAAATTAAAAATTAAAAATTAAAAATTAAAAATTAAAAATTAAAAATTAAAAATTAAAAATTAAAAATTAAAAATTAAAAATTAAAAATAAAAAATTAAAAATTAAAATAAAACAAAACATAAACATTAATGCAAAAAAAAAACAAACATAATTACTCTTTATGTTACTTCTTTTGGGCTATGATGGTCAGCTTATAAGTTTTAAATAAAATAAATTAATTACTTTTTGTTTCTTGCTTGCACCTCTGGTGTTTAACTCTTAAAAAGAGAAGGAAAGGTATATGAGTGCTACTAACTCACAATCAAGTGAGAGAAGGCTTAGTAGTATTAGTGGTAACAATGCTTATATTATTTTCAGATCTCAGAATAACTCAAATGTTTTAAATTTACGCGACCCCGAATTTCAAACCCATTTGTTGCTATGGTATACAGTTATGGGGAACAGCCTCAACTTTAAACACGGAAAGAATACAAAGATGCAAAAACACGATTTTGAGAATGATTACAGGCGCACAATGGTACGTAAGAAACTCACATTTGCACATAGACTTAAGTGTCTCTCTAGTAAAGTATGAAATCACTAGATATAATGCAAACTATTTGGAAAAGCTAGAATCTTACCCGAATCCTCTAGCACGTAACTTAATCAACAATCGTATCCGCCGACGTTTAAGAAGGAGGGAGACTGCTGATCTCATTGGATGAAAAATTGATTGATACATATTTTTCTTTTTTTATACCCTATACCACTATGTGGTTTGGGTATAATGACTTTGTGCTGCTGTTTGTAACAACCAAAAATATTTGACCTAGACCCATCTTTAATTATACCGATCGAATCAGAATCACTTTCTGAGTTGATTTAACAATGTGCGTCCGTCCGTCTGTGTGTTCATGTAAATTTTGTAATCAAACTGCAGGTCGCAAATATGAATATATTTTGATGAAATTTGGTATATAAGCTTTTATCTGCCATGGGATGAACGCTATTGAAATTGGTGAGAATCGGTCCATGTTCAGACCTAGTCCCCATACAAATTACCCATATGTAATGGACATAAATTGCCATAAGATCCAAATTGTCATATAGATCTTATTCAAATTGGGTTTGTATGCGTTCATTACATCCATTAAGGAGTAGTCCAAAAATGATCCCTATTAAAAAACAAAAATGTTGCAGTGATTCTTCTCAAATTTTGTTTGTATATATTTTTGCAAAATACAAGAGACTTTACCAAACATGATCAGGATCGGTCCATTTTTGGACCAAGTCCCTATATAGATATAGCATCCCATATGAACTTTTTCATATCTGCAGCCAAAAAAATTAATAAAAATCCCACTCAAATTTGGTTTTTGCTTATTTTCTATGTCCAGTTGGTTGGGCCTAAGAGATAGGGTCTCTAAACGCATGGTATAGTCGGTGTAGACCGAGTATAATTTTCTTACTTGTTTATCATTAGATTACATATGTGTATAGAAATTTTGTCTGGCACTGGCTGAATTTCATATTTAAGTTTTAGTTTTAAGATCTGAATAACTTATTGTTAGTTCACAAACCTATGTGAAAAAAAATTGTATATGTAATTAAAAAAGGAAAATAAAATGTTATTACCTTATTTCAATTAACTTCAAAAGCAACACACTGTGTATTTTAATCTTTTTAAAATTTTATTTCAATGAATTGTAAGTAAGAAGCATGTTGCATCCTGTAACAGGCAGTTTTACACTTTAATAAATGAGGTTAATACAGAGCATCCTGTTCAAAAATTATATACCATTTATTAACTGTTTCATTATATTAATAAAACCGAAATTTAAATGGTATATTAAAAAGAAACAAAAATGCTGAAAATTTATAAAAAAAATAAAAGAAAAATGTTGGTAAACGAACTGGCAAACTGAACATCAAGCATAAGAAGGTATGAATAAACGAAATTAATTAACAAGCTTTTTTCTGGTTTTTTTGCGAGTCTGTAAATAATCTTTGTATAATTTTGCATGCTCATGCATGTTAACGGATATCTCCTGTTTAAAATTTCATAAGTATAAGCAATAATGAAATCCGGGTTGAGAATTAAATGATATAATAAATTTATTTATTTAAAGAAAGTGGAATTTAATATTTTTTTTATATATTAAGCTGAAATGTCAATAGTGTTGTAAAAAATAAGAATTGAGTTAAACATGTAGCATAGTTTTGGGAGTGATTTGAATTATTTAAACTAATAAAAGGAAAATCAAGAAATTAAAACATTTTTCAGCTGTAGAAAATTAAAAATATAAAAACACACAATCAGAATAAAAATATACTGCATTGCTTTTGGGATTATTTTAAGAATTTGTCCATGATTGAATGCACAAATTTTAGTTTTTTGCTAAATACAAAAAGGAATGACAAAAAGAAATTATGAATTAAACCCATATTGCTAATTTGAATAAAAAAATAAAGAAATTCTGAATTAAGCAACGTGAAATGATAATTGTTAGAATTATTTTCTATATCTGAAAATATTAAACACAAATATGTAAAATTTTCGAGAAAAGTAATAGGTATTTAAAAAAAAATAATATTTTTCGTACTTTTCAAGAAAAACTACTTTCCTTAGGAAATATAACTTTTGAGGAAAGGTAGTTTCGAAGCAAATGTACTTTTTAAAGAAAAATTACTTTTTAAGAAATATGAGATTTAGAAAAAGGTTTTTTTTTTGAGAATATGCTTTTTCAAGAAAATATACTTTTTAAGGAAAAGTAATTTTTTAAGAAGATTTACTTTTTAAGAAGAGGTATTTTTTATGAAAAGCTTCTTTTTTTAGAAGAGGTATTTTGTTAAGAAAATGAAAAGTTACTTTTTTAGAAGAGGTACTTCGTTACGAAAATGTTATTTTTGTAAGACAAGGTATTTTTTTTTTTAGGAAATTTTACTTTTTTCAGATAAGTACTTTGTGAAGAAAAGTTTCATTTTGCAAGCAAAGGTACTTTTTGAAGAAAATGTAATTTTTTTAAGGAATCTTTACTCTTCAAGTTTTTACAGAAAAGAAAATTTTTTAAGAAAAAGTACTTTTTTACGAAAGGGAACTTTTTAAAGGAAAAGTACTTTTTTAAGATAAATTACTTTTTTAAAAAAGGTACTTTTTTTAAGAATGGCTACTTTATTTAGAATAGGAAATTTTTTATAGAAAATGTATTTTTTTTTAGGAAAATGTACTTATTTAAGAAAGGCAACTTTTGAAAGAAAAATTACTTTTTTTAGAAAAACTACTTTTTAAGAATAATTACTTTTTTTTTTGAATAGGTACTTTTTTTTTAAAGAAAAGCTACTTTTTTGAGAGAAGGTACTTTTTAAGAAAAGGTAATTCTTAAGAAAAGGTATTTTTTGAAGAAAAATTTCTTTTTTCAGAAAAGCGACTTTTTTAAGAATGTTATTTTTGTAAGAAAATTTAACTTTTTAAGAAAATTTACTTTTTTCAGATAACTACTTTTTGAATAAAATGTTCATTTTATAAGCAAAGGTACCTTTTTAATAAAATGTAACTTCTTAAGAGACTTTAGTCTTTAAGAAACTGAACTTTATGTACTTTTTTAAGAAAAACTACTCTTTTAAGAAAAGTTAGTTTTCTGAACACTAGAAGGACTGAAATTGGTTTGTTTCACTTATGTTCGTTAGCACTTCCAATGCCTCACTTCAATTCGACATTCTTGTTAGAACATAAAGATTCGAATAACAAGTACTAGTTTAGCTTATTGAGCAACTGTAACTTATCAAGTATCGACAATTTATCATGTACTTAATCATGTGACGGTAATACAAAAAATAATCCTAGGAGCTATAGACAAATCAGTCTATTAAGCAATTTGGGTAAAATATTCGAAAAATACTACATTTTCGCCGTTGTGAATTTGTTACTACTAATACCATTATTGCTAACGAACAATTTGGTTTCAGAAAAGAGCGTAGCACTACGCATCAAATAAAAATAAATGTAAAATCTTTGCCGATTTTATTGAGAATAGAACAGTCAAGGTTACCATAAACAATGACACCTCATCACTCAAAACTATTAGAACTGGATTGCCCCAAGGGTCAGTTCTGTCACAATTGCTCTATTCAATATATACATCAGATTTTAAAAAGTTACAAAACTTAAATACTTCGTCAGCTACAATAAATTAATTTAAAAATAGTTATATTAGAAATGGATCTAATGTGATTAAGATTAAATTTTATTAAATTATTTATTTTTTATTTTTGTTATTATTATTAATTATTATTATAATATATTTATTTAATCATTATTACAAATAAATAAAAAAAATAATTTTTCAACATTTCTATAGAAAAAAAGTGATTTTTTCCTGAGGTTAACATATTGCGGGTATTAGAGTATGAAAGGTATGAAAGGTTAATAAGTCTAGTTTCTCAGTATATGCCTTATTTTTAAGGTTTTAGAAATACTTAACCCATTTTGGCCCAGACGGGTAGTTTTCTACCCCTGAACTAAAACCGAGATTTCTGCGAAACTAGACACAGTAAAAAGTACTGGTTGATACTTTGTAAATATTTAGAATGCTTTCTGTGATTTACTAATAACCACTCCCGTATGAACAGCCGAGCTCCCACCATCCCCTCATAAAACAATAAACTCCCCAAAAGGACATGTTTTGAATTAAATATTACAATTGTGATATCACTTCAATTTGATAAATTGTCTGTAGTACAATACTGCAAAAGGTTTGTTCTATGCAAATATAAATAGATTTATACAGTATACTATTGACATAACGGTGCTTTCTTACGTTGAAATTGCATGGGTAATTTTCTACCCCTTAGGCCAATGTCATAACAACTATTACTTCATATCACATGGTTTTGGTCAGTGCGGTTCAGTTCTGTTTGTTTACTGCATCGTTGATATAAGTTTTTCGATTGTGTTTGATTTGCGTTAAATATTGGTAAGTATAATAATTAATATTTTGTAACCATACATATTATTTGGTAAGTATACATTTTATAGAAAATGATGCGACACAAATTTTTAAAAATGGATGAAATTATGGGAATCTTGAATTCATCGGACGAAGAAGATGAAGTCACTACAGCTGTTCACAGATCAACAGAGGTTAATCTATACTAATATAATAAAGAGGTAATGTGTGTTTGTTTGTTTGTTTGTTTGTTTGTTTGTTTGTAGGAGGTAATCTCCGTAACTACCCATCTGATCTTCTTGAAATTTTCAAAGAGTCTTACATATATAGAGTACTATGACAGGGAGAGCTTTGCAAATTTGTGTGGGGTTACCTATTGTTAATAGTAGTAGCTACTCCGGAAATGGGCGGGATCGGATAAGTGGACGTGGTACCTCCCATACAAGAAATAGTTCAATATTATATATCTCGAGTAATGTGATAGAGAGAGCTTTTCAAATTTTTCTGATGTCACCTATTATTAATGTGAGTAGCCGGATGCAAAATGGGCAGTATCGGCCCAGTAGGCGTGGCACCTGCCATACAAAGTAAATATAAAATGCCATATATCTGGAGTACTGAAATAGTGAGAGTCTTGGGACTTTGTGTGAGCCCATAAGTTATTCATTTGATTAGTTAGACAAAAAGTGGGCGTGATCGGAGCAGTGGGCGTGGCACCGCCCATATAAAGTAAATATATGATATCATGTAACTGGTGTGCTAAAAAAGGAAGCTTTGACACTTTGCACGAGCCTATCAGAACTTAGTATGAATAGTCGAACAAAAAATTGGCGGGTTCACACCAATGGGCGTGGCACCCCCCTTGCAAAGTAACTATTTAATGTCATATATCTGGAGTACTCTAAAAGAGAGAGCTTTGTGGCTTTGCGTGAGCCCATAGGTTCTTTGTGTGATTAGTCGAACAAAAAAATGGGCGTGATAGGAGCAGTGGGCGTAGCACCGCCCATGCAAAGTAGATATCTAATTTCATATAACTGGTGTACTATAAAAGGGAAAGACTCGACATTTTGCATGAGTCCATCAGATATTAATGTGAGTAGTCCAATAAAAATTGGGCGGAATGGGATTAGTGGGCGCGGCGCCTCCTATGTAAAAAATATAAAGCACCACGAAAGCGACAGTCTTTTGACAAGTTCATTAGTTATCAATGTGATTTGTCGTGGAAAATATATCGCCAAAAATATATCACCCAAAAATCGCGAAAAATAAAAATCGTCCAAAAAACAAAAATCTTCAAAATCAAAAATGGGCAAAATCAAAAATCGCTAAAAAGAAAAATTGTCAAATGATATTCTAAGTTCAAGGCCAATAGTTAAGTGTTGCCAGATCTAATATGGATAATCCATCTTCTTCTCATGGGCAGCTACATGTACCTTGCTCCAGGGTAGGAACGCCGAAAAATCTGATAATTTTTGTAACGAATGAAAAAACAAAAAACATTGTATATCAGCATCAGCAAGCATTGAAAAAAAATCTATACTAATAATCTATACTAACATAATAAAGAGGTAATATTTGTTCGTTTGTTTCTTTGTAGGAGGTAATCTCCGTAACTACTCATCTGATCTTCCTGAAATTTTCATATAGTCTTACTGCGGATATGGGAGTGCTACAGGCTTTAATTTTTTTTAAATATTTTTAGTGAGCGTGGCACCTCCCATACAAAGTAAATTTTTAATATCATATATATTAAGTACTATGATAGAGAAAGCTTTGCAAATTTGTCTCATGTCATCTATTATTAACGTGAGTAGTCAGATAAAAAAATGATCGGGATTAGACAAATGCGCGTCGTATCCCCACAGAAACTTAATATTAAATGTGATATGTCTGAATTACTGTATTAGTGAGAGCCTTGGGACTTTGCGTGAGCTCTTTCATAACGATTCAGAAGGGGGGGAGGGAGGGGGAGGGTGTAGCGAAGCACACCGGGTTACATCTAGTGTTGTATACATTCCACCAGAAGTAGATGAGACAAGTGACACTGAACAAATTAACGATAAAATTATCGAATTTAACGAGCCACTTGCAATGGATATCGCTGGGTCGGTCGAATTGGAATACGAAGCCGTCGAAAATTACCCTGAAGATCAAGAAGAAACTGAAAGAAGCCTCGAACCACGTCCAAAAAACTTAAATCACAAGCTGAATATGGCCCAGCTTCTTGGCGTAAGCGTCCCTTTAAATATTCCAAAGAACCAGCTAACGTTGAAGCTACAAAAATCGAGGGCATTTTACAAGAATTAGGTAAATATTATTAGAATTAATAATAAAATTATGTCCATAAATCGTTCTGTTGTTGTAGGTGGAAAATCACCTGCTGAGCTCTTTGCCCTTTTCTTAGATGAAGACTTGTGTACAGTGATTATTGAGCTCAGTGACAAAGACGCTGGTCAGCAAAATGCAAGCCTTGGACTCCAACAATATGAATTGAAGCGATTCATCGTTATTTTATTTCTAAGTGGTTACCATGTCCTTCCGCAATGGAAGTTAAATTGGTCACTTCAACCAGACTTGGAAGTCCCGATTGTTCGCAATTCGCTACCTCGATCGAGATTTGAGGCAATCAAGAGGTTCATCCATTTGTCGAATAACAACAGTTTGGATACGTCTGATAAATATTCAAAGATTAGGCCATTTTTTGACGCAAGCAACAAACGATTTATGCAGTTTGGAATTTGGGCTCATAATTTATCAGTTGATGAAAAGATGATCCCCTACTTTGGAAGACATGCCTTCAAAACGTTCATCCGTGGCAAACCAATTCGATTTGGGTTTAAAGCTTGGTGCTTGTGCTCATCAAGTGGATATTTGTATCAGTCCATACTATATGGAGGAGCAGCAACTCCACACGACAAAACCATTGGACTTGGAGCGGATGTTGTTCTCAAACTATTGGAGAATATTTCATCACCATCGTCTCACAGAATATTCTTCGATAACTTTTTCACTTCTCTTCATCTCATGTGCCTACTAAGTGACCATGGATTCTTTGCGACAGGAACTGTTCGGGCAAATAGAACTGGAAAAGCCATGCTGCCTGAAAATATGAAAAAAGGCGAATAAGCAGCAATGCATGATCATTACAAGGAGCTCGTTGTAATAAGATGGATAGATAATGCAGCTGTTACGATGTTATCAAATCATTCATCAATAGAACCACTCGCTACAGCAAAGTGGTTTGATCGCAAGCAAAAAAACATATAAACATAAACGTTCCCCGAATGACAAAGGAGTATAATGAAGGTAAGCATACAAAATAATCGATGTATGTATATCTCAAGAACCTACTATCTGTTCCTATTTTTTTTTCGCCCTCTCTCATATGTATGGGGGGTGTTGACCTCCATGATAATGCTTTGGGTAATTATCGTATTGGCATACGGGGGAAAAAATGGTGGTGGCCTCTTTTTACAAATACCCTTTCCAACATGATGGTTAATGCATGGAAATTGCATTGCTTGGTTGCAAAAACTGAGAAAAGTAATATAATGCCACAAAGTGGAATTCAGATGCCAAATCACTCGAGCTCTTTTATCATCGGAGAAGGCTGACCAGCGATGCGATGCGGCTAATATCAATGATACTAAGCATTTTCCTGGCAAGCGTGGTGACGATGTGCCACCCAGACGATGCAAAGTATGTTCGTCAAAGACTCCCTTCATATGCGGCAAATGTAACGTAAATTTACACGCCAAATGTTTTGGTAAATATTATAAACATCAATAAAATATCTATTCTATTATATCTTTTTACTATTCACTGTATATAATAATAATTTTTCAATAAATCTTGATGATCTCTCTACTAAATTTGTTTTATTGTTATTATTAGTTTTACGCATATTATGTATATGCAACGGCCCAAGGGGTAGAAAACTACCCACGCCATATCTCGGAAACCAATTGAGATAACTCAAAGATTTTTTTTGATTTTTCTTAATGAGGTAAATAAGAGGTAGTATTCCAAAAATCATGAAAAAATTCCAACGGGATCGGGTATCGGGTCGAAATGGGTTAAACACCAACAGGAACAAATTCAATTTAGTGCATATGGCAAAAATTGAAAACCCGTTGTCTTGAGTTACAAAACATTTTTTTTATATACTGTAGTGGTCAATACATTTGCAACTGAAATCAAATTTTAATTTATCATTAATATTCTACACAAAAAAACTTTCAGTATAAATTTTAATTATTTATTTTATTAAATTATGTTATTGTTTATTATACTACAAAAGAAAAAAATTATGCATAAGCTTAAAATAATAAAAAAAACAAGTTTTATCAAAACTAATCCAAATTTAAGTGTTCAAAACATTCGCAATTATTGATGAATTCAAAAGAAAAGAAGAATAATATTTATGTATGTTTAGTATTTTGTTGCATAACCTTTATTTTTTATTACATGAGAACATCTTTTAGGCATTGAGGCTATGAGCTTTTCAATATAATCCCTTGGAATTGTATTCCACTGTTGCTCCAATTGGATAAAAAGCTCATCACCATTTTGGAAGACTTTATTGCCGATATTTCGTTTAACAATCATCCACATGTTCTTAATCGGGTTGAGATCGGGAGACTGTGGTGGCCACGACATGACATTAAGGTTATTTTCATCCAACCAAGCTTTTACAAACCTTGATGTATGCTTGGGATCGTTATTGTGTTGAAAAGTCCAAACAAGTGGCATTTCCCATTCAGCATACGGAAACATAACTGAGCTAAGAAGGTCCCTATAGATAATGCCCGTCATTGTATTTGTGATGCGGTAAATTGGACGAATTCCATATCCTGAAAAACATCCCCACACCATAATGTTTCCACCTCCATGCCTTACTGTGGCGGTTGTGTACCCCTGATTAAACTTTTCACCACGAGGTCGTCGAACATTGACTCTTCCGTCTGATCCCCGGAGGTTTAATTTTGACTCATCAGACCATAACACATTTCTCCACTGCTGTTGAGTCCAATTCAACTTAATTTGAGCTTTTCGGTTTTTTCTGACACATAAGGTTTTTTTGTACAATTATAACTTCTGAAACCATAATCTCGGGCTCATCTTTTTATAGAGGAATTTTAGTTTTAGCTTCTCTGGGAACTGCTTTCGGATATTTCGTAAAAAAAATTTTTATTTTTCGGTCTTCTCTTCCTGTTGTTACACGGGGTCTTCCTCCTTTGTGAACTGTTTGGATGTTTCCGCTATTAACTATAGAAATTTTTTTTTGAGAAAGTCCATTTTGAAAGTCATTTAAAATTTTTGACTTTAAGTCGGAATTGTATTTGATTCCTGCCATTTTCCGCAAACAATATTAATACGATGATCATCCTTGCAACTTCTAACTAAAACTATTAATGTAAAAGAATTAAAACGCATTTTTTAATAAAGTGCAGAAACCTTGATCTCAAATTGCAAAAAAGAATTCGATGTTAGTGTAAATTGCTTTGTAAAGAGTAAGGGAGATGACAGTTCCAAATGTTTTGAACACTTGCATTTTGACTATTTCTATGAATATTAATTTTTATTGTTGTCATTTACTGTATATCCCACTCGTATCGCACTAAGGACCAAAAAGCTCATAAAGGAAAAATCTAAGCTTTCCTTTGAGCAAAACAAAAGGCCCTTAAAGAAAAAAAAAAAACGTGAAAAAATTTTTGATTTTGCAAAAAAAAAAATCAAAAAAAAATTTTTTTTTTATTTTTTTTCCGAAAGACTGAAGAAATAGCTATCTAAACTATTTGGGACAAATTTTGCTAAGAACAATAGGTAAAACGTTACATGGTTGACAAAAAACACCTGACCCCCTCTAACTCAGAGAGTTCTGGACCGATCTTGTTGAAAAATTGTAAATAAACTACTATTCTATTGGACTAACCTAACGGAAGACATCGATTTCAAAGTTTGGTTCACTTGACATGAAACGCCCCATATATATATATATACCGGAAATGAAGGAGGGGAAGGTAACTACAATTATTAATAAACGCTTTTCTATTTTGTACAAAAAGCTACAAAATTCTAGGAAAATGTGTAATGTATTTTGTTAAGTAATAATTTGCACTAATCTTTTATAAATCCATTAAATTTTTATAATTTTTTAGATTGTCTCAAAATTTTATGGCATAAATTGGTACAACTTTCTCCGATTACTACCATTTTAAAGAGCAGCCTTCTCGAAATTACCATGAACAATATTTTCCTAACTTTAACCCGCTATATTTTATTCATATTTTTTTAATGAGCGTGATTTCAGTAGATATAGAGACTGGCAGACGAACATGACTATAAAGATGAAGGTGTCGCAAGTTCATATCCTTTACGTAGGTCCGTCAAAGCAAAAAGCAAAACTTTGTTTGACCAAAATTTATAGTTTTTTTTTTAAATCTAATCTTAATAAAAAAATTATATTTTGTTTTAATAGCTTAAACAATTTTTTTAAACAATTCGCAACATTAAAATTTCTTTTGTAAATTTTATAACTTTTTTAAATTCCCAGATAAGCTTTTAATAGTTTTTTTTTGTTAGTTGATTTTGTTTGAAATTATAAAAATAAAAAATTATGTTGGAGCAGTCATGCAACTTTTTCGTTCACTATCCTAATAGTCCCCATAAACACAATCGCGAATCTTCTACAGACAATAACATCTTAACTAATTCCGATCTAAATATAGAAGTACAAACAATTTATTACGAATAATTTTCACAAACGAAAAATCAAAATTAATCCAAGCCAGGCCCAAGCAATAATTTTTCCATGCAATAAACCTCGCAAATGACTGCCAAGACGTCATCGACTGATTGGAAATAACACCATAAATGTACTTAACGATGTCAGATATGTAAGCAACTTATTACGGCAATATGTCAAAAAGCCATAAAATCATTTGAAGTTTTATGGCCAGTACTAAATAGATGGTCATTTCTAAACTTCAAGAACAAAAATGTAGTCTTCAAAAGAGTTACTCGCCAATTTTCAATATACGCATACTCTATTCGGAGTAATGCTGTCAACTGTCAGCTGAAACGCTTACAAATTTCATAAAACGAATATCTTAAAATGATGAGAAAACAGGTCATGCTAACATAAGGAAACCTGGCTTAATAAATAAATTATTTGTATATAAAATTCCTATATACGTATTTCATAATACTTATTCATAACAAGGAACAGTCAATTCTCCAATTTTACTTAATTTATTTATATACGACCTTTTGGAATTAACCTCGATAAGTTTTTGAAAGAAAATTTCTGAGAGAATGTACTTCGCTTTATACATCTCCAGATAGCAACTATATAAAATTTGTATTAAACAAAAAATTTTACAATGCAGCAAAAATAGGGAGAATTGATAACTTTATTATGCACCCCAAAAAGCTCTAAATACTATGAGAAAAATTTAGTTATGGCCCCTTTTTATGTCGGCGAGGAATATAAAACTAAGGGGTCCGCCAAATAACTTTTTTTTTTGAAAATGCTATAAAAAAACAAGTAAGAAAATTATAGTCGGTCTAGACCGACTATACGATACTCTATACCATGCGTTTAGAAACCCTGTTTCTTACGCCCAACTAACTGGACATAGAAAATAAGCAAAAACCAAATTTGAGTGGGTTTTTTATTAATTTTTTTGGCTGCAGATATGAAAAAGTTCATATCGGATGCTATATCTATATGGGGACTAGTTCCAAAAATGGACGATACTGATCATGTTTGGTAAAGTCTCTTGTATTTTGCAAAAATATATACAAACAAAATTTGAGAAGAATCAGTGCAATATTTTTGTTTTTTAATAGATTTAAGTGAAAATCGGGAAGCAGCTCTATATGGGGCCACAGGGATAATTTTTGGACTACTGATTAATGGATGTAATGAACGCATATAAACCCAACTTGAGTAAGATCTATATGACAATTTAGATCTTATGACAATATATGACGATTTCATAGGGGTAATTTGTATGGGGGCTAGGTCTGAACATGGACCGATTCTCACCAATTTCAATAGCGTTTATCCCATGGCCGATAAAAGCTTATATACCAAATTTCATCAAAATATATTCATATTTGCGACCTGCAGTTTGATTACAAAGTTTACATGGACACACAGACGGACGGACGGACGGACGGACATTGTTAAATCAAATCAGAAAGTGATTCTGATTCGATCGGTATAATTAAAGATGGGTCTAGGTCAAATATTTTTGGTTGTTACAAACAGCAGCACAAAGTCATTATACCCAAACCACATAGTGGTATAGGGTATAAAAACTACTGAATATTATCTCAAATTTCCTTTTTTATTTGAAAGTACAATCCCTCCGGTTAATAATGGAAAATAAATTCATTCAAATGGCTGCCTCGGCTGGCCATGCAGCCTACATGATCGGTCCAATTTTTAAGCACATTATCGATTGTGTGCAGCTGTATTTCACCAATGGCTTCACGAATATTGTCCTTTAAAGCGTCAATTGTCTCTGGCTTGTTGCCGTAACACTTATCTTTGAGGGCACCCCACAAATAATAGTCCAACGGTGTCAAATCGCAGCTCCGAGGTGGCCACGCGACATCAGTTCTGCGGCTGATAATGCGATCTTCAAAAACAGGGCGCAAAACATCGAGTGTAGCTTCGGCTGTGTGGCACGTAGCGCCGTCCTGTTGAAACCAAATGTTGCCAATATCCTCCTCTTTAATTTTTGTGAATAAAAATTCATTCAACATGGCCCGATAACGATCGCCATTGACTATAACGGCCACTCCTTGCTCAATTTCGAAGAAAAATGGCCCAATTATGCCTCTGGACCAAAATCCGCAACAAACAGTGACTCGTTTTGGGTGTATCGGCTTTTCAATGTATGCGTGCGGGTTTTCTGTGCCCTAAATGCGACAATTTTGCGTGTTTACATGCCCGCCAAAATCAAAATGAGCTTCATCTGAAAAGATGATTTTTTTTTGGCAAAATCGGCATCTTCTGTAAGTCGATTGCAGGCCCACTTAGCGAAGCAAAAACGCATTGGATGGTCAGTTGGCTTCAACTCCTCAACCAATTGGACTTTGTATGGCGTCATACCAAGGTCTTTATGCAAAATTCGTCTCAATGATGCCTCCGAAATGTTCAATTCTTGAGAACGACGGTGAATTCATGTTGATGGCGCTTCACGCACACTTTCTGCCACAGCAGCAATATTCTCGGGTGTACGCACTGTTTTTGGCTTTTCACGCTTTGGTTTATCGATGAGGATGCCAGTTTCTTTCACTGTTTTCACAAGATAACGAACATACGGAGCTGACGGTGCTTCTCTTCTTCCAAAATCCGTACGCAATTTTCGCACAAATTCTGCAACTTTACTATGATTTTCAAAGTAATGTCGCAATATTTCCCAGCGTTGTTCAAGCGTATACACAACCATATTCGTTCAGCGGAAGGATAAAACTAATTATCTGTCAAATCAGACATGAGCTAAGTGTTACCATTCACGAAATAAGCACTAGTTAAAAAAAAAAGTTAGATGGCGGACCCTTTAAAATCTTGCAAAGTGGCTTTTTTCCACCCGAGGCCTTTGTTTACCTTGATCATAAAAGATTTATCCGAACGAGCCAACGGTAAATCTATACATTGCAACCAATTCACAACTGAGAATAGTAGTTTTGACATAAATATTTACTCAGGAGATAATAGCATATTTCCTAATATACATAATAAAGATATTGGTGGTCACCTAAAAACTCCCCTTATGACTTTTACTCTTGACTAAACTTTTTTATTATACAAATATCAAAGCAATATTTTTTTCAATTTTTTCATTACATAAATTATATTGTCTGTACATATTATCTATATGGGGGGTTTCATGTCAAGTGCACTAACTTTTGAAACCGATGTCTTCCGATCGGGTTGAAATTTGCACCAAGGTTAGTCCTATTGGATAGTAGTTTAGACACAATTTTTCAATAAGATTGGTCCAGATCTCTCTGAGTTAGAGGGGATCAAAATTTGACATTTTGGCCAAACAGGTGTTTTTTCTCATCCATGTAACTATTGTTCTTAGAAAATTTTCTCCCAAAAAGTTTAGATAGCTATTTCTTCAATATTTCCGAAAAAAATACTTAAAAAAAAAAAAGAAAATTTTAGACTTTTTTTTTCTAAATTAAAGCATTTTTTGCTTTTTTTTCAAAAAGAGCATTTTTTTTTCATAAGAAAGCTTAGGATTTTTCCTTTAAGAGCTTTTTGGTTGCTTAGTGGGATGAGAGTGGGATATCTATCAAATTAAATGTTTTGTAACTCAAAACAACCGTTTTTCAATTTTTCACAAATGCACTATTTTGAATTTTTTCCTATTCGTGTGAAAACCCTCACAAATAAAACTTATACTGAGAAACTAGACAAATTAACCTTTCCGAAAATATGTAACATACCTTTATAACATAACAGAAAACCTGAAAGAGTTATTTGCAACTTTTCAATCTGAACACGAGGATGTTAAAATTGGCTTCAAAGCATGGCGTTTTGGCAGGAAGCAGCGGAACTCACACAGTATGCGTTTGCATTTACCATGAAAATGTTAAACTGATGTTGAAGGAAATCAACTTAAAGTATTTAACAGATGATTCGGCAGAAGATTTACACGATTACCGCGATTGCCTTAAATTGACTATGTGTCCTAATGCAACAACTTCTTGCCACTTAGGTGAATGTACCAATTGCCCGAAAACCACATTCATCAAAGAAAATTTAATCAACTCTTTAGATCGAGAATATATAGAGGAGGTCAAATTTGATTCTTAGATTCAGACTGACAGATGTACATTGAAAACAATCATTTTAAATGTGGATGATTTTGTGGAAGAAATGTGTACAGGATTGCTAAACTTGGGATCCCATGACTTTTTAGTCAAAGAGCAATGGTTGTTCTTCAAGTATTTGAAGATGCATTTGAAGTCTGGTGAATTCGTTATTTCATATGATTTTGCAGAAAACGATAAATATGTTCTTCAGGATGCCATACAAACATTCCACTTCAATAACGACCAATCAACTATATTCACAGTAGTTATTTACTACATGAAAGATGAAAAACTGGAACACAAAAGTATGGCAATCATATCCGACGATTTAAAACATGATACCGTTGCAGGTTATGAGTATCAGAAGATAATACTAAAATATCTAAAATCTAAATTTACAGTAGGTATACTACGTTACAGAAGGTATACTACGTTTCGGACGGAGCTCGTAAACATTTTAAAAACAAAAGTAGCTTGGCAAATCTTATGGCCCATGAAAAAGATTTTGGAATGCCAACTGAGTGCCATTTTCATCCTACTGCTCATGGTAAAGCAGCATGTGATGGTATTGGAGCAAACCTTAAAAGAAATGCAGCGAAGTATAGCCTCCAGTGCTCTCATCAAGATCGCATCTTAGATGCGACTGCTTTATTCCATTGGGCAAAGAATTATTGAAAGAAACTAAAATAGTTTTTAGAAGCAAAGAGGATCATCAGGAAACATTGAAAACACTGAAGAGCAGATTCGTTGCTGCGGTAACAATCGATGGCACCGCTCAATACCATGCTTTTATACCGCTTGTCGATGGAGGACTCAAGTTGAAAAAGTTTTCTGCCTCTATTCAATGCGATTTCTTTCCAAAGACATCAAATAAACCAGCAGCGAAATCAACAGCTGAACCTAGTAACGCTAAGAAAGGAAAAAACGCAGTAAATAAAGGCGACAAAAAAGCTGGATGAAAGACTGGGTATTTAAAAATTTACAAGACTTAAATACTTCATCAGCTACAATAAATAAGGTGTAAAAATAGTTACGATATAAATGAATCTAATGCAATTAAGATTAAATTTTAATAAATTATTTATCTTTTTATTTTTAATATTATTATTATTATACATTAATTTAATTTTTTTCTAATATTTCTCTTACATTACAAAAATTATTATCTTTCTTTCATTAGAAAAATATATACATGATCTTAAAGCGAACAATAAATGACTAATTATTATACATTAATTTAATTATTATTAAAAATAAATAATAAATAATAATTTTTCAACATTTCTATAGAAACAAAGCGTTTTTTTCCTGAGGTTAACATATTCTGGGTATTACAGTATCGAGGGTATAAAATTTTAGTTAGGTATGTTATATACCTTCGGAAAGTTTAGTTTGTCAAGTTTCTCAGTATAAGTTTTATTTGTTAGGTTTTAGACACAAATAGGAAAAAAAATTCAAAATAGTGCATTTGTGAAAAATTGAAAAACCGTTGTCTTGAGTTACAAAACATTTATTTTGATAGATATCCCACTCCCATCCCACTAAGCAACCAAAAAGCTCTTAAATGAAAAATCCTAAGCTTTCTTATGAAAAAAAATGCAATTTTTGAAAAAAAAGGCAAAAAATGCTTTAATTTAGCAAAAAAAAAGTCAACAAATTTTTTTTTTTTTTTAAGCAGTTTTTTCCGAAATATTGAAGAAATAGATATCTAAACTCTTTGGGAGAAAATTTTCTAAGAACAATAGGTAATAAGTTACATGGATGAGAAAAAACACCTGTTTGGCCAAAATGTCAAATTTTGATCCCCTCTAACTCAGACTGATCACGACCGATCTTGTTGAAAAATTCTGTATAAACTACTACCCAATAGGACTAACCTTGGTGCAAATTTCATGCCGATCGGAAGACATCGGTTTCAAAAGTTGGTGCACTTGACATGAAATCCCCCATATGCTTCTAAAAAATCTAATTAAAATCTATGTATTTAATATACTTGAGAGCCCGAATATGGGACAGTGTATTATATTATGATACTCTTTGTTTATTTTTGGTTTAAGAATATGAATTTTGTCTAAATAAACGCTTAAAAAACAGGTTTATGAAAAACACATCGATTTCATAACAAGAATTAATAAAAAGTATTTTGAAAAAAATTAAAATTCCTCTTACCCACTGATAAGAGAATATAGAACGCAAAATTAAATAGAAATCATCAAATTTAAAATAATATGTTTAATAAACCTGCTATAAGCAAATGTAGTTTGCCAAGAAAATCTTCGCACAGTAAAAAAAATGTTGAAAATGTTATTTTCACTTAAGAATGTTAACAAATTCTTTATATGTATATTAGTTTTTAACATACGTTCACGACTATAAGACGCCAATACATTAAAAAGACACAATAACAACAATATGAATTGTCTCCAAAAAAATGTATGCATAATAAGTGAAACAAACAAAAGATGCGTTAATTTTTCGCAAATTTTGTGAATTTGGGTTTTTTCATGAATGCTATTGCACGTGAAGGAGGTTGCATAACGTTTTTGTACAAAACAGTTGACCGCATATTTAAATAAAAAAATGCCATTATTATAAAAGCAAGTCAGCCAGGGAAATCGCTATTATCTTCTCTTTTAAAGAAAGGACTGTGTACAACATCATATCCTGTGCTTAAACAGAAAGAAAGACTCAAATTAAAAGGGTTGCCAGGCATACAAAAAAAAAAAGACGCAGCACAAGAGCATTAGCTCTTCAAATGAATAATGATTATGGCCGGCCTGAGTGTCTCACAAAACACAAATATTCCACAATAGCGGCTAGGAAACAACCTCTGCCCTTAGTGAAAAATATTGAAAAACGATATAAATTTGCTACACAACACATTTCACTTCCTCCATAGTACTGGGATGACGTTATTTTCTGTGATGAAACGAAAGTGTTGCTGTACTATTATGATGGACCTCAAAAAGTTTGGCTATAACCTATATCAGCATTAGAAAATAAAAATTTATTTCTACAGTAAAGTTTGGAAAACTATCAGTTATGGTATGGAGTTCTACAAATTTTTTAGAAAACTATGTTCTTATTTCTATTTCTATTTGGCTATTTTTTTTTTTTTTTGCAAAATTAATCCATAATTTATATATGTACCCTTATTTATCCGTTTTTTTTAGAAAAAATCGAATGATTTTGAAATTAATATTTGTAACAATTTTTCTTATATCTTTTTATTTATAGTTTAGACTCGTCACCGGAAGAGAGTGATTTAAAATTGACGGATGAAAACTTGCGGAGCATCAATTGGATATTATAATAATATAATAATAAATAAATAATATAATAAATAGTATAATAAATATTACACACAGAAAACAGATTCATTGTGGCTACTGAAGTTATTGCCAACCGAATTACGATAATGCTAATAACCGAATTTCGGGCTTACTATGATTATAATTCTATTTTATCATAATAGAAAATTTGCAGTTGCTATTAAATTACAATCGAAAATAAGGTTGTTCCATTTTAGAGCAATGTGGGTGGCGTATGTTTTTTCTGTGTGTATAATAAAAAAACAATTGAACTCAAGTGGACATAACAGCAGATTATTATTATATCGCAATAATATGAGATTAGAAATGTTATCTATAATATTAATAGGCTAGGCGATTTCTTGTGACCGATGTTTTGTTCTACCGTTTTATACTGATTTTGACCAAACCTATAGTATTTGAAAGGTATTTATTTTTAGCCGATTTGCAGATTTACAGATTTTTAAATTTTTCCTTCAGTTGGAGTAAATTGCATTTGAAGTTGCTACTAACACATACATAAAATTATACAATGCTATGTGTGTGTTTATTAAATTTGTTAATGTGTTTGTAATAAAAATGAGTTTGTTTTTTGAGTTGATTTGTGAATTGGCTATAATTGATTAGCATACTTTTAGAGTCTTTATTTAATGAAAAAATAAAATTTCCTAGAATTTGCCCTCGAATTTCGAGGGCTGGAATCTGCTAGTAATTAAGGTAAAACGTAACAGGAGAAAATTTGGAAAAATCGCGCAATTTTTTCAAAAAAATATTCATAATAGGACGGATAAATAATAATAGAATAATAGTATAATAATTGATGATGGTCTAATTTCCAAAAAAAAAACTAGACCGAAGTAGAAATAAGAACCTATTTAAAAAAAAAATGATAAGTTTAGGCAAAATCCCTAATATATCCGGTACTGAGAGGGTTAAGAGGTCAAAACGTACATTGATATAAAACTAGTGGACCCAGCTGTCATCCAGTTATTGAAAATACCCCCATCATTTTATGAGATAATGCAACGTTTTCCAAAAAAACGTAAAAAAACTGAAATAGGTTCGTAACGGGTTAATGGACTTTAAATTTATATTGCTGGAATCCGGTAATAAGTAACAAAGTTATATACAAATCAAAGTCAAAGTTGTATCGGTCCATAAATCCGAAAAAAAGGCTCGACCGAAAAAAAAATTATTTCACTTGAATCACAATAAAATGTTGTATAAGTGGTAAAAATTTGGAATGTATTGGGGTGTCGCCCGTAATCTAGACTTAAGTCTAATTTTATAACTAAAAATTAGTGCATTTTGGAATATTGGCAACTTAAAACATAATTTTAGTAGATTGTTCTAATAAATTTCCATGGTTAGTATTGTCAAATCTAAATTGGCAATACTTCAATTTAGACACCGTTATCTTATATACGTTTATTAATAATTTAAACGACTTCCGTTGAATGCTTGTAAGACACTAACTTTATTTTCTAAATTTAAATCTCAACTACTATATACAAAAATCTTAAAACTAATCTAGGCTACCTGCAAACACATTTTCATCACCTTGACGAATATAACACACTGCTACATTATCAGTGTGCCTAGCATGTGTTTGCCAGATGTCTTTACTTAAACACTTCTCTTTAATTTGGGAATTTTCTGTAAGCAAGATATAGTGATTTTAGATTATATTACATATACCTGGTTGTGGGATTTTTCCACAAAAATACCCATAGATATATAAATAATTATTTGTGATTATTGTAACTACTCGTACGAAGTACCATTCTAGTATACTAATCTAATCGTTTTCATATTTGAACAAGTATCTTATTTTAAAGATCACAATCCAGGCTTTAATCTTTACTTACCCAATTGTTCATTACATTGCAGATAGTTTTTTGTTTAATTGTTTCTCAAACACTTTTCATACATAGTTTCAAACAGAACCAAAATAAAATGACTTTTACACCTTTTAAACAACATATAAATTATAATCAATATTTTTGTAATAAAAAAATATATATGAAAAAAATTTTTCATTATCTTAAAGGGGTATTATTATATCTTCACTAAACTTTCAATAGTTTGAAACATTTTTTTAAAAACATTTTTTTAAAAAATTAATAAAATTTATATTTATCGGTTTAGAGCAATTCCTTTAAATTAAAGGACGTACAACTGAATTCAAACGCTTTGTTAACAACGGGAACAGTTGCTTCTATGTAAGCTTTTTGCGCACAGTGTTGTACTACAAGTGTAACAAGTAAAAAATTATAGTCGGTCTAGCCCTATTATACGATACCCTATACCATGGTTTAGAGACCCTATCTCTTTGGTCCAACTAATTGAATATAGCAAATAAGCATAAACAAAATTTGATTGGCATTTTTATTAATTTTTTTCGCTGCAGATATGAAAAAGTTCATATCGGATACTTTATTTAAATGGGGACTGGGTAAAGTCACTTACTTTGAAAAAATATATACAAACCAAATTTGAGAAAAATTTGTGCAATATTTTTGTTTTTTGATAGATTTAAGTGTAGATCAGGAAGCAGCTCTATATGGGGCCTATGACTAAGAATTTTCCTATAGGGATTATTTTTGAATTACTGATTAATGGATGAAATAAATACATACAAACCCAATTTGACTGAGATCTATATGATAATTTGGAACTTATGTCGATTTCATAGGGGTCATTTGTATGGGGACTAGGTCTGAACATGGACCGATTCTCACCAACTTCAACAGCGTTCATCCCATGGCCGATGAAAGCATATATACCAAATTTCATCAAAATATATTCATATTTGCGACCTGCAGTTTGATTACAAGGTTTACATGGACACACAGACGGACGGACGGACGGACGGACGTTGCTATTTCGTCTCAAAAAGTGATTCTGAGTCGATCGGTATAATTAACAAGTAAGAAAATTATAGTCGGTCTAGACCGACTATACGATACCCTATACCATGCGTTTAGAAACCATATCTCTTAGGCCCAACTAACTGGACATAGAAAATAAGCAAAAACCAAATTTGAGTGGGATTTTTATTAATTTTTTTGGCTGCAGATATGAAAAAGTTCATATCGGATTCTATATCTATATGGGTACTAGGTCTAAAAATGGACCGATCCTGATCATGTTTGGTAAAGTCTTTTGTATTTTGCAAATATATATATACAAACAAAATTTGAGAAGAATTAGTGCAATATTTTTGTTTTTTAATAGATTTAAGTGAAGATCGGGAAGCAGCTCTATATGGGGCCAAAGGGATCATTTTTAGACTACTCATTAGTGGATGTAATGAACGCATACAAACCCAATTTGAGTGAGATCTATATGACAATTTGGATCTTATGGCAATTTATGTCGATTTCATAGGGATAATTTGTATGGGGGCTAGGTCTGAACATGGACCGATTCTCACCAATTTCAATAGCGTTCATCCCATGGCCGATGAAAGCTTGCATACCAAATTTCATCAAAATATATTCATATTTGCGACCTGCAGTTTGATTACAAGCTTTACATGGACACACAGACGGACGGACGGACGGACAGACGGACATTGTTACTGATTCGGTCGGTATAATTAAAGATGGGTCTAGGTCAAATATTTTTGGTTGTTACAAACAGCAGCACAAAGTCATTATACCCAAACCACATAGTGGTATAGGGTATAAAAATGGGTCTAGGACGAATATTTTTGGTTGTTACAAACAGCAGCACAAAGTCATTATACCCAAACCACATAGTGGTATAGGGTATAACAAAAATATTGCACTGATTCTTCTCAAATTTTGTTTGTATATATTTTTGCAAAATATAAGAAACTTTACCAGACATAGTCGGGATCGTTCCATTTTTGGGCCTAGTCCCCATGTAGATATAGCATCCGATATAAACTTTTTCATATCTGCAGCCAAAAAAATTAATAAAAATCCCACTCAAATTTGGTTTATGCTTATTTTCTATATCCAGTTATTTGGGCCTAAGAGATAGGGTCTCTAAACGTATGGTATAGGGTATCTTACTTGTTTATATTAATTTTTTCGTTTGCAAAACATATACACTATGATTTAAGAGAACCGTTATAAAGCTACTAAATGCCAGATCATTTAGCAAGAGCTTTAGTAAATTGTTGCCATAAGCATGAAGCTGCCAGATGATGAAGCTTATTTGATTTAACTGAAATATAGAAAAAAAATATTATTATCCCAAATTTTGTTTGTATATTTTTTTTGCAAAATACAAGAAACTTTGCCAAACATGGTCAGGATCGGTCCATTTTTGGGCCTAGTCCCCATATAGATATAGCATCCGATATGAACTTTTTCATCTCTGCAGCCGAAAAAATTAATAAAAATCCCACTCAAATTTGGTTTATGCTTAGGGTCTCTAAACGCATGGTATAGGGTATCGTATAGTCGGTCTAGACCGACTATAATTTTCTTACTTGTTATACCCTATACCACTATGTGGTTTGGGTATAATGACTTTGTGCTGCTGTTTGTAACAACCAAAAATATTTGACCCAGACCCATCTTTAATTATACCGATCGAATCAGAATCACTTTCTGAGTTGATTTAACAATGTCCGTCCGTCCGTCCGTCCGTCCGTCTGTGTGTCCATGTAAACCTTGTAATCAAACTGCAGGTCGCAAATATGAATATATTTCGATGAATTTGGTAGACCCATCTTTTAGTATACCGATCTGCTCAGAATCACATTCTGAGTAGTTTTAGCGATGTCCGTCCGTCCGTCTGTGTGTCCATGTAAACCTTTTAATCAAACTGCAGGTCGCAAATATGAATATATTTTGATGAAATTTGGTATATGAGCTTTTGTCGGCCATAGGATGAACGCTGTTGAAATTGGTGAGAATCGGTCCATGTTCAGACCTAGTCCCCATACAAATGTCCCCTATGAAATCGACATAAATTGTCATAAGATCCAAATTATCATATAAATCTTAGTAAAATTGGGTTTGTATGTGTTTATTGTATCCTTTAATTAGTAGCCCAAAAACAATCCCATTTGGACAATTCTTAGTCATAGGCCCCATATAGAGCTGCTTCCCGATCTTCACTTAAATCTATCAAAAAAAAAAAACAAAAATATTGCACACATTTTTCTCAAATTTGTTTTTCATAAATTTTTTCAAAACATAAGTGACTTTACCAAATATGGTCAGGATCGGTCCATTTTTTGACCTAGTCTACATATAAATATAGCACCCGATATGAACTTTTTCATATCTGTAGCCAAAAAAATTAATAACAATGCCACTCAAATTTGGTTTTTGCTTATTTTCTATATCCAGTTAGTTGGACCGAAAAGATAGTGTTTCTAAACCACGGTATAGGGTATCGTATGGTCGGTCTAGACCGACTATAATTTTCTTACTTGTTTTATTTCACATGATCCGGTAACGAGTTATGATATTCACAACAACGCCTCCGGAAATTCGCTGTCACGGACTTATTTATTAAAATTTTTAATTGAAATTTTGTTCAAAGATTCTTCAAATGTTATGTAATAAGTAGTGGTAGTAGTAGCAGTAGCAGTAGTAAATTATTCTCTATTTGTTTTAAAAATTGAAGAAAATATTATACTTATAATAATAAATAAAAGAGTATTATATACGTGTTTGACATTGCCGTTAGCTGGAAAAATCGGTTATGTAATTCATATATGTTTACTAACATTTATAGATTTAATTTTAATGATTGTATCCATTTATTAAAATTTTACGGTATTGTAAAGCTTTGATTATGCAATTTACCATAGTTTGCCAATTAAAAAATCTCCATCCAATATTTTAACTAAATTTTCTTCAGATATTGTTAAACAATCAAAATATTGCAGTCGGAAGCAATTTAATATCGGACATCTACAAATAAAATGTTGTATATTTTCAATTTCTCTCATATTGCATAAGGAGCATTCTTGGGAATTAGTTCTTGAGAATCGTGAGCCATTTAGTTGTATTAAGTCACAACGAGCTTTAAAAATCCAAGTTACAGTATTTTGGCTGGCATATCCATGATGTAATATGTATTGTCCTCTATTAAATCTCAGTCTTCTATAAAAAGTTTGAGTTTGAGCGGCTCTCTGCAATCGATCTTCATAATACTTTATATTCAAAGCATTTAATAAATAGTTTTGTTTTCCAACCCACTCCTGCAAGGTCATATCTGGTTGCCAGCGTATATTCATATTATTGTTAAATTGGTTTAGACTTTCTGCTCAAAAAATTTTTTTATGCAAGATTTTAATACTTAATTTATGTGGAAGGCGAGATTATGCAAACTGAAATAGTGTGCGTTTTAAGTACGTTAAATTTAAATTTAATGTATACAAATGGCTATCTTCCAAATCTGATTCCAGCATAATTGCGTAATTAGGGGTTGAGTTGGTTAATTTCAGTACTCTTTTCAGAAAATATCTTTGCAATCTATCAACCTCTTCAAAGTGACTACATCGCCAAACCTGTGCTCCGTATGATTGAATGGCTCGCCTTACTGCTCTAAATACATGATATATTGTTTTCATTGTGATGAAGTTTTTATTTAAAAACGAACTCCATGTGGCGTTAATTCTACTTTTTGCTCTACTATTTCTATTTTTAACGCGTTTGGTGAACATAATTTTCGGAGTTAAAATTACCACCAGGTAGTTGAATTCATTTACTATTTTATTTCTTCACCTTCTGGCTAATCTTCCTCCATTTCTATACATCATTATCTTTGATTTCGTAAGATTTACCTCAAGATTCCTATAATCACAGTAGTTTTCCAAATTATCAATCATTTTTTGTAGAATCTCAATCTCTTCAGCCAATATTACACTATCTTCTCAATAAAAATGCCACCTGCTAGGTGTTCATGAATGTCGTTAATATATAGAGAGAATAACAGTGGAGATAGTAAACAAACCTGCTTTACGTCAGAAACTGTTTCAAATGGTTCAGATAATTCTGTTCCATTCCATACCGTGGACTTTCTATAAAGTAAACCATCTTAGTTGAGACTCCCATAGCGTGCAGTTTGTATATCAGTAATTTACGTGACACTGCTATAACGTGTATATGAAATAAATAGTCCAACATTATTCATATCTTCAAAAAAGAATTATGAAAATATGAATTTTTTTAACTTTTAAAACGTATATAAAAGTGAAACACAAAAAATGTCAAAATATCTAAAAGTTTTCATTTCATTAATAAATGAACGTTTACCGGAGAGCAGCCGTTTGCTATCGCCATATTGGGAAAAGCTAAGCATTGGTAATGTTCGTGTCACAATTAAAAAAATCAAATGCAACTAAACATAAATATTAACGAATTATTTTTACAAGCGATCTTTACGACGCACAGAGAAATGTGTCCAAAGTGAGGATTAATTCAATAGTTGAAATTAATATTGTAATAAGTTTTGGTACCGGGTTAAGGAAGATAAAATTCGGTATCAAATTTTTTTTCTCGTTGTTTACTTTTTTGTTATACTCTCTCAAAGTTCAATAATTTTCGCTAATCAAGTGCAGAGTGGTAAAAAGTAAACAACTATGAATTTCAAGTTTATTTTTTGGCGCTGAGTACTTGGGCCTCAATGAATAAATGCCCCAAAAAATGCACTTACGCCCCAAAAAATGGGATTGGGGCTTGTGCATCATGAAACAAGTAAGAAAATTATAGTCGGTCTAGACCGACTATACGATACCCTATACCATGCGTTTAGAAACTCTATCTCTTAGGCCCAACTAACTGGACATAGAAAATAAGCAAAAACCAAATTTGAGTGGGATTTTTATTAATTTTTTTTGGCTGCAGATATGAAAAAGTTCATATCGGATGATATATTTATATGGGGACTAGGTCCAAAAATGGACCCATCCTGATCATGTTTGGTAAAGTCTCTTTTATTTTGCAAAAATATATACAAACAAAATTTGAGAAGAATCAGTGCAATATTTTTGTTTTTAATAGATTTAAGTGAAGATCGGGAAGCAGCTCTATATGGGGCCAAAGGGATCATTTATGGACTACTCATTAATGGATATAATGAATGCATACAAACCCAATTTGAGTAAGATCTATATGACAATTTGGATCTTATGACAATTTATGTCGATTTCATAGGGGTAATTTGTATGGGGGCTAGGTCTGAACATGGACCGATTCTCACCAATTTCAATAGCGTTCATCCCATGGCCGATGAAAGCTTACGTACCAAATTTCATCAAAATATATTCATATTTGCGACCTGCATTTTGATTACAAGGTTTACATGGACACACAGACGGACGGACGGACGGACGGACATTGTTAAATCAACTCAGAAAGTGATTCTGATTCGATCGGTATAATTAAAGATGGGTCTAGGTCAAATATTTTTGGTTGTTACAAACAGCAGCACAAAGTCATTATACCCAAACCACATAGTGGTATAGGGTATAAAAAGTTTATATTTATTCAAATTTGAAATATTTTGGGGCATTTGTTCATTATACCCTATACCACTATGTGGTTTGGGTATAATGACTTTGTGCTGCTGTTTGTAACAACCAAAAATATTTGACCTAGACCCATCTTTAATTATACCTATCGAATCAGAATCACTTTCTGAGTTGATTTAACAATGTCCGTCCGTCCGTCCGTCTGTGTGTCCATGTAAAGCTTGTAATCAAACTGCAGGTCGCAACTATGAATATATTTTGATGAAATTTGGTATATAAGGTTCTATGGGCCATGGGATGAACGCTGTTGAAATTGGTGAGAATCGGTCCATGCTCAGACCTAGCCCCCATACAAATTACCCCTATGAAATCGACATAAATTGCCATAAGATCCAAATTGTCATATAGATCTTACTCAAATTGGGTTTGTATGCATTCATTATATCCATTAATGAGTAGTCCATAAATGATCCCTTTGGCCCCATATAGAGCTGCTTCCCGATCTTCACTTAAATCTATTAAAAACAAAAATATTGCACTGATTCTTCTCAAATTTTGTTTGTATATATTTTTGCAAAATAAAAGAGACTTTACCAAACATGATCAGGATCGGTCCATTTTTGGACCTAGTCTCCATATAGATATAGCATCCGATAGGAACTTTTTCATATCTGCAGCTGAAAAAATTAATAAAAATCCCACTCAAATTTGGTTTATGCTCATTTTCTATATCCAGTTAGTTGGGCCTGAGAGATAGGGTCTCTAAACGCATGGTATAGGGTATCGTATAGTCGGTCTAGACCGACTATAATTTTCTTACTTGTTTTGTTTATAGTATATGAAAACTTATTTTAATGATCATGTATATTAGATTGAGACAAAAGTGAAAAATACAATGATAAGACAAATTGTAGAAAATTCTTTAAATTGCAATAAAAGTTTCCGGTTTGCGAAAAATTCATCTTCTAAATACAAATGCATTATATTTAATAAAAATCACTACTTTTACGTTATTCTACAAATTGAAGTAAACAGTAAGTCTCAATATTAAAAATTGGAGAATAACATTTTTTTAGTTCAACATAATATGAACGATTGCATGCGATACTTCTTGTTGTGTCCTGTTGACATGAGATTCAAGTTGAAAAGTTTAGAAACTATACTCACAACACGGCCACATATTTCTTTAAGCTCTACCCGTGGTTTTATATGCCTCCCACATTACATAAATTCTTCTTGGCAAACTTGTCACTTGTTGTACGTAGAACAATTATTTTGTACATAAACGCTATGCAACCTCTTACACATGCAATAGCATACACGAAAAAACTCAAATACGAGTACATACCAAATTCGCGGAAAATTAATACTTTTATTGTTCTCTTTAATCATTATGTAAAGTTTTTTGTTTGACACTTTATATTGAGTAAGCATTGTTTTGTGTGGTTGTTGTTGTTAAAAGTTTGTCTCTTTTTAATGCGTTAGCGTCATATAATCCTGAATAAGTCATTAAAATCGGTGGAACAGGTCCAGGGAAATCTCTGAAAAATTAAAAAAAAATTAAAAATATTATGTTTCTATATTGTTCTTGTTGTTATTCTAAATGTTGTGTTGTTGTCATAGCTGGACTTGTTGGTTTCATGGTCGTTGTGGTAATAATATAATAAAAACTAACCCTTTGTACATTTTTTTATTAACTCTGGTAGAAAAATTTAAAAGTTTCCATTCTTTTGGCATCATTCTAAAAATTTGTTAGATCATTTCTGTTATTACCAAGAGCCTGCCTGCACGGGAAATTGGTTAAAATTGATCCAAAATTTTTTCGACAAGCAGACACTACGAGTTAATATAAAGGGAGTAAAAATTCACCAACATCTAAAGCAAATAATGCTAAAATACCTAGTTGATAATAAAAAAAAAACAATGTAAATATAGCAAAAAAAAATGTATGTATAAATTTATTTATAAATTTATATAAACATATTAAATAATACAAATAATATACATATATTATATATGTATATGCATAACAACTGCATGTTAGAAATAAGTCGGTATATTATTTTATTTACATAAAATTCTGCAGTATTTTGTTGTGGGGACAATACATTTATTTTGCATTAACAGAGTGTCACTTCGTTTTGCTCAGCGTGACTGTGCGACAGTAGATGGCGCCACAATTTTTTTTTGTTCTAATTAGCTTTCCAATAGTTATTTTTATTTTAACATGAATGTTAATATTTTCAACTGGATATCATACAGAACAATGTTAAGAGTATACACGGGCTGGTCTTTTATTTCATACGTCTTTTCATTATTCTTTTACAAATATGAACATAAGTTTGGCATATTAACTTTTTGTTGTCTTTACAAAATAGAGTTACCGAGTTCATCATTGAGTTTTTTGCTTTCAAAACAGTTCTACATAGTTATATAGAATTATTATTCTGCTTTACCTACAAAATATCTGATTGCGATTACATCTAATTTTTAAAATTTGTTTATAATTACTAAAGCATTATTATTCACATAAATACAAAATTGCACTTTTTAAATTTTCCATTCAAATTTAAGAAAATATCAATTCTAAAAACTTGAATTAAAAATTTCCAATTATAAATTACAATTAATTGAATTTCAGAAAATCATATCAAAACGTCGGAAATTATAATTTTAAATTTAGAAGACTTCAATTGCATCTTTAGTATATAAATTTTATTCGTTAAACACAAATTGAAGTTCCAAAAAAAAAAAAAAAAAAAAACACCAAATACCTATGTTTACATATAAAAAATTTTTACATTTAAAAAAAATATTGACATTCAGGAGAAATTAATAGCTTTTCAGTACCGCGATTCAGTAACTTCTTTTAACGATAGTCGAATCGTTAAAAAAAAAGAAAATTGCAAAATTATCAGTAAAATTTTTAAACGATATTCGCTATTGTTAAAGTCAGCTGTTGTTGCTATCTAAACGACAACCATTTTTGTGTTGTTTATTCAATCGATAAAAACTTAAATTTTTAGGTTGAAATTTCGTCATACATAAATAAAAATCATAAAATAGTGAAAATATTTTGCTTTAATTAAAAAACTTTTTTATATAAATAAAAAAATTAAATATCATATTCAATTCATTATTTTATTTTCAAATAAATAAACAGAAATATTAGTAAAAAAATAAAGATATTAAACATCAACATAAAATCATCCTGTTAAACACGAAGTAATTTGTTTTTTTCTATTCTTCTTTGTGTTTTTCACTTATTTTGATAGAGATGCCACTCGTTTACAATTTAAATACATAGAAAAATAGATTTGTCGACTGTCGTTAAGATGTATGTACTTAGTGAATCACTTAATCCTTAGTACAAACAACAATAGCTGTCGATATATTTTGCGATTGTCGGATCGTTGAAATTTACAGAATCACACTACAGAAAACATTAATTTAAATTCAATGAATTTTAGAAAACGTCAGATGATATTTAAGAATTGCGAACATAAAAACTGTTACATAATTAAACGCAATTGGATGAGAATGTTATTTATATAGAATTTTTCACAATTTTTTTTGGATAAAAATTTGAAGTTTTTCAGAAAATAAAGATAACAAATTATTTTATTAAAAATGTTTGGGACATTTGGTTTTTTGCGTTTGGCATCCCTAATTTGAATATTTATTATTATAAATTTATTCTCTATGTTTTCCAAATATGACAATGTTTTAATAAAAAAGTTGAGAGAGCTTTTTTTTGGTTATTATTTGTTACTCCATCCGACCTACATGACCGCAATGAAAAAATATTTTGCCAGTTAAAAGAAACTATACAGCCATCTCCTATTAGCACGATTTAATGCATATAGCCACCCTAAACAACCATTACCTTTGCAATGGAGGTTAGGGCGAGCTATTTAATTAGCAAAAACTAAATTAAACGAGAATCTATGTCATATAACCGAAGACGCATGCATATAGGTATATAACCTAAATGCATGCCCATCAGCAACCACGATGACCAAAAAGCAAACACCGAAATAAATCCGAAAAAATAGAAAAAACGAAATCCAACCCAAAGAATTTGCTAAAATAATTTGGTATTAAGCTTAACAAATTGTTTACTTTTTCATATACATTTATTATCAAGACTGAAACCGAGGTGGAGGGTATCAAAGATTCGGCACAGCTGAATTTAACACTCTTACTTGTTTTAATTACTTTTGGCGTTCAATGTAAATTTCTTTAAATTATTAACATAAATGAAATTAAAGTTTCTATCGGGTTGTGTGAATATTAGGAATTATTAAGCTATTGTTAAATTTAGCTTAATTTAAATTCACCAAATGTTGTAGTTATTAAATTAATACGATTCATCTCTGTGTAGCTTGAGGAAGATAAGTGCTTTTGAGGCAAAATTATTTACTTTTTTATGTTTGCGTAAACCAGGCTTTTCGAATTTGATTTCCAAAACCGAAATTTTATTTAAATTCTTTTAAATCATTTTCAGCTTTAAGGAAGGATCATGTTGCACAGTGGGATGGCTTCATACATTTTTGTGCAAAAGCTATAAGGATTGGAACCTAAATTAATTGACTAAATTAAAAAAAAAAAAATTATTTCATTAAAATCGGCCACGCCCACCGCCCACCACCCACACAATCCAAATCGATTTTTTCGCATAACATTTTTCCTATGCAAGCAAAAGTCTTCAAATATGGAACATGCTACACTATCTGGAATAAAAAAAGTTTCATCAAAATCAGGAACCCATACAAAATATTGATATGAATTTTTAAAAATATTTTGTCATTCGATAAAAAACTTTATTACCACATTCCACACTCTGCACATTAGGTTAAATGGCCCATTTTCCCTTGCGAAACTCAAATTTCGAAAATTCAATTTTTAATTTTTTGAAATGCCATCATGTAGAGAATACTTCAAAATAATAGAAACGTCACTTTGTTTTTGTAAAATGCAAACTTCAAGAAGTCAACAAGAAGTCAAACTTCTTACAGGTGTTTAGAAAGCTGTGTGCGCAGCCAGCTTTTTTTCTATCGGTTCAAATGTTGTTTTTTATCCTTTTGCAATTAAGTCAAGGAAAGTTCGAAATGGAAATCCAAAATATGGGGAGTATCTATGTTGTTGTTAAAAAAAAAGTGACTTTTCATTGTTTGTTTACGAGGAATGTCAACTTCTTTTCATAACCTTAAAAATTTTTTTTTATTTGAAGCTTTGACTTCATGTAAGCATTTAAAATTTCGGCTCAGTTCAGCCAACCAAATGTGAACAAAAATGAATAAACAGAATGTACCTAGTTAATATAATTAAGCTCACTTAAAGCTGCCGTTTTTAAGGAATAGCGTTTTTTCAGATTACTTTGTAACGAAAAGTGAATTGTTCGACGTTTAGCAATGTAAGGCAATGTTCGCAAAACAAGAAAGTTGCTGCAGTTATGGATTACGTAGTAAATAAAATTGGTCCTCAGAATATTTCCGAAGACTACGTGTATTTATTGCGAGGAAAAACGCGCCTTTTTTGCAAATCTCTTGCAAGTAAGTATGAAAAATATGCAAAACAGTTTCAGACTAGAAAACAGCGTTTGGTTGAGCGAAGAATTTAAATTTGAATTTAAAAAGCCAGTCATGGAAGCTGCTTCGGTAGCTGTCAGTCACCCAAAAGTTCCATTTTGCAACAAAAGTGATTTTGGGAAATGTAAAGAGGCAGCAGAGCTTTCAAAGTCCACGAATCGGCTCGGAAACGAGGGAATATTGATATGACAGCAATTTTAGAAGAAAGCCTGTCAAGCCTAAACTGACGCTCAAAATTTAAAAAAAAATGTAATGAAGACTACAAGACGCCAGTTCCACTCTCAGCTGATGAGGCCTTAGCTTTTTTGTTGGAAAATAATTTAACGAAGGACCAATACAATGCGATTCTCTGCGATAGTAAATCGAGAAACTGCAACATTTATCCGTACTATAACGCAGTTGCAGAAGATTCGGATAAATTTCAAGCATTTTTCTTCGCCACAGCTGAACTGCTACAAAAGATGAACCCTTGGCTACCAATAAGGCCCACCGTACACAAAGTACTGATTCACTCGAAAGAATACATCAATAACAGTATGCTTCCATTGGGTTTCTTTGGAGAAACTTCCTCTGAGTCGCGGCTTAAAATTTATAAGGCAGACCATTTGCATCATGCTCGCAGAAATAACCACGTCAACAACCATCTTGATAGCTTCAACAATTTATTTAAAAAGACACGTTCAACAGCAAAAATCTTTGCAACTTCCATCTGAAGTTGTCGAGCTGATGTGTGTTTTTGAAGCTCCAATAGAAGAATGCAAAGAAGATAAAAGCGACGTGTCGAACATTTTTTCGCCAGCTTCCCTTGAGATCCTTGACAATTTTTATTTGGAAAACGAAATAAACCTCTACGAGTGAAGTCGTAAAAATAAGTTAAAACTAACACAAAAGTCTGTTTTTCTAATGTGAAGTCTTTGTTTGTTATGAATTTCATTGCGTTACTCCTTTTTTACCATTACAATTATGAACAAAGCCAAAAACATAAAATTAAATCAAAATAAAACCAACAAATAAAAAATTCACCAAAAAGTCTGCATTACCATTGTTAAATTGTTTATTTTTTAAATTTTTTGCTTTATACCTTTTTTGCCGTTTGTTGCTAGTTTAGGTGTAAAAAACGTAATATTTTGATTGCTATTAATTTTGCAAGGAAAAACTGGTCATTTAACCTAATGTGCCCTGTTTGGATGGCTCATACCTTAAGGTGGTTATAAAAGGATCTGATGAAATCAGTAAGCGACGAAAAATGTCACTGTCGCAACTTTATAGCATTTCCTAGAAAATATTAATCTATACTTCCTGTAGTAATTTTTTGCTTCTTCCGCTTCTTCACTTAGCATACCAATTGCAATGATGGCTGCATCCGTGATGGCTTGATGCAGCAATTATTGATGGCATGAAATTCCAACCATATTATTCAACGAACAGTTTTGTCGTATTCCAAGTATAGTTTTTGAACTCTTCGTCAACTCCAGTAAAATAAGTAACGAGTGCAGAGTTGGAAAAAAAAAGTCGCAATGTATTTCCATTAATAGATGATCCTGTTCCTTGTTGAACTGATTCGACTCTTTATATTCATTCATTCCTTGAGTTCTTTTTATATACGAAGCTTTTTTTTTTCATATTTCTTAAAAAAATCTTGTTTATTTACTTGACATAAATATATGCCATCCATCATTAAAATGATTAAGGAACAGCTTTTAAATGGCTTTTTTAACATATTCAACTTGATCTAAAGTAAGTTTAGAATTTTTGGCTTTTATGAAGCTATTTAATAACTTAATTTCTCCATTGCAATTAGTTTTTATATGTACACATTCCTTCATATGAAACTGATATAAACTCATTTTTATAATTATATAAACATATTTTTAAAAATTTTGAATATTTATATCGCAAATATTATTATTTTTTTTTGTTCGCTACAAAATGATGCAATATTTATTTGCTAAATATAAAAATCATATGGTTTTGTTTTTAATTATCTCTATGCAGTTTTAAGCCCCAATAAATTTTTCTTATTTTCAATATTCAATATAGCTGCCCTGAAAGTATGCAATAGTTCTTTGAGAAAATTTAATGACAAGTTTCATGACTTTATTATTTATAGTTCTTATTTATAGTTTTCTTCCAGTTCCGGAAATTTTCCGAGAATTACTTTTTTTTTAAACGAAAGAAAACATTCTCACCTTTCATTTAATTCAAAGAACAGCTTGGGGGAAATGGGGCTGCATTATTTTTTTCAAAAATATGTTTTATAGGCTTATATATATGGACATACTTAACGGTTGTTGATATCCCCATAATTATACCCTATACCACTATGTGGTGAGGATATAATGACTTTTACCGATCTTTGTAACTACCAAAAATATTTGACCTAGACCCATCTTTTATTATACGGATCAACTCAGAATCACTTTCTGAGTCGAACTAGAGAAACTTTGTAATCAAACTACAGATCTCAAATATGAAAATATTTCTATAAAATTTAATGTGTAAGTTTCCATCGGCCATAGGATGAACACTATTGAAATTGGCGTAAAGAGGTGCATGTTCAGATCCAGATCGACTTAAATTGATATAATATCCAAATTATCATATAGATATCGGTCAAATTGAGTTTGTGTATGTTTATCACAACCATTTATCAGTAGTCCAAAAATAAACCCTCTAGGACAATTTGTTATCTTTCGGTAGAGAACACAACAAAGAGTGATTTCGGCAAAAACTATACAATATTCGGAATTAACGCGAAATTGTTAAAAACAAAACCTAGTGTGTGAAAATTAAGTTTTGAGAAAAAAACGCATTTAAAGTTTCTACACCCTTTTAGGTACCAGAATCCACCGTTTTTGACACAACCCGTTTTTTGACACACTGGGTCCCTTTTCTAGGAGAAGGTCACATATATTGTTATCCACTCTATTCATTATATACGTACATGAGAGTGAGTTATCAAAATGATAATCCAAAAAAATTTTGCCTCGCATCATCTTTCAACCGATATACTACATTATGTATAACGTGAGTACCATATTTCATATCTTCATGAAAACATTACCATTATTATTATTAAAAATTTCTAAAAATGGTGTAATGTAGCAATATTTTTCAAAACATTTTATCGTAGGATGGCAACTCTGTTTAATAAATATATGCAATATGGGTGTAGAACAACATATTTTAAAGAGTTAACAACTAATTGTTTTAATTATATATTTTCCAGATTCCAGTTACATACTTTTGAAAATTTTTCATTTGATTTCTAAATAAAAATATATTTAAAGCATTGAGAATGTTTAATTCCAAATAAAATCTTGAGTTTTTTATACACCTTTTTTTTCAAATATTTGTTTCCTTAATATGTATTTATACTTAAGTAAAAGAAAAAAAAAACTTCATAAAAATTAAATTCACATTAACTTTCTGACTCTTTTGTTTTTTTTTCTAAGTATGTATACTTATTATATATAACCTTCTGCTACCGTTTACATTTTCACATTGTTACACGCTTTAGCTTAAAAAGGAACAAAAACTGTTGTTGCTTTAATAACAAAAATTTTTGTTTTAACTTAGGTAATTTTTTTTCAAATTACTCTTAATGAGCTTGTAAATAGTTTAAGGAAAAAATTGTATACTTTCTATTACAAAAAAAAAAAAAAGAAAAATAATCTGTCCCAAAAAGAAAAAGGCTTTTAAGCAAATACAAATTTCTAGTGACGTCTGATATTTAATAATTTGCAGATATTAAGACGCCTAGGCGCCCATTGATAACCCATTTAAATTGCGTAAAAATTCATTAATTCGATTCTAGGGCCAACGTTAATCACCAATTAAAACCGTATTGTTTTTATATAAATACACTCTTTAAGAAAAGGTACTTTTCAAGAAAAGATAATTTTTTAAAAAAAAGCACCATATTAAGAACAGACACGTTTTCAAGGAAACTTTACTTTTAAGAAATGGTATTTATTTGAGAGAAGGTACTTTTTAAACTCTTTCTTTTAACTCATACTCTCTGTCTGTCTGCCATGTGGCAATCCCATTCCCCCTCATCCAATTGATCTGAAACTTGGCCCATAACCTTGTTGTCACTAGAGATTAATTTTGGGTTAATCACGCACAGTCACGCACAGTCGCGGAGCGCTTTAAAATCCATTTCCCCTCATCCGATCCGATCACCAAATATTAAGGTAGTCACGCACAGTCAAGAAGCGATTTGAAACCCATTTCCGCACATCCAATCAATTTGAAACTTGGTCCATAGACTTGTTGTGACCAAAGATTAATTTTAAAATAGTCACACAAAGTCATGCATAGTCACGGAGAGATTCAAATCTCATATGCATAAGGAAAGAAACAATTTAATGAAAACTTTGCTTATATGGGTTAGATTATTTAAGAAAATTGATTTTTTTTTTAGAGAAACGTCTCTTTTAAGAAAAAGGTACGTATTAAGAAAATTTATTTTTTTAAGAAAATGTATTTTTTAAAAAACAATAAATTATTCAAAAAGGCAAAATTTTAAGAAAAAGTAATTTTTTGAGAAAAGGTGCTGTTTTAAGAGAAGTTTCTTTTTAATAAAAAATACTTTTGTTCAAAAAAGTTATTAAAAAAATTTAGTTTTTAGAAGAAAATTTACTTTTTTAAGAAAATGTAATTCTTTAAGAAAAGGTACTTTTAAAATAGGTACTTTTTAAGAAAGGCAATTTTTTGAGAAGGATACTATTTTAAGAAGTTTTACTTTTTAAAGAAATATAATATTTTAAGAAGAAGTACTTTTTTAAAAGAAGATACTATTTTAAGAAATTGTACTTTTGTAAGAAAACATACTTTTGTTTTTTAAAAAGGTACTTTTTTAAGAAAAAGTTATTTTTTTTTAAGAAAAAGATATTTTTTAAAGAAAATATATGTTTAAAGAAAATGTACTTTTCGAAGAATATATATTTTTTTATAGGAACAAGTAAGAAAATTATATACCATGCGTTTGGGGACCCTATCTCATAGGCCCAACTAACTGGACATAGAAAATAAGCATAAACCAAATTTGAATGGGATTTTTATTAATTTTTTTGGCTGCAGATATGAAAAAGTTCATATCGGATGCTATATCTCTATGGACACTAGGCCCAAAAGTGGACCGATCCTGACTTTGTTTGGTAAAGTCTCTTGTATTTTGCAAAAATATATACAAACAAAATTTGAGAAGAATCAGCGCAATATTTTTGTTTTTTGATAGATTTCAGTGAAGATCGGGAAGAAGCTCTATATGAGGCCTTTGACTAAGAGTTGTCCCAAAGGGATCATTTTTGGACTACTCCTTAATGGATGTAATAAATGAATTCAAACCCAAGTTGAGTAAGATTTATATGACAATTTGGATCTTATGGCAATTTATGTCGATTTCATAAGGGTCATTTGTATGTGGGCTAGGTCTGAACATGGACCGATTCTCACCAATTTCAACAACGTTCATCTCAGGGCTGATGGAAGCTTATATACCAAATTTCATCAAAATATATTCATATTTACGAACTGCAGTTTGATTCCAAGTTATACATGCACACACAGACGGACGGAGGGACGGACATCGTTAAATCGAATCAGTTAGTGATTTTGATTCGATCGGTATAATAAAAGATGGGTCAAATATTTTTGGTAAATACAAACAGCAGCACAAAGTCATTATACCCAAACCACATAGTGGTATAGGGTATAAAAAGTAATTACACCCTATACCACTGTGTGGGCAGGGTATAATGACTTTGTGTTGATGTTTGTGACTACTAACAATATTTGAGCTAGACCGATTTTTATACCCTATACCACTATGTGGTTTGGGTATAATGACTTTGTGCTGCTGATTGTAACAACCAAAAATATTCGTGATAGACCCATCCTTAATTATACCGATCGTCCGTCCGTCCGTCCGTCCGTCCGTCTGTGTGTCCATGTAAAGCTTTTAATCAAACTACAGGTCGCAAATATGTATGTATTTTGATGAAATTTGGTATATAAGCTTCCATTGGCCACGGGATGAACGCTGTTGAAATTGGTGAGAATCGGTCCATGTTCAGACCTAGCCCACATACAAATGACCCTTATGAAATCGACATAAATTGCCAAAGGTTCCAAATTATCATATAGATCTCAGTCAAATTGGGTTTGTATGTGTTTATTACATCCATTAATCAGTAGTCCAAAAATACTCCCTACAGGAAAATTCTAAGTCATAGGCCCCATATAGAGCTGCTTCCCGATCTTCACTTAAATCTATCAAAAAACAAAAATATTGCACAGATTTTTCTCAAATTTGGTTTGTAAATATTTTTTCAAAGTATTAAGTGACTTTACCAAATATGGTCAGGACCGGTCCATTTTTCGACCTAGTCCCCATTTAAATATAGCATCCGATATGAACTTTTTCATATCTGCAGCGAAAAAAATTAATAAAAATGCCACTCAAATTTGGTTTATGCATATTTGCTATATCCAATTAGTTGGACCGAAGAGATAGGGTCTCTTTACCATGGTATAGGGTATCGTGTAGTCGGGCTAGACCGACTATAATTTTCTTACTTGTTTGTTATACCGATCGACTCAGAATCACTTTCTCATTAAGATCTCGGTCAAATTGGGGTTGTGTATGTTTATTACATCCGTTTATCAAAAGTCCAAAAATAAATCGTATAGGAGAATTCTTAGTCATAGCCCCCAGAGCTAATTTTCTTAAATATATAGTCCTCATACAAATATAGCATCCGATATAAAATTTTTCATATCCGAAGGTAAAAAAAATTATATACCATCAAATATTTGGGAGTAATTTTTGATAAGAATCTATCATTAAAACCATATATTCTCCAAGCCTGTGATAAAGCTTTAAAATGCGGATGGGCTATGTATTTTTCCTCTACTCAACCGAAAGTCTTAGCTTGATAGAAAAAAACGGCTTTTATTATACAAAATGTGCTACGTTCAATAATGACGTACGGCTGTTAGGTGGGGTCGATGAGATGTGCAAAAAATTACATTAAAAAGCTTCACGTTATTCGGAGTATAAACTTAAAAGTAGTTTTTAAAATTCTTAGGTATTTTTTTAAGAGAAGGTAATTTAGTAAGAAAAGGGACTTTTCTTAATGAAAATTTCCTTTTTCAATAAGACATACTTTTAAAAAAAATTGCTTTAAAAACAGGCATTTTTTAAAGAAAATGTAAATGAAGAAAAGAAAAAATTTCTTTTTTTGCGAATAAAATATTGATCATACAGAATCAGTCAGTGAGCCACTAATAATAATATAATGAATATACATATTTCATATTGAAAATTTTTTGTACCTTTTTAACAAAAATGAATATAATTTTTAGAAAAAAAAAATAATTAAATAACATGTACGAATATGTTTAAATAAATTAAGAATCATTTTATGGCTACTTTTTTACTCAATTAGTAAATGATGAAGATAGAAAATAAAAATTCCTGAAATTTAAAATTTATATATTAAAACCCTTGTTTAAATTCTTAGTCGTAGCCCCCTCGGGCCAGTCAACATATGTATATATATACATATATTCCCTTTTCCCCTTAGAAAACTTGCTGTCTTTTATCAAATAAAGTTTATCAGTCACATTTATTAATGTTAATGTTGTAAAAATGTTCACATGCTTCAATGAAGTTTAAGGGAATGTGGCGTGTGTTCAAGTGCGTAAATATTTCTAGAGCTTTTGAAACAATAGAAGCGTGATAAATTTTTATTTAAGTATAGTAACAATAAATTGTTGACACTTTTGTCACTTTGTAGCTGAGGAAGTTGATTGAAAAGAAATGTATAAAACAGAAATAAATATATAGAAATAATAATTTTCCGAGATATATGATATTTTTCAATTTAGTGAAGTGTAAAAATATTCTTGGTTAAAACAAAGGAAAATTAGGATGTGTTTATAGTGATGGTACTGTAGGGTTTATTTGTAAATAAATATATGCAATATTTAAAAAAACCACGAAAAAATTGAGAGAGCGAAAAATAATTATAAAGATAATCAAAAACCGCTACCAAAAAACCTAAAAAAGGTGAGTATTTTTACTAATATTAAGACTCTTATGGCTTTTACTGTTCATAGATGATTATACATCATGATAAAGCTTTAATTAAACGGTAAAATTTAATTTGCAGTTTTGTCCCCCAAAGAAAATTTTGAAATTACATAAAAAAATCCGGTATTGAAACATACTGAAATTAAAAAAAAAATTCGGCCGTTGAAAATTAATGAAAATAATATTTTAGGAAATGAGAAATGAGAAAAGCTACTTTTTTGAGCAAAATAAGCTTTTTGGGAAAATCTACTTTTTTAAAAAGCTACTTTTTTAAAAAAAGGGTATATAAAAGGTACTTTTTTATAAAAGGTACTTTTTTATAAAAGGTACTTTTTTATAAAAGGTACTTTTTTATAAAAGGTACTTTTTTATAAAAGGTACTTTTTTATAAAAGGTACTTTTTTATAAAAGGTAATATTTTATAAAAGGTACTTTTTTTTTAAAGGTACTGTTTTATATAATGTACTTTTTTATAAAAGGTACTTATCTATAAAAGGTACTTTTTTATAAATGGTAGATACTTCTTTAAAATGTACTATTTTATAGAATACACTTGTTTTAGAAAATGTTTTTTTTTTTGTATAAAAAGTACATTTTTGTAAAAGGTGCTTTTTTGTAAAAACTATATGAGTGATATTACCTGCAAAGAACAGAAACCCAACCGCACCATAAAGCATTGCTTTATACATGGTGTTATTGTTTACTTTAACATACGTATATTAGCGTATATGATGCATACACTTTTTTAGAAGGTACTTTTTTTTTTACAAAAGGTATTTTTTTAAAAAATGTACTTTTTTATAAAATGCGCTTTTTTAGAAGAGATATTTTTTAATAAAAGTATTTTTTTAATAGAAGAAATTTTTTTATAGAAGAAATTTTTTTATAAAATTAGCCTTTTTAAGAAAAGGTACTGTTCATGCCAATGAACATAAATTCCGAACCCTGCTATGCATTAACGCCCCATAACGCAGCAACAAACGAACGGTCACAGAACATAAAACAAAAAAAGACAAGAAAACTTCTACAAGTAATCGTCATAGACAACACAACATTTTTTCATCTAACAAACAACGTACATAAGTCTCGTGCACAAACACTCATCATAAATAAATATAATAAATACCTATAACAAATAATTATAAAACCAAAAGGTTATCAAAATAAAATATTATAAAGTTTTAATTGCAAGACTTTTATTTACCTGGTAATATCCCTATATACCCAAGGTTTGTTGACCCCTTAAACTATCACCCTCGAACCCGTAAAATCAGGTACTTTTATAAGAAAACGTGCTTTTTAGAAATGGGTACAGTTTTACGAGTATCTATTTTTAACAAATGACTCTTTTTAAAAAAGATACTTTTTTACGAAATGCATTTTTTTTAAATGTACTTTTTATAAAACCTTCTTTTTTTGTAATAAGTACTGTTTTTATAAAAGGCACTTTTTGTTAAAAATGTACTTGTTGACAAAAGATACTTTTCGATAAAGGGTACTTTTTTATAAAACGTATTTTTTTTTATAAATGGAACTTTTTTAATAAAGGGTACTTTTTTAATAAAGGGTATTTTTTTAATAAAAGGTCCTTTTTTATAAAAATTACTTTTTTAATAAAGGGTACTTCTATAATAAAAGGTACTTTTTTAATAAAAGGTTCTTTTTTAATAAACGTTTTTTTTATAAATATTTTTTTATAAAAGGAACTTTTTCAATAACAGGTACTTTTTTAAGATAATTGAATTTTTTATAAAAAGTACTTTATACAACGCAAATTTTTTAAGAAAATGTACTTGTTTACTAATGGTACTTTTCTATAAAAGTACTTTTCTATATAGATATTTTTTTATACAAGTATTTTTTTTTTATAAAAGAAGTTTTTTATAGAATTAGATTTTTTAAGGAATGGTGCTTTTATAAGAGGGGTACTTTTTAACAATCTTTTTTTAAGAAAGGGGTCTTTATTTTAAAACGCGTATTTTTTACGAAATGTATTTTATTTACAAAATTTACTTCTTTTTTAAAAGGTACTTTTTAATAAAAAGTACTTTTTTAAGAAAATTACTTTTTTATATCAGATACTTGTTTTTATATAATGAACTTTTTATTTTTAAATGGAAAATAATATTTTATTTAAAAGCTGCTTTTTTTTACAGGGTACTTTTGTTAAAAGTTATTTTTTATAGAAGGCACTTTTTCTGAAAAAGTTAGAAATACTATTCTATGTACGGTACTTTTTATAAAAAGTACTTTTTATAAAATTTACTTATTATATACTTTAAGAAATTGTGACATTTAATAAAAGGTACTTATATAAGAAAAGGTACATTTTTAAGTAAAGGTACTTGTTTAAAGAAAGTTTTTTTAAGAAAGGTAAATTTTTAGAAAAATTACTTTTTAAGGAAATAAACTTTTTAAAAAAAGTACTTTTTAAGAATCGATACTTTTTTGCGAAACCGTATTTTTGTGACAAAAGGGTAATTTTATAAGATGTGTTTTTCGTGGGAAAGGTATTTTTTGGGAACGAATTTTACACAGTTTTTTTTAGGAAAATTTACTTGTTTAAGGAAAGTATCCTAATTAAAAGTTTTTAAGAAAATCACTTTTTTAGGAAAAAATAATTTTTAAGAAAGGGCAATTTTTAAAGAAAAAGTACTCTTTTATTAAAAGGTTCTTATTTTGAAAAAAGTACTTTTTTATTTCAAGCTACTTTTAAAAAATCGTATTACAAAGGAAAACTATTTTTATTTAACCCATTTTGTACAGGCGTTGTGTTTTCGCAACACCAAATTTGGATGAGTATAAAAAGACTTTCAACTAACGGATTCGAATAATTTTTTCCTCTCAAGTTAATCTAGGGTTTTGCCATAACGACACTGACTCAAAGAAAGATGCACCTGTATTGTTAAAGCAAGTTCCTAAAGTATTAAAAACGTTCCAAAAAAATACTTGCGCAAAAATGTCCATATTTTCGAAAAAAGAATAAAGGTTTTTCATGTTGTTAATTTCAAAATAGATGTTGCGAAAACGCAACAGTGGCCAATTGCATGCAAATCTCTTTTAAGTTTTTTTGAATGAGTATTTTATTTTGTTTAGTTATGTTATGTTATGTTATGTGTTGGTTTGGGTTGGTTTTGTTGTTTTTATACCCTATACCACTATGTGGTGTGGGTATAATGACTTTGTGCTGCTGTTTGTAACAACCAAAAATATTTGACCTACACCCATCTTTAATTATACCGATCGAATCAGAATCACTATCTGATTCGATTTAACGATGTCCGTCCGTCCGTCAGTCCGTCCGTCTGTGTGTCCATGTAAAGTTTGTAATCAAACTGCAGGTCGCAAATATGAATATATTATGATGAAATTGGGCATTTAATCTTTTATCGGCCATGGGACGAACGCTGTTTAAATTGGTGAGAATCGGTCCATGTTCAGACTTAGCCCCCATACAAATGACCCCTATGAAATCACATATATTGTCATAAGATCCAAATTATCATACAAATCTTAGTCAAATTGGGTTTGTATGTTTATATTACATCCATTAATTAGTAGTCCAAAAATGATTCCTATTGGACAACTCTTAGTCATAGGCCCCATATAGAGCTGCTTCCCGATCTTCACTTAAATCTATCAAAAAAACAAAAAAATATTGCACTGATTCTTCTCAAATTTTGTTTGTATATATTTTTCGAAAATACAAGAGACTTTACCACACATGGTCAGGATCGGTCCATTTTTGGGCCTAGTCCCAATATAGATATAGCATCCGATATGAACTTTTTCATATCTGCAGCCGAAAAAATTAATAAAAATCCCACTCAAATTTGGTTTATGCTTATTTTCTATATCCAGTTCGTTGGGCCTGAGAGATAGGGTCTCTAAACGCATGGTATAGGGTATCGTATAGTCGGTCTAGACCGGCTATAATTTCCTAACTTGTTTGTTCTGGTTTGGTTTAGGATTGGTGTGTTCGCAAATTTTCATTCAAAAGTGGATGAATTGAAAGCACATCGATTTGAACTTTAACGGCCAGACGAAGCCTCTATCGCTCCACTTCAAAACAAAATCGTGGAATCGAGAGTAAGTCTAAATAGCACAACTCCCTATAATTTTTTATTTTTAAAACTAGCTGCTGTTACCCGGTCTTGCCCGGGATCCAAAGACCTTTGACTTGAAAAATGGTTCACTATGCTCACCAGACGCTGAGTACTTAGTGCCCAATGAACAAATTCCTTATAAAAAATGAACTTTCTCCCCAAAAATTTGTATGGGGTTGGGGAATTTGTTCATGATGACAAAATTCTCCAATGTTTACGTTTTTTGGGGTGTAAATTCAGTATTTATTTCAATTTAAAATTTTTTGATTTTTTAAATCAGTTGTTTTTTATAAGACGCTACAGCAGAAATGCTTCAAAAATAAGCTGCGAAACTACCTTAAGTTTTTTTTTAAGTTTATTTATTTTTTTAACACCAAATATAACGGAATCGTTTGCAAATTAGAGGAATCAGAACTTTTAAAAATTGAATTACTTCACTCTATAAGTGATCATCATTGAGCATAGACGTCAAATTTGTAGAAGTTTAAAAAATGGAAAATAGATGCGACGTTTAAAATTGTGCCGCAAGGTTGCTTTAAGCAACTGCTTATAGTATGTGTGTGGCCTATTTGGATCAACAGGTAATTACTGCACATACGTAGATCCAATTTATCATAAGACTTCAATTATCTGTGTTCCACGTCCGCGCGTTTGGCAGCCACACCCGTGCTGCCGCGCAGTTGTTGTGAACTTATTTTAATTGCCAAAATATATTTTTCAGATCATTCGGATTTTTTAGCTGAGATGTTTCCGTGAGCGCTTCGCGTCCGCGTCTGCGCGCCGCTTCTGCGCGTTTGGCAGCCACACCCGTGCTGCCACGCAGTTATCGTCAACTTATTTTAATCACCAAAATATATTTTTCAGATCATTCTGATATTTTAGCTGAGCTGTACTCCGCAAACGAGCCGCGCGTGCTTTCGCGCAGTTGTCGTCAATCGATTTTAATTGCCAAATTATATATAATTATATTAAGCTGTGTTCCGCGAGCGCGTCGCGTCCGCGCCCACGTGTTTAGCAGCCACACCCGTGCTGCCGCGCAGTTGTTGTCGGCTTATTTTAATTGCCAAAATATATTTTTCAGATCATTCCGATATTTTAGCTTAGCTGTGTTCCGTATGGGGAATTTTTTCATTTCTTTCGGGGACATTATTTTTAAATTTGGGGAATTTGTTCATCGTGAAGTGATTCCCCAATTTTTTGGGGAATAAGTTAATTTTTTTGGTAATTTATTCATTGGGGACTAAGTACTCGGCGCCTGTTTATCGATGCAACTAACTATGTTTATGCATGGTGTGTTTTAGTTATTCTAGAGCTTTGTGATATATAACATTTCTGGTTTTTCCCTCTGGTGCATATACGAAAATATTATACTCTGGAGCAGGCGACATAAAATTGTCTATGAGAAAAACCGTCGTTTAAGAAGTTTCAGATTCCCTGGATTCAGCATTTCTTAGATGCTGGATTTCTAGACGCACTTGAGTAGATTCAGGCATTTCCGCATCTCTTAACAAAGCTTGCTAAGCTGCATACCGCGAGCGCGTCGAAATGAATCTATTAAAAATAATACAGATTTTAAATGCGCATATTGCAGGCCAGATATTGAGATCAGTATGCAAATTTTCACTTAAATTAAAATAAAACAAAATTCATTGACTAAAAACATGAAAAAATTTAAGAACGAATTTGGGGAGTAAGTTCATTTTTTATTTTATTTAAAAAAAAATGGGGAATTTGTTAATTTCTTTTGGGGACCTTTTTTTAATTTGGGAAATTTTTTCATTGTAAAGTTATTCCCGTTTTAAAGAAATCCGTTGAAAAATAAAAATTTGTATACCGTACAAATATACCAAAAAACATAAAATGAACTGTGTAAAAAAGTGGGCGTAAAAGTAGGCGTGGCCAATAAGAATCATATGGTGATCCTTCCTGGAGTACAGAGATCGTGTGTACCAAATTTAAGAGAAATCCGTTGAAAAATAAAAATTTTTATAGCTGTCAAACAAACAAACAGAAAATGAATTTTATATATATAGATTGTAAAATCCAGGTGGAGAATCAAACTACTTGTTCTGTTTGTTGTGTGAATGGTAGTTTCACGAAACTGAAACGGTAAGATCAAGTCGCCTAAGAGGTGCCAATCCTAGCCACTGGCCGCCGCTCTCTCAAAAAGCACGAAGACGGTTAAAATAAATACAAAAAGTTATTCGTTACTCGCTGGCAGAACAATTCAGAAGTTACCGTTATTTCCGAAATTTGTTGCAGATTTTCCAGAAGTTTTTACTAACCGTTATTCAAAAGATATAAAAAAAGGGTGATTTTTGTTGGTATTCTATAGGCTCGGAGTTCACAGTATTATTTATTTCGGTTTTTGTTCACCAGCAATAGCTTATCAATGACTATAACAAACATATGGCTGGTGTAGATCTGCTCAATAAAGCTTGCCATTATGGACGAATGCATTCATAGCGCTACAGTAAATTTGGAGAATACACTGTCTTCTTGATAAAGCTGAAGGAACCGGAGCACTAGCTGGAAAATTACTGCTCTTGCAAGGAAAACCGGTGAGGAACAGCCTGTAGGGGCTCATGATGTCCATGAGCACGTTATTTAAAAAACTCCGGACAATAAATGGAAAAGATGCAGTGAATGCCATTCACAAAGGGTTTACCAATGTAAGAAATGTAAATAAAAATGTTAAATAACCAAAAATAAACCAAAATTAAAGTTTATAATACCAAAAAAAACAACATGTTCCTTAACTTATTCTACTAAAAAATTCATTTGATTATATATAATAAAGAATGTAAGAATCTTTAATTATACCGATCGAATCAGAATCACTATCAGAATCACTGTCTGATTCGATTTAACGATGTCCGTCCGTCCGTCCGTCCATCTGTGTGTCCATGTAAAGCTTGTAATCAAAATGCAGGTCGCAAATATGAATATATTTTGATGAAATTTGGTATTTGATCTTCTATCGGCCATGGGATGAACTCTATTGAAATTGGTGAGAATCGGTCCATGTTCAGACCTAGCCCCCATACAAATGACCCCTATGAAATCAACATATATTGCCATAAGATCCAAATTATCATACAAATCTGTCAAATTGGGTTTCTATGTATATATTACATCCATTAATCAGTTGTCCAAAATCTCACTCAAATTTGGTTTATGCTTATTTTCTATATCCAGTTAGTTGGGCCTGAGAGATAGGGTCTCTAAACGCATGGTATAGGGTATCGTATAGTCGGTCTAGACCGACTATAATTTTCTTACTTGTTTATTATATATATGTTTATTTGCACAAAATTTGATTAAATTACATTTAGTTTGGCCTCAGCGCCTTTAAGGCCTTATTGAGGCAAGTTGGCAAGATAATATTTACATATGTATGTACAAATAAAGAAAATATAGTATTACATAATGGAATAAAATTTATATTTAAAATTTAAAATTATTTTTATAAAAACTTTACTTTGGGAGAAAGTACATCAGAAAAATAAAAGGTTTACATCAGAAGCGCTTAGTACTTAGTTGAATGTATTTCATTTATAGTTTCTCCATCCACATATACCGAAAAATTGTTGTCATGATGCAATGACTGTGGTCTAAAGCGAATAAGTTTTGTTTTCTTCGAGTTCAGCACTAAACGACTTGACTTTGCGCATCTCTTTCAATGTAAGTTTTCAAAACTAAGTCATACCTGTAAGGATACAATAAGCATACGTCATCCGCAAACATATATAATTGACCAGTTAAACCAAGATTTTTTAAGTCATTCAAATTTCAATTGAAATTGAAATTTACCCTGAGGGACTCCATATTTCACAGAACGAATGAGACTTCTAGAGTTATTTATTTGAACATATTGCTTCCTGTTGGAAAAGTAACTTTGGAACAGATCAAGTTCACGGGCTTGGATACCGTAAAATAGTAATTTTGCAATAAAATTTTATGATCGACCAGATCAAACGCCTTTGCAAAATCGAAAAAGATTCCAGCAATGCCGACAAATCCTTCATCTAATCCATTAGAAACAAATTTAACAATATTTAACACAGCGTCTTCAGTACAACAACCTCTTCGAAAACCAAATTGATACATATATAAAAGTTTATTCTCTTCCAAGAAGTGTAAGGGTCTATCATGCAGCAGTTTTTCAAAAATTTTGTCAATTGTAGAAAGAACAGATATAGGATATTTTCCAACTTGAGTTGCATTAATTTCCTTTGGTATAGGAACTATTTTATGTGTTTTCAATATATCCGGGTATATTGAAGTATTAATCATCTTATTGAAAATATCCACTAATATTGACATAATTTCATCTTTACACTCCTTGACATATTTAGGTGATATATTGTCATTACCAGGACTTTTGTTGAACTTCATGTTCAATATTACTTCAGAAATATCATTCATATTTACATTATTTAAAGAAAAATGGTATTGTAGTTGTGAAAGTGTACGGAGCTAGTTAAACGAGTCACCAGGGCAGATTTCAATTTGTTGCTTAAGATCCTCTATAGTATTAAGAAAGAAGTTATTGAAACAGTTTACATTAATTTCATCATCCAAAATTCTTTATATTTTTTCTTTTTGATCTACCAGGAGTATTATTTATGAAATGCCAACTCTTTTTGGGATCATTTCCCATCTTAGCTAAGTTTTCAATGTAATAGTTATCTCTACATTTTTTATTTGCAACTTTAATAACTTTACTTATTCCTTTTAATGATTCCTCAATATTCTGCTTATTTCTAGTTTTTCTTCTTTTCTTTGACAACTTTTCTTTTAATGGTATTAATTCCTGAAGATTTTGGTTAATCCATGGTGAAATTTCAAATCTTAATTGTTTTTCCCTTTGTGACGATAGTCGAGTGTTTTATAGCAGCTTCCATGCAGGTAATCAACGCAATTGACAGATATGAAACATTTAATGATAAAAAATTTGTTGGCAAATTACTTTGCAAATACTGCAATAAAAACTAAAGTTGAAAACCCGACAAATTGTTATAAATTCTTAAGGCAATTAAGGCATCGTAGGCCTTGAACGTTGTGCAAATGAATTACTACAACAACATTTAGGTATTCTTTTAATTTCAAAATAATCTGATATCAAGCATTTTTTTTGCTGCTCTAATTCAACTCAGTTTTTTTAGCTCAGTTATATTAAAAAAAATAAAATTGTTAAAGCAAAATCTTGTAAACAAGACTTTCTTCTTTTTCATTTCACTGGATTTCGAGAAAAATTATATATTTTGTAATTTATTAAAGTTATGGATTAGATTTTGTTTTCACTTTTCAGATCAATTTTATCACAATACTTACACCACATGATACAAATGTTCAATGCTATAAATTAAGGAAAAATTAAATCTAAACTGTGATTTGAATTTTTTCTAAACAGAATAGCGAAATACTAGACATTTGTGAAAAGATTTAGATGCAGTTTGTTGATAACATTTTACTATTTGTAAAAAACAATATTCTAAAATTAAAACTTTAGTACTCTAGTGACTCCTTTATGAAAATCGATCATTGAATGAAGTTTTTAACTTTCCCATGGTAAACGAAGCGCCCAGCTTTGCAATACATTAAGCTATTTTACTGACTTTAAGGATTATAAGTAGTCATTGGCATTGATTTTATGAGGAAAATTTAAAAATTTATATTCAGTAATGATGATTGCGAGTAAATTTTATGCCTGTCTGGCTAATTGAATTTTTTCTAATTACAAAACCAATAAATTTAGTCTTTTTTGGTATTTTAATTTGACTTATCCATTTAAAATTCTTTTCCAGTTAATTATATTTTCTAGACGGTTTTTGGAGAAAAAAAAAACTAAGGCCAAAAGATATAATTAAAAAAAACCAGTCTGTTAAATTAAAATAACAAGGGTTTGTTTTTATTTCATTCTTTTAAAAAAAAAGTGAATGATGCAGTAAATATTTAAGAACTTAAAGAAAATAAAAAGGTCTTTTAATTTATGTTAACCATAAAAACGTGTCTCAAAGAATGGCTGGCTAAGTGTTATTTTTACTGTACTTTTTTTGCTCATTTAACTGATTGATGTTTTGGCATTAAGCCTAAAAGCATGCTATATAATATTAAGCATGAACGAAAAATCTTAATATTGCAGAAAAGTGTTAAAGTATGACTAAAAATTAAATTATATAGAAGCATTAAACAGAAAGCAATGACTAGAATGTTGGCCTTGTGGTTGTTATTGTTATATTGATGGCCAGAGCTTTATTAAAAAATAGACGCAATGCCTTAACATATGCTTTATAAGTGTAGTAAACATAATATGATATACTTATATATATGTAATTTTTAACAGCCTGCTCCTCAGGATATATCTCAATGATTATGTCTATTTCTTTTCGTACTTGTATTGTTTATTAAAAAGAAGATATTTCATTTTAATGTTTTCTCTTATTCATATGTTATTCTTTTTTTTTTTGAAGCATAATTCTCGGCTGTTTGGCTAAAGAGATTATTAATGAACTGTGAAAATTATTTATGACTTAATAAATTATAGGGAAATAGAGCCAAACCAATTTGTTATACCAAGACATTTTAAGGTATATGAATATATACGAGATAAAATAAAAAATCGAGCCAATTTTAAGGCGAAATTCCTTTTTTTTTTTTAATTTAACAACAGTTTATATTTTTGTAGAGCACGAGAAAAGCCAATTTATTTGTTCGATCTAAAACTAATAAATTTTAAAATTTTTGATATTTAAAGTTTATATTAATATTATAGATAACGTTACCGAAACTAATTTCACTGTAAAATTCTTAACCTCTGATACAATATATTGGAAAGAGTACAGAAATATTTTGTTAAAAAAATTAAAAAACCTTGAGAAATTATTTCAAAAGTGACATTTTATAAAATTTAACAAAACAACAATCTTTTTTTAACCATTTTTATACCCTATACTACTATGTGGTCAGGGTATAATGACTGTGCTGATATTTGTAACTAAAAGAAACATTTGACCTTGATCCATCTTTTGTTATACCGATCGACCCAGAATCGCTTTCTGATTAGATTTAGCGACGTCCGTCCGTCTGTATGTCCATGTAAACCTTGGAATCAAACTACAGGTAGCAAATATGAATATTTTTGATGAAATTTATTATATAAGCTTTCATCGGCCAAAGGATGAACGCTGTTGAAATTGGTGAAAATCGTTACATGTTCAGATCTAGTCTCCTACGAGATCGACTTAAATTGTCATAATATTCAAATTATCATATAGATCTCGGTCAAATTGGGTTTGTGCATGTTATTAAATTCATTTATCAGTAGTCCAAAAATAAACCCTATAGGACAATTCCTATTCATAGCCCCCATATAGAGCTGATTCCCGATCTTCACTTAAAGATCGGGAATGTACAGAATTTTCTCAAATTTGGTTTGTACATATAAATAAAAATATAGCATCCGGTATGAATTTTTTCATATCCGAAGGCAAAGAAATTAATAACAATGCCTCAAATTTGGGTTATGCTTATTTGCTCTATCTAATTAGTTGGATTTAGGAGATATAGTCTATAAACGCATGGTATAGTTGGTCTAGATCGACTTAAATTTTTTAATTATACAAATTTTGATGGACAATTATCATGACATAAAAACAAAAATTTTCTTTTAAGCTAAACGTTTTAGTTTTTTCGATACATTTGCGCTTGGAGTGATTGTTTTTTTAAGATATTGTTTTTCAACGTGATTAATTGAAGTAAAAGAAGAAAAGCAAGATAGAATATTAAATTAGGCTACGCCGAAACTTTGATACTCTACACTTGGGTTTTAATTACAAGCAGACAGACAGACATATAGATGGACAAACGAACGGGCGGACAGACGGACATCACTTTTGTTTTTGTTTTTATATTGATTTAAGTGAAGATTGGGAATCAGTTTTATATGGGGCTATGAATAGGAATTGTCATATGGCTGTTATTTTTAGACTATTGATAAATGAATGTAATAACATATACAAACACAATTTGACCGAGATCTATATGATAATTCTGTTATTATGGCAATTTAAGTCGATCTCATAGGGGTCATTTGTGTAGGGACTAGGTCTGAACATGCAGCGATTTTCACCAATTTCAATAGCGTTCATTCTGTGGCCGGTGAAAGCTTATATACTAAATTTCATCAAAATATATTCATATTTACGACCGGTAGTTTGATTACAAGGTTTACATGGACACAGACGGACGGACGCACGGACAACGCTAAATCGACTCAGAAAGTGATTCTGAGAAAGTGATTCTGAGTCGACCGGTAAAATAGTGTAACTACCAAATATTTTTAGTAGTTACAAACATTAGCACAAAGTCGTTACACCCTGACCACATAGTGGTACAGGGTATAAAAATATATTAGACAACAATCAGATGTGTAAGAATGTAATAAAAACATCTTAGTTGTTAGTAAATAGTAAATAATTAATTTTTTTTCGTAAAAAAAATGCATTTTCTTTCAACCGGCAACTAGGTAATCAACCATGCACAGCATTCCTTAAATTTTGTTTTTCAAACACTACATAAATAGGTCGTTGCATTGTGAGCTCTTTTGGGCTGCTTAATAATTTATATTACACTAAAATGCCCTCTCAGAGTATATAAGGTGTTTTAAAAATTGACCTTGTTGATGTGGCAACCTTGTTGGCCATAAAAACTAAGAGAGAAAATAAAATGAATGAGATTAAGGAAAAAGAGGGTTGTAAAAAACGGAGAGCTATAATTGGAAAATTCATGCTTAAGAGAAAGTACAGAGCTAAAATGTGAAAATGAAATGGTAAGAGATATAAAATCCAATGCCACTTATATGTGGTCGTCGTTGTAAAAAAAACTATATAAACGACAGTATAGGGTTATTTTTAAAGAGTACATTGACATTTGTAAATGGTGGTAAAAATTCCCAATATATTATCAGTGATTTGTTTAAATCCCATTAAAATCAGCCACTTCAATAGTTGACATAAGCTAACATCATAAAAATAGGCAACTAACATTTATCAAAATAAATCTCTTTAAATAGGCATTGCGTTTCTTGCATGCACACGTCTAAAATTTTAAATGCTAAACCAACAAAAATAATGTAAACAAAATAAGAATCATTTCAATATTCTTTCTTAAGAAGGTTGTGGGTTTTTCATTTTAGTAGACATTTCTGCTGGCCTATGGGTTCTAGCTCAAATAATAGTCAAGTACCATAAAGTTGTATGGACCATATATTATATAGTTCTTGCAACAGTATGAAATAGAATGGAAATATTTTGATAGTGATATAAAAAACTTGAGTTAATGATGAAATTAAATAAAATTTTTTGCATGTTTTTGGTGAAACATGTTGCTGTTGAACAAGTGCATATATATAAAGATATTGTTCGGCAACAATGTATAAAAGTTGCTGTACGATAAAACTGTCCAACAATACGATAAGCAAAATATGTGAAGATTATAAAAAGAACTGTTATATAAATTTTACTATGAATTTTGTTTATTTTTTTTTTATTTTTGTCAGCTGTGGATATGATTTTTTTTTATTATTAGTAATGTGATGAAAAAAAAAATAATTTTTAATAACATGATGAAAAAAATTTTTGTTTCAAAGACTTGACTAGGATTTGAACATGGGCGAAGAAGTTGTAGCGCTAGCGCTCTACACACTCGCTACCAAAATGTTTGAGGGCGCCTTGCTAGTACATTATATGTTCTTGTTTTCTTTATTTTTTTTTTCATCACATTACTGGTTATAAAAAAAAATCATATCCACTGTTAAAAAAAAAAATAAAAAAGACATACAAAAATATAATTTTCTGATCAGTTGACGGTTGACGCATATACTTGGATGAGCCTGGAGGTCATTTACAGTCTGTCTTCAAAAAGAATTCGTTATATAAAATTTAATTGCATTTTCTATACAATTAAAGAAAAATAATTGAAATATATTGATTAAAAAAAAGTTATTTCAATTTATTAATGTAGAACAATTGGTGCGCCACCCTGTATTTCGAATCTTTTATCAACATTTTGAACTGGTAATTTTTTTTAAAGCAATATTTTTGTATTCATATTCGTTTGTTAGTTTTTCTGTATTTTTGCTTGAATTTCCTTTCACTATCTTAAAAGCTGCCTAACAAAGTTTAGCCAAAGAAGTGGCCAACCAAATGCAAAAAATCAGAACTATATTATAAAGCAAATGCCATAAAAGTTTCCAATTTTCAACTATAAACGAGTGAACAAACAAAACTATTCCGGCAGCATTATTCTTATTTGATTGTGAAAAATGTGACTGACAACTTGAGTTAGATTTCACAAACAGAAACTAGAATATTTTTTTTAGTTTGTACAAAGTTATGAGAAGATTTTCTATTTACTGAAATGTTATTTTTTTTATTTGATTATTTAAATGTTTGACAGTAATAAATGAATGTTAGCAAATGCTGGAATTTATGATTAAAATATTTTGAAGTGTCTGCTCTTTTATTTGATTTAAAAAATGCCATTAAATATTACTTCCATTTGACAATGATAGCAAATTCATATTAAGCCTGAAATTCTATGTGAATATATACATACATACATTGTTGTTTAATTTCTTTCGGCTAAATCCTAAGAGCAGTGATTTTAACCCTTAATCAAATATATGTATGACGTTGAAATTATGCCACATACTTTTTTACTTGATTAAATTTCGAAACAAAAAGGTATTTGTAAATATTTGCCTTTTTTGTTTGGCAAAAAGTGCGGTTTCAATTTCTTGATCACACATCATTCATTTTTATGATTTAAGAATTTGGAACAGATTTTTATTTTAAATTCCTACCACATTTTAAATTAATAAACACTCAGGAGATGCCCCTAAAAATGCAGTGCATTGTGTTGATTTCTGGAAAAAAGTTACGCGAAGGAGAAGAGAGGGAGTAGTGTTTGTGGATATTTGACTTAAATTTTATTAGATTATAACTCTCACGAAAGACCTCTGCGGGGAGTTTATTCCATATACGGCTTGTTCGACTGATAAACGAATTCTCTCTGTAATGCGTTGTGCGGTCAACTGGAAAATAGACTACTAACGGATGTGGTTTACTAGAGAAGTGGGTAGAGCGAACCGAAACTCGGTCACTTGGAATAAGTTCGCTAATCTCAGAAGAACATTTCCCATGGGAATATCTATACAGAAAATTTTTCTTAAAAGTTTTTGAAATTATTTTTAAAAGTACCTTTTTCTGAAACAAGTACTTTTCTAAAAGAAAGTACTTAAAAAAGCACTTTTCTTAAAAAAGTACTTTTCCTCAATAAAATACATTTTCTTAAAATAATATTAGAAAAAAATAACTATTTCATCATAAAAAAAGTAAAATTTCTTAAAAATTACCTTTTCTTAAATAAGTATTTTTTTCTTAAAAACTTTTCTTTTTAAAGCTATTTTTTTACAGTAACTTTTTTTTTTAAAATATATTACACTATTCTAAAAAAATATTTTGTTCACAAAAGCCACTTTTTTAAAAATAAACTTTCCTTAACAAAGTACTTATCTTCAAAAAGTACATTTTCCACAAAAAATACCTTTTCTTAAAAAAGTAACTTTTCTTGAAAAGTAGCTCTTATTAAAAATGTACCTTTTCCTAAAAAAACAATTAAAAAAAGTAATTTTTTCAAAAAAGAACTTTCCTCGAAAAGGTACCTTTCTTAAAAATTTTCCTCTCATTAGAAAGTTTTATTTTCTTAAAAAAGTAACTTTTCTCGAAAAAGTACATTTATTTTTTATTTATTAATTTATTTATTTAAATTTGGTATCCTGTTCAACAAGACATGAAATCTTCAAAACAGAGCAGTTTTAAATATGTTATTTGGAGTTTGATTTACAATACAACTTAAAATTACTGTGACAATATAAAATATTAATAATAAAAAAACAATATTGATCTATATACAAATAATAAATATTTATAAGTGGCAAATTGAATTTAAAAAACAAATAAAAAGTATATAGTAAAAAATTTTCATTATATATTTGTTAACAGCAAGTTAGTATATGTGTATTGTAAAAAAAATAAAAATTTTCTAAATGTATTGTTGTAAAATTTTCTTTTTGAAAAATGAGCCGTTGCTGATTCTTTTGATTGTAGAAGGTGAACCATTCCAAAGACGTGCTTCATGTATTACATAAATACTTTTTCTTAAAAAACTACCTTTTCTTAAAAAGTAAATTTTCTTAAAAAAGTTTTTTTTCTTAAAAAAAATTAACCTTTCATTAAAAAGTAGCTGATTTAAAAATTACTGATTCATAAAGAGATACATTTTCTTAGAAAGATATCATAAAAAATAAATTAAAAAATTACTTATTCCTAAAAACTTAGCTTTTCTAGAAGCAGCATATTGTCCTAAGAAAGTTTATTTTTTTGAAAAACACCTTCATGTTAAAAAGTACCTTTTTAATAAAAAAAAGCACCTTTATGTCAAAAAAGTAACTTTTCTTAAAAAAGTAGCTTTTCTTAAAAAACTGCCATTTCTTAATAAAGGGCCTTATTTTAAAAACTACCTTTACTTTAAGAAATATATTTTTTTAACAATGTACATTTTCTTAAAAAAGTAACTTTTATTGAAAAGTACCTTATTTTAAAACAGTAGTCATTTTTTTAAAGTACGTTTTCGTAAAAAAGTACCTTCTCTTAAGAAAGTACCCTTTTTAAAAGTACATTTTCTTAAAAATGTAACTTTTCTTAAAAAAATACCTTTTCATAAAGAGTACATTTTCTTAAAAAAGTTATTTTTCAGAAAAGTGTCTTTTGGTTAAAAAAGTACCTTTTTGTTGAAAAAGTAGCCTTTATTAAATAAGAAGTTTTTGTTAAATAGTACCATTTCTTACTAAGTATTTTTTCTTGAAATAGTATCTTCTCTTATCTTTTCTTTAAATAAATACCTTTTCTTAAATAAGTACTTCTTTTAAAAGTATCTCTTCTTATGCAAGTCACTTTTCCTAAAAAGTGTCTTTTCTTAAGAAAGTAAGTTTTCCAAAAAAAGTACGTGTTCTTAAAAAAGTACCTGTTCCTTAAAATGTAAATTTTCTTAAAAATGTAAATTTATTAAACACCTTTTTTAAAAAGTAACTTTTCTTGAAAAAGTTCCTTTCTTCAAAACATGCATTATCTAAATAAGTACCATATCTTTAAAAAGTACCTTTTTTTATAAAAAAAAGTAAACTTTCTTAATTTCCCTTAAAATAGTATTATTCCTAAGAGAGTATATTTCCTTAAATAATCAACTTATCTTAAAACGGTACTAAACAATGCTTCTTTACATAAGAATAGCTTGTCTTAGAAAAGTATTTTTCTTAAGTAGATATATTTTTTTAAAGGTACCTTATTTTAATTAAGCATCATATTTTAAAAAGTGTCTTTTCTTTAAAATTAAAAATTCCTAGAAAAGCACTTTTACTTCAATTCCATATCGAATTTTTCAAAAAGTACTTTTTCTTCAAAAAGTACGGTTTCTTAAAAATGTCCTTTTTCTTAAAATGTACCTTTTCTTAAGAAAGTACTTTTACTTGAAAAGTACTTTTGTTACAGAGTAATTTTTCTTGAAAAATATCTCTTCTTAAAAAATTTAATTTAATTAGAAGTACCGTTTCTTAAATAAGTACCGACCTATCCGTTTTACAATAACTATTAAAATAATATTTTTTAAAGAAGTTGTCAGTAAATTTATGAGGAACAAGTGCTGCGACTTTCGGGACATTTTTTGTAAAAAAAATTTAACAAGTTTTTCTTTGATAGAAAAGTTTTCCTAGCAGAATAATCTGAATCTGGTTAAACATTTTTTGTATAGAAATATTTTTTGATGAAATTTTGTTCCATATTAAAAATTTCGCTGATTCTTGTCTATTATTATTTCTAAGAGAATAAATTTCAGATAAAATTCTGACATTTTTCTGCATATAAGATTTATATGATTCAATTTAAAAATTTACAAACTTAGCTATTAAAAAAAATTACAACTTGAAAAAAGCAAACCTCTGAGTAAAATAAAAAAACACAACCGACTACAATATTTGTTAACCTACACAGAAATTACATAATTTATTGAAAACCAAATTGAAATTAATTAAAAAACTCATTGACGAAAATTTTACGCTCTCTGTAAACAACCATTTTAGGGAAAAATTATCCAAAATGGATCCTAAGAATTCAGCAAATATATTTAATGAAGTTAAAAAACAATTTAGACCAGTCAAATCGCTAAATATTGATATATTAAAAATTGATCAAGATGAAGTAAGTTTGCTTAGAAATGCTGGAATGACCTCAGAAGATTTGGAAAAAGAAGAAAATACTTATAAATTCATAATAAGAGACCATGATAAAATATTAATATAATTGGCACTTTTTTGGAATCAGTTCATTCTTTTAGAGATATAGATACTGATAATTACTTAAACATTGATGTTGCTAACTGTTTCTCCAGATTCTTGGAAACAAAAAATGAGTATGAAAGTAATCAATCAACCCTTACTACGTTTTCTGAAATAATAAAAGCCAATGACTTAAATGTTTTTCTCGCAGAAGATTATTTTATAACAAAAGAATCTATTTATTATATATTTCATAATTTAAGAAAAAAAAAAATTTCATCAGGTTTAGATAATATTCCAAATATAATATTGAAAAATATACCACAACAAATTATTCTTGAATACTGTACACTTTTTAATAATATGCTCAATAATTCATATTTTCCTCGTGCATGGAAGATCGCGAAAGTCGTTATATTGCCCAAAAAGGATAAGGATACTAGTAATCTGAAAAACCTCCGCGCAATAAGTTTATTACCCGATATTAGTAAAGTCTTTGAAATGTGCATTAACGACAATATAATACAATTTTGCAAAAAAAAAATAAATTATTAATGATAAGCAATTCGGATTTAAATACAGACATTTAACTATGCATGCGATAAATCTATTAACTTCCAATATTTACTGGACTTGGAACAAATCCTGTACAGGAGCTTGTCTGAAAGGTTTTGAGAAAGCTTTTGATAGTATATGGATTCCAGGCTTAATATATAAATTAATAAAGTATAAATTTCCTTATCATCTTTTAATAAGTACAAGGCAATTAATTATAATTAATGGATTATAGCAAGGAACGGTAAATTCCCCTATTCTATTCAATTTATTATTCCTTGATCTTTTGGAACAAATCGATAATATAATTGGATTTGCCGATGATATTATTATATATCATTCAGATAACAAAATTCTGGATATCAATGAAAAATTGCAAAATTACTTTAATATTATAGAAAAATATGCCTTTAACTGGAAAAAGAAAATAAATATTAGTAAATGCGAAACTATACTTTTTCGACCCCAGTGGGAAAATGTAATTATAATATTAGAAAGTACTGGAACGATTTTGGAATAAAATCCAATTCCAATATTAATATTCCAAACAAGCCAATTGTCAAATACTTGGGTATTAATCTGGATAAGTTTTTATATTTTAATAAGCATATTAATTTACAACTAATTAAGGCGAAAAATGCATTTTTTATGTACAGAAAGCTATTCTTTTCAAAACATATTAATTCTACGGTTAAGGTTTTATTATATCAATCCTTAATTAGACCAATCTTAACCTACGGGTGCCAAATATGGTTTAATTTATATGGAGAAAATGCGAATTTTCGAAAGGAAATGTCTAAGAGCATGTACTTCGTTGTTTAGATCACCAAATAGTGATTTCAAGAAATATGTATCAAACAAGAATTTGTATCAGGCCACAAAGGCAAGTAGAATCGACAATTTTATTATTCATTTAATAAGAAATCACATTTTAAAAAGCTTAGATTGCATAGAAAATAACCTAATTATGGCTCCATATTATGTAAGTGGGGAATATATATATAAAACACTACACAATGGACATGTTCCACCCTAAGGCTTTTTATACCTTGACAATCAAGGATTTATCCAAAATGAATTCGGCATTCTTATATTCTATCACATATGTAGACAAGCCACTGAAAAAGCGATACATTGCAATCAAATTACTACAGAAAACAAAAGATTTGACACAAGTGTATACTTTAAAGGCAGAAACATGTTTCCAAACATAAACACAAAAAAATACTGGTGGTTGACCTAAATGTTAGGTACAACATATTCGTTTTGTTTTTTTATTTTCTTAACTACCTCTTATTTTATTTTTCACAAATATGAAAGCATTTTTTTTTCTCACAGTTTTTCTTTACATTAATTATATACATTTACCCAATATCAATAAAAATTATATTAATTTCACAAAGAGAATATCCATTTTATAAATGTTAAATATACTTGAGAGCCCGATTAAGGGACAGTGTATATTAAGTTATATTAACTCCAGTTTGTTTATTTATAGTTGAATTATAATAAATTTTGTTAAATAAACGTTAAAAAAAATTATATGATTCCGGTCAAATATTTCTCAGATTGTGGCAGATTTTTTTTAGAATAAAAAAAATTATCTGAATGTGGCTGGCATTTTTACCTATAGAAGAAATTTAGAAAAATATTAAAAAATTCTATAATTCGGTCATATACATAGTTTTAGTGTAGAAAAATAGCTGATTTTTTGTATTGTTTTCTTCAGAAAATTTATTTGAATCTTTGCATAAATTTTTTTCAAGAAAATTTATCTGATTATTTTCGTATCTCTTTGTATATCGAAAATTTATCTAGTTCTGATTAGATGTTATGCTATTCTTGTTGGTTATGTATACCTATTAGCATATTTGTTACTCTTTTCACAAACAGTTCTGTATGGAAACTTCATAACATAATGATAAGACACTGTTCCTTATACAAAATTAAATTATAAGTTTGTCTTAGAAATTTTCATCAGTAAAATTATTTTTGAAGACTGATAAGGGGTGTTTCTGAACAGTATTATTGTGCGATTCTTTTCAAACATTTTTCTACAATTTTCTGCCTTTTGGGCAGATTTTAGTCTTAGATATACATACTGCAACGAAAAATGTTCTGATTTTTGTCAGAACTTCTAGCAAATTAAATGTTGATATCAAACATTTTGCCCTCTTAAAGTATGCTATATTCAGCTAACTTTTCAAAACCTTTTACTCAACACTGTTTGCATTCTATTTTGTGTGATGCATCTCTAAATGCGCAACAAATTGCTTTTCATATAATTCGTATAAGTGGACAACAAATTTTTATAATCAAAATTTTCATTCAACTTTACAGTAATATTTTTGTAAACACTTAGAGAATTCATAAGGTGTACTAAAGTTGTATTTTGTTAAGAAATACAAGACGTCAAATAGTACATATGTGAACAACCTGTCGTATATTCGTTTACTACAATTTGAAAAAATTTTAATAAAAGCAAAATAATTGTTCTTTTACACAAAAACTTACCTGAATATTTTTATTTCTTTCCATTTTTATTTATTTCTACCATTTTGCCTCAATATTTACAAGAAAACTACAAAAACATTTGGAATATACAACAAGAGCTGACTGAATAGTAAACAAGAACAGCTGATCACATAGTACACTGCAAAACATACCTGTTAACGCTGTATTGTCGTATAATTTTTTGTATGGAAAATATCAACAACAATTATATAACTGCTGTATAATTTTAGCACATACGACACATACAACAGTTAGGACACCCTTGTGAATACCCTAACTATTCTCATTCTAATTCAAATGGTGCATTTAAAATTATTGTACTCGTAAAAGTAGGCAACATATTTTTCCACTTTAAATACTTAGCCAACTTTACAAAGTTATTTTTACTGACATCACATTCGTCATATATTGTATGGTATATTTTTAAGTATGTAAACTTTTTTTATTCAAATAACTCCTAGAAGTAGGCAACGCAGTTTTCAATTTTAAATCTCTAGTTAGCTTTACAAGTTTAGATGAAGGCAACATATTCTTGTATTCAACATCTTCAGTTAGCTTTAGTTAACTACTTAAAGTATACTGTTTTTGTTCTAATGGTGCATATTTAAGTATGCTTATCAATCCTAAAAGTAGCCTACATATATTTGTATTCCAAATCATCACTTTACTGTACAAAGCCAGTTTTGCAAACATTATTTGTATTCCAGTTTGAATGATAAATATATAAGTAGTCTATAAATTTTTTAAATTTATCAATCCTAGAAGTTGGTTTACTTCAACTTTTTTCTTTAACTTCAATTAAAAACTGAACTTGAACTTGAGAAGAAATCTTTAGCCTTAAAATATATTATGTACCTTGAAATTTTATTTTTCCTAATAAAATTTATATAATGTAATCAGCATTACTGATTTAAAATTTGTTACAAATTAAGCCTAAGATTAGGCTAGGCTAGAAAAGCTCACTTAAATGTTTAGTGTTTATGTCAGATAATAAAGTCTTATTGTTAGACAAAATAAGAAATATATATATATATATATATATACATACATACATATGCTTTTTGCTGCCCCTTAAGGTATGCACCATATATATTTTTTTAAAATGCGGCCTTGTAGGCTAGATATTCATGAAATTTATTTTATTTCGTTGTTTTGTAAAACAGATTTACAAATTGATTTCGTTTTCAATACATTCAACGCCCTTGAACCCTTAAAACAATGTGATATTTTTCTAATATGAGCCTTAACGTATGCTAAGAATATTTTTGCTACATTTTTTTTGTTGTATATTTATTTCATTCTTATATATTTATTATTGCAAATGTCTGTCGGGCGGTTTTATCTTATTTTCGAAAGTCAAATACTCATTTACATATATTTTCACGTAAAGCCTTATAAAAGGATTTTGCTGTATGACTTTGAATGTTGAGTAAAATAAATAAGAAAGCGTTAGTGTAAGCCTTTATATTTATAGAACTATTAAGCTCAAAAGTAGGCTTTAAATCTTGTTTAAGTGATTAAATTGCTTTCTAATTTTTTAAAACATTTTTTCTGTTATATGTTTATTAATAAAAGAATTTGTTGTTATTTACTTTGCTTCCCTTTGCTTATCGTATAAATAAACAAAACATAAACAAGTTTATGCAAAAGAAGAAACACATACCAAAATAAAATAACCATAATTCTTCCATTTCCGTTACGTCTCTGTGTCTCTTACGTTTATCAAAGGTTAAGTGTTTTGTAAACACTATTTTATATAAAAAAAAAAAATTAAATTGTAAATACGACTAACAACTACAAGCACAACAATAAGTTTCTAGCTGTAAAATGAAAATTTAATTTATAGTTCAAGTTGCTGTCGTTTTCTGGTATCTCGAATAATTTTTTTTTTAATATTTTCTGAAACTTTTAACGTTCAAAGACTTGCTTACTTTGGCATTATTTAGCAACACTACATTTGTTTTACAAGAAGGAAAAGTTGTTTAACAAGAATAAGAAGAAGTAGGAGAAGTAAAGAAGCAAAACATTTTGGTACAGTCGTATAAACACAACAGATTAGTTTGCTAAGCAATTAATATTGCAATTTTGGTTTTTTTTATACTCTTTCCAACCAAATACTAAATAGTTGAAAATATTTACAAAAGCGTACTTTTTCTGCAGAAGCACCGAGTGTACAAAGAGCGAAAATAAATTTTAAATGTACTGAATTAGTAGGAAATAAAAACAACATGTTTGGTAAATTTATGGAGGAGTTAAATTACATTACAGCTGTACTGCTATATGCTTAAAGGTGGACACTAATGGAGAATTTGTTAAGAATTAATAATGAGTTTTTGTTGGAGAAATTTTCTCTACTACTTCATGAAATATAATAAGAATAATTAAGAAGTATAAGTATGAATAAAGAAACTCAAAAAGAGCACTCAAGTTTTTAATTTAAAAAACAGCTTTAGTTTGTTAATACTACTTTTTTTTCTGTAAAAATACAACTTACACAAAAGTTTAAAATACATTTTAAAGAAAACTTTAATTCTTACAGTTTTTGTTATGCAAGACACGAAATTTTTTATCTTTATTTAGAAATAATAAAAATAAGTAAATATTAATAAAAAGAGCCTCGTTTTTAAATTAAAACTCCAGCGTGAGGTAGACTTATCATTTCAATTTTTGTTTCTTAAATACATTTTCAATTTTAACAAATGTTGTTGTTACTTTCAGTTTTGAGAAACTTCTTTTAGTTTTTATTAATCACTGGTATGCCCTATCGTGCTTCGCTACGACTTACCTAGATTTATTGAGATGTATGTTCTAATAACACTGCAAAATAGCATTTTTGGAACATAATAGCGACCCTATAATTCTGAAAGGACATGTTGTTTTGTAGAATAAACTTATAGTCCAGCTAGTCTGAGTTTTTTATTTACAGTGGGTTAAGGTTTTCATTTTTTGGTCGTAGGGAGCATTATAGTAAATGAAAAAATGCCGTAAGTTGATGTCTGAGAGAATTGTTATTGTCAGAGTTATATCGTGGAATTTTATGTGGATAATTTTTGTGGAAGATCTTAAAACTCTAGCTCATTTCTTTTGGAAACAACTGTAGCTTACACACTGAGTTCTCGCATCGAGTCAACTCTGATATACATATCGCGTGTGATATAAAATAAAATATAAATGCAAAATATTAAAAATTCAAACATAACGATTGTTTGTTTGGATAGAGTTGTATATTCTGAAATTAATACGAAGTAAAAGCTATATGGTACGAAAACTGATTCTAATCACACTGCTCGTAGGACTGACTTTAGGTGAGTGTTTTAAAGCCCTGACCAAAAAGTGCAAGTACGAGTGTATGTGAAAGCTCATGGTTCAAACCTCACGGCCGCCCTAAGTAGAAAAATTTCATATAGAAACAATCTATTCAATTATAATATAACAATTATCACAATGTTCAATAAATCGCTGATGAAGGCTGAAATGCCAGATACCGGTCCGATTAAGAATGCAGTGTAGCTATAAGTTTTTGAAATATATGCTTTCTTCTTTTTCTGTACCACGCACCATTGAAAAAAAAATAAAATAAAATAAAATAAATAGACACAAATCAAGCATAATTGAGCTGAGACTAAATATGGCGGAGTCTGTATGCAAATTAAAAGATTAATGCCCGTTTTCTCAATAGGCGATTATCTTTTATCCCAACGAGAAACTGCCGATTAAATAAATTTGGTTTTCTCAATGTCTGGTTTGCTTTATTTTGTCACAAAGCTAACCGGCACTCATCTGCCAATTATTTATTTATCGTACAGATAAATTATTCTCCCAACTTTCATATCAATTTTGAGAGGCATTGCCAACTAAAAATAATTCTGCCAACTTTCATACGTATTTTGAGAGGCATTGCCAACTGAAAATAATGTTTTTGTCGGTACATTGAGAAAACCAAAATTGTTAACCGGCAGTTTATAGTTCCAATAAATTTATGTCCTGGTTAAGTAACAGGCAGTTTGACGATACATTGAGAAAACCGGCATAAGAATATCAATTGGGAATTTGTTATTTTAGAGATTTTTGATTTTGGCGAAGATTGTTGTTTTTGTTTTTTTTTTCGCGATTTTTGGTTTTGGCAATCGTTTCATACTTTAAATAATCAACTTCACAAAATATCAAATACAACATCATTTAAGAAAGAACTTTTTAAACTTTTTCTCAATTGATTTTTAATACTTCATTTTAATTTCTTTAGTTAATTTAATTTTAATTTCTATATAATTTTTACCTGCTCTGCAGGATATTTTTACACTTTATTTTTACATTTTTATTTTATTTTTTATATGTTTTATATTATATTTTATTTTATATTATTCTTCTAATTTTAATTATAAATTAAACTTACATACATTCTTCTTATTGAAAATTAATTTGTTATAACTAATGTTGTTTTATAAGATTTTAAATCTTGTTACATTAGGATTTTCATTAATAAAATATTAATAATTAAAAGTTAATTTCTTCCAGATAAACAGTAAAACTCTGTAAAAATTTCAGGTATAATGGTTTAGTCTCCTATAAGTTATAAAAATTAAACAAACATAGATAATTTTGCTTTTGTATGTGTAGAAGATTATCTAGAAAACTGCTAAAGATATGCTTCAATTAACAGAGGAAAAACATTAAAAACAATAACTAATGTAATGCGTCGAAATTTTAAAAGTAGACTATGTTTATTTTATTTTCTGTTTTTAATATAAACTAAATTTCCTACATTTTTAAGAAAACTCTCTTTATCATATAATTAAGTATCTGAAAAATGACGTCTTATGACGTCTTACATAGTAAATCGTTCGCAATGCGTAGAGACTAATAAAATTGCATCGACGTTCCTTCCTGTGGTAAGAGGTGTTCCACAGGGTTCTATCCTTGGTCCTCTCCTTTTCTCAATTTATTCTTCTGATCTACCTAAACAGTTAATTCACTGCAATATAAGAATGTATGCCGATGACGTACAGTTATATATTAGCAGCAAGAAAGAAAAAATAGAAGATTGCAGTAGAAAATTGAAATTTGACTTAGAACGTGTTTCTCGTTGGGCAGCTGCAAACGGACTGAGTCTCAATCCACAAAAAACAAAGCGTATTTTGGTGCGTAACAGATTAACAAGAATTTCAGGCAATCTGAACATATGTATAAATGATCAACAAATCGAAATCGGTGAACGAGCAAAAAATCTGGGTGTTATCTTTAATAAAACATTGACTTGGTCAGACCATGTCGCAGCTGCCTGTGGTAAAACGTTTTTGATGTTACGAACACTTTGGCCAACACAATATTGTACACCAATTAATATACGCTTGCTACTTGTAAAGACATACTTAATACCAACACTACTATATGCATGTGAAATATTTGCAAGTTGAGATACTAAACGTAAGGCCAGGCTTAATATAAGGTTTAACAATATCGCAAGATACGTTTACGGGCTCAGAAGGTTCGATCACATTTCCTCTTACTCAAAGCAAATTTTCGGTGTCAATCTTGATGACTTATTAAAAATAAGATGTCTTACCTTTTACACAAAATAATTAGTAACCAGAAACCAGATTATCTTTATGACCGATTGCGTTTTAGTAGGCTTCCGAGATTTAACAATTTAATTCAATTTCGGCAGCATACTTTGGTATCTGAATGGCAGTTTTTCATACATGCAGCACGTCTTTGGAATGGTTTACCTTCTACAATTAAATGAATCAGCAACGGCTCATTTTTCAAAAAGAAAATTTTACAACAATACATTTAGAAAATTTCTACTTTTTTACAATACATATATACTAACTTGCTGTTAACAAATATATCGCACCTTAAATACAAAATTGGCACAACTCAAAATTTTCCAAAATTGACTTTTTTGCATAAATTAATTCACAGTACACATTTCTAACTACTGCAAAAATTTATTTCTCAAACTATCTTCTTTAACAGGAAAAATGCCGTTATATCTGGGGCACAATTTGAGATAATATCACTAGTCAAATGAAAAAATTTCAGTCATAGAGTCATAACTCAAACTTATATTTTATTTCCCCAAACACAATATATATTAAAAAAAAAGTATAGCGAAACTTTCCTCAAAATGGACATTTTTCATAATAAAACAAATTTTTGTTAATAATACAATAATTTTTACATATACAGTTTTTTGCCTCTCCGGAATATTTCAAAATTTTGAGTTGTGTCACTTTTGTATTTAAGGTGCGATATATTGAAAATTTTTTACTATATACTTTTTATTTGTTTTTTAAATTCGATATGCCACTTATAAATATCTATTATTTCTATATAGATCAATATTGTTTTATTTTTATACCCTATACCACTATGTGGTTTGGGTATAATGACTTTGTGCTGCTGTTTGTAACTACCAAAAATATTTGACCTAGACCCATCTTTTATTATACCGATCGAATCAGAATCACTAGCTGATTCGATTTAACGATGTCCGTCCGTCCGTCCGCCCGTCCTTCCATCCGTCTGTGTGTCCATGTAAAGCTTGTAATCAAACTGCAGGTCGCAAATATGAATATATTTCGATGAAATTTGGTATATAAGCTTTAATCGGCCATAGGATGAACGCTGTTGAAATTGGTGAGAATCGGTTCATGTTCAGACCTAGCCCCCATACAAATGACCCCTATGAAGTCAACATAAATTGCCATAAGATCCAAATTATCAAATAAATCTTAGTGAAATTGGGTTTTTATGTATTTATTACATCCATTAATCAGTAATCCAAGAATGATACCTATTGGATAACTCTTAGTAATAGGCCCCATATAGAGCTGCTTCCCGATCTTCACTTAAATCTATCAAAAACAAAAATATTACACTGATTCTTCTCAAATTTTGTTTGTATATATTTTTGCAAAATACAAGAGACTTTACCAAACATGGTCAGGATCGGTCCATTTTGGGGCCTAGGCCCCATATAGATACAGCATCTGATATGAACTTTTTCAAAAAAAAAATTAATAAAAATCCCACTAAAATTTGCTTTATGTTTCTTTTCTATATCCAGTTAGTTGGGACTGAGAGATAGGGCCGCTAAACGCATGGTATAGGGTATCGTATAGTCGGTTTAGGCCGACTATAATTTTCTTACTTGTTGTATTATTAATATTTTATATTGTCACAGTAATTTTAAGTTGTATTTTTAATCAAACTCCAAATAACATATTTAAACCTGTTCTGTTTTGAAAATTTCATGTCTTATTGAACAGGATACCAAAAATAAATAAATAAATATATAAATAAATATTTAAAAATAAAATATTTTTGAATTATGTGGGCTTAAAAAGTAATCAGGAAGTAATATTTTATTAAATTTTTTTTTCCTTCTTAAATATAAACTCATTTTGTACTTAAATTAGACTTTAATTTTTAAAGTCTTCATTTCTTAAGAAAAAATTTACAATTAAAAATGTCAAATAAAATAAAGTTTAATTTGTATAAATGTTTGAATAACAATTTCTATTTTTAAACTAAAACTCAAAATAAATTATTTTCGAGCCTAGGATAACGTAGAATAATTACGACCTTAATTTTGCCTGCCTTTCACCCAGAATTTACTATAATTTTTTAAAACATTTTCTGTTGACTTTCTTGGGTTGAGACGAGTTGATTTATGCAACAGAATCTTGTCTGAAATCGTTAACAAGATATAATTTTTTTTCCATTACAAGATGGTCACTTTTATACACAACATATTCTATTTTACATATCTCTTTTTTTTTCCGTTTTTAAGATTTTCACGGTAATTCTATTTTGTTGTTTTGCTTTTTCTGTCCTTTTTTTTTAAAAGGGTAACCAATTAAAAATTTTTAGCATTTGTTCTAGGCTTTGGCTTTTATATATGATATAAAGAAAAATTCTTTTGCATACTCTAAGGATTTCAGGACATGCACGTACATAATCTTGGCCTTTTTGATTGTTTGAACTGCTTCGAAATAATTCGAAAAGCGTATGAATTTAATCAATTCTCAAGGGATTCATAATTTTTTATCTTTTCTAAGGAAATTGTAGATTTATTTTTGCATTAACAATGGGTGACTACTAAAAAGTGAGAAAAAGTTTATTATGCATTTATTTTAAAAATTTTCCAGAAATTTTGTTGGCGATGATTTTGTTGAAAAGCATTTCTGGATATAAGTTGTTTAATTCCATATAAACAAGATAACTTAGGAAATAAAGAATTTTCGGAAGTTTAAGTTTCTATACGTTACAGAACAATCACATGTCATATATATATATAAGAGAATAAGAGGAAGATAATGGATAACATTGACCTGAAAAAACTAAAAAAATTAGATAAAAATAAATAAAAAATACTGAAATAGGAATATCTGAATTTCAAAAGTTGTTGAGATTTGAAGTGTTCTGTTCAAAAAAAATTAAGTTTTTTTGAAAAAATTTTTCAAAAAAAAAATAATATTGCCTAATTTTTTAAAACCTTATTTTCGTTTGTTCAGATTTCACAATGTATCAAATGAAAAAAAAAATATTGTCTAATTTTTTAAAATCTTATTTTCATTTATACAGATTTCACAATGTATCAAATAACTATCTGTAGTTTTTTTTGCTTATCAAAAATTGGGTATTTATTGTGAAAGAACGATACCTGAAGTATTTTCCATCGTCTGCCATAAATTTTTTCCCATTTCTCTGGCAGCATATGAATACCGCGGCGGAATAATGCTTTTTCTTCTGAAGCTATCCATGAATCTAGTAAAACTTTCAAATAGCTTTTGAATGGCGCCGCAACATGTAGCATTATTATGCAGAATGAAAACTTTGTAGTGTTTGGAGTAGCGTTGGAAATGCTTTGTCTAAGTGTTCCGAAGATAGCAATGGTTTTTCCATGAATGTTTGACTTACCTGAAGATGTTGAGGCATGGCTAGGTGGTCCTCATAATTTCTCCCTTCATGGGTTATCGTAGTAGATCAAGTTTTCATCATCAGTGACTATACCATTTATTTTATTGCCAGGCAGCCTTTCCCATGTGGAAAATCAGCATTAAAAATTTTTCGGCATCATACGGAATCCAATATCATTGTTTTTGAATCACTACTTATGATTTTAAACGATACGGAATTCTTCTTTAAGTCACTCCAAATGCAAGTGCTGTTTCTTCTTGCGTTTGGCATCAGTCTTGATAAATAATGCTTCCATCTCCTTATTTTAAGCACCTGTTTTAAAAAAGTATCTTTTTTTAAATAGTACATTTTCTTCAAAAAGTACCTTTAGTTGAAACAGTAAATTTTGGTTATTGCTATGAAGTAAACTCACAGTTAAGTTCGGATTGGAACCCAATGCACCAGCCCAAAGTGGCTCTATCACCTCTAGATCACCATCTCTTTAAACTAACTAACCAGCTAATACTCAAAATGAGAAACATATATAACAAGTAAGAAAATTATAGTCGGACCGACATTGTGATACTCTATACCATGCGTTTAGCGAATTGATCTAAGGTCCAACTAATTGGGTGTAAAAAATAAGCATATCCAATATTAATTTTTTTGCCTGCAGTTTTGAAAAAGTTAATATCGGAAGCTATATTTACATGGGGATTAAGTTGAAAATGGACCGATCCTGATTATATTTGGTAAAGTCACTTCTTGTTTGCAAAAACATATACAAATAAATTGGAGAAAGATCTGTGCGATATTTTTGCTTTTCATAGGCTTAAGTGAAGACCGGAAAGGAGGTTTATATGGGGGTTGTGACTAAGAATTGTTCTATATAATTGAAGGGGGACTGTGTCTGGACATGCACCGATTTTCACCAATTTTAATGGCGTTTGTCCTATGTCGATAAAATCTTACATATCAAATTTCATCAAAATATATTCATTTAGTGGTATAGGGTATAAAAATTATCGTTCATCTATTATATCGTCAAAGAGTAGTTGTAATTATTCTTAAACCATCTGTAGACAAATGATGTTGCAATGAGCAAAAATGCCATGTGCCCCTAAAAAATATTGAATAACCCTATTTTACAGGAAATTGTCCAGCGATTTTAAATATGCTACTCTTATTACAATCAGATATTTGGTTTAGAAGATATAGCCCTTCAAGTTGACTGATTTGGGCTTCCAGATACAGTATCTCTAAAACTAGGTTCGTCATTCTTTTTAATTTTATTGATGAGTCTATTTATTAAGAAAAGAATAAAAATAATTGTACTGTTTGTTTAGTGCTTGTCCACGTAAATCGATATTTTCCAACTATTCATTTTTTTCAATATTTCTCAATTTTGACGGAAAATAAAAAAAAACTGTAAATTTCTATATTTGCCATATTTTCAAAATAAGTTCTTTGATTATTACTTTACCTAATGCAAAAATTTCCAGCGGCCCCTCCTTGCACCATTTTTTGCTAGTGGTAAAATTATGAAAAAAGACATGATTGCGCATGCATTATTGCCCAGTTTATGACATATAACCGTGAAAACCCATTCTTATTGTTATTGTTTCGTTCGTTATTGTTAAGATGTATGATTTTTGTTTTTCATTCTGGAATGCTTACCTGAAATCCTGCATCAAATTCTGCTCCCTAAATTCAGGTGCAGATACAATTTATGATACATAACCGTGAAAACCCATTCTTATTGTTATTCAATAAGTACGAATACGAAAACTAAAACTATGAAGAAATTTTTTAGAAAATGATGAGGCTGCAACTCGAATCACTGGAATAAACAATCAAATCGTTAAGAGATTGGAAACGATGTTGAATGTTTTACACTGCAAGGATAAATTTGATGGCATGACAAAGATATAATTTAATATCAGACTTTGCCAATTGGGGAGCTTTCTGAAGAAGCACAAGAGTCCCTAAACAAATGTTATACAAAATATAGATTGCTGAACATTTTCAAATCATCAAGGGTGCGACAAAATGAGGACCTCTTTAACATGTTAGAAGCATCTTCCGATCCACTTATTTCATCACTGCGGCATGTATTAAAGAATTAGAAAATAATTATAGTTAAGAAATTATTAGTCATTTAGATATACCTTCTTTTACGGATTGTGAGCAATATTTTACAAAAAATTGAAAAATAAATTTAAAAAAAAATTTTTTTTTTAAATTTTTCTGGAATAATTTTAAAGGAAATTTGAAAGGAAACATAAGAAATCAAAAATTTTAAGAAATAGTTATTTATTGTTCGGATTAAGATCATGTATATATTTTCTAATGAAAGAAAGATAATAATTTTTGTAATATAAGAGATATATTGGAAAAAATTGAAAACAGCGCTAGATGGACTCTCGTATATAAAGAGAAAAAACATTTCTCATGTTATTTTCTTTCAAATGTTGAGTTAAATAGTTGATTAAGCATGAGTTGAAGTAATAGGCAAAAGGATGCTGAAGATGAACAAGTCGCTTTGTTCGAAAGTAGCTACTCCATCTAGCGCTGTCTTCAATTTTTTCCAATATTTCTCTTACATTACAAAAATTATTATCTCTCTTTCATTAGAAAATATATACATGATCTTAAACCGAACAAAAAATAACTAATTATTCCAATACAGATCAACAATACATAACAATAACATTTTAAAAAATATTTTATTTTACTTCCCATAAAATTCATTTTTCCACATATTACAAGTTTGCTAATCAATAAGTAGGCACTTAAAAGGCGTAGAGCCCTTTTCAAACACACATTTCATAGGCTGATCAATTATCTATCATATGGCTTTTAACTTTTTTAATTATCTTGTTTGGTTCAAAAGTTATGATTTTCGCAACGAAGAAACTCAAATGGCGCCGCTGTGCTGCGGTTCAAGCTCACAAAAAGAACTTTTTATACCCTATACCACTATGTGGTTTGGGTATACTGACTTTGTGCTGCTGTTTGTAACAAGCAAAAATATTTGACCTAGACCCATCTTTAATTATACCGATCGAATCAGAATCACTTTTTGAGTTTATTTAACAATGTCCGTCCGTCCGTCCGTCCGTCCGTCCGTCCGTCTGTGTGTCCATGTAAACCTTTTAATCAAACTGCAGTTCGCAAATATGAATATATTTTGACGAAATTTGGTATATAAGCTTTTATCGGCCATGGGATGAACGCTATTGAAATTGGTGAGAATGGGTCCATGTTCAGACCTAGCCCCCATACAAATTACCCATATGAAATCGACATAAATTGCCATAAGATCCAAATTGTCATATAGATCTTACTCAAATTGGGTTTGTATGCGTTCATTACATCCATTAATGAGTAGTCCAAAAACGATCCCTTTGGCCCCATATAGAGCTGCTTCCCGATCTTCACTTAAATCTATTAAAAAACAAAAATATTGCACTGATTCTTCTCAAATTTTGTTTGTATATATTTTTGCAAAATACAAGAGACTTTACCAAACATGATCAGGATCGGTCCACTTTTCAACCTAGTCCCCATATAGATATAGCATCCGATATGAACTTTTTCAAATCTGAAGCCAAAAAAATTAATAAAAATCCCACTCAAATTTGGTTTTTGCTTATTTTCTATGTCCAGTTAGTTGGGCCTAAGAGATAGGGTTTCTAAACGCATGGTAAAGGGTATCGTATAGTCGGTCTAGACCGACTATAATTTTCTTACTTGTTTAAAAGTGCTGTAGCTCAGTCGTTTTTCAGTTTTATAAACTTTGGGTTTTTTTTTACGTGAAAGTAGACGTAATTTTCTATCTTTTTCCGTACTTATTTATGTTTTTGTATCCCCCTCTCCCAGAGCGATGAAAATGGGTACGCAAAAATGAGAAGGCAAACGGGATGTCGGTTTTCTTGGGAACCAGATGTCGTATTGAAATTTGGCCTGCGGCATTTGATTGGTAGTCACGTCAGGCAAAAATTAAAAATGAGCTGTTGTTTGGGTGATTTTTGCCTCACCCCTCCTCCGTGAGTAAAGTTAACTCAATTATTCTAGTTCAGGACCTGTCTGACGTGTTTTTGCACCGACTTCTGATTCTCCAGAAAAAAAACACCCCAGTTTGAAAAAAGTGATTTGGGGAAAATCGCATTTAAAGTTTTATTACAAGAATTTTCTGTATTTCGTACAAATATATATATATACAAATATAGGTCTGTAACTCAAAAAATAATACGAATTTTAAAAAATCCTTTCAGGGCGTTATTTTTGAAGGATTTTAGAAGACGTTTGAGAAAAAAAATGGAAAATAATTTTTTTTTAACCGCAGGTCATACCTTAATTTATTTTCAAAAATTCAATACAAAGAGTATACTTAAAGAACTATAAAAAAAAACTTAAAGAAGAACATTTATGGCTTTAACATCGTCGTTAGCCGGAAAAATCGGTTATATAATTCATCTTTATTTACTGGCATTTATAGTTTCAATTTAATGATTGTATTTATTTATTAAAATTTTACGGTATTTTAAAGCTTTGTTTATGTAATTTACGAGAGTTTGCAAATTAAAAAGATCCGCATCGAATATTTTAACTAAATTTTCTTCTGATATTGTTAAACAATCAAAATTTTGTGGCCTGAAGCAATTTAATACCGGGCATCTAATTTGAATAATTTCAATTTCTCTCATATTGCATGAGGAGCATTCTTGGGAATTAGTACTTGAAAATCGTAAGCTATTTAGTTGCATTAAGTGACAACGAGCTTTAAAAATCCACGTTTAATCCACGTTTTTTACATATCGCTCATTTGCCGGAATGTTGTAATAACTCAAAATTCTTCATTTTTCAGGAGACCTATTTTTAGTTTTTAAATAAGTATATAAATTTTTTTTATTTTCTATGAAATCAAAATTATAGGTTCATTTAATAAAGTATCATGTGGTTATGGCATCAGTGTTGATAAAAGACAGAAATTTATACTCTATCGTTTTATGTAGATTCAGAAGTCATTCGATTTTGACTTATGATGTTCTTGCTGCAAAAATTTGTTCTATAAGGCGACTTAAGACAAATTGTGACATTACTGCTGATAAAATTTTTGTTTATAGTTCTAAAAATTTCAAAATTTTGACTTATGACTGTAATACACTCTTACCTAACCAAAATGACATAAGAAAAAAAACGCGCGTGTAGAAACCAAAAATTAATAAAAATAACAAAGAAATTTTATTTCAGGTACAAAATAATTAAAGAAAAGAAAATAAAACACAAAAAATGAGATAGAAAATATTGATTACAATTGCTCGTAATAAGTCTTATAATACTTAGGAATGTGATTTTTTTTCAATTAAATGGAGTAGATCTTTTTTTTATTTTCCGCTATATGAGGCTTGTTGTAAAATGTTCGTGTTAATGTAAAATTTGTTGACTTTTTGCTTTTAATGACATTTTTTAAATCTTGAAAATGGTCATCGGTATAAGAAGTTTAAAAAAAAGTGCTGTTTGGTGACTCGCGATGAACTTGTATAACGACGACTGTAGAAATTTTTAACTGTGTGATATTTTGGATTCTAATTTCAGCAGATAAAGCCTTTATATCAATAAAATCTTCAAAACACATTTCTGTTACATTAAATGGCGTTAAATTTTTTTTTTGCATTTCGAATTGCATTTATGATAGATTCTGGTGTATACATTGGACCACCCTTTAGTTGTCGTTTGACCTGTCGTTCTCTTAAAGAGTGGGCGGAGTCTCATTTTGCGTGTGACCTTTGATTAGGTATTTATGTGTAATGCTTTTTACTTTAAGATGGGAAACAGCATAGAGGTAAAGCGCTATCATAAATTTATTTTTTTGCTGCCCTGAGCAATTATCAGAATAAAAAATGAAGTCTTCATCACCTGTAACAGCTTTTTCTTTAAGAATTGAAGAATACATGAACCCAATTCGTTCACACCTCTATGACCATTAGATTCATCCCAAACAAAGCATTCACATTCATTCGTCTTTATATCGTAAATAGTGAAATTGAATACATTTAATTTAGATTTATAATAAAAAACAGACACATCGCCCTTGGGAATTTGCATAACGGCTTGCAAATCGTATACTGCTACAATGGCATTCACTTCCTCCTTATCGGACTTCTGTTATTTTCTAGTTAACTCTTTCTCTGCTAGAGAAGCATAGTCTCGGTAAATTTCTGAAATAGTTTTACTACTACATATGTTTACTGGTGTTTGATCGAGTATAATGGCTTTCGATTTTTGGAATTCTTTCGATAAAATTTTTAACACCCTCTTTTAAACATTCATCAATTTTCTTATGTTTTCCATGTTTTCCTCGCAAATCTTCCTGCAATAAAGCATGTGCTAACAAATTTTTTTTTATTTTGTACAGTTCTAATAGGGCTATCATTAATATTTAATGTACGTTTAAAAAACAATTTGCATACTCTAACTCTTTTACCATTGAGCATGAAATAGAAGGCATTATTGTTGTCACGTTTTTTTCTTATACCACCTTCACGCACATACCTATATTTGGGCTGGATGGGCTCCATATTATTTTGAATAAACTGTCGCTGTTTGTGGTTATCGACCAAATTCCAGTATGAATTAAAAACAACCATTCTTTCATCTTTCGTAAATTTTTCAGAACATTTTAGCCTACACTTTTCTGTAGATGGGGGTTCAATTTTTCGTTCTTTTCGAACTTTGTGGCACGCAGAATTCATTTTGTATTATTTTCCGCTATTTATATGTCTTTTGTTAACATTTCTTGTCCAGTTCTTCTCGTTTCGTTTACGCTTTACACCTTTTTTTAGAGGACTGGTTAAGATAAATGGATTTTCGCCATCTTTGTTATTAGCGTCATTTGTTGACATTATCAAGCTTTCTTCAATAGCATTCATATTCCCCTCGTTTGCTGACGTCATCGAAGTTTCAAGATTGTTCATATTCAAGTTATTTATTGAAGTCGTCGAAGTTTCTGCATCAGTTAAATTAGGATCAGAACTATTGGATGTTGAATTATCTTTGGGTGGAGTGTATGTGCCATCAAGAAAAGAATCATCATCATCTTCAGAAAATGAACTTGACATTGATGAGTGTGATTTCATTTCAGAATCTATTGTGGTACTCTTTATCTGAAATTTTTTTTACATTACTGTCATGTTTTTTTACCACCATTTCGGTGGTACGAGAATTAGATTCCATGATATATTGTCTGTAATTGAGTTCATTAAAAAAGTTTGTTATTGTTGCACAAACTATACTATATAATAAAATAATATATTTAAAGGGTCAATCAGACAATCCGCGGTGTAAAGAAAGTTGTGTCGTCGTTGTTACGATATGTATACGACATTTAAACTGATTGGACTTTAAAATAATTTTGCATAAAATATTATATTATAAATAATGTATTAAATTCTTAATACAATATTGACCCAAACAAAAATAATTTTTAGTAAATTCTTGAAATTTAAAAATTATTAGGTGCAAGATTGTCGCAACATAATATAGTTATTTAATGCACGATTGCTACTGAAATGAATTGCGTTTGCAATAGTGCATTAAAACAAAATAATACCGAAATAAAAACAATTCTTTTCTGCAAGAACATATTAACTTAAAATAACTTTACTTAAATTCATTCAAACTTTTAAGATAACAAAAACATATCTCAATAAAATTCACTATTTATATAAAGGCAAAGAACAAACAAATAACTTACCTTTCGTAAATTTCAACACAAAACAAAATATTTCACTGTTTCGGCAAAACTAACGAAGTTGACCACACAACAGCCCACACACAACTGAGATAATACATTGTTGTAATTAACCTAAAGGGCGTTATGAAGTTGTGACAAAATGCATCAATCACAATAATGCGTTAAATTTTTAACGCCAGAGTGTCAAACTTTGACAGCAAATAAAACTTTTTTTCTAGTACAATAGTGTTATCAACTCGAAATTCGCATTTTTTGAGTTATTACAACATTCCGGTAAATGAGCGATATGTACTTTCACTTTTTTTTATCCATATGTAATTCCGTCTGTCTGTCAAAATTATCATTTTACATACGACTCATAATTTTTGCTATCACACGTGCATATGTATTTCCGTATGACATAACCTAGTCTAGACCGACTATATGATACCCTATACCATGCGTTTAGAGACCACATCTCATAGGCCCAACTAACTGGACATAAAAAATAAGTATAAATCAAATTTGAGTGGGTTCATATCGGATGCTATATCTGTATGGGGACTAAGCCCAAAAATGGATCGATCCCGACTATGTTTGGTAACGTCTCTTGTATTTTGCAAATATATATACAAACAAAATTTGAGAAGAATCAGTATTTCTGTTTTTTTGATAGATTTAAGTGAACATCGGGAAGCAGCTCTATATGGGGCCTATGACTAAGAGTTGTCCCATAGGGATAATTTTTGGACTACTCATTACTGGATGTAATAAATGCATACAAACCCAATTTGAGTAAGATCTATATGACAATTTGGATCTTATGGCAATTTATGTCGATTTCATAGAGGTCATTTGTATGGGGGCTAGGTCTGAACATGGACTGATTCTCACCAATTTCAATAGCGTATATCCTATGGCCGATAAAAGCTTATATAACAAATTTCATCAAAATATATTTGCGACCTGCAGTTTGATTACAAGGTTTACATGGATACACAGACGGACGGACGGATGGGCGGACATCGTTAAATCGAATCAGTTAGTGATTCTGATTCGATCGATATAATAAAAGATGGGTCCGTGTCAAATATTATTGGTAGTTATAAATAGCAGCACAAAGTCATTATACCCAAACCACATAGTTGTATAGGGTATAAACAGCAGCTGATATAACTTGTGAATTTACAAAAATTTGTTGTTAAAAATAAAGTTATATATTTTATATATTTTTTAATTGTTAATTAATATTAAACAATTAATTTTTCTTTCAATATCAGTCTGTATAATTTACTCTGTTTTTCTTTCGCCACAAGCAGTGTTGTACTTTCATATGTTTGTCATGCCAAAATAGAACCTGTTCTAATTGAAAAATGTACATGTGACTTTCCTCATATATTGTACATACGCAATGTTTCATATGTATCATACGATGTGTACAAATTTTGTTGTGTGAAAATTTGACGCTACATATGTAAATAACACATCGCACAGTGGGTTGAAAAGCTTGAAAAGTGAGGATTAATTCAGGGAAGACGTAATTTCAAAATATTGTTAATTTTTTTTAATGGATATTCATTAATGCATAAAAAACCACCATTAAAAAAAAAGTGGAAAAAAATTTGTTTTAACCCGTTAGGAGCTTTTTTGTGTTTTGGAAAAAATGATCTTTTCTTACAATTTTCGCTGTAACTTTGGAATAAAAAGCGATAGATTAGTAAATGAAATTGCAGGTTAGAAAACATAAAATTTTTTTAAAAATAAAAAAGGAATAAATATTTAATATGTATTGATATTATAAAAATTGAATTTTAAAATGCGATTTTATTTTCCAAATTCCACAATTCCACAAATTTAACTCAAAAAATTCACATTATAAAATAATATTATGTTTTTATTGATGAATAATTATAAGAACAAAACAAACAACCATTTCAGAAAAATTAAAAAAAAAATTAAAAAAAAATAAATTCAATTAATATTAAACATATTGCTACATTTATAATTGAAAATTTTGTATGCATTTATTGTTATTGTTTATTTTATATATATATATATATATATATAATTAAAATTATATATATATAATTAAAATCAAGGATCCTCCGTATTATCATCACGTTCATAAATATAATCAGCATCTTCATAATTATCATCATCAATATCTTCATTAATCTCTTCTTCATCAGAAATCTTGGGCAAAATTAATAAATTTAGTGCCATCTGTGGTATATTATATATTTTTGGGCATAATTTTTGCTTTTAGTGGTAATTACAGGATCCGAACTAAGAAGTAACCTATTGAATATATCTTCATTTGGCTTCTCCCGACTGCATTTATAAGAATAGTGTTCCCTGTAATTTTTAAAATCTTTATTTCTAGCTTCTTGAGCTTCCTCAGATAGTTGACCTATACCCTCTTTTTAGGACAATTTTCAAAAAATTATTAAAAATATTTCTAAAACATTTATCTAAAATTTTTTTTTAATAATACAGTCTAGTACCTGAAGTTGATGCATCCATTTGAAAAAAGTTAGAATTTGAAAAACAAATGAAAAAAAATTAAACTTGAAATATCTCGTTTTTCACTTTTTACCACTTCGAGCAAAATTAAAAAAAATTGTTGAACTTTGAGAGAGTATAGCAAGAAAAGTAAACAACTTAGAACAATAGTTTTAACAGTTAGTGATGACCCATTTTATACTCTGTTACCCGGCATAAAAATTTATTACAAAATACTCATTTCAATTTTTGAATTAATCCTCACTTTTGACCCTTTTCAACCCAATGTGCATCGTTTGGTAGTACCTTACCGTTTGACTACCTACATCCATAAAGTAATATTGTGTTCTATTAAAGTTGAGTGTTCTATAAAAAGCTATTATCTTGAATCGATCTTTTAATATATTATATTCAAGGCATTTTGTCATTTTAATTTTCTTACTTTGTTTTCCAACCCACTCCTGCAAGGTGATATCTGGTTGCCACTGTATATTCATATTATTGCTTCATTGCTTTAGACTTTTTGCCAAAAATTATATATTGTAAAATTTTGCTACCTAACATGTTCGCGGATGCTAAAGATTTCAGGAAGCTACAAAAATGTAGGCGCAATTATTTTTTAAACTATTTGTAATATAAATGCTATAGCATTCACGTCATTTTGCTTCGCTATGAAAATGTATGTTATGGCATTCACATCCTTGCACGTGTTAATTTATGGCAAACTAAAATAGTGTGTGTTTTAGGTACGTTACATTTAAGTTCGATGTATGTAAGTGACTACTTTCCAAATCAGATTCCAGCAAAATTGCACATTTAGGGGTTGATTTGGGCAATTTCACCATTTTTTTCAGAAAATATTTTTGTAATCTCTTCAAAGTGACTATATACCCAAACCTCTGCTCCGTGCGGTTGAAAGGCTCGACTACTGCTCTGAATAGATGATATTTTGTTATATTAATGCTACTTTTTGCTTGACTATTTATATTTCTTACGTGTTTTTTTAATATAATTTTTGGGATCAACAGGTAATTGAACTACTAACTAAACTATTCATATTTCTTCACTTTCGAAATATCATTTTTCATTTCTGGCTAATCTTTGGATTAAGATTAAGATTTACTCCCAATAATCGCAATAATTGTAGGATTTTTCTATAATAGAGTATTTCTTCCCTAAAAAAATCTGCTGCTTTACTCCAGAGACGGTTTCAAATAGTTCTATTCTATTCCATACCGTGGACTTATCTAGACTCCCATAGCATGCAGTTTGTATATCACTCTCACACTTTCTCAAAAGCTGCCTTCAAATCGCCAAGGAGGCGTATATGAACAATGGCTGCCAATTTCTATACATTGTCTACTGTTAAATTACCTTTCCTGAATACTGATAGATTCAAATTTAATCGGAGTACAAATATTTCTATTTGTGATTCGCATGCAATTTTCTATGCAGAAAAAATCTTCAGTCATTGTTAAATCGAGTTATAAAGTTATTCCGGGTCGATCGGTAAGGTCAATTTAGAACTATCCACACAAATTTACTAAATAATTCAAACAAAAAACTTTGTATTTCATTCGAATGAATGTATTCTCATTTCTCACCCGTTATTTTGGCTTATCTTTTGTTTTATGATTATATTTTTTATGAAATTTTATGGGTATCCAAATTGTGCTAATGTATGAAGTAGTATTAAGGATTATTTATTTTGAATTTCCTACAGCCCAGTTTAAATGACTATTTCAAGTCTTCATTTAACTCATCCTTTAACTTTTATTCAAACTACATTTTGTTATATATTTCAATATACTTATTTGTACATTAAAGCTTTGTTGCATATAGGTGGAGTTGTCGCTCAAAACTCGTTACAAAAAGAACAGGTAAAATATATCTATAAAATTGCTGTAAATTTTATTTGTGTTGTAAATTTTATTACATACTTTTGGACTTTTTTAATAATGCAAAATTTATAGCACACTTTTAGTTGCAAACTTTTGTTAATTTTGTGTCTGATTTTTTGCGAGAACTTTTGCTAAACAAACTTAAGTTTTTTAGTTAATAATTGATGCATAAAACTTTCAGTCTGGAAACTTATAACAATGACCAATAGAAAAAATCTGTAATAATAATAAAGTAAAAATGCACTTAATAATAATGTTTAAAAGTAAGTCTAGCATTTATTATGTTTTAGAATTGTTGTAATCAGTTAATATTGATATTTAAAAAATCATGACCAAACATTTGTATTTTTTTTTGTTAATTGTTAATTTTTTTTTTAAATCAAATGTTCAATTTTGAACTCTACTTTCAACATTGATGCTTGCAAATATTCAAATATCTCCCTAATCGTCACAGAATATGCCATTTGCGTTATATAAAATAATTCATAAAGATTGGTTAGTTGCAATTTCGCATAAGGTGTATACATTAAATTAAAGTGAGAAACACTTTAATTAAATAAAAATTAAATAGTTATTAACAATTAATTCCTAATGAATTTTTATACGTCTGATTTTTTAAAACATCCATTTAATTTTTTCTTCTTAAAAAATATATACATATCGATCCGGTTCATCTAAAGGGAGTCAACTGAATTTTTATGCGTCTGATTTTTTAAAACATCAATTATATTTTTTCTTCTTAAAAAATATATACATATCGATCCGGTTCATCTAAAGGGAGTCAACTCAAAATTTTTAAATTTTCATTTTTTTTGGAAGAAAATGATATATATATCTCTACCCACTGTAATAATCTTACATAATCTTCTCTACTCTTTCGCCAGAAAGGTATGTACAGTTGTATCCCTCTTTGCGATATAGGAGCAGCTTCTTTAGAAGCAATTAAAGATATATATTTTGAGTTGTCCCAAAAAAACTTGCTATTTCTCGATAATCACTGAAAAACAGCTACTGCTGTATTCTCATTTCTTTACAATGAAACAACTGTTTTTAAATTTTATAGTAAATATTAAAAAAAGTAGTTTTTTGCCTATACTCAAAATTTGTAAACTTTGAGTTGACCCCTTTAGAGGAACCGGTGCGATATGTATTTTCCGAGTGATTGTTTAAAATTGGAAATTCGTTAGCTATTAGAAATAGTAGTAGTAGTAAATGATTTTTTTTTTAATTTAAAGAATTAAAATAAAATTATTACTCGCGTTTTCTAATGACTTGGATTTAATAATTCTAAATTTCGTTACTAAATTTTTAATATTTGGCCCTACATTTTCTTTAAAAAAATTTAATTTGAAACAAATTATGAAATTTCTTAGAATTTCAGAAAGGTTAATTTACTGAAGAAAATTTACATTTTTCAAAAATTGTGTATTCGAAACTCTGAAAAGTTAATTCACTAAAGAGAATTACATTTTTCAAAAATTGTGTCTACCTACACAATCACGTCTATTATTTCTTTTTGAAATTCTACGCTGTTACGTTTTTTCATTTTAAATTCAACGTTTATGCCATTTTTTGTTTTTGCAACTTTGGGTGCATTTGTGCAACGTTTTGTTTTTTCAATTTTTTAATTTTGCGATTTTTCATTTTGTGAATTTGCGGTTTTTGATCCTGTATTTTAGCATTGGTGCGATTATCCGTTTAGCAATTTTGCATTTTTGCGATTTTACGTTTGTGCGATTTAACGTTTATGCGATTTTACGTTTTGGCGATTATGTGTACTTGGCGATTTTACGTTTCAGCGTTTTTTAATTTTTGGGATTTTGTATTTTACGATTTTCAGTTTTTGATTTTAAAATTTTTCGTTTTTATGATTTTAGTTTTTACGCTGATCCGACTTTGCGATTTCGAAGATTTTGCGATGTTGCGATTTAAATTGTTTGCACTTTAGTCTTTAGCGTTCTTTCGAATTTTTTGTTACTTTCCGTTTTTTAGTTTTTTTTTTAAATTTTGCGCTTTTGCGTTTTTGATTTTAATATTTTCATTTTGCGATATTGCGATTATGTGTTTTTGCTATTTTGTATTTGTGTGATTTTATTTTGGGCTTTTGCTACTTTGTGATATTGCAATTTTTCATTTTTATTTTTTTTTTTTCCATTTTTATGATTTTGAGTTTTGAAAAATTCCGATTTTGCGATGGTGCGTTTTTTTTATTTGCGATCTATATTTTTGGAAATCTGTGTTTTTGCAAATCTACTTATTTGCAATTGTGACTTGTTTCCGTTGTTACGATTTTGTGTTTGCGATTTTTTATTTTTTTTATTTTACACTTTTGCATTTTAACATTTTTGCGATTTATCGATTTTTCGTTGAGATTTGTAATTTTGGGTTTTTGCAATTTTTCAATAATTCGTTTTTATGATTTTACGATCTGGCGTATTAAAGATTTTTAGGTTTTGCGTTTTTGCGATTTAACGTTTTTGTGTTCTTTCGATTTTATGTGTTTTTGATTTTGCATTTTACGTGTATGTGTTTTTGCCATTTTTCGGTTTTTCCGATATCGTGTTTTTGTGTTTCGTGATTTTCATGCTTTCTCGATTTTGCACTTTTGCGTTTTTGCGATTTTGCGCCATCACATTTTTGCGACTAGCTGATATTGCATTTTTGAGCTTTTGGCCTTTTGCGAATTTGCGCTGTTGAGCTTTTGTGTTGTTTTGATTTTGCGTTTTTGAGATTCTTTAAAATTTGTTTTTATTTTTTTTTGCAATTTTGCATTTTTGGCGATTTAACGTTTTTGCTATTTAGCGTTTTGAAAATCTATGTTTTCGAAAATGCACGGTTTTGCGACTTTGCGTTTTTGTGAATTTACGATTTTTCGTTTTTTGGTATTTTGAGTGTTTTAATGTAAGCGAATTTTTTGCGATCTAGCGATTTTGAACTTTTGCGTTTTTACGTCTTCGCGATTTTTTGTTGTTTTTATTTTGCGATTTTGAATTTATGCGTTTCCCGATTATGGTTTTTTGCGGTTTTGCGACTTTATACATTTATGTGATTTACGATTTTGATTTTTTGGGATTTTGCATTTTTGCATTTCCGTACATTCAAAAAAATTTTAGTTTGTATGCTTAAATTAAAAATGTACATACGGTGAGTCACCGAGTCAAAGAATCATGATTAAACACCTTATATAGTTGTTTTTAAAATATTAACTAAAAAACTCATAAATGTGTTTGAATTTTAGCATTTTTTAGATTTATTTAATTCTGGTGCTTACAAATGTGTCCAAGTCTTCATGAAACTCGACGTATACGATATCTCAACATAATTGTTTAATAATAATCATTCGCATTGATGTTAAGAGATGTTTTTAAATAACTTTTCTTTAAAACAATTTAATTATACCCTATACCACTATGTGGTGTGGGTATTATGACTTTGTGGTGCTGTTTGTAACTACCAAAAATATTTGAACTAGACCCATCTTTTATTATACCGATCGACTCAGAATTACTTTCTGAGTCGATTTAGCGATGTCCGTCCGTCCGTCCGTCCGTCTGTGTGTCCATGTAAACCTTGTAATCAAACTACAGGTCGCAAATATTTTGATGAAATTTGATATGTAAGCTTCTATTGGCCATAGAATGAACTCTGTTGAAATTGGTCAAAATCGGTCCATGTTCAGACCTAGTCCCCATACAAATGACCCCTACGAAATCGATATAAATTGCCATAAGATCCAAATTATCATATAGACCTCAATCAAATTGGGTTTTTATATATTTATTATATCCATTAATCAGTAGCCCAAAAATAATCCTTGTAGGAGAACTCTAAGTCGTAGGCCCCATATAGAGCTGCTTCCCGATCTTCACTAAAATCTCTCAAAAAACAAACATATTGCACAGATTTTTTTTTCAAATTTGGTTTGTATATATTTTTTCAAAATATAAGTGACTTTGCCAAATATGGTCAGGGTCGGGCTATTTTTCGACCTAGTCCCCATATATATATGGCACCCGATATGAACTTTTTCATATCTGCAGCCAAAAAAATTAATAACAATGCCACTCAAATTTGGTTTATGCTTATTTTCTATATCTAAGTTAGTTGGACCTAAACGCATGGTATAGTCGGTCTAGACCGACTATAATTTTCTTACTTGTTTTGTAATTGTCTTGCCTAAAAACATTTAAAAAAGAAAACAACAGCTCTTCATGTTGTTGGTTAAATGTCTTAATAATTGCTGTAACAAAATGTACGAGTACATGGCCTGAATACATACGAGCAATTTCTTTAGACTTAGAATATGGTTTGTTGATTATGTTTTTAGAATAAACACTGGGTTGGAAAAGTATGCGATTTGTGTTGATTTTCAGAGCGAAGTTATTTATGCATTTTGGAGATTTATTCAAATCTCCTTAGCATCTATTCACTTTTAGCTATTAAAACAAATTATTTTTTATTATTATAACTATTTGGTCAATTGTAGTTTCTTTAAGTTAAAATTTATTTTTAATAAGCTAATTAGAGCTGATATTGTTGTGTTCGTAAACTTTTGTCTACTTCTTCAGGGGTTGTCTATTTGTTAATATAAAAAAAAAAACAAAAATTTAATATAATTACAATGTTTTAATACCTTAAGTAATTGGTTTTAACTTACAACGTATATTTGCAGTAACCTATATTATTTGCATTTAACAGTAATATAAAACATAACAAGTAAGAAAATTGTAATTGGTCTAGACCGGCTATATGATACCCTATACCATGCGTTTAGAGACCCTATCTCTCAAGCCCAACTAACTGGATATAGAAAATAAGCATAAACCAAATTTGAGTTTGATTTTTATTAATTTTTTTGGCTGCAGATATGAAAAAGTTCATATTGGATGCTATATCTATTTGGGGACTTGGTCCAAAAATGGACCGATCCTGACCATATTGGGTAAGGTCACTTATTTTTGAGAAGAATCAGTGCAATATTTTTGTTTTTTGATAGAATTAAGTGAATACCGGGAAGCAGCTCTATATGGGGCCTATGACTAAGAGTTGTCCCATAGGGATCGTTTTTGAACTACTGATTAAAGGATGTAATAAACACATACAAACCCAATTTGACTAAGATCTATGCGATAATTTGGATCTTATGGCAATTTATATCGTTTTCATAGGGGCATTTGTATGGTGACTAGGTCTGAACATGGACCGATTTTCACCAATTTCAATGGTGTTCATTCTATGGCCGATGAAAGCTTACATACCAATTCTCATCAAAACATATTCATATTTGCGAGCTGCAGCTTGATTACAAGCTTTACATGGATACACAGACGGACGGACATCGTTAAATCGAATCAGTGATTCTGATTCGATCGGTATAATGAAAGATGGGGCTAGGTAAAATATTTTTGGTAGTTACAAACAGCAGCACAAGGTCATTATACCCAAACCACATAGTGGTATAGGGTAAAAAAACACAAAAAGACGCAAAAACATTTAAACACATCTTATTACTTCATACCACTGTTTCATTTAATCGCAAGTTTGTAGCTAACTCTTATACATATTATTTGTGTCCTCTTTCAGCTTCATAGTTTTGTTTATTTTGTTTTTTGTTGTATACGTAAGCTTTCTATGGTGTAACTCTTCTTTTCTATATTTTCTCTGTCAAATATTTTAACTTTATCAAAGTCAGCAATGTGACCTGTGTTTATTATATGCTGTGGCAATGCTGTTGTTTCTTTCATTTTTGTTATGGCTATCTTATGTTCGCCCATTCTCGTTGCTAGTGATCTCTTTGTTGTACCTATGTAAATTTTCTCACAGCTTTGATTGTTATATCCTTTGTATTGGATTTCGTAAACAACATTGCTTTGTTGTTCTTTTGCAATGGGCGCCTTAATTTTAGAGAATATTGAATTCAGTGTTTTATTTGGTTTATATGCAAAACATATGTTTTCTGTTTCTGTTGTTGTTTTTATGTTTTTCTATCATTTGGTCCAGGGACGTATTTTACAACCAGAGTTGAGGGTTAAACTTTGAGAATAAATTAATTTTTTCATTTGCATTAACCAAAAACAATCGACCATTTTATGGGTGGTGTTCACAAAGCATAACCCTTGTGTCTTACTTTCAGAGCATAGTTTAGTTAAAGTTTTAAGCATATTCCAGTTACTGTATATGATTGTTGGTTAGCATATTTGTTGCTGAAAGTAATTAGAGAAACAAATTAAGTCTTAACAAAATGGAAACGATTAAAGGTAAACAAAAACTTGATTATCTTTGCACGAAGATGTGCAACAATTAAGCGAACGAGTTAAATAAAAACAGAAAAACAGCTGAAGGTAACATTACCTTGGTAGTTAAGGGAAGAAAAAAAAATATTAAAATAATGGAATTATAAACGTGGTTATAACAATAGAAAAGAAAGTAATTTTTCAACAGGTAAATTAGATGAAAAAGAGTAGAGTTTGATTAAATATTTCAAGTTTTATTAGATTTAAAAAAAGTTCTCTTTGTTTCCAGACAGAAATAGACAACAATTCAATTCATGTTATATGAGTCATATGAATTTTGAATTACTTTATATTAACCATATGCTCACGTACATCACGACATTGTTGTCTTATGTGACATCTTAACATTTTCTGTCAATTCAATTTTTATTACATCCTACAAACTGACAAAACAAAATGTGGCTGTCAAACAAATACAAATTGTCAACATATTGGCAGTTTAATTTAAAATTTCAAATATTGACAAAATGTTGCAGCCCATTAACATACAAACAAAATTATTACTAAGTAATAATAATATTAATAATAATAATTTCATTATTTAAAAAGTGCAAATATTTAGTTTGCATTTTAATATAAAGGGGTTTCATGACAATCACACAAATCTCGTAAATTAATCAGATTGTACAATTAAATATTTTTTGTAATTCATTGCATTAAAAATAAACTTATGCAGCCTGTTCCAGGCATGAATTATTTCTTAATTTAGAACTTCTACTATCACATCATGGCTGAGATTGGGTTTACCTAAATTCCTGATTCTGAATTCCTTCAATATGGGACACATTGCCATTAAATGATACACAATTTCATCTTCTGCAGTATTACACAATGTGCATACTTTATTACCTTGACTTCCGGAAGTATATGAATTTAATCCCGAAATATCACAACGAGCCTTGAAGATAACTGTTAGTTTGTTCTATGTATAATGTATAACTTTAGTATGATTCTGAAAATTATAAATGCTTGTATCGCTATTAAATTCCTTTACCTTCGCTTCTTGTATGCTTTATATCTTCAGGTTTCGTAATAAGCCAGCACCTCCATAAAGCCATTCTATTGTAAGTATGTTTTTAAATTTTATGTTATATTCGGCTCCTTGCCTTTTGGTAATAGGAGAGTTGGTTCCAAAGAAAATCTACATAATATGCTTCGAATTCTTTCTAAAAGAACCATGGGCCTTAAAGTTTGCCAGAGCTTAAATAATAAGATGGACGAATTTCGATATATCTTTGAAGAATCTGACGTCAATATTATATGTGTTTCAGAATCCTGGTTTCATGTTGACATTTGCGATAGTTTTTATCACTTAAATGGCTATCGTCTATTTTGGTCGGATAGAAATACGAATGCAGATGGCGTTGCAATTTATGTAAAACTGTCAATCAGATGTAAATTTAAATGCAAAAATCCTGTGCAAGATGAAAATCAGAGTGTTGTTTCGGAAACTACCAAAGTGGAATCTCTATTTATTGAAATTGTTAACAGTAACCAAAGGCTTCTACTAGGTTCTGTATATAAACCTAATAGAAATATTAATATTTATCCGCTTTTTGACGAGTTAACAACTCTTTCTCTTGGTTACACTGATGTTGTCTTAACCGGAGACTTTAATACAAACGTATTAGTAGACAGAAATCTAATAGAAGAAATGAGTGCCATTGGATTAATTCTAATCAACAGTTTAACACCAACACACTTTAATCTACCTCAAGTACGCTACTGGATTTTTGCTTTACGGATAATCCTTCTAAACTACTGCTATATGACCAGCTGTCTGCAAGTATGTTCTCAAAACATGATCTTATTTTTTTATCACACGACTTAAAATATCCGGTCCAAGACCAAACGACAACGTTTAGAGATTTTAAAAATATTGATATTGAACTTGCTATAATGAATCTGAACCAAATTTTTTATATGCTTTACGTTGATGATCAAACAAATTTTTTGCAAAGTTGAAAACAAAGAAACTTAAGAGTGAAAAACCATGGTTCTCATCAGAAATAAAGTCCTTAATTGATAAGGGAAATTTAGCATATGAGCGTTGGAAAAGATTTAAAACGACCGAACTTCATACTATTTTCAAATCCTGTAGATCTCAAATGAATTTAGAGATACGAACTGCTAAGACACAATACTTCGTTGACTAGTTTAAGACAGCTATCTGTTTTAAGAAAAAATGGAGAGAAATACGTAACATGGGTCTCATTAATAATGCTGCAAATAGCAACTGACAACACAATTAAGGTAAATGAGTTAAATTCTCATTTTGCCAATATACCAATGCCAGATATTGATGAAAACTTTTACAATTCTTCAAGTACAACAAATAATAATGTCTCAAACAATCTACAGACGATGCGCTTCGAATTAAAAAATATTGCCCATATAGATGTCTTAAAATCTATTTTAAGTATTAAATCGAGCTCTGCTGGATATGATGAAGTCTACTCTAAATTTATATTCCATATACTCCAATGACTTACCTTCACAACTAGACAATTGTAAAATACAAATGTATGCAGATGATGTGCAGCTTTAGTTGTATGCAGTCGGATGCCATAAACTGCATAAGAAAAATTAATAAAGATCTCAAAAAAGTATCTAGATGGGCATCAGCCAATGGGCTTTGTTTAAACGCGAAAAATTCAAAAGCAATGATTATTGGAAACTCTAATATTCTACCTCCCACTCTGCCACCACTACTTTTAGATAACTATTGAGGTTACTGAAACTGCCAAGAACCTCGGGATAATTTTTAACAAAAAACATAACTGGTCTGATCATATAAATGTTGCCTGTGGTAAAACGCATGGTAAGCTAAGAACTCTGTGGATGACTCAATATGGATGTGAGCTATTTGCCAGTTGTGATTCAATAAGCAAACAAAAGCTAAAAGTAATTTATAACAATGTTGCCAGATACATATTTGGACGTAGAAGATTTGATGAGATCTTGCAGTTTTCAAAGCGTATAACAATGTTTCATTCGAAAATCTGCTAAAATGCCGAACACTAATATTTCTGCACAAAATAGTTAACACAAAGCAACCAGATTATCTTTACAAAAGGCTACAATTTTCCCGATCTAATAGAGGGAATAAAATAAACTCAATTCGGTATCAAAAACAAATATCTGAAAGACATTTTTTTGTGGAATCTGTAAAACTTTGGAACCAACTACCTCATAATATACAAACCATTAGCAATGCAAAGCTATTTAAAACAGCAATATTTCGCCACTTTGATTAACTTAATTTTTTGTGTTGCACTTAAATTTTTTTCTTTTTCATTTTAAAAAAAATTTTTTTTTTCATTTATTTAAAATAAATATTTATGTGAACTACCTGTCAATTTTGAACAAAATTTTTTTTTTAAAAAACTTAAATTATTAAAATTATTCTTTAATTATGTCATATAATATTATGCTTTTCATATCCTCCATTTAGAAAAAAAATTTTGGACCCCATATAATATATACTCTATATTTGTGATCCTTATAACAACCGGAGTTGATATAGCGATGTCCGTCTGTCCGTCTGTGGAAATCACGATGACGGCATCAATCGGGCAGCTACGGTACTCTTTGATATAAAAAGTGATTTATTAACATCCTGGGAAGTTCGCTAGTTAAAATCGTCCAAATCGGTCGATTAGGGTCGGAGATTTGAATGAAGAACTAAAAAAAGTCTTGAAAAAATATATATTTCTATGTTATTCTTGTCACGATCGCGCCCTCAATAGGACAGCTAGGGTGATCATTTTTAGTGGGAATGATTCACCAAAGTCATGGGAAGATTTCTATTTCAAAAATCAATTAAATCGGTGGAACATCTCCAAGGAAATCTCTGAGAAGTAAAAAAAATGAAAAATATGTTTCTATATTGTTCTTGTTGTTATTCTAAATATTGTGTTGTTGTCATAGCTGGAATTGTTGTTTTTGTGGTCGTTGTGGTAATAATATAATAAAAACTTACCCTTTGTACATTTTTTTATCAACTTTGGTAGAAAAATTTAAAAGTTTCCATTGTTTTGGCATCACTAAAAAATTTACTAGATCATATCTGTCATTGCCACGAACCTGCCTGCAAAGTTTCAGATCGATTGGGTCACGGGAAAGGGGCTAAAATCGATCCAAAATTTTTTCGACAAGCAGACACTACGAGTTTATAAAAAGGGAGTAAAAATTCACCAGCATCTAAAGCAAATATTGGTAAAATATGTACCAGTTGTTGATAAAAAAAAAATGTAAATTTAGCAAAAAAAAAATTTTATATATTAATTTATTTAAAGAGAAAAACACAAAAATAACGTTTGATGTTGTATTTTTTGTGTAATATTTACATATACATACATACACATATTAAATAATACAAATAATTTACATATATTCTATATATGTATATCCGTAATAACTGCATGTTAGAAATAAATCGGTATATTATTTTATTTACATAAAATTCTGCAATATTTTGTTGTGGGGAAAATACATTTCTTTTGCATTAACAGAGTGTCACTTCATTTTGCTTAGCATGACTATGCCACAGTAGATGGCGCCACAATTTTTGTTCTAATTAGATATCATACAGCACAATGTTAAGAGTATACACGGGCTGGTCTTTTATTATTTCATACGTTTTTTCATTATTCTTTTACAAATATTAACATAAGTTTGGCATACTAACTTTTTGTTGTCTTTACAAAAGAGAGTTACCTAGTTCATCAATGAGTTTTTTGCTTTCAAAACAGTTCTACATAGTTATAAAGAATTATTATTCTGCTTTACCTACAAAATATCTGATTGCGATTAGACCTAATTTTTAAAAATTGTTTATAATTACTAAAGCACTATTATTCACATAAATACAAAATTGCACTTTCTAAATTTTCCATTCAAATTTGAATTTCAGAAAATCATATGAAAACGTCGGAAATAATAATTTTAAATTTAGAAGACATCAATTGCATCAAATTCCAAAAAAAAAACACCAAATATGTTTACATTTAAAAAATGTTTACATTCAGGAGAAATTAATAGCTTTTCAATAACTTCTTTTAACGATAGTCGAATCGTTAAAAAAAGAAAAGCAAAATTATCAGTAAAATTTTTAAACGATATTCGCTATTGCTAAAGTCAGCTGTTGTTGTTATCTAAACGACAACCATTTTTGTGTTGTTTATTCAATCGATAAAAACTTAAATTTTTAGGTTGAAATGTCGTCATACATAAATAAAAATCATAAAATAGTGAAAATATTTTGCTTTTATTAAAAAACTTTTTTATATAAATAAAAAAACTAAATAGCATATTCAATTCATTATTTCATTTTCAAATAAATAAACAGAAATATAGTAAATAGTAAAAAAATAGCGATATTAAATATAAACATAAAATCATCCTGTCAAACACGAAGTAATTTGTTTTTTCTATTCTTCTTTGTGTTTTTCGCTTATTTTGACAGAAATGCCACTCGTTTAGAATTTAAATAAATAGAAAAATTGATTGGTCGACTGTCGTTAAGATGTATGTACTTAGTGAATCACTTAATCCTTAGTGCAAACAACAATAGCTGTCGATATATTTTGCGATTGTCCGATCGTTGAAATTTACAGAACAGCACTACAGAAAACATTAATTTAAATTCAATGAATTTTAGAAAACCTCAAATGATATTTAAGAATTGCGAACATAAAAATTGTTACATAAATAAACTCAGTTTGATGAGAATGTTATTTATATATAAATTTTCACAATTTTTTTTGGATGTAAATTTGAAGTTTTTCAGAAATTAAATTAAATTATTTAAAATGTTTGGGGCATTTGGTTTTTTGCGTTTGGCATCCCTAATTTGATTATTTATTTTTATAAATTTATTCTCTATATTTTCCAAATATGGCAATATTTTAATAAAAACGTTGAGAGAGCTTTTTTTTTTTGGTTACTCCATCCGACCTATATGGCCGCAATTTAATTAGCAAAAACTAAATTAATCGAGAAGTTATGTCATATAACCGGAAACGCATGCATAGAGAAAACGCATGCATATTTTTCCAATATTTTGTTTACATTTATTATCAATACTCAAACCGAGATGGAGGGTATCAAAGATTCGGCACAGCTGAATTTAACACTCTTACTTGTTTTTTTCTTCATTTATTTAAAATAAATATTTATGTGTAACTACCTATCATTTTTTTTCGGATAATTCATTGCCTGTTCATACAGCAGATGTTGTGTGACTATATACATATATTCTTAATAAGATTTACTATAACAAACAAACGTCTCCTTGGCACCCTATCAAACGCAGCTTTGAAGAAAACAAATTTTCAAATTTTAAGCGAACAATAGCAGATAAATTTTGGACGTTATCAACAGTAGTTTCAATAGTTTCTCCTGAAAGCAGCTTGACATTCATTCAACTTTCTATGGTTTTCAAACTAGTTTGAAAGTCTTTTATTTAAAGTACCCATCAATATTTTGGCGACACAATCCAGAATGAAATTCCCCTGTAGTTTTTTGGTGAATTGACGTCTTCCTTCTTATAAATCGGAAATGTTATTATCTTTACAAATGTTTCAACCAGTCTAAAATATTATACTAAAAAACTTACTTAGGTCAGCCAAGTATTTAATTGCTACGTTCTTGGGAAATTCATAGGGTACCCCCTCTGATCCGGGAGCTTTATTAGACTTTGTGTTCTTTAATATCTGTTGTATTTCTGTTGTATATATTTTCAAAATATGTATGTTCTTTGCTTATTATTTTACCTAATTCAACAAAGTCCAGCTGCTTCCTGCTGTTCCTTGGACTGCTATATTTAAAAGAAGTTAAAAAAGACATTGTTCCGCATTTTGTATAGCGTGCATCCCTAATAAATTCAGGTACAGATACAGGATGCACATATAAACTATTATTTTATATTATCTTTTATATTTATTAGATTGGCAGGTACTCACTTAAAATAGAAGTATAGTCAATAGGGCGGGTCGCTTTAAAAATCGCTCAACTGACAAGGAAAATCGTATTCTAGGGATCAAAATAAGAAACTTTGCCCGAGGAACCATACCTCTAAAACGAATTCTGATGTCTCGACCTTTGACCTGTCTATCTGTCTGTCTCACTTTGACCCATTTAGAGTACCCCAATCGAGCCCAAATGTATGATCGACCCCCCTGAGGGTTCCCCATACAACCATTTCAAAAACCCACCATTTTTCGCAATTTACATGAAAAAAACAGCGAATGTTTATGTTTTTTTCTATTTGGAGTTTATTTTTTCTTTAGATATTTATTTAGCCTGAACATATGTAAATCAAAAAATGAATTTAACTTAGTAATAGAAAAGAAATAAAAAAAATTATTGTTTCAAGCCTTTTTTGCTTTCAAGTCTGGGCAATTTCGAATGGCTCTCTGTTGTCGTCGACATAACAGCCTCTACATTTTCCGGTATAACTCGTTTGGCAACGCTAGCTAGCAATTGAACGTGTCGTTCCGTTCCGTGTATGTGTGATGGAATTTTTGGATCATTAAATGATGGATCATCTTGACTAAAATATTCTTTCAATGTATCGTATGGAATGCTTCACGTGAATGGTGGTTCAAATACGTTATTTATAGCAAATTGTTCATTTCCGTGTAACTCGTGCAATTAAAGTTTATGTCTGGTTTTTTATAAACTCTAAGTTCCGTTGGGTCGTCAACATCGGTCGATAGCGTAGAATTTTCTTTATATCACAGTCGCGCTTTTCTTTGCAGTCATCAAACAACATTGATACAAGATATTTTCCGAATGCTCATAATATAAATTATCTGTAATTACTTGATTGACAATTCTGTGTAAACGAGGTTCTAGAAATCGTGACTAACTAATGAACTTTAAAAATAATGCACTACCTTACACGACAGAGCTGTAATACTTGATATTGAAGTACATTGGCACATAACATTTAATTATAAATTCAACCAGAATTTTTAAATTCTCATCTAGGTTTTCCGTTGTCACATATAATCGTAATAATCTAGCGGCCTTAGTGAGCCACCGAGAATGTGCAATTTTCCCTGGTTTGATGTTAGCCAGATCCACCGAAACCATGCCGCTAAAAATTGCATGGGTCATGTCGTATAAGTACTTCGAATCGGTGGAAAATTCAGTTTTTTCTGAAAATATATAATAATAACAAGTAAGAGTGTTAAATTCGGCTGTGCCGAATCTTTGATACCCTCCACCTCGGTTTGAGTCTTGATAATAAATGTAAATGAAAATATTAGAAAAAGTAAACAATTTGTTAAACTTAATACCAAATTATTTCAGCAAATTCTTTGGGTTGGTTTTCGTCTTTTCTATTATTTCGGTGTTTGCTTTTTGGTCATCGTGGTTGTTGATCGGCATGCATTTAGGTTATATACCTATATCCATGCGTTTCCGGTTATATGACATAACTTCTCGTTTAATTTAGTTTTTGCTAATTAAATAGCTCGCCCTAACCTCCATTGCAAAGGTAATGGTTGTGTAGGGTGGCTATATGCATTAAATCGTGCTAATTGGAGATGGCTGTATAGTTTCTTTTAACTGGCCAAATATTTCTTCATTGCGGCCATATAGGTCGGATGGAGTAACAAAATAATAACCAAAAAAAACTCTCTCAATTTTTTTTATTAAATTATTGCCATATTTGGAAAACATAGAGAATAAATTTATAATAATAAATATTCAAATTAGAGATGCCAAACGCAAAAAACCAAATGTCCCAAACATTTTAAATAAAATAATTTGTTCTCTTTATTTTCTGAAAAACTTCAAATTTTCATCCAAAAAAAATTGTGAAAATTTATATATAAAAAATAACATTCTCATCAAATTGCGTTTATTTATGTAACAGTTTTCATGTTCGCAATTCTTAAATATCTTTTGACGTTTTCTAAAATTCATTGAATTTAAATTAATGTTTTCTGTAGTGCGAATTCAACGATCCGACAGAATTTCAACGATCCGACAATCGCAAAATATATCGACAGCTATTGTTGTTTGCACTAAGGATTAAGTGATTCACTAAGTACATACATCTTAACCACAGTCGACAAATTTTTCTATTTAGTTAAATTGTAAACGAGTGGCATCTCTGTCGAAATAAGCGAAAAACACAAAGAAGAATAGAAAAAAACAAATTACTTCGTGTTTGACAGGATGATTTTATGTTGATGTTTAATATCTTAATTTTTTTACTAATATTTCTGTGTATTTATTTGAAAATGAAATAATGAATTAGATATGCTATTTAATTTTTTTATTTATATAAAAAAGTTTTTAATTAAAGCAAAATATTTTCACTATTTTATGATTTTTATTTATGTATGACGACATTTCAACCTAAAAATTTAAGTTTTTATCGATTGAATAAACAACACAGAAATGATTGTCGTTTAGATAACAACAACAGCTGACTTTAACAATAGCGAATATCGTTTAAAAATTGTACTGATAATTTTGCAATTTTCTTTTTTTTAACGATCCGACTATCGTTAAAAGAAGTTACTGAATTGCGGTACTGAAAGGCTATTAATTTCTCCTGAATGTCAAGATTTTTTTTAAATGTAAAAATTTTTTAAATGTAAAGATAGGTATTTGGTGTTTTTTTTTTGGAATTTCAATTTGTGTTTAACGAATAAAATTTATATAGTAAACATGCAATTGATGTCTTCTAATTTAAAATTATAATTTCCAACGTTTTGATATGATTTTCTAAAATTCAATTAATTGTAATTTATAATTGGAAATTTTTAATTCCAGTTTTTAGAATTGATATTTTCTTAAATTTGAATGGAAAATTTAAAAAGTGCAATTTTGTTTTTATGTGAATAATAATGCTTTAGTAATTATAAACAATTTTTAAAAATTAGATGTAATCGCAATCACATATTTTGTAGGTAAAGCAGAATAATAATTCTATATACATAACTACGTAGAACTGTTTTGAAAGCAAAAAACTTATTGATGAACTCGGTAACTCTATTTTGTAAAGACAACTAAGTGTCTTTATACATAAAATTTTTTTTGTGCTATATTTACATTGTTTTTTTTTTTATTAACAACTAGGTATTTTCGCATTATTTTCTTTAGATGTTGGTGAATTTTTACTCCCTTTATATTAACTCGTAGTGTCTGCTTGTCGAAAAAATTTTGGATCGATTTTAACCAATTTCCCGTGAGCCATTCGATCTGAAATTTTGCAGGCAGGCTCGTGGTAATAACAGAAATGATCTAACAAATTTTTAGAGTGATGCCAAAACAATGGAAACTTTTAAGTTTTTCTACCAGAGTTAATAAAAAAAAGTACAAAAGGTTAGTTTTTATTATATTATTACCACAACGATCACAAAAACAATAAGTCCAGCTATGACAAGAACACAACATTTAGAATAACAACAAGAACAATATAGAAACATCATATTTTTAATTTTTTTTTTTACTTTTTCAGAGATTTCCCTGGACCTGTTCCACCTATTTTAATGATTTTTGAAACAGAAATCTTCCCATGAATCTGGTGAATCATTCTCACTAAAAATGATCACTGTAGCTACACTATTAAGGGCGTGATCGTGACAAGAACAACATAGAAAATTATATTTTTTCAAGACTTTTTTTAGTTCTTCATTCAAATCTCGGGCCCTAATTAACCGATTTGGACGAGTTTGAACAGCAAACTTTTCAGGATGCTAATGAATCATTTTTTATATCAACGAGCACCCTAGCTGCCCGATTGATGCCGTCATCGTGATTTCCACAGACGGACAGGCGGAAAGACGGACAGACGGACATCGCTATATCAACTCCGGTTGTAATAAGGATCACAAATATATATATTTTATGGGGTCCAAAATTTTTTTTCTAATTATTACAAACGGAATGACTAACTTATACATACCCTCTGCACACTGGAGTGGAGGGTATAAAAAATAATAAATGAGTGATAGCAATATCTTACCGGAAGAGTTTCACAAGTTTCGATTTGACGGCTCAGTTTTCCGGTTGCCGATCTTAGTCAAGTGGTGGTTGATTTATCCAAAGCTTCAAACAAATGCCGAAACGGAAGTTCGTTGTGGTGTAGAAGGCAAACGAACCAATGCAATGGTCTTTTTAACAGCAATTCGAATCGTCGCATAATTCCACCGTGTGGGCCAGGGTTTGTTGGCTCACCGTTAGTGCATATGCCAATTAATGCATCCCGTGATATATTTTTATCGTTGAAAAAATCATTTAATTATGATGCTTTGTATTCAGCGGCTTCATGTTTCAGTCTTACGTAACCAATCAATTTAGAATTCGGTTCCCTCAAAATAACAAGGTGACTTTCTTTTACCATCCTAGTATGATACTTCTCATCAATTTTATCTCTCGTTTAAGTATCATCTTTTCTGCCATCCAATGAAAATGCTAAAAAATTGTTATCATCTAACCGTTTGCGAAGCACTTCTTGTCTGCATTTCTCTTTTTCTCTGCGAACTTTCGACTTATCCATGATGAGAGGTTTGCCATGCTTATCTTTCATTTTAAAATTTTGGAAAAGAGCGGTTCCCAATGCTGATGCTACTCTATCAGGCACACCAAATTTGTCACATATCAAGGCAAAGTTAAAACGATCGTATCTTTCTGGTTATTGTGCACTTGTGCTTCTATCCATATCTTCTTGAACCGATGGCGGTGCGTATGTTGAATCATCGGGATCTTGGTATGTTGGCATTGATGACATAGACGTTGCTCCTTGCTCTTCAATTTCCATCACAAATGTATCCACTGTTAGTCTTATCTGATTATGTTGATCGTGCATAAACTCTTTGAGGGGTTCTGGAACTAAGCCGCATGTACATGGAGCTGCCTTCAAATCGCATTTACATGTTCCAGTGTAAAAAATTATTTCCAGAGATTTTACTAACTACGCAAATTTTGGGTTTTTCTTTTTGCTCTTGATTTGGTCTTGATATTTGTCAAGCAATCTATTCAATTTAATAAATACACTATTCTGCGGCATTATTTCCATACCAAGTTTTTCCCAAATTCTAATCGACTTATCTTGTACTTGAGTAGTGAATGATTTATAGGAGAACTTTTTTTGTTTTTTAGCACGTGTGCTCAAGTAAAAAAAATATCTCAAGATATCCGGATATGACTCATTGGGTTTTCGATAGTTGTTGATGTTGTTGTTGCTTCATCTTGCGGTGTAAAGGATGGTGAATTCATTGTAAGCTAAAAAAATATAAAAAACGGGAAAAAATCCATATTTCAAACTCTGATAACAATAACATAACAATCCAACAGTAGCAAAATTAAGCACACACCCACAAAAATAATCCAACCCATAAAAACAAAGTTATTATTAAAACTCTTTCTCTCCTTATGCATAAAGATTTGAAGTCTTATTTTTTCAGTGCAATGTACTGTTATTTTATTTCTTTGTCTGATGGTTTTATTGCTATTAAATATGTACTACGTATTACGTATAGATCAAATATTGAAAGTAATACACAAAAACTTACACGTTGTTTTTCTCTTATTTTTAACTCTTTTCTTATTTTTACTGTTTTTAAATAACACACTTAAGAACTTTTCGCTATCACTTGAAAAATAACAATGACAAATAAAAGTAGAAAACGAAATTATGTTACTTTAAAACCCATAATTGAATAAGCACTGCTTATGAAACAGGTATTGATTTTTTTTTTAAATTTGACTGTTGCAGCAATAATATTATTGAAAAACTTTCCAAAGATATTATTAAAAATATATAAATAACTACCTGTGTAATCAACAACATATTTTTCAGATAAGTTGGTTTTATATCCCTCCGTGACTGTGCGTGACTATGTCAAAGTTAATCTTTTTTCACAGCAAGTGTATGGACCAAGTATCAGATCGAGCGGAAGAGGGTAAATAACTTTTAGATCACTCCGTGACTATGCGTGACTCTGCGTGACTACCCCAAAATAAATCCGTAGTCTCAACAAGACTATGGGCCAATTTTCAGATCAATTGCATCAGGGGGAATGGAATTGCCCCATGGCAGACAGACAGACAGGTCAAAAGTCGGGACATCAGAATTCGTTTTAGAGGTATGGTTCCTTGGGCAATGTTTCTTATATTGATCGCTAGAATATGATTTTCCTTGTCACTTGAGCGATTTTTTTTTTGCCCCCCCTACAAATCGACCCGCCCTAATAGTCAACCATCCAAACACAGAAAATCTTTCTGAGAAGCATTTTCACATTTAAAAAAAAAATATTAAATTCAGGAGAAATTAATAGCGTTCAGTATCGCGATTCAAAAACTTCTTTTAACGATAGTCGAATCTTAAACAAAAGAAAATTGCAAAATTATCAGTAAAAATTTTAAACGATATTCGCTATTGTTAAAGTCAGCTGTTGTTGTTATCTAAACGACAATCATTTTTGTGTTGTTTATTCAATCGATAAAAAATTAAATTTTTAGGTTGAAATGTCGCCATACATAAATAAAAATCATAAAATAGTGAACATATTTTGCTTTAATTAAAAAACTTTTTTATATAAATAAAAAAATTATATAGCATATTCAATTCATTATTTAATTTTCAAATAAATAAACAGAAATATTAGTAAAAAAAAAATAAAGATATTAAACATAAACATAAAATCATCCTGTCAAACACGAAGTAATTTATTTTTTCTATTCTTCTTTGTGTTTTTCGCTTATTTTGACAGAGATGCCACTCGTTTACAATTTAAATAAATAGAAAAATAGATTTGTCGACTGTCGTTAAGATATATGTACTTAGTGAATCACTTAATCCTTAGTGCAAACAACAATAGCTGTCGATATATTTTGCCATTGTCGGATCATTGAAATTTACAGAATCGGACTACAGAAAACGTTAATTTAAATTCAATGAATTTTATAAAACCTCAAATGATATTTAAGAACTGCGAACATAAAAACTGTTACATAAGTAAACGCAATTTGATGAGAATGTTATTTTTTATATATAAATTTTCACAATTTTTTTGGATGAAAATTTGAAGTTTTTCAGAAAATAAAGAGAACAAATTATTTTATTTATAATGTTTGGGACATTTGGTTTTTTGCGTTTGGCATCCCTAATTTGAATATTTATTTTTATAAATTTATTGTCTTTGTTTTCCAAATATGGCAATATTTTAATAAAAAGTTCAGAGAGTTTTTTTTTGGTTATTATTTTGTTACTCCATCCGACCTATATGGCCGCAAAGGAGAAATATTTGGCCAGTTATAAGAAACTATACAGCCATCTCCAATTAGCACGATTTAATGCATATAGCCACTCTACACAACCATTACCTTTGCAATGGAGGTTAGGGCGAGCTATTTAATTAGCAAAAACTAAATTAAACGAGAAGTTATGTCATATAACCGGAGACGCATGCATATAGGTATATAACCTAAATGCATGCCGATCAGCAACCACGATGACCAAAAAGCAAACACCGAAATAATAGAAAAGACGAAAACCAACCCAAAGAATTTTCTGAAATAATTTGGTATTAAGTTTAACAAATTGTTTACTTTTTCCAATATTTAGTTTACATTTATTATCAGTACTCAAACCGAGGTGGAGGGTATCAAAGATTCGGCACAGCCGAATTTAACACTCTTACTTGTTTTTATTAACATAAGCTTTTTAGTGATGTTTTTTGCAAAGTTCAATGTTTCTAATATTTACAGCGTTCGTTTTTCAAATTCTTCGTATTTACTTCCTTTGGATTTTCGATTTGATCAAAAGCGAAAAGTGGATTAATTCACTAAATCTTCGGAAACTTTGTCACCAATCTGGGTCTTGTAGGGCGCAATATATTTCTATTGAAACAAGCTTATGTCCTGTGTAATAAAACATTAAAATTTTGAAAAGAGCAAAATTACAAAAAATCATCAAATTTTTCATGAAGTTTGAACTTTTGTCCACTGTAACTCTGTCATTTCGAATACTCTTCACAAGCAACCCATGGTTATTTTAGTAATTCAATTACCTTTAATCAAAAAAAAAAATAATAAATACATTATCAGTCCAACATTTTTGAAGATATAAGTAGTTAAATGACATCATCTTTTTTAAAAACACAAATAACGGTTATTTTGGAATATCTCGAAAACTGTTCTACTTTTGACCATTCTGACGTCATATTCTGCCAGATACATTTGGTCGAAAAACTGTAATAAATAATATATAAAATAAATATTAGCCAAATTAATTGAAACATAAAATCAATATTCTTGTCAAAATGAGACAGGTACTTTTATTTAATTGTGAATAAAAGACAAAGGCGTACATCGATTTTCATGATCTATATCTCATTTTGTTTACAGATTATGTGACTTTACACGAAAGTAAAAGGATATGTGACTTTTTTCCGTTTTGGATTTTTTATGAATTAAAAAAAAATTAATTTTTTAGGCAAAAAATATTTTTTTTCTCTATACGTTTATTATACCCTATACCACTATGTGGTTTGGGTATAATGACTTTGTGCTGCTGTTTCTAACTACCAAAAATATTTGACCTAGACCCATCTTTTATTATACCGATCGAATCAGAATCACCATCTGATTCGATTTAACGATGTCCGTCCGTCCGTCTGTGTGTCCATGTAAACCTTGTAATCAAACTGCAGGTCGCAAATATGAATGTATATTAATGAAATTTGGTACGCAAGCTGCTATCAGCCATAGGATGAACAGTGTTGAAATTGGTGATAATCGATCCATGTTCAGACCTAGCCCCCATACAAATGACCCCTATGAAATCGACATAAATTGCCATAAGATCCAAATTGTCATATAGATCTTACTCAAATTGGGTTTGTATGCGTTTATTACAGCCACTAATGAGTAGTCCAAAAATGATTCCTATGGGACAACTCTTACTCGTAGGCCCCATATAGAGCTGCTTCCCGATCTTCACTTAAATCTATCAAAAAACAAAAATATTGCACCGATTCTTCTTAAATTTTGTTTGTATATATTTTTACAAAATGCAAGAGGCTTTACCAAACATGGTCAGGATCGGTATAATTTTGGACCTAGTCCTCATATAGATATAGCATCCGATATGAAATTTTCATATCTGCAGCCAAATAAATTAATAAAAATCCCACTCAAATTTGGTTTATGCTTATTTTCTATGTCCAGTTAGTTTGGCCTAAGAGATAGGGTCTCTAAGCGCATGGTATAGGGTATCGTATAGTCGATCTAGACCGACTATAATTTTCTTACTTGGTTTTTACTGTGAAACTGTTGTAGCGAAACGTTATATGAACAGATTAAAGGAATTGTAATTCTTTATTTTTCTATATCTGTTTCAGCAAAATCGGAGTAGTAGTTCTCGAGTTATGTCAAACAAGAAAGCCCAAAACCTGACAAATTCCCCTATACGATACTCGATTCCTAGACATGACCCAGCGAAACACCGGGACGCCTATAACTTTTTTTTATCGATATAACTTTCCCCGGTGGTTTCATCCCATCCCGATCACTGGCCCTTACCATTTGTCGCACAGTGTAATGACCCACTTCACCAGTTGTGTGAGCAATTATATGGAATTTACCACATTATCGATTTGTTCGAAAATAAAGTATCCTTGAAACGTAAAATTATTCTATATCTAAATAATTAAATTGTTATTATTTTATTTGTTAATTCTATATATACACACTAAGTACATTAGTTTGTAAGGATATTTTTAATTCCGTAGGCATTAAATAAATAAATATTTAAAAAAGAAGAGGTACTTATTTAAGAAGATGTACTTTTTCAAGGATATATACTTTTCAAATAAAAGGTACTTTTTTAAGTAAAGGTATATTTTTAAGAAAAATAATAATAATACTTTCTTAATACTTTAATACTTTCTTAAGAAAATTTACTTTTTAAGAAAATTAAATTTTTAAGGAAATTAACTTTTTAAGAAATGTTTAAGAAATGGTATCTTTTTAAGAAAAGGTTCTTTTAGGTATATGTATTTTGAAAAAATGTATATTTTAAAAATCTGTACTTTAAGAAAGGTATTTTTTTTCCAAATAAATATTTTTTTAAGAAATGCTTCTTTCTTATGTAAAGATACTCTTTTCCAGAAAAGGCACTTTGTTAAGAAAATCTAACTTTTTAAACGAACGAAGAGGTACTTTTTAGCGAAAATGAATAAAATAATGGAAACAATAGCATTTACGGTTCATTAGCAAAAATCATAGTAAGCCAGACATTTTCATATACTTTCGCAGAATGCAATTTAGTTTTCAAAATTTTACAAACTACGCTTAAGTTAAATATTATTTTTCAAATAAAGTACGTATGAACTTTCTTACGAAAAGGCACTGTTTTAAGAAATTTACTTAATTACGAAAGGGTAAGTAAAGTTACTTAAAAAAAGTACTTTTTTTAAGAACATGCACTTTTTTAAGAAATATTACTTTTTTAAGAAGAGGTACTTATTTAAGAGGAACCGTACTTTATTTCAGTAAAATTACTTATTTATTCTTAAGTAAAAGGAACTTTTTCGGAAAGTATAATTTTTTAAGAAAATATATTTTTTTAAACAAAGGTCTCTGGAAAAATCTACATATAAAAATTAATATATCTAGATTATTTTATCAAGAAAATACTAATGTCACCATCGGCCTTATCCCCTTAATATTAGAACTTGCATAGAAATTGATTTTGGGTGAGGTTTTTGTGTGTTTAGCGATACCTGCATAAAGCAATTTGATAATTTGATAAACTAAATTATTACGTCAAATACATTGATCTGAAAATGGGGCTGCGATTGATCATCCGGACAAAGCGTTTATAAGCAAAGGATATCTGACGGAAATGTGTTTATGGTATCTGTTGTTACTGGCGCGGCTTAAATCTGATATTTCTGTACTCTGGAAAAATACACGGCCGTCATCAGTGCATTATTCCCGCCTAATAATGTTTAAGATTGCAAGAGAATCGCCGGAACACATAAGGACTACGGTTCAGGACATTCAAGAACAAATTGAAAAGATTAAGCCCGCAGTGCTGAAAATTAGAGACGGAAAATATCTTGAATGTAGTTACGACTTCCAGTTGATCTTGATTGACAGAAAAGTCGCAAAGAACTGACAAATACAACCTCAATATATCGCACCCGGTTTGCAAAAAGACGCAGAGGAACTGCGGTAATTTGAACGGTGAGATACAATGTGGAATCTCACCATTGCACGCAAGGATAAGTATTTGTATTTGTATTTTTTGTTTTCCAAAACAATAAGATTAAAAATCTTATAATTATAGTTAAGGAGTTTTACATTGTTGACTATTATAATTGCTTTAATATAATGATGATTAAATTAAAAAAAAAATAAAAATTACAAAATATGAAAATAACTAAAATCATACATAACATTGAATATAAAAAAAAGTTAAGGAAAAATTGACTGACAAAGCAAAGAGGAAGAAAAAAAAAATAAAATTATGCATAGAATTTAAAAATTTGTTTCTTAAACTGTTGGGCGTTGCTTATAAATTTAAGATTTTATGGTAGCGAGTTCCAAAGACGGATTGAATTCACATAGAATTGAAATTTTTAAAGAGAGTTTTCGTATTTAACAGGCCGTATTTCATTGGTCCTTTCAGAGCGCATGAGTTCAAATTTTCCAAATAGATACATTGGATGGCGAGTGAATATATCCTTATGTAACATTATCAATGTTCCAATGTTCAACAGATCAGAAAAGGTTACGCCATAAAGCTTTTTAGAGTACTGGGAAATGTGGTCATATTTTCCCATGCTAAAAACATATCTTAATATGGAGTTATACGTTGATAGAAGTTTTCTACTACTTCTTGAATCACTTTCCGCATATATTTCGCATCCATATAACAATGTGGGGATGAGATAAATTTTAGCAATGAAAAAGTTTTCCCTGAAGCAATGTTTATGTGGTCAGACCATGTCAGTGAGCCCTTAAAAGTAACACCAAGATTTTTCGCGGTTTGCACTATTTTTATTCGTTGATTATTCAGAAGTAATATTGGCTCCTGGGGCAAGATCAATGTTCTTTTGGCTAATATTAAACATTTAGACTTGAGAGGATTTAGACACAGTCCGTTCGCATTTGCCCATCTGTTGATTCTCTCAAGCTCCATGTTAATATTTTCAATGAAATTGTTTATATTATCGATGTGACTACTGACATAGAGTTGCACATCGTCAGCGTACATATGTATATCACAGTATTGCAGTTGTCGAGGTAGATCATTAACATATATCGTAAAAAGTAGAGGTCCAAGTATAGAACCCTGCGGCACATCCTTTAAAACTGGCAAAGAATAAGAAGTTTTATTATTTACAAAGACAGACTGAGAGCTACCTGATAAATACGATGATAACAATCGAATAGAAAATGAAGAGAAATTAAACATTTTATGTAGCTTAAAGCAAAGAACATCATGATTTACCATATCAAAAGCTTTGGAATGATCCAGTAGAACAAGTAGTGCTACGTCACCAGCATCGATACGTCGCCGTATCTCTTCAGAAACATCAATTAAAGCCATTATGCAACTGTGCTTTGGTCTAAATCCGGATTGTCTGTTCGTTAATAAATTATTATCATTAATGAATTTATTTAATTGTTGATGAAGTAAACGTTCAAATACTTTTGATAAATAAGGTAAAATGGCAAGAGGTTGATATTCTTTGCTAGATTTAGGTATTTGTATTATTTTAGCAAACTTCCAGTTTGTAGGGAAAATGCATTTTGTAATTATATTACTGAATATATAAGTGATATATGGTAACACTTGGTGGATAATTATTTTTAAAAATTTAGGGTGAAGTTCATCAAACCCAACTGCGTTTGATTTAATAGCAAGACATGGGGACAATACATCTGCTTCACATACACAATCAAAGCTAAATGGGTTGCAGCTAATATTAGAGGGTAGATTTTGGTCATAATAACCGGCATTAGGAGGCACATTTGGAAGTTTTGTGAAAGCCTTATTTATCTCATTAATGTCAACATCAGTTTCTACTCTGCAAGGTGATTTCCCTATACCAATTTCACGTATGACTCTCCACCTTTTCTTAGATCCGATTGCAGATGAAAAACGATGCGAATAGAATTCAGATTGTGCGTTTTTTATTTTCATATTAGCATCTCTTCGTGCATTTTTAAATTCTATATGCAAATTGTCAGTTTTAAAAATTTTCCACCTTTTATAAGCAAAATCTCTTCGAGCAATTGCCGTTTTAATTTCCCTACTGAACCTGTTTAAACGTTTTAACTGGAACTGACCTTTTAAAAACGTTTAGTATGTTGTGTTCTAAAAAATTGAGCTGACCATCCACTGAGGGCATATAATAGATTGAATCCCAATCAATACTGTAAAACTTACGGGTCAGAACATTATCGTTTATTTTATGAAAGTCATAATAAGTAACTGTTTCGGATACATACTGCAGCCGGAAGTCATAAGACAGAAAAATAAGATCATGTTTGGAGAAATATGGCGCCGATAACTGGTCATATAGCAAAACCTTGTTCGTGTTACTGACAAAAAATATGTCCAGTTATGTGCTATTTGTAGTAGTGTAATGAATTGGAGTTATGGTATTTGTTGGTGTGAAGCCAATAGATTGCATGTCATTTATAATCCGGTTTTCAATAAATATGTTTCAATTAAAATCCCCACATATTATTACATCATCGTATTTCACAGTGAGGGTATTAAATTTTTCCAAAAAAATGCCTGTATTTACTCTACAATTAGGTCTGTAAACAGATCCAACAAATAATTTTTTACCACCGGCTACAATTTCAACAACTATTCTATTTTAGCATCTATAATATTAATAGGCTAGGCGATTTCTTGTGACTGATGTTTTGTTCTGCCGTTTTATCCCGATTTTGACCAAATGTATATTATTTGAAAGCCGTTCTTTTTAGCCGTTTTGTAGATTTACAGATTTTTAAATTTTTTCTTTTATTTTGAGTAAATTGCATTTAAAGTTGCTACTAACACATTTTTAAAATTATACAATGCTATGTGTGTGTTTATTAAATTTGTTAATATGTTTGTAATAAAAATTAATTTGTTTTTGCATACTTTTTGGATCTTTATTTAATGAAAAAATAAAATTTCGTAAAAATTGTTAGAATTGCTGCATATTTTACTTATTATACCCTTTTTTACGTATATAGCCACACTTCCACAAGGAGTTTTCCGATCACAACGATATATTTGGAAGTTGTTTAAGGTAACAATATCATCTGGAATTGATTCCGTGAACCATATTTCAGATAGACATAAAATGTCAACGCCGGACCTCTCAAATATATAACGAAATTCATATATTTTTGGTCTTAAACTCTGAGCATTAATATGAGATATTTTAATACCAGATTGTTGTTTGCATAAAATATGAACCATATCTGAAGTCACATCTTTGCAACTAAAAGGTACACTATCCACAAGAGATGGCATAATTTAAAAATTTGTTTTTATAAGCAACGCACGCAACGCAGAATTGTTCATATTGAAAATTAAGAACAAAAATTAATAAAGTGAGTATAAGGGAGAAATAAACAAGTGTGATTAAAAAAATAAAAACATATAAAATAATAATAGAATAAATGTCGTTAATATATATAAAAAAAAAATTAATAAATCATAACTAAGGATTATCTATTTACTGTCATTAGAGAAGCACATATCCGGAAAAAAATTATAAAGGTCCTCTATATTATCGATTCGAATGGGCTGTTCATCAGGATTAAATTTTATATAAACTAATCCACGCATCGTAAAAACCAATTTTAACTTATTAACTTTTTTTAAAGCAACTTCAGCCTGTAGTATCGGAGTCTCCACCAATGTGATACATTGTGTGTGTTGTATGGACTTTTTGCAAAATCTGGCGTACGCCTTTCAACAAAAGAAGGAACACTTTGATGCAAATACATTAGATGAGGACAAAAAAAATATCAACAAGTAAGAGTGTTAAATTCGGCTGTGCCGAATCTTTGATACCCTCCACCTCGTTTTGAGTATTGAAAATAAATGTAAACAAAATATTGGAAAAATATACACGCGTTTTCCATATGCATGCGTTTCCGGTTATATGGCATAACTTCTCGTTTAATTTAGTTTTTGCTAATTAAATAGCTCGCCCTAACCTCCATTGCAAAGGTAATGGTTGTGTAGGGTGGCTATATGCGGTCATGTAGGTCGGATGGAGTAACAAAATAATAACCAAAAAAAAGCCCTCAACTTTTTTATTAATATATTGCCATATTTTGAAAACATAGAGAATAAATTTATAATAATAAATAATCAAATTAGGGATGCCAAACGCAAAAACCCAAATGTCTCAAACATTTTAAATAAAATAATTTTTTCTATTTATTTCCTGAAAACTTCAAATTTTCATCCAAAAAAATTGTGAAAATTTATATATAAATAACATTCTCATCAAATTGCGTTTCTTTATGTAACAGTTTTTATGTTCGCAATTCTTAAATAGCATTTGACGTTTTCTAAAATTCATTGAATTTAAATCAATGTTTTCTGTAATCCGATTCTGTAAATTTCAGCGATCCGACAATCGCAAAATATATCGACAGCTATTGTTGTTTGCACTAAGGATTAAGTAATTCACTAAGTACATACATCTTAACGACAGTCGACAAATCTATTTTTCTATTTATTTAAATTGTAGACGAGTGGCATCTCTGTCAAAATAAGCGAAAAACACAAAGAAGAATAGAAAAAAACAAATTACTTTGTGTTTGACAGGATGATTTTATGTTGATGTTTAATATCTTTATTTTTTTACTAATATTTCTGTATATTTATTTGATAATGATATAATTAATTGAATATGCTATCTAATTTCTTTATTTATATAAAAAAGTTTTTTAATAAAAGCAAAATATTTTCACTATATTATGATTTTTATTTATGTATGACGACATTTCAACCTAAAAATTTAAGTTTTTATCGATTGAATAAATAACACAAAAATGGTTGTCGTTTAGATAACAACAACAACTGAGTTTAACAATAGCGAATATCGTTTAAAAATTTTACTGATAATTTTGCGATTATTTTTTTTTAACGATTCGACTATCGTTAAAAGAAGTTACTGAATCGCGGTACTGAAAAGCTATTAATTTCTCCTGAATGTCAATATTTTTTTTAAATGTAAAAATTTGGTGTTTTTTTTTTTTTTTTTGAATTTCAGTTTGTGTTTAACGAATATAATTTATATATTAAAGATGCAATTGATGTCTTCTAAATTTAAAATTATAATTTCCGACGTTTTGATATGATTTTCTGAAATTCAATTAATTGTAATTAATAATTGGAAATTTTTAATTCCAGTTTTTAGAATTGATATTTTCTTAAATTTGAATGGAAAATATAAAAAGTGCAATTTTGTATTTATGTGAATAATAATGCTTTAGTAATTATAAACAATTTTTAAAAATTAGATGTATTCGCAATCAGATATTTTGTAGATAAAGCAGAATAATTGAAAGCAAAAAACTCATTGATGAACTCGGTAACTCTATTTTATAAAGACAACAAAAAGTTAATGTGCCAAACTTATGTTCATATTTGTAAAAGAATAATAAAAAAACATATGAAATAAAAGACTAGCCCGTGTATACTCTTAACATTGTTCTGTATGATATCTAATTGAAAATATTGACATTCATGTTAAAATAGAAATAACTATTGCAAAGCTAATTAGAACAAAAATTGTGGCGCCATCTACTGCGGCATAGTCAAGCTGACCAAAATGAAGTGACACTCTGTTAAGGCAAAAGAAATGTATTTTCCCCACAACAAAATGTTGCAGAAAATTATGTAAATAAAATAATATACCGATTTTTTTCTAACATGCAGTTGTTATGGATATACATATATATAATATATGTATATTATTTGTATTATTTAATATGTTTATGTATGTATATGTAAATATTACACACAAAAAATACAACATCAAACGTTATTTTTGTGTTTTTCTCTTTAAATAAATTTATACATAAAATTTTTTTTTGCTAAATTTACATTGTTTTTTCTTATTAACAACCAAGTATTTTAGCATTATTTGCTTTAGATGTTGGTGAATTTTTACTACCTTTATATTAACTCGTAAAATCTGCTTGTCGAAAAATTTTGGATCGATTTTAACCCCTTTCCCGTGACCCATTCGATCTGAAATTTTGCAGGCGGGCTCGTGGTAATAACAGAAATGATCCAACAATTTTTTTTAGTGATGCCAAAACAATGGAAACTTTTAAATCTTTCTACCAGAGTTAATAAAAAAAAGTACAACGGGTTAGTTTTTATTATATTATTACCACAACGACCACAAAAACAACAAGTCCAGCTATGACAACAACACAACATTTAGAATAACAACAAGAACAATATAGAAACATCATATTTTTCATTTTTTTGTTTACTTTTTCAGAGAGTTCCCTGGTCCTGTTCCTCCGATTTTAATGATTTTTGAATCAGAAATCTTCCCATGAATCTGGAGAATCATTCTCACTAAAAATTATCACTGTAGCTGCACTATTGAGGGCGTGATCGTGACAAGAACAACATAGAAAATTATATTTTTTCAAGACTTCTTTTAGTTCTTCATTCAAAGCTCGGGCCCTAATAGACCGATTTGGGCGATTTTAAATAGCAAACTTTTCAGGATGTTAGTGAATCATTTTCTGTATCAACGAGCGCCCTAGCTGCCCGATTGATGCCGCCATCGTGATTTCCACAGACGGACAGACGGACAGACGGACATCGCTATATCAACTCCGGTTATTATAAGGATCACAAATATATATATTTTATGGGATCCAAAATTTTTTTTCTAATTATTACAAACGGAATGACAAACTTATATATACCCTCTGCACACTGGAGTGGAGGGTATTAAAGGAACCGAATACAGGATGTGTTTTTCAAAGTTGGACTAAAAGTATACTACGCAAGGTGCGGATACGGGAACTCAAATGATGGAAACACTTCGCGGAGATTTTTTGAAAATGATGAGGCCGTAACTCGAATCACTGGAATTAACAATCAAATCATTAAAAGATTGGAAACGATCTTGAATGTTTTAAGTTAGAAAGATGAGGTTAATGCTACAAAATATGGAGAATGTGCTTCGAAAACTACATCACTTTTGCCGGAAATGTATCCACTAAAGAAATTGTCCCCGGCAGTCCATAAACCAGTATTTCCCAGTTGGAGAGCTTTTCGAAGAAGCTCAGCTTTTCGAACACGTCTAAAGCATCAAGGGTGAGGCGAAATGAGAACTTCTTTGACAGGTTGGCAGCATCCTCCGATCCATTTATTTCATCTCTGCGGCATGTGAAGTACTAATTATTTTGAAGCGATTTGGAAAAATAAATTCGAAAAATATTAATTTTTTTTATTATACCCTATAATACAATGTGGTTAGGGTATAATGACTGTGTGCTGATGTTTGTAACCGATCGCTTTAGAATCACTTTCTGAGTCGATTGAGCGATATCCATCCATCCGTTTGTCCGTCTGTCCGTTTGTTCGTCTGTGTGTCCATGTAAACATTGTAATCAAACTACAGGTCGCAAATATGAATATATTTTGAACATAGAACAAACGCTATAGAAACTGAAATCGGTGAGTGTTCAGCTCTAGTCCCCATACAAATGACCCCTATGAGATCGACTTAAATTGCCATAATATCTAAATTATCATATAGATCTCGGTCAAATTCGGTTTGTGTATGTTTATAACATTAACTAATCAGTAGTCCAAAAGTAAACCCCATAGAACAATTCTTAGTCATAGCCCCCATATAAAGCCGATTACCGATCTTCACTAAATCTATACAAAAAAAAAAAAAATAAATCTATTACAAAAAAGTAACCTTACCAAATATGGGCAGGATCGGTCCATTTTTCGACCTTGTCCCCACATAAATATAGCATCCGATATGAACTTTTTCATAACCGAAGGTGAAAAAATTAACAACAATGCCACTTAAATATGGTTTATGCTAATTTTCTATATCTAATTAGTTGGACCTAAGAGTTAGGGTCATTAAACGCATCGTTAGGGTATCATACAGTTGGCCTGTACCAACTGTAATATTTTTATTTTTATATAATATAATATTATATTTTTTTTAATTTTTTGTCGATAATAATTTTAAAACATAAACCCCTGGAAAAAGACACATAAAATATATAAAATGGTTAAATATCATGATTTTTTCATGCCGTTAACAAATTTCAACTTCTTGGATAACCTATAAGTAAGCGTCTAGAAGCGCAGCACCTTATTCATTATCCATCATCTGCCCTTTAACTTGTTTGAAACCTCAAATGGCACCACTGTGCGACAACTACCAAAAAAACGAATTTGATAATCAAACAAAAAATTTTTTCATTATAAATATATTCTTGATTTTATGACACTCCATACTACTTACCACCAAAATTATTAAATTAATAATAATAATAGAAATATTTTTTATTAATTTTTTAAAAATAGTTTTTTAAAGAAACACTTCTAATACGCCTTTTTTAAAATCCAAAAATAACTATTAAATAAAACAAGACAAAGGGGAAAAGGACCATAATAATAATTTTTGGAATGAAAGCTTTCGAAAGAGTGTACTCCCTCCTTTTCAAATGACTACTTTAAAAAATTATAACAACAAAACTGAAGACCGCTTACGAGCGGCCTTGGGCATTAGAGGGTTAACTTTGAATTCTGCCTTTATTGTGCTCGTTTTCTTTTCAAGCACCAAAGATTAATAATGGTACCTTTACAAAATAAAAGGAAATACTGGTACAATTTACGTATATATTTGTAGAAAAAGGGATATTGACAGTTTTTGAATAGAACAAAACAATAAAATTTCTATTGTTAAATGACTTATGGACATCTGTTAAATAACCTGAAAATTTGTTTACTCTTCGTTGTTCTATGAAATATGATGCTTTATTTTTTCTACCCAGAAAATATTTTCTTCTGCTTAAACTACAACAAACGTATAGCTCAACAACATATATATGCTAAGTTATGAGAGTCAAGTTTATGACATGAACAAAAAAAGAAAAATTATAATTCCAGAGCAAAAAGGAAAAAATATACCAAAGGAAGCATTTTAAACAATAGAACTACAACATGTCCATGTAGGTCACTGCAGTATACAATAAGGACTTTGAAGATTTATGATGTGAGGTATTCATACTTCAAAATATGATTAAATCTTATTATTCATAACATTTTGCTAACGAAAACTAGAACAAAGGGGTACTATTCTTTTCATAGAAAAAAAGTTAAACAAGTTCGGCAGTCTTGTTAGTGAGATGATATTAACAATACCGTCGACAATATAATCAGTTTTCCATGTTTTTATTTTTTAAAATACAGGATGTTGAAGAGCCCAAAATTAAAATTAAAATAAACTTAAAATTTATTCCGAATTTTGTACTTATGAAAGCAATTACTATGAATTAAAACTGTCTACTATATTCTGTAGCCAACAAGTGGTCTTGATTTCTTACTGAAATATATAATACATTTTTTTATGACTTTTCGGCCTTATTTTATAGTTGCTTTTTTTTCGCTTTTAAGACAACAAGTTTTTTTGATGACCATTGTTAAGTAGCTACTGTTCTTTTTTTTGTTTGAAAAACCAACACATTAAAAATTGTGTCGTTTATGAGACAATATTTGTGAAACAAAGTATCCTTCGTTTTTTTTGTATCTAGATGGAAAAATATTTTAAAACAAGATATCAAGTTATAAGAGCAATCAACTAACTGAGGGGTAAATAAAATAAAGATGGTGGTGACAAACCCATAATTTAGGAGCAATAAAAAGAAACATCTTCATTTAAGTGGTGGTTATTTCCAAACAAAAATTTTAATAAAACAAGATATATTTACAACTTTGTTTTTTTTTTATAAGATTTATGGCAAACATGTGAGTTTCATTGCTACAGTTAATACGAATCTAAAGAAGAAGAAAAACAGAACAAATAACATAATATTAGTACTTAACAAAAATAAAAAGAAATTTGCTAATTTCATTTTTAAACACTTTTCAAGAAATACAATGAAGAGTATTCGTAACAAAATTAAAAATATTTTTGGCTTTCAATTAATAAAAAAAAATAATAAAATACAAGTGAGAAACTCTTGGCAATTTTTATTTTAAATCATAAACGTGGTTTCCCCCAATCTCTTAAAATTCAATAAAAATTTTTAACAAATATTTCATATTACTATTTAAATATAAAACTCTTAAGTTTAGGATTTCTTAAAAATTAACAGGCTTAAAAATAGTAATAATAAAAATTATTTGAAAGTTATTTTAGCCCTTAAATGCGCAACAACGCCAATTTTAGTGAAAAAATATATAATATATAAAATTATAAAAAAATAATAACTTCGTACCACGTTTTTTTTTTTAAATTTTTTAGTATGATTATTTTAAAAAATAGCGGTTGTATCTTAAAAGATACAATGCACACTATCCTACATTTTAGATTTCAATGTAAAATACGGGGTTTTTAATTATTAGAGGTATTAAAAAGCTTTTTTATTTATAACAAGTAAGAAAGTTATAGTCGGTCTAGACCGACTATACGATACCCTATACCATGCGTTTAGAAACCCTATCTCTTAGGCCCAACTAACTGGACATAGAAAATAAGCAAAAACCAAATTTGAGTGGGATTTTTATTAATTTTTTTGGCTGCAGATATGAAAAGTTCATAAGTTCAACCACATAGTGGTATAGGGTATAAAAATAATAGTTAATTATACCCTATACCACTATGTGGTTTGTGGTTATAAAAATAATAGTTAATTATACCCTATACCACTATGTGGTTTGGGTATAATGACTTTGTGCTGCTGTTTGTAACAACCAAAAATATTTGACCTAGACCCATCTTTAATTATACCGATCGAATCAGAATCACTTTCTGAGTTGATTTAACAATGTCCGTCCGTCCGTCCGTCCGTCTGTGTGTCCATGTAAAGCTTGTAATCAAACTGCAGGTCGCAAATATGAATATATTTTGATGAAATTTGGTATGTAAGCTTTTCTCAGCCATGGGATGAACGCTATTGAAATTGGTGAGAATCGGTCCATGTTCAGACCTAGCACCGATACAAATTACCCATATGAAATCGACATAAATTGCCATAAGATCCAAATTGTCATATATATCTTAATCAAATTGGGTTGGTATGCGTTCATTACATCCACTAATGAGTAGTCCAAAAACGATCCCTTTGACCCCATATAGAGCTGCTTCCCGATCTTCACTTAAATCTATTAAAAAACAAAAATATTGCACTGATTCTTCTCAAATTTTGTTTGTATATATTTTTGCAAAATACAAGAGACTTTACCAAACATGATCAGGATCGGTCCATTTTTGGACCTAGTCCCTTTATAGATATAGCATCCGATATGAACTTTTTCATATCTGCAGACAAAAAAATTAATAAAAATCCCACTAAAATTTGGTTTTTTGCTTATTTCCAATGTCCAGTTAGTTGGGCCTAAGAGATAGGGTTTCTAAACGCATGGTATAGGGTATCGTATAGTCGGTCTAGACCGACTATAATTTTCTTACTTGTTTTAATTAATATAATTCAATTTGCAATAAAATAAATTTATTAAATTCATATAATAAAAACAAAAAACATCAACAAAATTAGTTAATAAAAATAATTAAAAGTTATGATTACCATCATAAAAGCAATTTTTTTCGGCTGTCACCCACAAATTTTCCTTACATTTCGTACAAAACATTTTTGTTTGACATGACCATTTAGGCATCTTACATCTCCCCTTTTTATCCACTGAAATCCAGTGGCTGGCTCCATCCAGCCGGGTGTCAGTCGGTGGCGATGGGTATGTATTCGGCTTTCGTCTTTTGTCTTCTATTTGTTTTTCTAAGTTTGGACGTCCTCTTACTGGAACAGTTTTTGTGTTATATGAAGACAATGCATCAGCGACTTCCAATTTGAAATCCACCAATCGTATTTCAGATTCTGGTTTATCCTTGTTGATTCTTCTATAAAGAATCCAGGCATTTACACATGTCATGTCAAGAAGGTGGTAAAATATTCTGATTGTTCACTTGCGGCTTTTCATTGATATTTTATGCCAGCCTATTGAGCTATCCATCAAGTCGACTCCGCCCATGTGACAGTTATAATCTTTAATGATTTGTGGACATGGAATAATTTTGATAGATTTTTGCTTTTTGTCAAAGCGTTTAATTGTAAAAGGTTCACTCTCAGTATTATATTTATCTAATGGGAGCTTATTACCGACATAGTTTGAAATAAGGTTGACAATTCTATTGTCTTTCCATGATATTGTGGTCACTTCAATACCGTGTATGTTGGCAACAAATCCCTGACTTGCACCCCTTTCGAATTTCATCATTATTTTTTCTTCAGGTAACTTACAATTCTTTGTTCTATTGAGTCTGATAGTACCAACAGCCAGAATTCCCTGTGTGCGCAAAAATACTATAAGTGGTACTGTTGTATAAAAACTATCAAAGAACACCACAAAGTTTTGACATCGAGGCACTTCCCGAAGAAGTCGACAATGTTTGCTGAGGATTGAAGATCTGGCTCACCCTGTGCCAACTTTTCGGTTGCTCCGCTATAGAGTTCAAATTTGTAGGCGTATCCCATTGTATCGCACAGTACAAACAATTTAAAGCCCCATTTTTTAGGTTTGTTCGTTAAAAACTGTTTCATATAACTTCCGATTTTTGTAGAGCATATTTGCTCATCTACACTTAATCTGTTCAGTTTCGGTACGGTAGAAAAGTTATGTTTAGGGTATCGATAACCAGCCGAATTAGATATAGCCTGTCACGATTGGGATCATTTCGATCAGGCATTTTGCGTTTGTCATTAAAATGTAGGAGCTTCCGAATTTTTTCAAAGCGTTTCATAGGCATTTGGGCTCGTATTATATGAACACTTCGGTGGTTGTTTGAAGCCCAATAGTCTCTGGAATTTGGAAGTTTGTAATACGTCATGTAAATGAGAATGCCTATAAATTTTCTTAGATCTGACACTGTAAGAGTAAAAGATTGATTTACACCAGCATATTTTAGCGTTTCCAATACTATTTCTTCCTCCAATGATTTTGGAAATAAATAACACCAAACTTTAAAAGGCGTTTGTAAAGTTCTTATATCGTCTGTAAGGTCACTATCGCCTCCAAACTGAACTTGGTTAGCATCAAATTGAAGATGTGCCTTTTTCCATAAAACTTTTTCAAATTCCGGTGACTTGGGATTTATATAAACCCCACTAAACTCGGAAGAAAAAGAATTACAAATATATGTCGAACCGTAAGTCGTATAAGTCTTTGCATTAGAATGAGAAGGTGTTAAATCTAACGGTTCATATCGGATCAGAACGTCATGATTATTATCATCATTTACTATTTGTATGAAAGAATCATGTATAGATCCTTCAATAGCAATTTCATCCTCACTATCAGTTTCTATATTATCGTCATTCTGAATCAATAGCATTCTAGTAGCTCCTTGGAGCTCTGGTTTCTTTTTTCATGAATTTGTAACTTCCATGTCATCCTCATCTCAGTCACTGCTGTCCATACTATCGTAAGTAATACCCTCACTATTGCACAGTAATTCACAAACTTCCTCATCAGTCATATTGACTCCATCAACCTTTCTAAAACCTGACATGACTTAATAATTCTTAGTTCTAAATTATAAAATCAATGAACTGTCGTTTATTAAAACACTTAAAATAATTAATCGTTTAAACAAAGCAAGACTCCGAACGTAGAACCTGTTTGTTCAAAGCATAAAGTATAAAGTACATAATCCAAATAAAAACGAATATGTAGTTTGTAGATGAATGCGCAGTGTATGTTTAAAGAAACAACCATTAAATAACGCTCTGTAGCCAAATTTTGAAACAAAAAGCTTTTGTAAACATATTTTACGCTTAATGAAATATTTTTACACTATCCTGAATTTTTTAAAGTCCCTTAAGTATCCTCGCTTAATATTATGTAACATCCAATTACCAAATTTTTTTATTTTTCACAAAATTAAATTTTTAACTTTAACTGCAAATAAATCGCATGCGTTGAAGACTTTCTTAAAGGTATAATTTTTTTAATATTGAGTTATGATGTTTTAAATACGTCAAATTTATTTTTATTAAATTTGGTTCAAAATTGGAATTGTAGGAATTTTTTTTACGGTTGTATCTTAAAAATACAGTGCGCATTTAAGGGTTAGTTATAAATTAAAATTTTTCAATATTTTAGTTATGTTTCGAATATCCAATATTTAATTTTATATAAGTTTGAATTTAAATATCAGATAGCCTAATATAATCGCAAATGTAAATCCTCCTATATAAATATCTTAAGTGCACACAGAAAAAGAATTTGTTGGAAATAGGTTACCATTAAAAATAATTATTTATTTATCCAGATATATTATTGTAATTCAAATATATTTGAAAATAAAATAGAATTTCTTTATAAAATACCTGTTAACCATAATTCTAATAAAATGAAAATAGATACAACAGCAAAATAAGTTCCTTTCACCAATGAAAGTTTTTATGCAAGTTGTTAAAATAATTCAATTGGGGCAATTGAACTAAAGCCAGTATAACATGTATTAACTCTAAATATTAGTGATAACAATAAAATATTCCATCATAATGAAATATTTTAAACTAAAAATGAATTTACAGTCATTGTTACAAATTTTATGTTAATATGATAGAAACAAATTTGTATTTATAACAATTTTTCGGTTATAATAAAGTGGGAAACTAAATTTTAAACTATTTGGTATTTACAACCGAAAGGAAATCAAATTCAGTTATTAATATCATCAAATATAAAAAAATGTTAAACCTAACCGAATTTTCGAATTAATATGTCATTTTTGAAAAAATAAGACAGCAGATAAAAAAATTTAAATTAAACAAAAACATAAAATAAAATTTTTGTTAATTTTAAATTATGTTTAATCGTATGTACATACATATGTACATAAGAATGGATTGTAGCATAATAAAGAACACTAATCGATTGGGTAAGTGGTCATTATTTTTTTTTTTTTGTTGTGTTTTTATTTTTTGTAAAAATTATTTTATGCAAAGTTAGTTTAAATTCAAAATGAGCTTTTCCAAATTTTGTTGCATTCTATTAGAAGTAAGATCGTCAAGGAATAGTTTTTATAAAAAATCAAGTAAAAACACAACAATAATGCTCGTAATTTTTTCATTCTATAGGAAATTTTACTATTTTAGGTAAATTTGCGACAATGCATAGATAAAATGCTATTTTTTAACATCAAACTCAAATTGCTTTTACCCAATTTTATGAAACTATCTTTGGCCATTAAGTTGGTATTTGGGGGACAACAAAGCAAAATGTTAAATAACCTTGAAAATTAATTTAAAGCCATTATCAAACAACAAACTGTCTGGCCATATTGTTTAGCATTGGCAAATTGATCAGAGTTAATGGGAAACGTATACAACTATCTCTGCAACTACTTCAAGTGAATAATGGCGTTTACCTTCATACACACTCAAACGATTTGCAAGCAAAATAAAACAGACGAGATAAAAGCCTTTCGGTGACGGGGACAGGATCGTACATTCTAACCGTATTTGTCTACAGTAAAACGGTCATCTTACTTGGATCCGAACATGGTGTGCGGCCTTATTTTTACTATATTTTTATATTGCACAAGTTCTATTTTACTTATAACATTTTTAAGAAATATCAGAAGAATATAATGCGAGGATACAACATGCAGCTATAGACAATTATCAGACGGCAAAAAAATAGTATAAGAGCCTAAGTGAAAACGGGAACATTAATGCATTAACTAATACACGTAATATCGCTTATTTATTCCCTATTCGTATGTATTACTAAAATCTTTTTTATCATGTAATATAATCTTGTCTTTTTATTAATTTTAATTTCATATTTAGAAATAAACTAATGAAAAAAATAAGAGTATTAAAAATGCATGTGCTTTTATATATCAGATGATTAGTGCTATTTTAAAATGGGCTACCTGATAAATGGTTGTTACAACCAATAAATAAAATCTAAATTCCATTTCATCAATCGAATTTATTTCAAAATTCAATTGCCTGAGTACTTAATACGTTAGTTTTTAAAATATAATTCAGTAATCACAATAGAATAATGTGATAGTACATGGGACTATCAAAATTCGGTTGGCAACAAATACAGTTGTCACAACAAATCCGTTCTCTGTGTGTGGAAGCAAATTTGCAGTGATATAAACTCTTGTTAACTTTCCAGAACATCCTTAGTGTTATATATTCTTTGACAGGTATTTGACAACAAAAATCAGATATAGAAAATTTATGTATGAATTTTAATATCTCAAGTTCTATAAAGATGAAATTACTTATATTCATTCTGTATTGTTTGTTACTTATTCTGTAATAAAATACAATACCCATATTCAAAGATTGTCTATTTTTTATATATTGCATGACCTTTGTTAAGATGCCTTTTCATATATATTATTGATATCATAACAATAGATATTTTTTGCTGAGCCAACACAAAAAATTTTTTTTATTATCAACACCATAGAGACCAGCAAAGTTTTTTTTTACTATCACTAAGAAAATTTCATATCTAACTAACTAAAATCAGACAAGTACTCGTATATTCGAGATATATTTAAGGAATCAATTCTGTTATTGTATACGGCACGATAGGTTCGAATCAAAGTTTGTTTATTGAATAAATAAAAATTTTCTTTTCTATAAACAATTTAAGCAAAACAAATTAAATATAAAATATTTCTTGGAACAACAAAGTATGTAATTCCAAACAAGTATATCTTGATAAATCAACACGCCTCCTCAAGATGTATTTGTTTAGAATTGTAAACCAAAAGTTTTACAACAAAAATAATGTTTGTTTTTAGGAATAACCTTGGTAAGGTTATCTTCAGTTGGAATATATTGAATATCCACAATCTTTGTTTCTACAGTATCTCTTATAAAATGGTATTTGTAATCTATATGCTTCGTTCTTGAATGAGGCGACCCAAACTTTGCCATATGTTGTGCGCTTTGTGAATCACTGTAAGTTTCAATGGGATTGAGTTTTTTGAATCCCAATTCATCTAAAATATATCCCAAATATATGGCTTTCTTGGCTGCATCGCTGAGAGCGGCATATTCTGCCTCTGCACGTAAAGTAGCAATAACTTTTTGTCTTTTGGATTCCCAAGTAATGGCAGGACCTGCAATTATATAGCAAAAACCTGATTATTATTTACGATCATTAATGTCTTGAGCGCAGTTGGCATCCACAAAGCCTATTAGTGGTAAACCCGTTTTTTTTTTGTAATTTAGTTTGGGATCTTCGTTTGTGTTAAAATATTTAACTATTTGTAAAGCACAATTCCAATGTTGTCTTCTAGGACCCTTTGAAAATTAAGATAACATGTTTACGCTACATGCTATATCTGGCCTACTATATAAAGCAATATGTAATAACGATCACATAAGTTCCATTTTTTCAGCTTCTTCTAATATTTTAGGATTTTTTCCAGACATATTTTTACCCTATACCACTATGTGGTTTGGGTATAATAACTTTGTGCTGCTGTTTGTAACAACCAAAAATATTTGACCTAGACCCATCTTTAATTATACCGATCGAATCAGAATCACTTTCTGAGTTGATTTAACAATGTCCGTCCGTCCGTCCGTCTGTGTGTCCATGTAAAGCTTGTAATCAAACTGCAAACTGAATATATTTTGATGAAATTTGGTATATAAGCTTTTATCGGCCATGGGATGAACGCTATTGAAATCGGTGAGAGTCGGTCCATGTTCAGACCTAGCCCCCATACAAATTACCCATATGAAATCGACATAAATTGCCATAAGATCCAAATTGTCATATAGATCTTACTCAAATTGGGTTTGTATGCATTCATTACATCCACTAATGAGTAGTCCAAAAATGACCCCATATAGAGCTGCTTCCCGATCTTCACTTAAATCTATTAAAAAACAAAAATATTGCACTGATTCTTCTCAAATTTTGTTTGTACATATTTTTGCAAAATACAAGAGACTTTACCAAACATGATCAGGATCGGTCCATTTTTGGACCTAGTCCCCATATAGATATAGCATCCGATATGAACTTTTTCATATCTGCAGCCAAAAAAATTAATAAAAATCCCACTCAAATTTGGTTTTTGCTTATTTTCAATGTCCAGTTAGTTGGGCCTAAGAGATAGGGTTTCTAAACGCATGGTATAGGGTATCGTATAGTCGGTCTAGACCGACTATAATTTTCTTACTTGTTTTGATTGCATTAGTAATTTTGTAGACTTACTATTCTCTAAACCATATTTCTTCACCAAATTAGATATATATCCCGGTTGTGAAATAAATAATTGATCCTTTTCCAAATTAATGTATAGACCAATACAATGTTTTGGTTACTTCATATCTTTTGCTTCAAAATTCAAAATAATATTTAAAAAAATTTTCAAAGTATCATCATTATTGTATGCAATTACTATATCATCAACATATAATGCAACGATGATTAATTTTGACTTATCTCTTTTAGAATAGACGCATGGGTCATACTTAGATTGAATTAATCCAAATAGTGTATTAATATAATGGATTTTTTTTAAACCATTGTCGACCAGCTTGCTTTAAGCCATAAATTGCTTTCTTTAATTTACAAACTTTCTTGAAATTCTTTTCTTCAATAAAACCTTTTCTATATCTCCATTCAGAAAAGCAGTTGAAATATCTAGTTGTCTCAATTGCAAATCATTTTCAATGGCTAAAGCATATATTAATCGAAGAATACTTTGACGTACTACTGGAGCATATGTATCCATATAATCAACACCATATTGTTGTGAATATCGTTTAGCCACTAATCTAGCTTTTCTTTTATCAATTGATCAATCTGAATGGTACTTAGTTGTAAAAACCCATTTACAGCCTACTTTATTTCTTTCAGGTGGTAAGTCACTTAATTCCCATGTTTTATTTTTTTTCAGACATTTATATTCACTTTGCATTGCTCCTTGCCTTGCCGACTTCTCAAATTTTTTTTTATAGTTTTTGGACTTTCTTCCACCGAGACTTGAGCAGATTTTTGACTTTTAAATTTCCATGACCATAAACGAGTTTTAATCGAATCTAATGTATTTGATGGCACTTTTGTTTCTAACGGTACTTCAACAGACTCTTCAAATATTTCGTCATGATCTTCTTCAATAGCATTCCCAATATCGACATCCCGTTGATCTCCATCATTCTTAAAAATTGAATCTAAATTCAATAAAGTCATCACCACTTTTAAAATTTAAGCTAGCAATATTAGTTTTCGGAAATTGTTGTTCTATTATCCTAACATCACGACTTTTTATTATTAGTGTATCACCAGATTTCCATAATATATATGCTTACGATTCATCGCAATATCCCACTAAAATATATTGCTCGCTTCTAGGCTCCCATCTATGTATATTTAGCAGGCCTTTTGTTTAATACATATGATATGCTACCTATTTGTCGTAAGCGTTTTACAATTGGCTTCTTACATGTCCAAAGTTCGAAAGGCGTTTTACCTTTATTTAAATTAGTAGGACATCTATTACGGATATTTGCTGCAGTATGAACTAATTCTGCCCATAATAATTCTGGTAAGTTAGCTTCCAACATCAAACATCTTGCCATTTCTACTAGTGTGCTCTTCATACATTCTGCAACTCAATTTTGTTGCGGTGTATAGGCTACAGTAAGTTGATGTTTGATTCCATTTGAATTAAGAAATTCATAAACATCACCACTATTCATTTCTTTAGCATTATCCGTTCTTAAAATGTTAACCTTATTGCCTGTCTCGAGTTCAACAGCAATATTGTATTCTTTGAAAGCATTTAAATATTCGGATTTGTTTCTCAAAAATTTTACAACTACATATCTTGAAAAATCTTATATAAAAGATACAAAATATACCTTTTTTCCCAAAGTTTCTATTTTCGTTGGACCACAAATATTCGAGTGAATGAGTTCCAGCACTTGATTGGTAGATCCTTAATTTTTCTTAGGAAATTTATCTAGAGCCTGTTTCGACCTTATACAAGTATCACATTGAATATCACATGACTTAATTGTAGGTAAACCGTTTAACATATTTTGTGAATATAACATTTTTAATGAGTTTGCATTTAAATGCCCAAATCTTTTATGCCACAGCTCAATTATATTGTGGTTTTGTATATTTACTGCATAACAATTATGTGTTTCATCGAAATTTATCACATAAGGACCATTATTTTTATGAGCTTCAAGTAAAATTTCATTATTTTTAAGTATTTTAGCATTTTTGCCTTTCATTTCTATTAAGCATCCTTTATCAGTTGCTTTACTAATAGACATTAAATTATTTTTTAAATCAGGAACCCGTAAAGTAATAAAAAGTTGAATCTGTTTAATTCTTCTTTGTAATATGGAATTTATAATTACAGTCCCAATTCCTTTTACAGATATTTCTTTTTCATCGGCAAGTTTAACTGTACCCTTATAAGATATGTCAATAATTTCCAATATATTCTTTTGGTATATCATGTGTGAAGTGGCTCCGCTATCTAAAAACCAAACTGATTTTTGACTAACATTTTGAGCAAATTCATGAATAGCAACGAATCCACTAGAATTGGCTACGTTAGTACGATCCTTACGAATGTTCGTCTTACAACTTTTCGACATATGTCCTTATTTCCCACATCGATAACAAGTAATTAATTTCCACATATCTGGTTTATCCCGTTTATAATTATATTTTTACCATACTTTGCTTTCAATGCTTCGTACGATGAGCCGTTGCAAATTTCTTTTAATTCCAAAAGTCTTGACCGTAATGTTTTCACTGTTGGAAAATTATTCGCCATATTAAAAGCTGCCTTTACCTCTTTGTAATCTTCTTATAATCCATCTAGTAATATTAAAACTTGCAATTCATCTTCAATCTTGCCATTCATTTCTTGTAGTTGCATATAATTTTCATCAAATTCTGCTACATAATTTGAAATTGGTTGACCTGTATTCATTGTGTAGTTCATTCATTTTCTATATAATTCAGCCTTCTGTCTTTTCAACTTTCTGTCATAAGTTTCTTCCAGAAAATCCCACATTCCTTTTGATGTTTCAAAATTCCTTCACAAAGTGATTATTTTTGGTGTTAATGACATTATGATATCAGCTCTTGCGTCTTGATCTTTTTGAATCCATTGTTCTCTCAAACCTGGTTCAGCTGGTGCAATTGACTGTCATTTCACTACCTGTAGAACTCTGCTTTTATATAGTAATGCTTCCATTTGGGATTACCATGTTGAATAATTGGACCCATCAAATAGAGGAATATTTCTTGAAAATGATGTTGATGTAATTTTTCACAATAAGTAAGTTTATGTATTTTTTGTTTTATTTTTTTTTTATATTAGTTCTCAGAATTTCTCTACTTGGAGTCTTGGGCTCATAACCTATTATAATATAAGACACGATAGGTTCAAATCAAAGTTTGTTTATTGAACAAATAAAACTTTTCTTTTCTATTAACAATTTAGACAAAGCAAATTAAACAGAAACTATTTCTTGGAACAACAAAGCATGTAATTCCAAACAGGCGTATCTTGATAAGTCAATAAATTCCAAGGGCCATAATCAATAATCCCATATATTATAAAAAATATACATATGAAACAATCATTTAATAAATAAATCTATAAATTTGTAAATGTCTTCATTAAAATTTTGCTGGTGCCATGCGAAATTTCCATTGTTGAAAGAAAAAAAATCAGAAGTGGCTACTTATGCTATTTGTCTCATAAACGTTGGTACCAACATTTGCAATTACAATCAACCATAAAATGACAAGAATAAAAGTGGCCATTAATGACTAATAATATTAAGTGTCCTTACTATAAAAAATTGATATATTTTGCATTTTTATATGTCAAATTGAAGAGTGCAAAAAACTGAAGAGGCTATTAAAGGACACATAAAATTGCAGGAGTAATTATTTACTGTTTTTAGGGAAAAATATTTTCTTTGCAAATTTTTGTGTAGAAAAGAAGCTTTTTGAAGAAAGGGCATTTTTGAGGCCAAAAATTAATAACCTAAAAATTAAATTTCGCCATGAAAAAATTTTTCAGGGATAAAAATTGTTTTATAGTAAAACTGGGTTTTAAAGAAAAATTAGAACTTTTGTAAAAAAAAATTGTGATAAAAGAAAGAAAAAAATTTACAAATAATTTTAAAAATACTACTAACATACGTTCGACAAAAACCAAAATTTATTTACATATCTGCTGAATGAAATACGTCTCGAATGAGAGACCAATCACAACAAACTGCGTTTACATTATTTTATTTCATGATCTCGTTTCAAAGAATTGAATTTAAAACATACATATATTTATATATATATATACATATATATATATATATATATATATATATACAGTGTTTAAAAGCTTTTTTAATGCTTCCCAATTTCAGCTTATCTGTAAGGAAACATATAAAGTTTGTTTGTGAGTTTTAAAGACTAATAAAGCCTTCATTAAAAAAAAATAAGTTAATTTTACATTGAGCTGTAATCACACTAGGTAACAAAAAAGAAAAAGAAATATCTCCATGTTAAGTATGACTGTTTTTATACCCTCCACACCTTAGTGGCCGAGGGTATACATAGGTTTGTCATTCCGTTTGTAACGCATCGAAATAAATTCTGGAGACCCCAAAACCATATATTTTCTTGATCATTATAACAAGGGAAGTTGATTTAGCGAGGGAAGTTGATTCCGTCTGTTCGGTTGTCTGTGGAAATCAAGTTCACGCCGCACATTGGACCATATTTTGAGAAGGCGGCCAAAAATCATTTTTTTTTGTTACCGATTTTAAAGTTATGTTATTCATTTGAAAGTAAATACTAGTAAACCTCGGGAGCCAAAAAATTGCGACTCTATCTCAACTATATCACAGCGAACAGGGTCTTCGAAAATGGGCTTTATCAGTATTTTGCTAAAATTAAAAATTTCTTTGTAAATTTTTATGTTTGAAAGACTGTAACTTTTTTGATTTAAAAGATTTTGAAGTGAAGTAAATTTTGTATACTATTAACGTTAAAAATGTAAAATCACTGAGTCATTCCGAAATTTAAAAAAAAATTTTTTTAAAAAAGGTCCAAATTTTCCGAAAATCTCCTACTTAATAGAGCATAACTCCTGCCAGTCAAAAGCAGTCAGAAAGATCTTGCACTCTTCTATAGTCCGAACCCTCCCCTATACTCCTATACTCCATTATATACCCGCCAACAATTTTTCTGACCCAAGGTTGGATATTTTCTGCAAAAGTTATGAATACAAAAGTTGTCCGCTATGTGGTTAGGATATATTAAGTTTGAGGTGATGTTTGTAACTGCCAAAAATATTGGAACTTTATCCATCTTTTATTATACGGATCGACTCAAAAACATTTTCTGAGGCGATTAAACGATGTCCGTCCGTCCGTCTGAGTGTTATGAATACAAAAGTTGGTCGTATCGGTGCACCGCGGTGTATTTTTTTGCATGTCGGTAGAGTTGTCAGGAGTTGTTATATACTTATAAAAAAGGGTTGAGATATAATGCGCTTAATTATTACAGGTACATTTACATAGGTATCTTTCAAAAACATTAATAGTCTGAATTAGAGTTATATAGTTTAAATACCTTACAAAATGGGAAACAATTTAAATAACAGGTAAATGGTAAAAAAAACTATTGCGACATAGCCCTTTAAGATATGAGCAGGTATGCTTCACCTTTTAAAAGGGGTTAGGGTGTGGGTTTTTATACCCTATACCACTATGTGGTTTGGGTATAATGACTTTGTGCTGCTGTTTGTAACAACCAAAACTATTTGACCTAGACCCATCTTTAATTATACCGATCGAATCAGAATCACTTTCTGATGTGATTTAACAATGTCCGTCCGTCTGTGTGTCCATGTAAACCTTGTAATCAAACTGCAGGTCGCAAATATGAATATATTTTGACAAAATTTGGTATATAAGCTTTTATCGGCCATGGGATGAACGCTATTGAAATTTGTGAGAATCGGTCCATGTTCAGACCTAGCCCCCATACAAATTACCCCTATGAAATCGACATAAATTGCCATAAGATCCAAATTGTCATATAGATCTTACTCAAATTGGGTTTGTATGCGTTCATTACATCCATCCATGAGTAGTCCAAAAATGATCCCTTTGGCCCCATATAGAGCTGCTTCCCGATCTTCATTTAAATCTATTAAAAAACAAAAATATTGCACTGATTGTTCTCAAATTTTGTTTGTATATGTTTTTGCAAAATACAAGAGACTTTACCAAATATGATCAGGATCGGTCCATTTTTGGACCTAGTCCCCATATGGATATAGCATCCGATATGAACTTTTTCATATCTGCAGCCAAAAAAATTAATAAAAATCCCACACAAATTTGGTTTTTGCTTATTTTCTATGTCCAGTTAGTTGGGCCTAAGAGATAGGGTTTCTAAACGCATGGTATAGGGTATCATATACTCGGTCTAGACCGACTATAATTTTCTTACTTGTTTATGCTTCTAAAAGTGGTAATAAAAGATAAAAATTTTTATTTTACATAATTGTAAGAAAGAGAATTTATAATAATGTTTCCACAATTATTATTCATTACCATTTGTGCAATGGCTAAGTACTGTTACAGAGATCTGGCAGATATTTATTTTCAACGAAATGATGTAGACGATGTAATTTTGCACATAGTGCGTAACGACTTCTTTAAGAATTGTAACCTTGAAGACATTGAAATGCACAAAGCAAAAATTACTAAGTTTGCATCGAATTTAAAAAGACGGTACATTGAATGCTCTCATAGCAAGGCAAAGATGTAAAAACGTTACCAAGACTGGTTAATAAAGGAACTTATTTTTAAGAGTGCATCTACAACTGCCAACGAAAGTGGAAAAAAGGGTCGACCAGCAAAACCAATTGACGGATGCAGTGAAAGATTTCGAAGGCGCAAGCTGGAGAATACCAATGAAGAAATGTCTCAAAGAATTATTAAGGATTAATTTTGCACCAAATTCAACCAAACCAAAATAAAAAAAATAAAATTGAAATAATTGAAAAAATAGTAGAAGCGAGCCCAAGCCGCACAAAGAGGATTTTGAAAAGCATTCCTACACCAATTAAAGATAAGAAATTTACACCGGAAGAAGCGTTCGCCCTATTTTTGGATTTGAAATCGACCAAAAATTAATATAAGGAATTGCGGAAGCGAACCAATGAAAAGAATTGTGGGATTTTTTCAGAGTATCGAGATTTAGTTTCTGCCAAAAAAGAATGCTTACCTTCACAATCTGCTATTAGTGTCACTTTAACATCAGCAGAAATAAAATTGCAAGATCTCCTTGAACATAGTGCAGAACGATTGCTAAATACGCTTGATTACTGATCATTTAAAAAAAATTGGTAATGGCAGCATTACTTTAATTTCTAAATGGGAATGTGATGGATCCTCTGGTCAGAAACAATACAAGCAATTTAATGCCGAAAATTCATCAGATGCTAATTTATTTATAGGTATTTTATTTTAGGCATTGCGTCTTAGAGCCGTCAACTAGTAGAGCAACAGAAATTGATATATAGAAAGATGAAATTCCTTCTTCAACAAAGTATTGCAGACCAATAAAATTTGCATTCAAAAAGGAAACCGAAGATGTCATAACTGAAGAAGTTCAAAAAATAAAAGATCAAATTAAGAAACTTCAACCAGTAATATTTAAATTTGATGAGCAAGACATTAAGTACATTTTAAAATGTGTCTCACAATGATTGATGGAAAAGTTGCACAAGCTTTAACTGGAACAACGTCAACGTCAATCTGCATTATATGCCAAAAGACATCAAGTCAATTAAGCGAACCCCCACCAGAAGACGATAGTTTTAAGGAATCCTACGAATTTGGAATGTCCCCTCTTCATGCTAGAATACGTTTCATTGAGCATATTCTTAAATTGGGTTATGATTTGGAATTTGGTCCGTTAGGCGAAACAGTGAGAAAAAACAAAGAAAATGAAGAAAAAACAAAGCAAAAAAAAAACAAATTCAACAAAAATATCTACAGCTAGGCCTCGTAATCGACCAACCAAAACAAGGGGAAGGAAACACAAATGATGGAAATACTGCAAGGAGATTTTTTTCCGATCCGGAAACTGCAGCATCTATCACAGGTATAGATCATGAATTAATAAGACGATTCAAAATCATATTACAATTCTTGCATGCAGCAGAAAGATAAATGCAAAAAAATTTGGAGAGTACGCCAATAAAACAGCTATACTTTATAATGAAAAATACTCTTGGAGATATATGCCATCCATCCACAGTTTATAAAATTTTGTACCATGGGGAACAAATAATTCAAAACAATATGCTACCAATAGGAGATCTATCTGAAGAAGCGCAAGAAAAAATGAACAAAGACTACAGATTCATTCGCGAGCACAACACAAGGAAAGTGTCCAGATGTTGTACTAATGAAGACCTTATCACTAATTTGTTCTGCAATTCATATATGTTCTACATTCGTCAATGGAAAACTACCTCTACTGAATTAGACGAAGAAGCTAAACAACTTCTAGAAGATGAAAATCAAAGCTATTTAGAAAAAATTTTTACTAAATTTGGTTGATTTAAAGTACTTTTTAATTACACTAAAAATAAGTTACGTTTTTTTTATATAGTTAAAAAATTTTCTTGATTTAAAAATTTATATATTTTGTAAATTTACAATAAAAACTGTTATATTTCATAAATTTACCATAAAAATTGATATAGAAATATTTAAAAAGACAATAAAAAAAATTTAACTAAAGCAAAAATATACGAGTTTTTCATTGAAACTTCCCTATCTTGAACCAATATAAGGTAACTTTTACGTTCGCTGCTTAATAAATTATATTTTTAACTCGAGATCTTTCAAAAAAAAAAAAAAAAACAACCTTTGGCCCTTGTGCACATTAGGACTCAAAAGTTTACGGGGGCCAAAGTTTGGTATTTTCTAAAAAAATTACCTTAAAAATTGTTAAAAAGTATTAGTTGTAAAGTTACCTGAAAAAATAAGACTTTATATTAAAAAAAAACCTTTTTTTACCTTTTAACACTTCACTTTTGTACTAAAATTCAACTACAAATGAAAATGTATTTTAAACTCTCGTACCTTTTTTTATTTTCGGTAGAGAATTACGTTTTATAGCAAATCTTAAAGGTTATAGTCTCAACTACCAAACAAAAAAAAAAAACCCCCATATCAAAATTCCAATCCAATCAAAAGTTATAGATTTTTGACCGCCTTCTCGTCAAATGGTCCACTGTGCGCCGTCAATATTTAATCTAGATCGTTCGTTTTTGTATAAAATCGTTTATTAACATCCCAAAGGAGTTGCTGTTTAAAATCGTCAAAATCAGTCAAAGGGGTTACGAATTATGGATGAAACTTAGAAAAAACTCTTGAAAAAATAAAATATTTAGTGTGTTTGTTGCTTTTCTTAAGATATGTTGCAAATATATGTTGTAATTCTTCGTATTGTTGAAGTCATTACAGTGTATATTAATACTGTACGTGTCACAATGGCCTAAACAATTAAAAATAAATAGAAATTAAAAATAAAAATTAAATATAAAAAATTAAAAACTAAAGACGAAAATTGGAAAACGAAAGATGGAAAATGGAAAATTAAAAATGAAAACTGGAAAGTGGAAAATTAAAAATGAAAAACTAAAAAAGAAAAATGAAAATTGAAAAACGAAAAATGGAAAATGAAAAATTAAAAATTGAATATTAAAAATAAAAAATGAAGAATTAAAAATGGGAAATGGAAAATGAAAAATTTAAATTTAAAAAAGAAACATTAATAATTTAAAAATAAACATTAAATATGGAAACTGGAAGCTGAAAAATGGAAAATGGAATATGGAAAATAAAAAATGGAAAATGAAAAATGGCAAATGAAGAATAAAAAATGAAAATTGAAGAATGAAAAATGGGAAATTAAAAATGAAAACTGAAAAATGAAAAATGAAAAAAAAAAAATGAAAAATAAAAAATGAAAAATGAAAATGAAAAAGAAAAATGGAATATGAAAAATGAAAAACCAAAAACGGTTTATGAAAAATGCAAAACGAAAAACGAAAAATGGAAAATGGGGGAAATTCAAAATGAAAAATTAAAAATTAAAAATTAAAAATTAAAAATTAAAAATTAAAAATTAAAAATTAAAAATTAAAAATTAAAAATTAAAAAATAAAAATTAAAAATTAAAAATTAAAAATTAAAAATTAAAAATTAAAAATTAAAAATTAAAAATTAAAAATAAAGAATTAAAAATTAAAAATTAAAAATTAAAAATTAAAAATTAAAAATTAAAAATTAAAAATTAAAAATTAAAAATTAAAAATTAAAAATTAAAAATTAAAAATTAAAAATTAAAAATTAAAAATTAAAAATTAAAAATTAAAAATTAAAAATTAAAAATTAAAAATTAAAAATTAAAAATTAAAAATTAAAAATGAAAAATGAAAAATTAAAAATTTAAAATTAAAAATTAAAAATTAAAAATTAAAAATTAAAAATTAAAAATTAAAAATTAAAAATTAAAAATTAAAAATTAAAAATTAAAAATTAAAAATTAAAAATTAAAAATTAAAAATTAAAAATTAAAAATTAAAAATTAAAAATTAAAAATTAAAAATTAAAAATTAAAAATTAAAAATTAAAAATTAAAAATTAAAAATTAAAACTTAAAATCTAAAAATTAAAAATTAAAATCTAAAAATTAAAAATTAAAAATTAAAAATTAAAAATTAAAAATTAAAAATTAAAAGTTAAAAATTAAAAATTAAAAATTAAAAATTAAAAATTAAAAATTAAAAATTAAAAATTAAAAATTAAAAATTAAAAATTAAAAATTAAAAATTAAAAATTAAAAATTAAAAATTAAAAATTAAAAATTAAAAATTAAAAATTAAAAATTAAAAATTAAAAATTAAAAATTAAAAATTAAAAATTAAAAATTAAAAATTAAAAATTAAAAATTAAAAATTAAAAATTAAAAATTAAAAATTAAAAATTAAAAATTAAAAATTAAAAATTAAAAATTAAAAATTAAAAATTAAAAATTAAAAATTAAAAATTAAAAATTAAAAATTAAAAATTAAAAATTAAAAATTAAAAATGAAAAATTAAAAATTAAAAATTAAAAATTAAAAATTAAAAATTAAAAATTAAAAATTAAATATTAAAAATTAAATATTAAAAATTAAAAATTAAAAATTAAAAATTAAAAATTAAAAATTAAAAATTAAAAATTAAAAATTAAAAATTAAAAATTAAAAATTAAAAATTAAAAATTAAAAATTAAAAATTAAAAATTAAAAATTAAAAATTAAAAATTAAAAATTAAAAATTAAAAATTAAAAATTAAAAATTAAAAATTAAAAATTAAAAATTAAAAATTAAAAATTAAAAATTAAAAATTAAAAATTAAAAATTAAAAATTAAAAATTAAAAATTAAAAATTAAAAATTAAAAATTAAAAATTAAAAATTAAAAATTAAAAATTAAAAATTAAAAATTAAAAATTAAAAATTAAAAATTAAAAATTAAAAATTAAAAATTAAAAATTAAAAATTAAAAATTAAAAATTAAAAATTAAAAATTAAAAATTAAAAATTAAAAATTTAAAAATTAAAAATTAAAAATTAAAAATTAAAAATTAAAAATTAAAAATTAAATATTAAAAATTTAAAATTAAAAATTAAAAATTTTTGTAAAAAAAATACTTTTCTAATAATATTTTCCTTCCTTTAGAAACTACCTTCTCTTAATAAGTACCTATGACCTTTCCTAAAGAAGTAGCTTTTCCTAAATATTTCACTTTTCTAAGAAAAGTAAATTTTCTTAAATTTTCTTTTCTTAGTAAAGTCAATTTTCTTCAAAAAGTATAATTGATATAAATAGCATGTTTCAAAAAACATAAAGGTAGCCTTTCTTTAAAAGAAAATTTTCTTAGCAAAGTAGCTTTACGTAAAAAAGGAATTTTCTAAAGAAAATAGATTTTCGTAAAAAAGCATATTTTCTTAAAAAAGTATCTCGTTCTTAAAAAGTACATTTTGTTAAAGAAGTGCCTTTTCTTAAAAAAGTACTTTTCTAATAATATTTACATTTTCTTCGAAAGCACCTTTTCTTAAAAAGTAACATTTCTTAATATAATACCTTTTTTAAAAGACACAGCTTTTCCTAAAAATTTCACTTTTCTTAAAAAAGTACCTTTCTTTCTTGAGAAAGTAGATTTAGTAAATTTAAACTGCTCTTAAAAAAATTTTTTGAACTTCCTGACATTTTAGCTTTGCAGAAAACTTCGATGGTAAATGTATTCATTTATATTCTAATATCTGGTTATCACACTGCCCATTATTTTCAGAGTGATGGATATGGATATGGTGGAAGTTCCATTTTTGTAGTAGCTATTTTAAACTAGCGAGTTCATATAAATCAAAGTGAGGAATCTTTGAATTTATTGATGATTGAGATGTATCTTTTCTTAAAACTTTCTTAAAAAATAAACTTTTCTAAAAAATAAACTTTCACAAAAAAAGTGCATTTCTTAAAAAAGATCCTTTTCCCAAAAAGATCCTTTTCTTACGAAAATATAATTTTCTTAATAAGGTATATTTTCTCAAAAGTACCTTTTCTTAAAAAATTACATTTTCGTAAAAAAGTGCATTTTGTTCAAAAAGTATTTTTTCATAAAGGAGTATATTTACCTGATCATTACAAACAGATTAAACGAATCGTAAAGGAAACTGTTAACCAAAACGGAGCGGTTCAACTTTTCAATAAGTTCTGGAAGTGGCTATGAATCTGTTTAAACGTATACGTGAATCCTACGAATAATTTATAGAATCTGTTCTCTAGAACCGGCGATGTTGATAATTATTCTGGAGCTTAATGTGGGAAACATTTCAAATTATATAATCTTCAAATATACTCAACAATATTTTTAATCACCAAATATGTAAATTAAAAATTCAGTAGCTCTTGTTTTGCTTCCAAAAGGAATTTAGTTATCTTATACTTCTATTAAGTATTTTCATAATTTCACCAACTCGTTGTATAATTGAAATAAGCATTTTTCCGCACGTAATAAAAAAGGTAAAAGTATAAATATATTATTTTGTGTTGTTGGTAATACATGGCAGAAAGTCAGTAATAAACGTGACTTCCTGGGAAAAAGTAAATAAATTTCTACCGTCAAATGAAACAATAAATAACTTTAAAGTTATGCATTAAACCGTAAACTAAAGAGAAAAACTACGATAACTCTTTTTTAAATATAACAACTCTAAAACACGTACTTCAAAGCCCAGCTAAAAATTCAGGGACGACAACAGCGACATATACAAATTAATATGAATACAGGTACTTGATATCACAATAATAATTTGAGTACAAAAAACCCGTGCTCGTACATGACTTTAATTAAATTTTTATAAAGTTTATGAGCTTTTCATATAGAAATACTGCACTGTTATATTTATGTTTTTTTTTTTAACTTTATGACACCTAAATATGTGAGTGTGGATTTGTGTGTAAATGCTAGTATATGCATATACATATATTAGGTGTATAAGTGAAGTTCACGGCCAACTAAAATTGCTAAAAGCAGACTGTATTTTAAAATTTAAAAAAAAAATGTTTTTATTGTTTCATAAAATAAAAATGTGTTCGAAATTTAGTATTTTTTATTTTTCATTCAGAGAAGTTGAAATGAGTAAAAAAAAGTTTTTTTTTGTTTTTTGTAGATATGCTAAACGGCATATACAATAGGCCGTTTCACCAAAAACTTTCGTTTGTTATATTTGCAACTCTTAAAGAATCGAGGAAATATATTTTTTCCCCTAAAATTTTCTTGTTTTTTTTTTTTTATCAAAAGATCAGATAAATCGCCTGTATTTGTATTTCCCAAATTCAATTCAGTAATTAGGAAATTTGTTTAGGAGAATTGAAACCCACTGGATAGGTTCTGCGTTTATTTGAAATCAATCTGCCTGTTGTGATTTAATATAAATACCAAAAACTAAGACAAAATAATTTTTTGCACGATTTGAGCAACAAGTAAGTAAGAAGCGAGGTCGAAAAAAATTGAACATACATAAAATGTGATCATAAGGAAATCATTTAAATTATTTTTTTATAGTTCTAATCACTTCTTATGAGCTAATGGAGTTTTTCCTGTAAACCTTCCATAAGGGATTTTGTTGTGGTTTCTGTCAGTTTTTCGAACATGTGCGATTAAAATATTACACATTTTTGAACACCTTCTTTGTGCTCTTCATTGCCCTCTTCACAAGAGTCCCATATCACTCCATTGGATTTGCATCTGCTGATACAAAAACCACGTTATTGTTCTAGGACTACTCAAGAGCTTTCTTACTGTAGTGACAGGATGTCAAATCGGTCCAAAAAATTTATGTACACATTGTGCTGGCTAATGCAAGGAAGGTGTTTTCTTTACAAACACTCTTTAGCGTAAATTTCAGTATCGCAACAAATGACTAGCTTCTTTTGCCGCTACTGCATATTAGTTGCCATACCAGGAACTTTTTTTTTTTGAAAATTTCGTCTACTTTTGGGTCCTAGACTAATATTCGACATTCCCTTAGCAAAACGCAAATTTTGAGCGGTTAGTTGTGAAAAGTCTGCCAGTAAAAATGTTTCGTATCTCATTATGATGTCAATATCCGTGCTCCGGTTTTGGCCTCTCAATTTTTTGCAGCGTTATGGAACTTTTTGGACTTTGTATGTTTTCGAATCTGCATTGACTTAAACTTTTCACTCGAAACAGTCCGAGAACTGAGCTAACCGGGATGTCTTGAGATCTCTTCTGTATTTGCTTTCGGTTTTCTGGGCCCTAACAACATCATAAGGATCTTTATTTCATTCCGAATCTGGCTTTCTATCAATGCTCAAATTCTTCTAATAGTTTCTAATAATAATGGAAATAGTTTGACGACAGACCATTGATTCTAACTATGAATGACTAACTAGGCTGGCAATTAAACATAATAATTGACATATTTTTCAAAGATAACTTGATAAAAAAATTCAAATAATACGAAAAATGTATGCTTAGATTTTAAGATTTCACTCCTTAGGCGAGTGTCATGACAATCGAAGCGGATTTCTAATGAAAGATATTTTAACAGCTTTCAAGCATGAAAAAATCTTGTATATCAAGGAGGTATATAGGAAAGCTCTGCTAGGGAACCATAAGAGTATAAACACAACCTGATTGTTGCGGTGGTTTTCGTGCAAAATTGATACGACTGCCGAAGAAATTAAAAACTTTATAAAGTCTAAGTTCAATAATACACTACCTGATGACACTCTCGTTTATAAAATGAATTCAAGAAATAGGGCCTCTTTCAAAATAATGGTTCCAGTAAACCTATTTGATCAAATTGTAAATACTAACTTTTGGCCGAAAAATGCACTGGTACGTGAATTTATTTATCGTGACGAAAACTTTGCACGTTTCCCAACTTCTGCCAACCTGAACCCAAAAAACTAGTAACAACCTCAACTCTTAACATTGTTTACCAGAATGTCAATAGGATAAATTCTAAGCTCTCTAATATATTCCTGAACAGTTTCGATTTTGAATTTCATATTGTTGCTTTAACGGAAACCTGGCTAAAAAGTAATATTAATAACTCCGAAATAATGTGTGATAAATATCAATGGACCGATTCTCACCAATTTCAATAGCGTTCATCCCATGGCCGATAAAAGTTTATATACCAAATTTCATCAAAATATATTCATATTTGCGACCTGCAGTTTGATTACAAGCTTTACATGGACACACAGACGGACGGACGGACGGACATTGTTAATTTAACTCAGAAAGTGATTCTGATTCGATCGGTATAATTAAAGATGGGTCTAGGTCAAATATTTTTGGTTGTTACAAACAGCAGCACAAAGTCATTATACCCAAACCACATAGTGGTATAGGGTATAATAAGACCAACTGACTACCTGATCCTACTTGGCGATTTTAATATACCGACAACATCTAGGATAAACTTAGATGATATTGATTTCTTAGTTCCAATTACCCAAACTGATTGGAGTCATGATTTCCTTAAATCTCTTGCTGATATGTGTGTTTTCCAAACGAATGACGTTCCTAACTGCAATGATAGAATGCTGGATCTCGTGTTCGTAAATAATCCTACACTATTCAGTGTAATTAGAACAAGTCCGTTAAGTTTTCCTGAGGATTGTCATCATCCAACACTTTTAATATCCACACCACTTCCACAGAGACCTAATATTTCTAGTTTTTCTGAATCATTGTGCTTTAAACGAACTAACTACCAAATGTTAAATCAAATACTCTCTGACTATAACTGGCTTGAAATCATTTCATTTTCAAACGATGGAAGTAATTTTGATCAGGTAATCGAAACATTTTATAAGATAATTTCAACAAATATAACGAAAACTGTTCCTTTAATAAAAATAGCTAAGGTAAATGCTCCTCCATGGGATACAAACACACTAGCATGGTTGAAAAATCGGAAAAACAGGCTCTATAGGAAATTTAAGAATAGTAATAACCAAATTGATCAAAGTCTATATATTATAGCTAGGAGTCATTACAACCTAGAAAATAAAAAATGTTACGATAGTTATCTTAGTAAAATGAATTCAAATATAAAAAAAAAAATCCAAAAATGTTTTACAACTTTGTAAATTCTAAACGCAAAATTTCATCATACCCAACCACTATGAAAATGAATGGTACTGTCCTTTCAAACGATGTTGATATTGCAAATGTTTTTGCTGAATTCTCTGCGTCCACATTTTCCACAATGACGTTAAACAACACACGATATCCCTATGATATTCCAAGGCTGACATCAATTAATATTTCATCCTTAGACTTGTTGACTGTTCGTAAGAATCTAAGAAGTATAAAAAGTTCACTTAATCCGGATCCAGATGGTATTCCCAGCTGTAGCTTAAGAAATTGTGCTGAAATATTGGCTACCCCGTTAACTCTTATGTATAATAACTCTCTTAAATTCGGCTTCTTTCCAAAGTGTTGGAAAAATTCATTTATTATACCGCACCACAAATCTGGTAGCCGCAGTGATGCTACTAATTATAGAGCAATTGCAAAGCTTAATGCTATACCTAAATTTTTTGAGAAAATTATAACTGATATATTATCACACGAAATGTCATCAATTCTATCACCAGCTCAACATGGCTTTTGCAAAGGACGGTCTACGATTACTAATCTAATGGAATTTACTTCCTATATAAACTCTGGATTCTGCAAAAATAAACAAACTGATGTTATATACACGGACTTTAGCAAAGCTTTTGATAAGGTTAGCCATGATCTACTGTTAGCGAAACTTGATGTTATTGGATTCTCCGGGAACTTCTTAAAATGGATTCGGTCGTACTTAAAACATCGCAAGCAATGTGTAATTTTCAATAACTCTAAATCGAAATATATAGATGTTACTTCCGGTGTCCCTCAAGGGAGTCACCTTGGACCTCTCCTATTTTTACTGTTTATTAATGATCTACCAAAGTCTATTCAATATAAAAATATTCTTATGTATGCCGACGATGTAAAAATCTACTCCACCATCATAAACAATGAAGGCAGTATACGTCTCCGGTCTGACTTAAATAGCTTCTACAAATGGTGCAATATCAACTTAATGGAATTAAATCTAAAAAAATGTCACTCTATGACCTTATCTAGATATTCGCCAACTTCGAACGACTATGTCATCCATGACACAAAACTAAACTCAGTTAAATCGTTCATAGATTTGGGAGTTCATTTTGATAAAAGACTAACTTTAAATTCTCACGTAACAATGACTGTTAATAAGGCAAATGGTGTTTTATCTTTTATAAAGCGTTGGGCAAAGGAATTTAATGATCCTTATATAACAAAAAACCTATTCACGTCTTTGGTCAGGCCGATACTTGAATACGCATCAGTAATCTCGGATCCACAGTACAATGTTTTCATAAAAAAACTTGAATCAGTTCAGAAACAATTCTTACTATTTTGTCTTCGATATCTTGAGTGGAATGCGGAATTGAGTCTTTCACCGTATTGCAGTCGTTTGGCTCTAATAAAGCTTCCAACTTTGAAAAGTAGAAGGATCATTTCTAATATAACATTCTTCCTCAACCTGGTTCATGGTAAAATTGATTCTGAATGCCTTCTTAGAAAAATTTGTATAAATGTCCCTAACAGACAACTTCGATCGTATGAGCCGGTTTACCTGAATTTCCACAGATCAAATTTCATTAATTTCAATCCATTCCGAAGAATTTGCACCGAAGTGAACAGACACTATGCTTTAATTGATTTATCCGATGATGTTGATGTTATTAAAAGAAGATTAACGACATATTTGAACTCTAACGATTATGTTTATAACTGTATTTAAAGTCGGTATTATTTTATAAAATATTTTTGTAAATATTGCTCAGCTGTTGCTTTATTGTAGCTGAATTAAATAAATAAATAAATATGGCTGAGCGTCACCGCACAAACAAAAAATTTCGGATTTTTTATGAATTCTCATTTTTTAACTCTCATGCTCTCTCTATATTACGAAATGAAGGACTCTATTTTGGAAGATGTTTTATTTTTTCAGGATTTTATTCGAAATATATCTTACTTATGCGAAATATATGAAGACAAATCACCCAAAAATAAAAACGAAAAATCACCTAGAAAAATTTGCACTCCAAAATTTTGAAAAATAACCAAAAATAAGAATTAAAAATTTTCGTTCAAAAAATATGAAAAAATTTACTGGATATAAAAAAAAAGTCCGATTCTTATTTAAAATAATTGTTCACTAATTTCACCGACTATACGATATCCTACACTATATGTGAGAAAATAAGCATAAATTATATTGTAAAGGCAAGGCGATTTCTTGTGACCGGTTTTACGGTTTAAGTTATCAACCGATTTTGACAAAAATATACATTTAGAAAGGTATTTCTTTTGTTCACCATCTGGAAAAATTTTTTTTTTTGGGGAAAAATTCATTTAAAGTTGCCACTAACACATACATAAAAAACACATATTCTAGCTTCAAATAAAAGCTATACAATGGTATGTGCATTTATTAAATTTATGTTGGATTGTGAATTGGCTAAATTTGATTAGCATACCTTTAGGCCAGTGGTGGCCATCGAGAGAATTGAGTTAGTAATAGTGTTTATGAGCATGTGTTAGTCGTACAACACTGATCGAAATCCATGGACGTAACACACTGCCAATATTAAATGGGTTTGTGTAGATTTTGTATGAATGTGTTTATGAATGACTAAAAGGGAAAATAGTTGAGTTTACGAAGAATATGTTAAAATTTTAAATATATTTTGTTGTTTTAAAATTTTAAATCTTACATTCTTAAAATGTAAAAAAAATGTGAAAAAAATTCTCTTTTATCCATAAGTTTGAAGTTTATTAAATCAAATAAGTAATAATAAATTATTCAGTTCTTTAAAAAACAAGAATAAAATAACAAAACTTAAAAAGATAAGAAATTTCAAGGGTTAATAAGTGATATGTTACCAAAAACTAAAAAAACTTAACAGCCTGCAGTAACTGGATATTTTTTAAAATTAAAAAAAAAAAAAATTCATAAAAGACAGCCATAGTGCTGTCAAATGGAGGCGACGTATGTAATTTATAGAAAATGTTTAATTTATAGCAGATTCAACTGCTTTGCGTAATTTAGTTTACCAAGTCTTCGAAATATTCTCAACATTTTTGGTTTCTTTTAAACATATTCTCTGAGTACCTATAAAAAAAAATATATATGCATTTCAAAAGGCAATGCGACATAGACCTGCTTTGTTCAAAAGCTTTCATAAGACTGAATGAAATTGTTGTTTAGTTTTACTCTTTGATGAGTATTTTTGTTTTCGTTCGGCTGTATACATATAAGGAGCCGAGCACCAGTGAGTTTGGCGCGGCCTTCACTGCTTTAGGCTCTTATAAAATTATTTTTTAACAAACCCAGTTATACTTCTCATTAAATAATGAAATTTAATAAGTTTTATTTAAAAATTCACATTTAATGAATTTTGTTTAAATATTCATAATATTTTTTATATATATAGATATATGTACATATAGAGATTGAATGAAAACAATTGAATGAAAAAATAAAATTTCCCAGAATTTGCACTCGAATTTCGAGGGCTGTACTCTTCTAGTTGTTATTAACTTGTGGCATGTAGATATGAACAGGTTCAAGTATACGATACCCTATACCATGCATTTAGAGAAAGGTTCTCATATCCAACTAATTGGCATTGAGTGGCATTGTATTAATTTTTTGCTGCATACATGAAATATTTTTATGGGGCCTATGTCGAAAAATGGACCGATCCTGACCATCTTTGGTAAAGTCACTTATTTTTTTGCAAAAACATCTACAATCCAAATTTGAGAAAAATCTGAGCATTAATTTTCTTTTTGATAGTTTCGAGTGAAGATCTGGAATCAGCTTTATATGTGGGCTATGAAAAGTAATGTTATCCAAGGTTTATTTACGGACTACTGATTAATGGGTGTAATAAATACACACAAACCAAATTTGACCGAGATAAATATGATAATTCAGTCTGGTAGGGTCAATCTGAGGGCTAGGTCTAGACATGTACCAATTTTCACCATAGCGTTCTTGCTATTGCCGATATAAGCATATACATATATTAAATTTCATAAAAACATGTTTATATTTGCTACCTGTAGTTTGAATGCAAGGTTTGTATGGACCCACAGAAGGCGGATTGATGGATGGACGGACAGACGGACGAACGGTCGCCCATCAAATATTTTTGGTAGTTACAAACATCAGCACAAACTCATTATGCCCTGACCGCATAGTGGTATAAGGCATAAAAGCTACTCAAATAAGCAAAATCGCTCAATAAAAATTGCCCATAAATAAAAAGAAAAATCTCCCCAAATCAGTTACCCTGAAGAAAAAATATCATGTGAGTCCGATCACAGGGAAGATGTGTAAACACCTAGTAATTAAAGATTTTTTATGTCATTTTTTAAAATCAAACAGAAAGCGTCATCTATGTATCACTTATAGCAAAAACTGTTTCAGCTAATTCAACAACCGTTTGCTGTAAAACGTTTAAAATATCCTAATATAAACGTATATAAGAGATACATAGATGTCGCTTTTAAAAATGTGGCATAAAAAAACAATTTTATATCATAATTTTTTCACCAATACAATCATAAGTCACACAGCGTTATCTGCTTCAGCTCACACCGATATGAGTTACGCTGTTTTTGTGATTGTGTTGTGAAATAGAAATTTACCCCCCTGCGCGTATAGATGTTTACACATCAAAAAAATATAAAAACACCCGAAATTATAATACGAAATTCCAGTCAATAAAATTTTAAACCACAAACAACTTTTGCCCAAACTAAGAGAAAATTCATTTTCCTATGAAAAGTTGCATTATATCTTCAATAACATTTTTTTTATTATATATTTTTATTTGCCTTCTATTTTTGCAATGATAAGCAATATGTGCTAAGTTTATAAAAGTAACATGCTTTATTGGTTTCCATTGAAAGCAATAGTTTAAATTATATATGAACATAAATACATAGGGCTTTATGCAAAAAAATTAAAGTATACTTCAAGTAAACTTTATCAACAAATTTTGTATGAAAACCATACAACAAAGTCTACTTGAAGTACACTTTAACACTTTGACGACCACAGGCAAACATGCTTGCCTAGGGGTTTTGGCGCATATAATTGTCCAGATAAGAGATGAAGTAAATATATCTATACCTTTATTGTAGCGGAGAGTTGGGGTAATAAAACTGTGGTACGAGGTAAGGTCCCATCTGCTCCCCTTTACGTGCTTGAGGACCTTACACTTGGTCAAAAAGTGACCCTACTTCAGGGGGCTGCTGTGGGTTGAGCGTAGTGCGCACCTGTCTAACACTCTGGTATATTTTGGGGGCATCGCTTACCTTTGAAAAAATATTCGAGGGACGTTTGTGTAAATTTCAATCTGCCCACAGTTGCCCCACACAAGTTTGGCAAGTATCTAAATATTGATTGCTTTTGAAGAAAAGTTTTTACAATTGCATAATACTACATTCTTAGTTTGTATTCTTTTTTTGTTTCAGAATTGTGCAGAATTATAGTGGAGCAGTCCAACCTATATGCCAGGCAAAACGGACGCGTTTTCACTCTGATCGTGGAAGAGTTCAAGGCTTATATGGGTCTAATCATACGTATGAGCATAATAAAAGTATACAGCATTCGATTATATTGGTCTACAGATCCGACATTTCATCACGCTCAAATCGCAGATTTCCCTCGGCTTCAACTTGTGGAAATTACTACTAATCTGCACTTTTGCGACAATGATCATGTTGATGTCGGCGACCGTGGATGTAAAATCTTCCAAATCGTTAATCATATGAACAAAGCTATGCCAGACGCATACACGTATTCAAAAAATTATCAGTTGACGAACTTATGGTCAAGTTCAAGGCACATAACGCCATGAAGCAATACATGAAGAAAAGGCCCGTGTCATGGGGCTTCAAGCTTTGGTGTTTATGTGAGTCGGCCACTGGCTACTTGTAAAACGTGGACATATATATTGGAAAAAGGCGTTTGTTGAGCTCTGAGTTTTTGGTTTTGCAGTTATGTGAACCACCAGCGAAAAAGGGTTGAAGCCTACTTAGAAAATTTTTTTTCGAGCTTAAATTTGATGGAGATTCTATGGAAAAATTATACAATGGAATGCGGAACAATTCGAAGCAACACAAAATATATGCCGATAAAGGTATAAAGCGTGCGGACATAAGCTATTTCAATCCGATAGCATCTCCATAGTCAAATGGATGGATAATCGTGCTGTTCACCTGGCTTTAAATTTTATCGACCCAACTGCGGTATTCAAAGTAAAGCGGCATGTAGCTGGGCAAGCTAGTAAAATTGATATCGATTACCCGTTGGTTGTCCAGCATTACAACAAGGGAATGGAATGTGCCCATCTGATGGACCAAAAAAGTTTTATTATGAGTACGAACGTAGAAGCAAATTACGGTTTTATATTCGATTGTTCTTCGGTCTTTTCGAAATATGCGTCTATAATAGCAACGTGATATATACCAAACTCATGTCGGTCAACAGCTTTGCACAGAAATTGACTTCGATTGATTTTCGGGCAGCTTTAGCACAGGAATTGATTAGTGACTTCAGTTCAATAACGCGCATATTTCTAAAGGTAACCAGAACTGAAAGTCACCTTATAAACAAACTGAAATCTCTCCATAAAATGGAAAAGCGTGAAAATTGGAAACGCGTCAATTGTGCCGCCAATAGCAAATATAGCCGAACAGATGTATTTTGCACTCTATGCAGTGTATTCCTATGCTTCAGTACATCGTGTGACTGCTTTTGGAATACCACGAATAATATATATTGTCTTAGATTTGTTCGAAGTCTTTTAAAATTATTTTTTTCTAAATACTTAAGTAGATGAAGTAAGTAAGTAAACTTTTATTTGAGCCTTTTTTTTCGATAACGATGGATACAATCGTCAAAATCACATAGGAATTCTTAGAGTTATGAATGTTTTACTCTAATACGCATTAAATGAAAATGCTACTTGCTAATTTAAAATAAGATAATTTCGAATATACTGTTGTATCTTTCAAATATATAGATTACAATGTTTGCTCCCGACATTGACAGTGTTTTTCAGAGTAGATCTGATAACAATAACAAGAAAAAAAAAATAAATAAAATACCTAAAACTAATTAGCACTTAACAATAACTTATACAATACTTATACACAGCTGTTGAACAGGTATATAAAAAAGAGAAGCTATCACAGAATTTTAACAATTAATGGGTCAAACTAAATCACCAAATATTGGTAAAAATTAGTTTAAAAAAAAGAAAGATGGGTGCAGATGAAAGTTTTAATTATACCGACTGCATACTGCGGTGGAACTCAACCTCTGTGGGTTCTTGGGGAAGTTTTCTGGTAAAACTCTGGTAGTTGACATGAGTCTGGATTAGGTGAGCTTGTGCCATATGAAATTATACCCACTGGGGACAAGTAATTTGTATCTGACCAATTAAAATCAGCCTCAAGGTCGTAAATCCCGTTCATCAAAACGTTGTCATGATTAGCCAATTTTTCAATAAACTTTTTCTGTAGAGAAAACGCATACTGACAAAAAGGGGTTACAGCTGCTTTCTTGTAGATAAATTTATTGGAATAACGTTTTGTGTAGGTTTCGCAGGATTCGCCTTTCGAAAATTTCTAAATCTTTGGCAACTGATGGGGAAATGGTGAACCAAATTGGAAAAGCGTAGGAAAGTACTGACCTTATGGCAACTTTATAAATGAGGAGTTTGGTATTTTGGGGAAGATGGTTGCTATTCAGCAGTCGTGAAAACATTTCAGCAATACGTTTACTTTTGGCTAATATGGCTCTGCCATGTTTATTAAATTTTAACAGCTTCTCAAATGTAACTCCAAGGTATTTGATGTTGGATCTGAATGGAATCTACGTTCCATTGAGAAAAAGATGAAGACGTTTTTTTTCGGGAACAACAAATCTTGAGCATTTACCAGAAGCGTTTCTTATGCAGATAGCTTCTGATTTATTTGAATTTATGCAGGTTTTATAATATTCATATATAACTGAGAGATGGGATGCCGATTTATTAAGAACCACACTGGGTGATTCGTCATGAGAAAATATTAAGCAGTCATCAGCATAGAGCAAAGCTTTAGAACCCTGAACCTCGTGTGGGAAATCATGAAGATATAGATTGAAGAGAAAAGGAGCCAGTACACTTCCTTGGGGGACGCCACTGCTAACTGAACCCATACCTGAGCAAGCTTCGTTTATCTGGATGCAGAATTTACGTTCGAAAAACAAACTGGTTAACAATTTTGCGAGATTGCGGTCAACGCCCAGGCCTACAAGTTTATATAAAATGCCCTTATGACATGCAGTGTCGAATGCTTTCTGGATGTCTAAGGATACTGCTACTGTACACTTTTGGTTCCTCAAGCTGTTTGTTACATCTGCATGAAATTTCAAAAGTGCATGCTGCGTTGAGTGAGACTGTCTAAACCCGAATTGGAAACAAGATATGGGGTCAATTATCAGCTGATCTTCAAGTTTTTGTTTAATGATGTGTTCAAATATTTTTCCTAAGTTAGAAAGCAGAGAAATAGTTCTGAAATCATCAAGACTCTGACTTTTTCCTTTTTTTTTCAATGGTAGGATTTTTCCTAATTTCCATTTTTTCGGAAAATATCCGTTATTTAGACAGTTATTGAATATAATTGTTAAGAATTCCAAATTTCTTATTAGGAAATTGGAGATGCCATCCAGAGCAGATGGGTGTTTGTTCTTAATGTTCTTTACAATGTGTTTTACTGTATCCAAATTTACAAAATGTAAAGAGTCTTCATTATCTAGAGCACTGAAAGAGTCATCAAAATACTAAATTGAAGGTGGTACATTGCATATATATCATGGTAGACAGCATTCAAGATCATTTGGAGGATTTTCAGGTAATACTTCTTTGTAAATGTTCGAATAAAATTCTTTAAATAGCTCACACTTTTCTTTGTCATCTGTAACGGTTTTGTTGCCGATTGTAAGGCTGTTGCAAAATGGTGTTTTCCTATTGCCGGTGATTCTAAAAATTTCCTTAAAGGCTGTAGGGAAAATACATCCTGTTAAGTCTATAGGAAATGCATGCTAAATGGTAAAAATGCATGTCATATGCATTTTTTTTGTTATTTCGAAAGATTTTTTTATTTGCAGCTTTGAAGATCATTTTTCTTAATTCAGAATGCAATTTCCTTATATTTTGCATGCAATTTCCGTACATTTAGCATGCAAATTTTTCTAATTTTTAACAGAAAAAGTCCCATTTTTAGCAAGCATTTTCCCATAAATTAGCCCAAATTTAGCAAACTTTTTGCCATTTTCGACATGCATTTTTACCACTTGGCATGAGTTTCCTATAGACTAAACAGTCATTTTCCCATAATTTAGCATGCATTTTCCCACTTTTACCAAGCGCTTCCCTAAGTCCCAAATATTATAGATAAAAGATATTGTTTAAAGAATATTATATTTCCAGAGAAAGTTGAGACTTAGGACCAAGAAGCCAGTACATTTGTTAAATTTGATGTCGAGTTGTTTTCTTTAAGCGTTTATATGAGCTTTCCATATAAGCCGTCTGTCTAAATAGAGACCCTGTTTCATTGAGGAATACCGCTGGACAATTATATCTGCATGTTTTAAAAGTAACGTGGCTTGATTTTTGGGTGTTAATTACAATATTTCACTTTGTGAGCCAATGAAGGAGAAGACTATCAAGTTGCAGCTGTATGATTTTATAAGCTTCTGGAGGAGATTGACTAGACCATAAAAATTCCGTGCCGCCTGCATATGTTGCGACAGTTACTTCATCTCTTGTCGGCATATTCTAAGTGTAAAGAGTATACAAGACTGGCTTTCCTGTTGGATTCCGGCTTCTATTTGACATATGATGGAGGTGTCGTTGTTAACTTTAACGTAGAAACATCTATTTTTTAAATATGATAGAAAAATCAGACAAAATGGAGCTAGAACCATATTTTTTAATTTGTACAACAATCCCTTTATCGAAAGACTGCTGTATGTCCAAAAATACTGTAGAACAGAAATTTTTGTTTCCGAAAGAATCAGTTATCATCTTTACAATTCGACGACATTGTTCCGTCGTGCTATGCTTACTTCTGTAACCGAATTGGTGGTCAGGAATAATATTAAATTTTTAGAGATAGGGAGTAAAACCTCTATTAAAAAATTTTACAGAAAGTTGGCAGTGGACTAATGGGTTTGTATGATGTCATTACCAGAGAGGACAAATTTGCAATTTTGCTTTTTTTTTTTGCCATTTTTACTCTGTTATGCTTTTTTTTTTTTTGCAATTTTTGGCATTATGGTGTTTTTTGAATTTTTTTATTTTAGTGCTACAAAATGGAATTTTTTCCTCCCATTTTTTGTCTTACTTTTAGTACTAATTTTTTCCACATATTGCAACTCAGTAATATATGTAATTCTTTTTTACTTCCTCTTATTGCAACTCAGTTTACCATACTAAAACAACATCTCTGTTTTCGAATAAGTTTAAAAAATAATACAAGTAGGCAGTTGTTAACAGAAAAATACTTTTTTCGCCAACATCTAAAACTATAAAACAATAATATGTCGAAAGAAAAATCTAATAAAATAAATTTTTTTATTGCAAATGGTACAATCATATCCAGGTGTTTTTAAAATTGAAAAGGATTGCCTGTTTTCTAATGTTTGCTGTTGTCAAATAAACAGTAAAAAAAAATATAATGCAGAGCAACATATCGATACAAATTAGCTGCTACTCAGAAACAAAATCTTCCACAAAAGCATATAACAGAATTTTCTGTTACTAAAAATGCCAATACATTCCAGGAAGATCTTTGCAAGTTTCTTTTAGAAACCAATATTCCAATAAAATAGTAAGCCATCCCAGCTTTAAAAACTTTTTTGAGAAATATAAATTAAAAACCCCTAGTGAAACTTCTCTTCGAACTAAGTACGCACCTCAAATCCATAAAGAAAATATAGAACAAATGCGTGAAAAAGCAAATGGAAAACATATATGGATTTCTGTTGATGAAACTACAGACAGAGATATGTTGCCAATTTTATATTTGGAATTTTAGATTTCGAAGTGGGGAACAAATCATGTTTGTTTAATATGGATGTACTCGAAAACGCAAATAATGATTCTCTTGCTGGTTTTTGTAACGATTCATTGCAAATTTTATGGCCAGATGGTAGTTGATTTATATTTATGATTTTTATTTTACATTGTATTTAAGGCATTGAATATTACAAAGTACTTCTAGCGGCCACAGATGCAGCCGCGTACATACTAAGTGGAATTTCCCCTCTCATGTTTATGTATCCTAAAATGGTACATTTGACATGTTTTGCTCATGGTCTTCATCGCGTGCCAGACTTCATACGATTAGTTTTTGACCATGTTAATAAATTAATATTCTGTACTAAGGCAGTATTTGTTAAAGTAATTTTACCACAAAAATTCAAAAATCTTGTTTACTAAATTTGTACATTTTACATTATAGGCACCCCGCAGAAAGCAGTTGTTTTCAAAAATGAATCCGAGTTTGAATTTTCCACCGACTCCATGCCCTACTCGTTGGGGAACCTGGTTAGAAACATGCATGTATTACGCAGAGCACCTGGAAGAAGTTAAATGGTGAAGACTCGGAATCAATTGTACAAGCCAAGAAAGTATATGGTATTAAAGAATTGAATTCTCAATTCGCGTTTATAAAAATAACTTTTCGGTGATTGTTCATTCCTTATATAAGCCACAAATAGTTGGTTTAACTATAAATAAAAGCTTAAATATAGTAGCAAATGTAAGAGAAAAACAAGTAAGAAAATTATAGTCGGTCTAGACCAACTATACGATACCCTATACCATGCGTTTAGAAACCCTATCTCTTAGGCCCAACTAACTGGACATAGAAAATAACCAAAAACCAAATTTGAGTGGGATTTTTATTAATTTTTTTGGCTGCAGATATGAAAAAGTTCATATCAGATGCTATATCTATATTGGGACTAGGTCCAAAAATAAACCGATCCTGATCATGTTTGGTAAAGTCTCTTGTATTTTGCAAAAATATATACAAACAAAATTTGAGAAGAATCAGTGCAATATTTTTGGTTTTTAATATATTTAAGTGAAGATCGGGAAGCAGTTCTATATGGGGCCAAAGGGATCATTTTTGGACTACTCAATAATAGATATAATGAATGCATATAAACCCAATTTGAGTAAGATCTATATGACAATTTGGATCTTATGGCAAATTATGTCGATTTCATAGGGGTAATTTGTATGGGGGCTAGGTCTGAACATGGACCGATTCTCACCAATTTCAATAACGTTCGTCCCATAGTCGATAGAGGCTTATATACCAAATTTCATCAAAATATATTCATATTTGCGAACTGCAGTTTGATTACAAGGTTTACATGGACACACAGACGGACGGACGAATGGATGGACGGACGGACGGACGGACATTGTTAAATCAACTCAAAAAGTGATTCTGATTCGATCGGTATAATTAAAGATGGGTCTAGGTCAAATATTTTTGGTTGTTACAAACAGCAGCACAAAGTCATTATACCCAAACCACATAGTGGTATAGGGTATAATTACATAATCTTTAAGACCAAAAATATGTACAAAAAAATTGATGCTTGATTTCCAAGAAATCCAGGATATCAACAATATGTAGAAATAAATAATATTTAAGAAGTAGGTGTAAATTCAAATGATGAATATGTAAAAACCCTATCATCAAATGAAATTATAATGTTTAAATTTGCTCCATTCACGTCCGTTGTTGTTGAAAGAAGTTTTTCAATATATAATGCTCTTCTAACAGATATAAGAAGAAATTTAACATTTAATAATATAAAAGCACATATGATTGTCTATTGCAACAATTTTAATGATACTAATGTTTTGAAATAAAAGTTAATAAAAACAATTAAATCAAGTAAGAAAATTAAAGTCGGTCTAGACCATACGTTTAGAGACCCTATCTCATAGGCCCAACTAACTAGACATAGAAAATAAGCATAAACCAAATTTGAGTGGCTACAGATATGAAAAAGTTCGTATCGGATGCTGTATCTATATGGGGACTGGGCCCCAAAAAGGACCAATCCTGACTATGTTTGGTAAAGTCTCTTGTATTTTGCAAAAATATATACAAACAAAATTTGAGAAGAATCAGTGCAATATTTTTTTTTTTTTTAATCAACACTCAGGGGATGCCTAGATGCAGTGCATTGTGTTGATCTCAGGAAAGATATTGATATAGGAAGGAGGAAAGAGGGAGTAGTGTGTTCATTTTTTTTATTTTTTTATTTTTGCAGTGACAGACCAAGGCCTCTGGTGGGAATCGAACCCACGACCCCCGCATGGTAGGCGAGCACGCCACCTATTTACCTACCGGGGCACCTGATAAATTTAAGTGAAGATCGGGAAGCAGCTCTATATGGGGCTTATGACTAAGGGTTGTCTCATAGGGATCATTTTTGGACTACTCATTAATGGATGTAATAAACGCATACACACCCAATTTGAGTGAGATCTATGTGAGAATTTGGATCTTATGGCAATTTATGTCGATTTCGTAGGGGTTATTTGTATTGGGGCTAGGTCTGAACATGGACCGATTCTCAACAATTTCAATAGCGTTCATCCTATGGCCGATAAAAGCTTATATATCAAATTTCATCAAAATTTTTTCATATTTGCGACCTGCAGTTTGATTACAAGGTTTGCATGGACACACAGACGGACGGACGGACGGTCGGACATCGTTAAATCGAATCAGTTAGTGATTCTGATTCGATCGGTATAAGAAAAGATGGGTCTAAGTCAAATATTTTTGGTAGTTACAAACAGCAGCACAAAGGCATTATATCCAAACCACATAGTGTTATAGGGTATAAAAAGGTGGCAATTTTTTGGTTTAAAAGTGCTTTTTTCACGTTATTTTTTTTTTGCTACAAACACAAATTTGTACTTTTGTTTTGTCCTCTCTGGTTATTACATTTTCTGGTTTACTCGGTTTTAAAACCATTATGATTTCGGCACACTTTCATTAAGAAGGAAAGTGTTGAAAACGTAAAATGGAGTTAAATATTAGAGGTAGATAGAAGTACCTTTCAATATCCTTGTTATATCCCGTAGATTTTTTGTTATTAAGAGCATCTATTTCCATTTTTGTTTCTTTTGGTGTAGTATGTTTTATAGGCAGTTCCATTTGACAAGCGACGTCTAAGAAATGCATGATGTCATATACTCGTGCATTGATGTTTAAAAATTGTTTGCAAGGGATCAGCAAAGGCAGCGGATTTTTCTTTATCAGATCTGAGCCAAATGTTGTTCGTATTATTAACAGTAACATTTCTTTAGTTGCATTATACAGCTCATGTTTCTTATTTTTATTTTAAGATTTCAGTTTACTTCGATACGAATTAATATTTTCAGCATTTCTGAGCATAATTTGATCGCCAGATTCCTTATTCTTCTTAGTCTTCTACATTGCTTAATCAATGATTAATTAAATTTTGCTATAATTTACCGATTTTTGTGATTTGATGATAACGATGATTTTATAATTTGACGTCAATAACCCATTTGGACCTGGCGCCACAAATGACCTCAAGCTACTGCGGAATTTTGGATCACTTTAACCCTAGGAGCACATAAGGGTAAATTTTCGTATAATAATATAATAACATAGAACAATTTTATTTCCCAACCCATAATATGGGTTTCATCTAGTTTGTTTGAAAGCTTGTTTAAGAAAATTTTTTAAAACTTAAAAAAGGAGTTTTAAAAACTTTATCAAAAAAATTTTTCATCTTTGGTCTCATTTCGCAATAGATTAACAACGTGGTAATAAAACAATGTTACTTCATATCTGAGTACTTACAGGTATGGAGACCAAAATTATAGCTTTAAGCAATTTCTTAAAGTTGAAAAAATGGGTGCCACATTTAATGACCTAGAGTTTTTGGCACAAAAGTGGTCTGGGACATTTGTTATTTATTCAATTTTGAAGCTATATAGTTTCCCAAAAAGATAATTTAGTACTGATATCATTTATATAACAACTTGTCGGAAAAATTTAATTATAGAACGAAATTTTCGTAAAATCTGAGAAAAAAGTCAAATTTTCTGACGCGTTGAGGCACCTCTTCATAAACGTAGCTAGACCATTATTATGGGGTGGGCAAGTGACCCCCCTGCTTCCTACGCAAAATACTTTTGTTTAAAAAAAATTATTTTTTATTAAAACAAAACTAAAAAATATATCACAAAAATTCAGCTTGATAACATAAAATATTCCTTTAAGGAAATTTATAAAAAAAAAAAAAACATTGAAATTAAATAATAAATCAGTTTTTAAAACAAGGTCAGAAAAACAATGAATATAACAAAAAAAAAAAGTATTTAAAACATTAAAGGTTACTACTATTCGCAAGTTAAAAATATATTAATAATAATTATATTAAAATCAGTTTATAATTCAGAAAGTTATTCAAACGTTATTTTTCTATATTTTTTTACAAAATACATTTAATACCTGTTCTGAAGTTATTTTATATTTAACCATTTCATTTTCAATATTTAAAACAGCTAAATTTGAAAATCGTAACCATGTTTTTATTCTACGCATCGCTGAGAAACTTCGTTCACAACTAGCAGAACTAATAGGAAGGCTTATTTAAGCATATCAACGTTTAATTGTTTTTCGCTGGATACGTTTTTAAACATATTCTTAAGTACTATTGCTTCAGCTTTCATAGAATCGCAATCAATATGCAAAACATTTTTGTAATATATGTATAATAAATTCGTCAGCGCCTTCCATATCTAATTCAATAACGGAACGTTTTGGAATCGGTATTCCATATTAGAAAGTATGCTATCGATTACTGGACAATATCTATTTGCCTTCCAAAAATCAACTGAAGAAATATCATCTGGCAGAACCAAAAATTGGCTTTTACCTAAAGTTGATTCGATATAAAAATCTTTATTAATAGTTTCCTTTTTTCTTTTGGAAAATCGTATTGCTTCCAATGATATATTATTTCCTTTTGAAAAGTTTTCAATATCGCTCCAAATTTCATCAAACTTATGACGAATATCTTTAAATATTCCAATGGTAGCGGCAATTGTATCAGGTGCTTGTCGAAGTGTCGAATTTTCCGTTTGAAAAAATTTGTTCAAAAGGTTTATCGTTTAAAGAGTAAAATTAAAAATAAACAAACTAACAAAGAAATCAGGTTTAATAATTAAAGTCAATATTCCAAGAACCTCTACTGAATTTTTGACTCTGGCTTGGTTTATTTCCTCTTCAAGAGCATTTTTAATTACAACTCCATCTAGTTGTGCTAATACTGTTTATTTTATACTGTTTAATTTGAAGAGCTTGGCTTACACTTTTTAAATAATTTTTCTGGTTCAGAAAAGTGTATGTACAAGGCCTCTATGGCATTAAATAATGTTTGTGCTGATGGTATGTGTGAACACGAATCCACAATAACTAAGTTTAGCCTGTGGGCTAATTTAGCTTGTAAACCGTTTTTAAAACCAGACATTACGTTTGCTCCGTCGTAGGATTGGCCAACTATTGGGATGTTTTTTAAGTTTTTAGATTCCAAAAACTCCACGATTAATGTTTCCAGGGAACCGAACAATCTACAAATCCAAGAAATCTTTCTTCGACTTCCAAATTTTTAGCGAATCTGATTGTTATTGATAATTGTTCTTCTTTATAACATCTTGCTTCGTCCACCATCAATGAATAAAACCCACATTCGTTTACGTTTTCCGTTATAGTATTAATTACTAAATTTGCAGAAATTTTGATTATTTCGTTTTGAATTGTGGGACTACAATAATTTTTTGGTTTGTTTAAATTTTGTTTAAAAGTAGGATCGTATTTGACAAAATGCTCTGCTATTTCTAAACAGTTTAATTTGTTTCTTGAAATATAATCTTCTCTATGACCTCGTAGAGCAAGACTTTGACGCACTAAAAGCAATATAATATCTATAATTTTTTTGAGATACTCACGATTTTTGTATGTTTTCAGTAAGTGAGCTTTTGAACATTTTATTGCCTTGAAGGCACTGGATATGTATTGCAGATTGATTATGTTTCTTTAAAGACTCACTCCGCTTTTTCCAATTTTCATATCCAGTTATGACAAATTGTTTCGTTTTGGTCTCTAGCTTCTTCTATACAAAAATTTCGGCAAAGAAAGCAAAATGCCTTTTGGGCTTTTACGCTATATTCAAACCAATCGTAAACATCATAAAATTTGGCAGAAAAGGATATGGTTTGACCCTTAATGGTAGTCTTCTTAAAAGCTACTTTTGGCTGCTGCGACCCGGTTTCTGGTGATCCCAAATCATTGTATATTGCTTTTTCCAAACAACTTTTTGATGTTCCAGTATTATCTCCAGTCTGCGTAGAAGGCACACTTTCCTCTTCAGCTATGTCATTTATTGTTAAAATTTCACATTCTTCCCCGTTCACATTCACTTTCTTCTTCGTTAAAATTTTTTTTCTTCAGAATTTTCATTAACGCTGCATATTTTTGTTTGCTTAAAAAAAGAGCGAATGTCAGTAAATTTTTTCATTCCTAAAAAATAAAATGTTTTCAAACATAATCTGGTTAGTAAATTATTATAAATACTTACTGAAGAAGGTTATTTTCCAAAAATGTGCAAATTTTGAATTAAGACCGGCTTTGCCCACCCCAGCCCTCCCCTATCTACGCCAATACACCTCTTAGTTTTTTTTTTTTGATTGACCCAAAACTTTGAATTTCTAAATTTTTTTTTGCTATTCGTATATTTCCACGGGGTGAGACCTTAAATTTGAACACTTTTTTTCTCCTCCATATAATGAAGGGCCACCCTTTAAACATATCTCTAGCAATGGCTGAACTTTGTGCTTGTCGAACTAAATCTTGAGTGGGGTAGATTAAAGAGCAGCTTTGTGTATCAATAAGTTAAATAATTCCACGGCATGATCTAAATTTCCTCCTGTTTTAATTTCGATGTTTAGGTTTAGATTATTTTCAATAATTTCGCTAAAGTAGTTCAATTTATTATTTCAAAGTTTATTATTTTTCGGGGCTAATTTAATATTAATATTGAAGTTAACAATAATCGGTGTGTGAAGTGAGTGTCTAGAAATACCATTATATACACCGAAATCAAGAAGATCTGGTATCCTTGTTGGATCAGTGTGCCAGTATGTTGGGCCGCCACCGGATAGCGTGGAGCAATTATTTCTCAGAATACATTTGTATAATTGTTTACCTTTCGGTATAAAAGCCTGGAGCCCCACCAGGGCTGTTTTGCATTATAATCAGAAGCAAAAATGAAACGAGAACCCAATGATTTATAAAATTGTGCATATTCTTCAATTGCTATAAATTACCCATTAAATGATTTTTATTAAAAATATTTTTTCACAACTCTCACGAAACTTCTTCGTGGTAAATACTCCAATTTTTTTAACCTTAGTTTTAACTACTTATATTCAGTGATTATGAAACTTCAACAGAATTTGAGGAAATTTGTGTGGAACATTTTTAGGCGATTTTACGTTATTTTGACATTACTACAAATTTATCGTAATTTTTACCATAATTTACCACAATTTCATTTTCATTCAAAATGTTTTACACCATTTTTTAGCTATATACTTATATATTTTACTTCTGTTTTAAATTATTTATAGCTTTACCGACAATCCTTGACAAATTTTCTTGTGAATATTATGTTTTTGTCGAGTTTTATAATGAAAAGTCACCCAATTGTAACCAAAATATATTAGACTTATTTTTCATATGACCCAAATTTGTAGGTAAAAATTTGGAGTGATTTTACGTTGTTATTTTTGGTGAAAAATTTTTCATATAATATGTTCCGTTTTCATTCTATTTTATGTTTTTCAATGTCTGGTAATAAAATATTAATGCCATACTGTTTTCAAAAGACTATATATAAGTGCATAATGTTTTTTAAAATTCAAATTTTTAATATTTTTTCATTTCATAACTATATTTAGCATTTTTTTTTTAAATTTTTTTGTTCAGTTCAAAAAGACTTTTTTTTTAATTTTCGTTTAATATTAAAATTTTTTGCAAAAATGTATTTCTATCGAAAATTATTTACCACCTTCATAAATAATTATACCCTCCACCACTATGTGGTTTGGGTATAATGACTTTATGCTGCTGTTTGTAACTACCAAAAATATTTGACGTAGACCCATCTTTTATTATACTGATCAACTCAGAATCACTTTTTGAGTCCATAGAGCGATGTCCCGTCTGTCTGTCCATCCAACTGTCCGTCTGTGTATCCATGTAAACCCTGCAATCAAACTACAGGTAGCAAATATGAATATATTTTGTTGATATTTAGTATATAAGTTTCTATCGGCCATAAGATGAACGCTGTTGAAACTGGTGAAATTCGGTCCATGTTCAGACCTAGTCCCCATACAAATGACCCCTATGAAATCGACATGAATTGCCACAAGATCCAAATTATCATATAGATCTCAGTCAAATTGGGTTTGTATGCGTTAATTAGTAGCCCAAAAATAATCGCAATAGGACAATTCTTATGCTGGCTACACAGCAGGCAACGGTTGCTTCAATGTGTTGTAGCAACAATGATATACACGTATCAACGGTTGCCTCAACCAATCAGAAATATCAAAACTTTTTGATATTTTTCATTGGTTAATGCAACTGGTTGAAGCAACCGTTGCCTGGTGTGTCACCAGCATTAGTTAAAGGCCCCATATAAAGTTGCTTCCCGATCTTCACTTAAATCTATCAAAAACAAAAATATTGCACAGATGTTTCTCAAATTTGGTTTGTATATATTTTATCAAAGTGACTTTACCAACTATGGCCTGGATCGGTCCATGTTTAGATGTACACATAAATATAGCATCCGATATGAACTTTTTCATATCTGCATTAATAATAATGCCACTCAAATTTAGTTTATGCTTATTTTCTATATCGAATTAGTTGGACCGAAGAGATAGGATCCCTAAACCATGGTATAGGGTATCGTATAGTCGGTCTAGACCGACTATAATTTCTTACTTATTTTTTTAACTTTTTTGACTCAAGTGTATTTCGATCACAAAAATTTTCGTTTCTAGAATTTTTTTACCATACATTGCCGATATTTTTGGCTATTCACCAAAAAAATTTTATAAAATTTTTTCATCTTGAAATTTTATTTACCAAAAAAAAATTCCTTAAAAATATTTTATTCCTATTAAGGAAGTTAACATTTTCTTGTAGAATATTTTTTCAACAAATATTTTTTAATTTTTAATAATGTTTAAATTTAATTTAAATTTCAATTTTTGTATACAAAGCATTAACTCTTTTCACTCTGCATTAGTTTGTGGTACCCGAAAGCTTATAAATACACCCAATGCGTTCGTTTTTGCCACAATTTTGAATCATAAAATGCTAATCACGCATTTAATTGTTAAACATTTTGTTCTCAATTATTTAGTTATGCTACGATTTTAGTGGCTTTTATAGAACACTTGACTAACTAGTTATTGTATTTCCTTTCGTTGCACGTTTGAGCATACTGCGCTTTATTGTTGAAAGTTTATATGTTTGCTGAAATTACATGTTTTTTTCTGTAGTGAAATATTCGCAGCAATAAAAAAAGTTGGAAAAGTGTAATTTAAACACTTTATTGGGTTAAGAGTTTATAAAATTTTTAAAGTGTTTTGTGTTGTACTGTTAAGGAAATTTATTAAATTGTTTAAATAAATATATGAATGACTAATTTAACGATGTTTTAAGGTGGAACGTAATTTGTATAATTTGGCAATATTTATGTAAATTGCGAGAGTTTTGAAAATCAATTTCGTTAGTATAAAATATAAATAAATAAAATTCAAAATATTATTTTACATGTATTTATGTATTTAAAAAAAATTTTTGTTTTTTTTGTTTAAAAAAAATTTATTATTTTTGAAAACTGTAATATATAATAAATAAAACATATATATTTATATTTGTTGTTTGTTTCTTTAGATTTTTCTAAAGTAGGCTTGCAAGGTCCTCAGTTTTCTTTTATATAAATAAAAGATTATTTACTTCACTTTAATTTTATCCGACGTTTCGTTGGTTTTTTCCAACATATTCAGGTACTAATTTTTTTTATTAAATATATAATCTTTTTTGTAAATTTTTTATAATTTAAAATATCAATTGTAATGTAAAATATCAAATATAAAATAAAATAAAATAGAATGTCACAGTTGGTTTTTGTTTTCTTTAACGTTAAGATCACTACATTTACAAATAATATATATTTATAGTTCGTTACATATGATAAATTATGATTTTTTTAAATTGGCGCCTGAGTACTATTTGTGTTAACACATTTTATATTGAGGTTTTTGTTATAAGAATAAAGAAAAAACTTAAAAAAATTTTTTCAAATTTCTTGTTATTAATGGTGGAAATCAAAATATAAAAAAATAATAATTTTTGTTTTTCATAAGAGTGATTTTTTAAACATATCAAACTAGGAACCCGGGTAAAATTTAAAATATACATCCGAATTGAACTACTGATATGGTTTCTATTTCAACATGACTTATTTAGTATCTCATTTCAACGAACAACCTCAAAAATCTTATATTTTTATTTTTGTTTTTCATTAGTTTTATAATTTTGTATAAAGTGTTATATTTATTTAGCTAATTCTTATGGTAAACCTTAATATTATTTCCTATCTTTAGTGAAATGTTCAAATCATTAATTTCCACAATGCTAAATAGACCTCTATATGGTGCTTCATTTTTTTTTTCTATTTTCTACTCTAATACTAAATTTAATTCAATACTATTCGTCTTTTTGTGTGATTCTATTTGTTTATTTTTCTTCACTTGTTCTGTCATGCGTTTTGCGTTGTCTAGTAAATATTTCAATCTGGCCTTTAGTTCATTCGCATAATTATCAAAATTATATATCTTGGATCTCATCACCTGGTAAATTTGGTAATATTCCAAATATTGACTCAAATGGAGAGTATTACTTTAAAATTGTTAAGTATTGATATCTTGAACTTATCATTTGTTCATACTAGAATTATCGTTATTTTATATTGTATTTATTTTACATTATTGTTCTTAGAATTACATACTGAATACAAAATTTATTTAATTTCATTTTAATTTTCATTCTAATAACATTTAAAACTGTATCATTAATATTGAACGTAATAAAAATGCAAATTTATTTTATCAATTCATTCTATAAATCAATTTACTTCTTTCATCAGAGTATCTTAACACTTCTTTCATCAATTCATTTAATATTTTATTTCATCAATTTATCCCATTATTTTAGATATTCATTTCATCATGGTTAATGATAAGGTAGTTATCGATTTCATTAACTATATGTTGCATGATTTTTTTGCTAAAAAAATGTTTTATATTATTCAAAACTGAAAATACTGATCATAGCTTTTTAATTTACATTAAATTTTAATAAATAAAATATATATATTTATAGTTCGTTACATATGATAGATTTTGATTTTTTAAATTGGCGCCCGAGTAATATATGTGTTAACACTTTTTTAGTTAAGTTTTTGGTATGTGGATAACGTAACATTTTTTTTAAATTGTTTAAGATTTCTTGTTATTAATAAGCCAAACATAAAAAAATAATTTTTTGTTTTTCATAAGGGTTTTTCAGCCGGGTAAAATTTAAAATGTACATCCAAATTTAACAAATTATATGATCTCCATTTCATTTCATTAGTATCTCAATTCATAAAACAATCCGACCTAATTATTAAATAAGCAAAATTCTCTAATAATCGAAAATCTTAGCGAATTTTGTGTTTAATTTTTACATATTTCTTTAAACAAACAAATAAATTTTTTATAGTGTGTTAAGAAAATAATGAAAATTTTCGACAATTTTAAGAAATGTGGTTGTAATTTTAATTTTTTATTTGTTTATATTTTTAGTAATCCGAGATATTTTTGGACATATTTTGAAATTGGCACCATGGTATAACCTCAACATGACTTCGAATTTAGTGAACAGGACTTCTGTAGTAAAAGATAAGCAAAAAAGCAACAATATTTTATAATCGATTATCTTATATGTGTTATAATAACCAGTAACTAATGTTTATAACATTCCTCAAAACTAAATTAAAATTTATTTATGGTAACACTGATTTTAGTACTAATTTTTATATAGTTCTAGCTATTTTGTAATTGGTGCCCGGGTAGAATCTACACATGACATAAATTTTAATATTTTATTTCAACATCCTTAATAATATAAGATCTTAAATGTTTTGAAATACCGATTAATTATTTTTTTATTTTTCCCTAAACAAATAATTGAATGTTTTAGTTTATTATTTATAAGATATAATAATAAAATGTTTAATTTTTTTTTAATTGTATTATGGAAACACTATCTTTAATATATACTATTTATTGTTTTTATTTTTATTAAAATGTTTTTTCTATATCTGCTTTACATCTGCGATATTTTGTAATTGGCGCCCGAGTAAAACCTTAACTTGCCTAGCAGATTAATATCTTATTTTAGAAAATAGTACGATGCAACAATCTTTATCAATCGGAAATCTTAAATGTGTTAAAATACCTATTAATACCCGCCCATTTCTGGCGGGATCATAGTACTCAATATATATGATATTAAAAAAATACTTTGTGTGGGAGGTGCCACGCACACTAAAAATATTTAAAAAAGTTATAGCCTATAGCACTTCCCATATCCGCGGTAAGACTCTGTGAAAATTTCAGGAAGATCAGATGGGTAGTTACGGAGATTACCTCCTACAAACAAACAAACAAACAAACACACATTACCTCTTATATTAGTATATATATCTATAATATTGTTGTGAAGTTGAGCGTCAAGCACAAGTTTGTTTATTGAGTCATGTAAACGGGCTCTCAGCTGTACTGATATTTACTGTGAATGAAGAAACGTAGACGAAGAAGAGAATGGCGGGTAGAAATTTTATCGGTGAATTGAGTTGTTTTTTTTTCTAGAAGTTTGATTCTGGCTGGTTATGTAACAACTTGAATTAATTAAGGAAATTAAATTACCCTCTCGCGAAACAGCCTTTATTCATTTTTAGAAATCACAACATTGGTGTCAGGTGTGGGGTTCTCCGTGCAAGTGTGAGAACACACTTTACCACAAACTGAAATGGCACATAAAAAATTGAAACAAATGCAAAAGCATATGACTGATGAGTTTCACCAGGTGGCAAGTGCCACCCTACGTTCCATATTCCCAATCTATTATGTATACATCTTAACCGAATTTTAGCGGATGACCTTCAACTAGACAAACAAATCCACAATAACTTAATGATTAACCTGAGTAAATATGGAACCGCTGATGAATCTGAGCAGGGGTTATACCGTATGGCAGCTATTACTTCAAGGGATGGAAAACCCACCAGTTTTGGACAGTTCAAAACATTTTGTTCTGTAAGTAAAAATGAATTTTTCAAATTTGACGACACCAAGATTAAGAGCGTGGAGGTTAACGAAGTGACCATTGCGACAGCTGTTTTGGTATTTTTCGAGAAAATCTCTGGTTCCCACTAAATAAAACGAGATATTGTCGGGCGCTCCGCAGAAATATTACCGACTTTCTTAAATAAAGAATGGATGACATCTTAGCGACTTTACACGGTTCAAGATGGTTTTCAACAATGGACTTGCAGTCGGGTTATTGGCAGGTTGAATTCGATTTAGAATCTAAAGAGAAGACAGCATTTTCTTGTGATGCAGGCTTATGGCATTTTAATGTCATGCCTTTCGGGCTTTGCAATGCCCCAGCCAGGGGCTCCGATAGAGCACAGCGTTGGTATATTTAGACGACATCATCGTTCACTCACAGACCGTTGAGCAGCACATAGCTTGCTTAGAAGAAGTTTTTAAAAGACTTACACATGCTGGCCTAAAATTAAGCCCTGCCGAGTGTAATTTTTTTAAAGATCGAGTGCGTTATCTTGGCCACATTGTGGGACGCAATGGTTTGGAGGTCGATCCAGGAAAAATATCCAAAGTTGTTGAGTTGCCTATACCCAAATCAAAAACAGAAGTAAGGGCATTTTTATGCCTGTACCGAAGATTTATTCGTGAATTTTCGACCCTGGCCCAACCTTAGACAGAATTGACTCAAGCCAATGTAAAGTGTAGTGGGCTCGACAGCGCTGATAAGGCGTGTAAGCAGTTGAAACATCACCTTACAAATGCTCCCATTCTCGCTTTTCCAGATGAGACTGGGCAGTTTATATTAGACTCCGATTCTTCCAACGTTGGCATTGCCGCCGTGTTGAGTCCAAGTCCAAGACGGTGATGAACGGGTGATTGAATTTTACAGCCGTTCTCAATAAGGCCAAGAGAAATTATTGTGTAACACGGAAAGAGTTATTGGCAGCCGTTATTTCTACCGCTCATTTTCGACATTATCTTCTTGGGCGTGAGTTTATTTTAAGAACAGACCATGCATCACTTAGTTGGCTCTATAATTTTCGTGAGACGGAGGGCCAGGTAGCGCGCTGGTTGGAACGGCTTCAAGAAACATCGTCTCGGCATTAAACATCTCAATGCGGATGCATTATCTCGCCGGCCGTGCTGAAGGTTCTGAAGTGTTCACGATTGGAGTTAAAACAGAAAATCTTTCGTCTGATCAGCATGATGATTCACTACTTAATGATGACGATATTAGGTACAGAAAAAACCAGAACAACTGCAATTCGGCCCCAATCAGATGGAATGGTAGAGCGTTTTAACCGTACTTTTCTGGACTACTTAGCCAAATCTAATAAAAAAAATTAGGATAACTGTAATCCTTTGGCGCTTATTGCATATAGGTCTTCAGTGCATGCCTCTACCGGTTACTCTTCCGCTCAACTAATATTTGGTCGTGAGCTACGTTTGCCGCTCGACGTATTATTTGATTCTCCCCCAACGTTCACTGATAATGTTCATCAATATGTCCGACAAACATGCATCGGATACATGAACTAGCGCGAGATAATCTAAAAATTTCATCAGAAGCTATGAAAACCAGGTGTGACTTATGATCTAACACAATTGAATTTAATATCGAAGATTTGGTATGGGTATATTTGCCTAATCGACGCAAAGCTTACAGCCCAAAACTCCAGTGCGATTGGGTGGGTCCTGGTATAGTCACAAAGAATCTGTCTGATTTGGTTTGTGAGGTACAGCTGCCAAATAAGACAAAGAGAATTCCCCACAAAAATCATCTAGCAGGTTTTAATATGCGTAATGCTACTATGCTCGGTCAGGAGCCTCGAGCTTAAAGAAGGGGGTAATGTTGTGAAGTTGAGCGTCAAGCAAAAGTTTGTTTAGTGAGTCGTGTAAACGGGCTCTCATCTGTACAGATATTTGCTGTGAATGAAGAAACGAAGAAGAAGAAGAGAATGGCGAGTAGAAATTATATCGTTGAATTGAGTTGTCTTTTTTCTACAATTTTGATTCTGGCTGTATTTTAATAAAATAATAAAATTGAATTAATTAGAAAATTAAATAACCCTCTCGGGAAACAGCCTTTCTTCATTTTTAAAAATCGCACCAATATTAATAGGCTAGGCGCTTTCTTGTGACCGACATTTTGTTCTACCATTTTATTCCGCTTTTGACCAAACGTATATTATTTGAAAGGTATTTCTTTTTAGCCGTTTTGCAGTTTTACAGATTTTTAAATTATTTCCTTTATTTTGAGTAAATTGGATTTAAAGTTGCTACTATCACATACATAAAATTATACATATGCTCTGTGTGTTTTATTATATTTGTTAATGAGTTAGTTATCTTCATTCACAATAATAATAAACCATAAAAGTGTTGGTTTGTGAATTAGCTAATTTGAAAAATAAAGCCGTTTAGAAATTGCACTCAAATTTCGAGCGCTGCAATCTGCTAGTTTATATAAATACGGAGGTTTTATGAAATGAATGTAGTTATGTTCAAACTATGATGAGAGCTTTCTTAACCATGGACGGTTACTGTTCGTCGAATCGACGAAGCTCATTTACTCCTTATCATATGAACCAAAAAAAGGGGCCAAATTCGTATCGAATTTTAAGACTGAAAAAGAATTTTTATTTTTATATTTTAATAATAATAATTTAATAATTAAAAATAATTATTTCTTTATTAATTTCCTTTACACCGAGACATGGGTTATAATTAAAGTACAGGATTTCCGTCCACAAAATTAAAACACAATAAAAAAAATTTATAACTTATTTAAAATAAAGTGAAATAAATAAATACAAGTAATTATTAAAATTCATGAATTTAAAGAAATGAAAATTAAATATATGTATTTAAACAAAGTAGCTAAACAACATTTTTTTAAAATGTATCGCGTTGCTAACTAATTTTTGGTTGTGTGGAATTGCATTCCAAAGACGTGTGGCGTTTATGAAAAATCGCCATTCTGACACATTCTGGATCTAGCAAACTGTATTTGATCATAAAGATATAGGGGTTTCTTGTTGTAAATAATTTTGTGCAAAAAACATTAAAAACCTTATATTAATAAGGTTATCGAATGAGACTCCATAAAGACTTTTTGAGAGAGTCGAAACACTATCACGTTTCTTCAGTCCATAAACATATCTAACAATATTGTTGTACAAAATATTTAGTTTTTTCTTGCTGGCATAGTCGCAGTTGCCAAAAAGTTCACAGCCATAAAGTAGACCAGGTATTAAGTGTGCCTTTGCGTAAAATACTGAGTTACCCAAAGCGGTCTTAGTTTTATATATGTTTGAACCACAAGTGTATCTACAGGGTTCGGCTAAAGTTACTATATGAGTTAAAACAATTGCAACTTCTTTGCTTGCGAGTATTTAACTTTTTCTTTTTTCCTATTTCAAAAATTAAACTTGGGAGAATATTTAAAAATGGAACGCTATACAATTGCGCAAAGAATTAAGATTGTTTTTCTATTCATTGAAAATCATCGTTCGATAATTAATACTCAACGTGCATACAGAAGATTTTATGGTGTAAGAACTGCTCCAACGGGTCCAACCATTCGTTCGTTGGTGAATAATTTTGCTGAATATGGGACTGTCGGAGATTCAAGACGTACGGGCAGACCTCGAACTGGCAGATCGGCCGAAAATATTGATGCTGTGCGACAGAGCGTCGAAGAAAATCCGCAGACATCAACGAGAAGACGATCTTCCCAGTTGCAGCTTTCTGACCGCACTCTTCGGCGAGTTTTAAAACACGATTTGCACCTCTTCCCTTACAAAATCCAAGTAGTCCAAAAACTAAATCCTGAGGACTTCGTATTGCGCTTGGAATATGCTAGAGCAGTTTTAAATCTCGTTGATCAAAATGAAAATTTTTTGTCAAATTTAATGATGACCGACGAAGCGCATTTTCACTTGAACGGTTTCGTAAATAAACAAAACAACAGATTCTTGTAGGGCTATCTCAAAGACAAAGTTTATGTGAATAAGCCTCAAACCTTGCAGCAACTAAAGGACAACATTCAAGAAGAAATTGATCGTATACCACAAGAAACACTCAACAAAGTTATGGAAAGTGCCATAAAAAGAGCACATTTTTGCGTTAGAGAAAACGGTTCTCATTTAACTGATATTATTTTTCATAATTAATGTAAAAAAATAACTTTCTTTTTATAATAAATTTTTTTGTTTTTTTCATTCCATTCAATAGTTATTTAAAAAACAAATCACATAGTTACTTTAGCCGCACCCTGTACATGGCTTGACCAAGTCAAGTTGTTATTGAACACTATGCCAAGATTTTTTACTTTTTTTACAATTTCGATTTTCTGATGGTTTATTAGTATATCATGTTCAAGAACAGGCTGAAAAGTTTTTTTATGAATAATCTTTATTTTTCAATAAAATGTTTAACTAAAAAAAAATTTTATTTATTTTTTACTTTAAAAATAGTTCAGCCAGAAATTTTTTTAAAAAATTATTCGTCGATTCGACGAAGAGTAACTTTGATGTACTAAAATGAAGAGTAACCTTCCAGTGTTAATAACATCATCAAATTGGCGCCCAAGCTAAGTTACAGTCTTTAACATCTTATATCTAACCCACTTTCTTATTTTTGTAAAATAAAGCAAGTGTTGCCATGCATGTTGGCGCTAATTTTTTTAAAACTATTTTATATGTTAAATAATAATAGATTATACATAAGCACAATGTGGTTCAGTCGAGCAGATTCTTATCTTCTTGTCTCAATTCTTAGGTTATTGTTCTTTTAATATGTTTAAATTGGTTTTTAAATTTAAATTAAATTTAAATTTTTAAATTTAAATTTTTAAATTTAACTTACTTTACCAGCACTTATCAGTCAAATTTAGTGCTTGAACATTATAAATCATTTAAACAAATTCTTTGAAATATCTTTTCATCTACAAAAATTGTACGCTGCTTGAAATAAGATTTCATTAATTTCAAATGAGCGCTAAGGTGTACGAAAGAAGTTGTCTAATCTATATTTAATTTGAGACTATTGTTTGAAGTTGCCTGTGTGTGCTTGAAAGTGCAATTAGAAACAGTAATTTCCATTATACAGGAATTGTTTTAATTATATAAAAAAGGGTTGTGTTGAAATAATGAGTTATTTTGTAGATATTAAAGCCGCCGGTAATTGTCTTCAGGTAGATATATAAAATTCCTTAGAAAAGAGGGAATGTAACAATTAGGAAGCCTTATAATTAATTTTTAAAGTAAAGTCATCATGGTGTGATGATGAAGGTTCGTACAAACCAGCGGCTCATGGAAGGAAGTGACAGTAAAAGTTAATTTAAATAAGAGTAAATAAAATAAATACTGGCAGCTAAGAAGAGTTTATATATTTATTAACCAATTATTTTTTTAATCCTTCAGGTAGCTTCGATTTTGAATTTATTTTCTTAATTTCTAACCTATATATTTCATTTGTTTAATTAGAATTTTTTTAAGCCTGCTTCTATTATCTTATATATACTAGTCCCTGGAGTATGCGTTACTTATATTATTTATGTTATATTGAAAGGCTGGACTAAAACATATGTTGCTGGCTATTAATTTTAGGAAACGTAAAGGGTCTTAAACAAGTGCGCCGGCCATAAACTTTAGAGTATCCTTCCATACATAATTAAAGATTTCTCTTATCAGCAATTGGAAATTTCTTCATATAATTAAATCATAAATTATTAAGAAAAGGATAAATTGTATATAGGTAAACCTTCATTAATGATACGTTGAATGCAGTTAGAAGCAACTTTGTACAGAAAACGTTGAAATACAGTGCAATGTTTATGCTTCTTTATTTTTATTGGTATAAAATTCAATATTAATAAAATTCTTACAGTCTTTCTAGCTCTCATTCTCATTTTAAAAGTAGAGTTCTAATCGAAGCCTGATTTAGCAGTTATTGAGACATCCATTACATTGGCATATACCACAATTTTATTTTTGAATATATATATTTGTGATATATACATATATAAAATTTTGTAAATAAATATGTACTATTTCTGATTCTCTTCTCTACATTTGTGTTGACTTTCATTAGTTTATAACAAGTTGTATAACAAGTCTGAATTTTTATTTTTGATTTTGGCTTGCAACTTCGTTGTTCTACTTATTTAGGTCAAATAATGAAAACTAGTTTTTATACCCTATACCACTATGTGGTTTGGGTATAATGACTTTGTGCTGCTGTTTGTAACAACCAAAAATATTTGACCTAGACCCATCTTTAATTATATCGATCGAATCAGAATCACTTTTTGAGTTGATTTAACAATGTCCGTCCGTCCGTCCGTCCGTCCGTCCGTCCGTCCGTCCGTCCGTCTGTGTGTCCATGTAAACCTTGTAATCAAACTGCAGGTCGCAAATATGAAAATATTTTGATGAAATTTGGTGTATAAGCTTTTATCGGCCATGGGATGAACGCTATTGAAATTGGTGAGAATCGGTCCATGTTCAGACCTAGCCCTCATACAAATTACCCCTATGAAATCGACATAAATTGCCATAAGATCCAGATTGTCATATAGATCTTACTCAAATTGGGTTTCTATGCGTTCATTACATCCACTATTGAGTAGTCCAAAAATGATCCCTTTGGCCCCATATAGAGCTGCTTCCCGATCTTTACTTAAATCTATTAAAAAACAAAAATATTGCACTGATTCTTCTCAAATTTTTTTTGTATATATTTTTGCAAAATACAAGAGACTTTACCAAACATGATCAGGATCGGTCCATTTTTGGACCTAGTCCCCATATAGATATAGCATCCGATATGAACTTTTTCATATCTGCAGCCAAAAAAATTAATAAAAGTACCACTCAAATTTGGTTTTTGCTTTTTTTCTATGTCCAGTTAGTTGGGCCTAAGAGATAAGGTTTCTATACGCATGGTATAGGGTATCGTATAGTCGGTCTAGACCGACTATAATTTTCTTACTTGTTCTATAATTTTCTTACTAGAAATATCGTAGAGTCACCAAAGCTTAGATGTGCAAAATCCCAAAATCTCAAATATGCAAAATTTTTAAAAATGCAAAATAGCAAAAATGCAAAATTCCACAAATCGCAAAAATGTAAAATCTCGAAATGTCGTAAAGCCACAAAAACTCAAAAACGTATAGTCGAAAAAATCAAAAATATCAAAAATGCAAAATCTCAAAAACTATTAACTGCAAAATTGCAAAAAGCTCAGAGACGCAAATTTGTAAAAAAAAAATGCTAAAACGCATAATCTTATAATAGAAAAGTAGCAAAAACGCAAAATCATAGAAACTCTAAAACAAAATAAAATAAAAAAACAAGCCTAAAAACTATAGACGGGTTGGGCCGACTTTACGATACCCCATACCATGAATATAATTATTAAGTATAGAAAATAATAATAAATCAAGTTTGAGTGGCATTGTCACTAATTTGTGGCTTGCAGACAAGAAAAATTTCATATCGGATCCAAAATATGGACCGACCATTAGCATGTTTAGTAAAGTTACTTATTTTACTCAAAATAAATATATAAACAAAATTTTAAACATGTAAGAAGTGGTCTTAAGTCCAACTAATTGGTTATTGAAAATAAACATAAAGCATTGTTATTATTTTTTGCCTGCAGATTTTAAAAGTTCATATCGGATGCTATATTTATGTGGGGAATAGGTCGAAAAATGGATCGAACTTGGCTATATATGCAAAAGCATATACAAACGAAATCTGAAAAAAATTCGTGCAATATTTTTGTTTTTTGATAGTTTTAATTGAAGGTAGGGAATCAAATTCATATGGGGTCTATGAATTTTTGTATAGGGTTTGTTTTAAGTCCACTCATTGATGGATGCGAGAAACACAGACAGGTCATAGAAGCTCACGTCCCAAAGGTTTACATGGACACACAGACGGACAGATGGACGGACATCGCTAAATCGACTCAGAATGTGATTCTGAATCGATCATAAAAGATGGGATAGGTCAAATATTTTTGGTAGTTACAAATATCAGCACAAACTCATTATACCCTGACCACATAGTGGTATACGGTATAAAAACGCTAATACACAGAAATTTTAAAGCGCAAAGACGCCAAAAAAATCGCTAAAATTATTAAAAATCATAAAAACACAAAAATGTAAAACAGCAAATAAGCAAAGTATTTTACTTTGTATATAAATATTTAAAATAAAAATTTGTATACGTTGAATGCTTGTAGGACACTAAAATTTATTTACAAAATTAAACCTTAAGAACTAAACATGAAAATCTTAAAACTAGTCTGGGCTACCCTCTAATCTTCGTGTGGAACCTTATCATTGTGTGAGACTTCTACCGAAGTCCAAACAAATGATAAATGTCTTCTGCTGTTCTTTTATGACATTTGCTATTTTTAGATGTACAGAAATTCGAATAGTTAGTTTCACTAAGAAAAAGTAATCAATTTCTTAAAGACATTAAATATTTTGTGGTAAATTTTAAGTTGGTATTTTTATACCCTCCACACCACTGTGTAGAAGGTACATATCAGTTATCCCTTCGAAAAATGCATTTGCGACACCATAAAGTATATATATTCCTGATTCTTACAACAACTCGAGTGGATATAGCGATGTCCATCTGTCCATCTGTCTGCTGAAATCACGTTCATAAACCATATACCTGGGCAAAGTTATGATAATACTGTTTGTCATTATTGCGAGCAGGTTGGTATTGAAAATGGGAGTAAATTCGGCATCATTGTGCCGAGATTTGTCCAAAAAGATGAAAACACCTCTAAAAAATGTTAAAAATTCAGTGTGCTTATTATAATAATTTAGTATTATGTGCATTATGTGTATTATGTTTATAGTATTATGTGTAATCGATGTGGAGGGTACCAAACATTCGCAACAGCCGAATTTAACACTCTTACTTGTTAAAATTCAATTAAAAAATGTTTTTTTTTTTAATTTTTTATTACAAGTTTGTAAGTGAATAACACTTTTGAAGGAATGCTTTCATATTGCACGGAATAAAGATCACTGAAGGATTAAATAACATGTGCTTACTTATTTTACATAAACGCTGAAAATTTTAAAGCTCTTGTTAGTTGGAAAATAGGTAAACATACAGTAACTAGAATCTGCTTTAAACGAACAAATGAATAGATAAAGAGAATTATGTAAAATCACTAGCTGGACCCAGCAAATGTTGTTTTGCCCTCCATGGTTTTTTTTATTTTAGTTAGAATCTGTATATAACTATATAAAAAAACGTTTTTGCATTTGTTAATATTAATTGAAAACTGTTAAAGAAAAACCATGTTTTATTTATGAAAATGAAAATAAATATTTATTGTAACATACATATAAGAATGACCGATATATTTCTATTATTGTAATTCTAAAATAATGAACGATATTTTTGGTTTCATTATTCTGGCAGTAAATGAGTAAATTTGCTGGCTTTCCGACATAGGAACATGCCACATATAGTTGCTCGTGAGAAAAACAACTATTTTCGAGGTCCAAAACACATATTTGCAAGGATTGTCCTTGGGATTTATTAATAGTCATGGCAAAGCCCAATCTTATCGGAAATTGCAATCTTTTGAACATTATCGGTGTGTCGGTAGGAATCATAGGAATTCTTTACAGGAAAACATGTTCTCCTTTAAATATTCCTTTGAGAATTGTGGCCTCAATAACATTGGGATTATTCTCTCAAGAATTAACCTGGTTCCATTACATGGTCTCGGAGCGTTAAGGTTACGCAACAAAATTATTGGAGAACCAACTTTTAATTTTAATAAATGTGGCGGTAGACCGGGCACCTCAAGTGACTTCAAAAATTCTGTTGGAGACTTGACTGCTTCATTTTCTTCAACAACGCTATCCATAGATTTGAAAGAAAACGTTTCGAAATCAATTATGTCCTGAATAACAACATTAATATTGTCGACATCGACATTTTTGCGGCTAAAATAGCTCTTTCACTTAAACATCATGGCTACGATATTGATTTTGAATGTCGGAGAATACATTTTCAATTAATTCATCGCATGACGATATAAATTGACAAAAATCTTGTGGATATTTTAATAGTTTGACTGGTTGGGTTAATACTATTTTACCATTACCAAGATCAAGTAGCTGTTTTGAAAATTGGTCAGCCGTTGGATCATTTTGAATCGTACTCGCACGTTTGTTGTTAATTATACCCTATACCACTATGTGGTTTGTGTATAATGACTTTGTGCTGCTGTTTGTAACAACCAAAAATATTTGACCTAGACCCATCTTTAATTATACCGATCGAATCAGAATCACTTTCTGAGTTGATTTAACAATGTCCGTCCGTCCGTCCGTCCGTCCGTCCGTCTGTGTGTCCATATAAAGCTTGTAATCAAACTGCAGGTCGCAAATATGAATATATTTTAATGAAATTTGGTATATAAGCTTTTATCGGCCATGGGATGAACGCTGTTGAAATTGGTGAGAATTGGTCCATGTTCAGACCTAGCCCCCATACAAATTACCCATATGAAATCGACATAAATTGCCATAAGATCCAAATTGTCATATAGATCTTACTCAAATTGGGTTTGTATGCGTTCATTACATCCACTAATGAGTAGTCGAAAAATGATCCCTTTGACCCCATATAGAGCTGCTTCCCGATCTTCACTTAAATCTATTAAAAAACAAAAATATTGCACTGATTCTTCTCAAATTTTGTTTGTACATATTTTTGCAAAATACAAGAGACTTTACCAAACATGATCAGGATCGGTCCATTTTTGGACCTAGTCCCTTTATAGATATAGCATCCGATATGAACTTTTTCATATCTGCAGCCAAAAAAATTAATAAAAATCCCACTCAAATTTGGTTTATGCTTATTATCGAAGTAGTTGGACCGAAAGATAGGGTCTCTAAACCATGGTATAGGGTATCATATAGTCGGTCTAGACCGACTATAATTTTCTTACTTGTTTTATAGTTTGAATGCTACTCCATAATGTTGATGATTTTCAACAGGTACCTATTTCGTCAGCATTGGTTGATTTTGGTATGACTGGCAATGTTTGATGAAAATCTCTAGATAATAAAATGGGAGCTCCACCAAAAAGTCTTTCATTGCCTTTCAAATCTTTTAAAGTTCCATGTAATGCTTCGAAGGAATGTTTGTGAGCCGCTGTACATTCATCCCAAATAATAATACTGCATTTTTGCAGATCTTTTGCCATACCGGAATGTTTTTTGATATTACATTCGTTTGTATGTTTAACGGTGATCTGAGTGCTGAATAAGCTGTACGACCACCATGCGATAATGTTGCGGCTATTGCTTCGAATATTTATATATAAAAACGTTTGTGTATTTTGTAACTTTTAAAATTTAAATAAATTTGACAACTCATTATTTTTCGAACGCCAGCGCCATCTACCGGGTCCAACAAAAAAATTTTGGCACCATCTAACATAACATACATATATATGTTTCAGTAAAATCGCACCGTAAATAAGAATATTCGAAATAACTTTACCCCAGCGCCACTTATCGGGTCCATTTATACCTACAAAAATTTCTTATGACGAAACATACATGCATTCTGAATTGCAGTCAAATCGCACTGAAAATACGAATTTTGTTTATAACTTGACCCCAACGTCAGCTAGAGGGTTATAACTAAAAAAAACACAGAAGAGCTCGAACCGAACCTATGGTGTAAATCTTAGCTGACAGCTCTTATGGTTCCGGAGATCATTCGTTACAAACAAATGCGCCAACGTTTTTATACCCTATACCACTATGTGGTTTGGGTTTATGACTCTTTGCTGCTGTTTGTAACTACCAAAAATATTTGACCTAGACCCATCTTTTATTATACCGATCGAATCAGAATCGCTATCTGATTCGATTTAACGATGTCCGTTCGTCCGTCCGTCCGTCTGAGTGTCCATGTAAAGTTTGTAATCAAACTGCAGGTCGCAAATATGAATATATTTTGATGAAATTTGGTATATAAGCTTTCATCAGCCATAAGATGAACGCTGTTGAAACTGGTAAGAATCGGTTCGTGTTCAGGCCTAGCCCCTATACAAATGACCCCTATGAAATCAACATAAATTGCCATAAGATCCAAATTATCATATAAATCTTAGTCAAATTGGGTTTGTATGTGTTTATTATATCCATTAATCAGTAGTCCAAAAATGATCCCTATGGGACAACTCTTGGTCATAGGCCACATATAGAGCTGCTTTCCGATCTTCACTAAAATCTATCAAAAGACAAAAATATTGCACGGATTCTTTTCACATTTTGTTTGTATATATTTTTGCAAAATACAAGAGACTTTACCGAACATGGTCAGGATCGGTCCATTTTTGGCCCTAGTCCCCATATAGATATGGCATCCGATATGAACTTTTTCATATCTGCAGCCAAAAAAATTAATAAAATTCCCACTCAAATTTGGTTTATGCTTATTTTCTATATGCAGTTAGTTGGGCCTGAGAGATAGGGTCTCTAAACGCATTGTATAGGGTATCGTGTATTTGGTGTAGACCGACTATAATTTTCTTACTTGTTTTTATTTTACATTTAGAAAAGTATTTGTTTCAGGCAGAAAATCCTTTTTCCATTTTCTTTAACAATGCTTTATTTAGTGAGTTTACTAGATGTTATGAGAGACTTATCATCAATAATTGAATAAATTGAATACAATACTGGCGATAATAGTGAATTTTGTGTTGGGCCAATAGTAATTTGTTTCGGAGCGTGCACATAGATTTGATATATTAGCTTGGGGTAATTTAAAAATAAGACCGTTTTTAATAATACTGTAAATTTGATTTTGATTATGCGATATCAAAATTATATTTTCAGAATAGGCATCTATGGATTTGAATTTATTTACCTTAGAGTTGATGGTTTTATTGATAGAGTGTTTCTATGTAGACGTAAGACTATTACATGTATAAACAGTGTTGGCTAATAGTACTGCCTTTACTTTATCAGTGTTAATTATACCCTATACCACTATGTGGTTTGGGTATAATGACTTTGTGCTGCTGTTTGTAACAACCAAAAATATTTGACCTACACCCATCTTTAATTATACCGATCGAATCAGAATCACTATCTGATTCGATTTAACGATGTCCGTCCGTCCGTCCGTCCGTCCGTCCGTCCGTCCGTCTGTGTGTCCATGTAAAGCTTGTAATCAAACTGCAGGTCGCAAATATAAATATATTTTGATGAAATTTGGTATTTGGTATTCTGTCGGCCATGGGATGAACGCTATTGAAATTGGTGAGAATCGGTCCATGTTCAGACCTAGCCCCCATACAAATGAACCCTATGAAATCGACATAAATTGCCATAAGTTCCAAATTATCATATAGATCTCAGTTAAATTGGGTTTGTATATGTTTGTTACATCCATTAATCAGTAGTTCAAAAATACTCCCTTCAGGAAAATTCTTAGTCATAGGCCCCATATAGAGCTGCTTCCCGATCTTCACTTAAATCTATCAAAAAACAAAAATATTGCACAGATTTTTCTAAAATTTGGTTTGTATATATTTTTTCAAAGTATAAGTGACTTTACCAAATATGGTCAGGATCGGTCCATTTTTCGACCTAGTCCTCATTTAGATATAGTGTCCGATATGAACTTTTTCATATCTGCAGCGAAAAAAATTAATAAAAATGCCACTCAAATTTGGTTTATGCATATTTGCTATATCCAATTAGTTGGACTGAAGAGATAGGGTCTCTTAACTATGGTATAGGGTATCGTATATTCGGGCTAGACCTACTATAATTTTTTTACTTGTTTTCGTATTACCTTCTGTGAGATGTTGAATTTTTTTGTTCAACGGGTTCAATGCCCGTTGACTTCTGTTGAAAATTTTTCTAGTTTTTATTAAATTTGAAATATTTTCTGGCAAGACTGACTTGCCACAATGCTGCAATAATGAACTGCAGTCGTTTCGAGCTTCTTATAAATTTGTAATAAATTTGCTTATCTCTGAATCAATTAAATTTTGGGACTTATATGGGTTTGTATTAATGGTGATTTTCTTGTTAATTATATTTCCAAATACCATCCAGTCCGTAAATTTGTAGTTATAGTGCATCGTATCTATTTCACTAACAGGTGAATTTTCAATTTTGCAAATAATTGGTCGTGATCAGATGAAATTTTACATTCGAATACATCCATATCTATTATATTAATAGTCAAGGCAATTTCTTGTGACCGATGTAACTTTGTCAGTTTTAAACCGATTTCTAATAAATATACCTCGTTTGAAAGCTACTTCTTTTTGGCTGTCCACCAGATTTACAGATTTGCACAATCTGGAACATTTTTTTTTGAGCAGAATTCATTTAAAGTTGCTACTGACACATACATAAAATAAGTAAGAAAATTATAGTCGGTCTATACGATACCCTATACCATGCGTTTAGAAACGCTATCTCTTAGGCCCAACTAACTGGACATAGAAAATAAGCAATTGAGTGGGATTTTTATTAATTTTTTTGGCTGCAGATAAAAAAAAGTTCATATCGGATGATATATCTATATAGGCACTAGGTCCAAAAATGGACCGATCCTGATCATGTTTGGTAAAGTCTCTTTTATTTTGCAAAAATATATACAAACAAAATTTGAGGAGAATCAGTGCAATATTTTTGTTTTTTAATAGATTTAAGTGAAGATCGCGAAGCAGCTTTATATGGGGCCAAAGGGATCATTTTTGGACTACTCATTAATGGATGTAATGAACGCATACAAACCCAATTTGAGTAAGATCTATATGACAATTTGGATCTTATGGCAATTTATGTCGATTTCATAGGGGTAATTTTTATGGGGGCTAGGTTCGAACATGAACCGATTCTCACCAATTTCAATTTTCATATTTGCGACCTGCAGTTTGATTACAAGGTTTACATGGCACACAGACGGACGGACATTGTTAAATCAACTCAGAAAGTGATTCTGATTCGATCGGTATAATTAAAAATGGGTCTAGGTCAAATATTTTTGGTTGTTACAAAAAGCAGCTCAAAGTCATTATACCCAAACCACATAGTGGTATAGGGTATAATAATACAATGCTGTGTGCGTGTTTATTAAATTTTTTAACGTGTTTGCAAAAATTGTATATGAAACAAAAAATAAATTTGGACATAAACCAATAATGACAATAACGCAATCGAATTGCATTATAATAATTGCATATCACACGCCTTTAGGCTCTTATTTCTGAGTGTTCAGAACATATTTATGATGAAGTAAATGCAATGAATTAAATTTAAAGAAAAATAAAATTTCCTAGAATTTGCACTCGAATTTCGAGGGCAGGGCTCTGCTAGTTAACATTTAATGGGCTACTGATTAATTCTAAGTCGCTAACTGAAGCACACCTATTTTTTTGAGACGGGTAAAAAGTTGGACTCTTGGTATAATTTATAAAAAAAGTTGTTTGACTGCAGTATTGTTAGTGATACAATACCATGCAGAATTTCCGCTATTAAAATCACCTGGTGTAATGTAATCTTCATTAAATGAAGTTAGATTTATTATTTTATTTGCAAAGCTATTTTGAAATTTCGGTGAATACGCAGTGCAAATAATCTTTCTGTTATTTACTTTTATTTCGATTTGTGTTGATACAATTAGAGCTTCTCCACCCCATCTTGAATCTTGTGTATCGATACGATGAATTACAAAATATTTAAAATAAGTTTTGTGATTTTCATTTAGGTGAGTTTCACTTAAAGAGGCTATATAAATATCCTTTCTTTCAATTAACGTTTCAAATTGAAATAAATGTGAAAAAGTGGTAATGCCATCCGCATTCCAGTGAAGAATTTTTAATTCATTGTTATTAATATAAACCATATGTATTTTTTTACCATTGACATTACAGTTTGCATTTTTTGTACTTTGGTTGTTCATTTTTGTAGATCGCTTAATGCTGTTGTAAAAATATTAAAGAGCTCATCTATGGTAAAGAGATCATTGTTTCCTCTCACGCAATTTGCAACTAACATCTGGAAAACTAAGAGCCGTAGAGCAAAATAGGTGATATTTGCACTCTCTTGGAAAGGCGCCGTCCAAATTGAGCTCTAACTTTTAAATTAATATTTTTTCAAATTATTTCCTATTCTGCCAATATCGTTTTCTTTCATTTAAAATATATTTTTTGTAAACCGTATTTCTTTCAAAATTTTAAATCTTTTTGAAAAGAAACAAGACCATGAAAAGAAAAGAGCAAAGGCAGCAAAAACTTCATTCCAATTTTAGACATCCATCATCTTGATTGAGTGTTACAACTTCTTATTGTTGGATAGTTTTTTTGTAAATATATTTTATGATTTTTTTTTTTTTTTATTTTATTATCTGCTATTTTGAAAAAATTAAACAGTCCTATTTTTGACTTTTACCATTTTAATGATTTAGTTAGAAATTGATCAAGCTCCAGATCAAATGTTTTTACTTTAAATACATCAACAAATTTAACAGTGTGAATAATGAAAGGTTTACCTAATGTGAAGCTACTTTTAATTGTAACCATTTAATTTGAATTTCTTTTCGGGTAAATGTCCGTTTGTCCGTCTGTCTGTGTGGTGCAAATATAGTGTTCATTTCTAAAATGCTGGCAAAAATTCTTAAGAACATACTCGTATGTATGCTTAATTCCTTGTGATATAATTATTTATTTTGCTGAATTTAAAATCTCTTCCTACTGAAGAACAAAACTCCAAATAAAATAAATTCCGCATACAAATAGTTTACATGCTGCATGCAACGTACGTGTTGTATTCATTTCGCAAGCATATGAAAACAATCACGTACTTTAATTAAAACCACAATAACAAATAAGTGGAAAAAATTAACTTAAATTTTTAATTCATTTATAGAAAAAAAGTTAAAAACAAAAATATTTTGAATTTAAATTTTTAAAATAAAATTTTTAAATTAATTTTTAAAAAATTTTTAAACTCTATTATAAATAATGAGAATTATACATCATGATCTTTTTAACTAGGCATTTACAGAATATTATTTGCGATATACCAGCGGAGATAAATAAATATATTTGAAATTATATATAAAACTAGGTGACCCGGCAAACGTTGTTTTGCATCATATAAAGGGTGTGAAAAGTACAAAGAACTTCAAATAAAAATTAGATCTAAGAAAAAAGTTTTATTTTATTAATATGAAAAATGAGTTTTGCAAACATTTTAAGAGGGAATAATAATCCAACTACAAATAATTTAAACGATAATTATAATAATTCCTTTTAATTGGAACTGAAAAATATGATGATAAATTTAAATATTCAAATGGCGAATTTACAAAAACAATTACATTTACAAACATCGCGAATTGACACTATTTTTTCCATGATAGGCGTATAAACATGGCAAATGCTCAAAATAACACAATATCAAAAAATTTAAAAATAACTCACATCAATGTTAATTCTTTAATATCCATAAGTAGAAGGTACGACCTACAACAATTTCTAAATAAACACGTGCCTGATATCGTTCTTCTGAATGAAACGAAACTCAGTGCTAGACATAAACTACAGTTTACAAATTACAAAATGATTAGAAAAGATAGAATAGGTGCAAAACAAGGCGGTGGGACGGCTATAATAATTAAAAATAATTTAAAATTCTATAATTTTTCAAACAATGTGACGAATTCACTTAAGTTCTGAGAAACTTACATTATCAGATTGCCCATGATGTACAATAAATCCATATATATTGTTTCGGTATATTATCCATCCGGAAATAATGATTGTTATATAAAAACAGAAATACATAAACTCTTTCAATCATTAGATTGCCAAAACTATAATAACTACTATATATTAGCAGGTGATTTAAATTGTAAACATTCAGACTGGGGTAATCCTACTAATAACCCAAAAGGGCATAAACTCAAAGAATAATTAACAGAAATTGAAATTAATTTCAGATGTAGACTGTATGCCTCAAGTTCACCGTCATTTCCTCGAACCGGGTCTTATTTAGATGTCTGTATTGCTGATTCTAGATTGCATATACTTACAAAAAATAATACCTTAAATTATGTTGAGACGATAGATTATGACAGTGATCATAATGCCATACAAATGTGTGCTTATTTAAATAATGAACAGAATCCATTTATTTTTATAGAAGAAAGGCCCATATCTAAATACAACTTTAAAAAAACAAATTGGAAAAAATTGCAGAATAATATCATTCGCAAAATAGAAAGTGAAACACAAATACCTAATACCAGAAATCACACAAACGCCGAAATTGATTCTCATTTATTTAAACTAAATAATGTAATAATCTCCGCCATAGAAACTGTAGTTCCAAAATATCAAAATTTAGAAGCATTTTCCAAAATAAATCATCCAACCATAAAGAAGTTACATGCAGAAAAAAGTAAAATTCTTGCAATTATAAAAAAACACCATAGACTAGAACATACTCTATCGGAATCTCTAGTTAATTTATTGAAGGTTAAGTTAAAATTGATCAAAAAGCTCATAAATGAAAATGTTCAATAAATCGCTGATGAAGGCTGAAATGCCAGAAACCGGTCCGATTAAGAATACAGTGCAGTTATGAATTTTTGATATATATGCTTTCTTCTTCTTTACCACGCACCATTTAAACAAAATTAAAATTGCATATTAATTACAGTAGTAATTGCAATATGTCTGAAAAATTACGATAAATCTAACAAACGAAAATTGTATAATACTTCTAAACAAATATGTTCAAGAAAGATTAACCGAACTAGATCCCAAAGATTCGAAACAAATGTTGGAAGGAATAAATACAAATGTAAAAAAACTTAAACCGTTTAATTTACAAAATTTAAAAATACCACAAAATTCCGAAGAGATATTAAATAAAGCGGGAATTGACATTGAAAACCTAGAAAAGGATAGCTCAGATAATTTTATAATAAGAGAACAAGAAGAAATGTTAGATACTCTTGGTGCTTATCTTGAGTCAATTCACTCTTACAAACAGATTAATCTGGACAACAATCAACAAGTGCTAGTTAATAATTATTTTAAGAGATTCATAGAATTGAAAGAAAATTTCGAAAACAATCAAACGGCTATAACAAATTTTTGTATTGATAAGAAATCAAACAATATAAATGAAAATCAAGCAGAAGAATATTTCATAACAAGGGATAAGATTTATTACATTTTCTCTAACTTAAGAGGCAAATTATCTTCAGGTTTGGATAATGTACCAACTATAGTATTGAAAAACCTTCCCAAAATAATAATTTTTGAATATTGCAATCTTTTAAACAACATGATTCATAATTAATATTTTCCAACCAAATGGATAATGGCAAAAGTAGTGGTTCTACCAAAAAAGGACAAAGATTTATCTAATCCAAAAAATCTTCGTGCCATTAGTTTACTACCTAACATCAGCAAAGTGCTTGAAATTTGTGTAAATAATAATATAAATAATATTTGTAAAAACCTAAAATTAGTTAGCGAAAAACAATTTGGATTTAAGTATAAACATTCTACAATTAACGCAACACATTTACTTACATCAAATATAACCTGGAATTGGAACAGGAAATTATGTACAGGCGCTTGTCTAATCGATATGGAAAAAGCCTTTGATAAAGCTTGGATCCCTGGGCTAATATTTAAATTAAATGAGTATCAATTTCCACTTTATCAAATAATAATGATTTACAATATGATTAGTAACAAAACATTTAGGTTGTTTCATCAAAAACATAAAAGCAAACAAACATACAAAATAATAAACGGATTACAACAAGGAACTGTTAACGCACCCATTCTTTTCAACTTATTTATTCATGACTTACTAAGTAAAATCGAAAACTGTATTGCATTTGCAGATGATATAATAATATATCATGCCGACAAAACAATAGAAAAAATTAACCAAAATCTTCAAGATTCTTTTGACATTGTTGAGAAGTATACTATTGACTGGAAAATGAAAATTAACACACAAAAATGTGAAACAATTTTATTTAGACCGCCAGTTGACAAATGCAATAGTAACATAAGGAAAAACTGGAAATTGTTTGAAATTAAATCACATCTTCATAATACTATTATAACAAATAAACAAATTGTTAAATATCTAGGTGTTTATTTAGATAAATTTTTATATTTCAATAATCATGTTAATGAAATTTTAACAAAAGCAAGAAACGCATTATTCAGCTACAAATTATTATTTTACTCAAAGTTTGTAAAGCCTAAGGCCAAAATTATGATGTACCAATCATTAATTAGACCAATCATAACTTATGGATGCCCAATCTGGTTTAACATCTCACCATCTTACATGGAAAAAATACGTGTATTCGAAAGAAAGTGTTTAAGAGCTTGTACATCAATGTTAAGATCGACGCAAAGCAACTATAGAAAGTACATATCCAATAAAAAAATGTATAATTCTGCCAATATTATAAGAATCGATAATTTTATTATACATTTAATCAGAAATTACATTTTCAGATGTACATTATGTAGCGAAAACAATTTCATTCTGGCACCCTACTATTCAAATGAAGAATATATATCTGATACCCTGAAAAATGGGTTTGTTCCACCTGAGACATTTCTATACCTCGATAAGATTAAGAAAATTCAAAATGAAAATGGCATCCCAGTCTTTTATCATAATTTTAGGCGGGCTAATATAAAAGCAGTTAATTGCAATCAATTAAATAATGATCTAAGATATGATGTAAGCATAGCTAACAGAGAACATACCTTGCAAAACTCAAAAACTAAAAAAATTTTGGTGGCTATAAGTATTTATAAATATACCCCTTGTTTTTTTTATCCTTTAGACCGTTTTTAAGTTACAAAAATATTAAAGTAATGTTTTTAAACATTACAAAATATCAATAACTTATTCTTCATTTGAAGTAAGGAAACTAGAAATTTATTTTTAAATAAAAATATATTATTATATTAATAATACTCGAGAGCCCGATTTAGGGACTTTGTATATAGAAAATTGTTGTTAACTATTGTTTATATTAGTTTATGAATTGTTATCCTATTATGAATTAATAACCGTTTTGAAAAAAAAAAAAAAAAAACGTTGTTTTGCATTATAACTTATTTCTAACCATATCTGTATGGGATGTACCACGCCCACTGGTTTGATCCCGCCCATTTTTCACATAACTTCTCACACGCATCATTCGTGAACTCACACGTAGTTTTAAGACTATCGTGTTTATAGTACTCCAGATAATATTCGTGGTATGGGAGATGCCACGCCCACTAATCCAATCCCGCCTAATTTTGGTACTACTACTCATATTAACAACCGATTCACGTGCGGAAAGACTCTGGCCAGTATAATGCACTAGATATATGATGATAGGTATTTATCATGTATGGAAGGTGCCACGCCCACTGGTTTGATCATGCCCATTTTAAGCCCAACTTCTCACATTACTAATTTATCTACTACTACAAAGTTTCAGACTCTTGCTATCATAGAGCGCCAAATATGTGATGTTAAACATTTTTTATGTATGGAAGGTGCCACGCCCACTTCATATATTTAAAAAAATATAGACTATTTTACTTTCCCGATACAAACTTACACAGCGTAAAAATTTTAAGAAGATCGATGCTGTGGTTTAGCCATCCATTGATGTCAAACAAACCCACAAACATATTTTAAATTTTATATATGTACCACCTGATCATAATAGTAGATACACCTTATTAATTAATATTAAAGTGTTCATAAATCCAAGATTTTCTCTTTTAAACTTCTGGATTTTTTATTTTCCTAATCAGTTTGATGAGGCAATGCCATTATTAAGAAAAATATGGCAAACATGTTGTTTGCAATTAATTTACAGTTGGGAATTTATTTTAAATACGTAGAATTGTTGATCATAATAATAGATACATTTGACTAATTTACCGTTTTCTTTTTGCAACAAATTTAAAATTGTTAATTTTTTGTTTTGTTTTACATTAAGCTGTGAGTACATTTTTATTTTAAAGAAAAATATAATAAATTTAGTGTAAGATTTTTTAGAAAATGGGAAGAAACAAACATTGTAGTAAAGAAGAGAGACGAGTAGTCCAAACCATGAGGAAACAGGGAAAATCATTGAGAAAAATATCAAAAAACATTGGAAGGTCTTTGCATTTTGTCCAAAATGCCTTAGCTAAAAAGAAAACTGTAGAAACACGTGGCAGACCACATAAAATAAGCCAAGAAACTGATAGACGTATTATTATCATTGCCAAAAAAGACCCTTTCAAGTCTTCAAAGGCTATTTCTGCAGAGATTGAAAATGTAGTCAGTGCTCCAACAGTTCATCGTCGTCTTCTGCATGCTAAATTACCCGGAAGAATTGCTAGAAAAGTTCCACTTATGCGTAAACAAAATATAAAGATGAGATTAAATTTTGCTATAGAACATTTACTTTGGTCTGGATGTGAAGGCAAAAAAAAAAAAAAAAAAAATAGTGAAACATCCTATGGAGCGACGAAACAAAAATTGATTTGTTTGGAAACGACTGCCAAAGGAATGTCCGTCACCCTAAAGGAAAAGAATTCCACGTAAATTTTACAAAAAAAAAAGTTAAACATGGTGGGGGCAATATAATGGTTTGGGGATGCTTCTCGTGGTAAGGTGTGGGCCCATTATATCGTATTGCAAATACAATGAACGCAGCTGGGTATAGGGAAATAAAGCAAAATGTAATGCTTCCATATGCTAAAGAGGATATGCAATTACTTTGGACTTTTCAGCAAGACAACGACCCTAAACACAGTTCCAGGTTAGTTAAGAATTGGTTCTCGGAGAATAATGTTCCTGTTTTAAACTGGCCAAGCCAATCTCCAGATCTAAATCCCATACAAAACTTATGGAGTGTATTAAAAAAAAGACTTTCCAAAGAAGTTTTCAATAATAAGAATGATTTATGGGAAAAAACACAAAAAATTTGGTAAGAGATTCCATTAGAAACTTGTCAGAATCTGATAACTAGTATGCCAAGAAGAGTGCAGAAAGTTCTACAAACCAAAGGAGGATGCACGGGGTACTAGTATTACTTTAATATTCCTTAAGATTTTTAACTTAATCTTAAGAGTTTTTTAATTTTCTAAAATGTATCTTAATTATGATCACCAAATGAACGTACTTCGTAAACATATAATTTAATTTTTATACCCTCCACTCCAGTGTGCAGAGGGTATATATAAGTTTGTCATTCCGTTTGTAATAATTAGAAAAAAAATTTTGGACCCCTTAAAATATATGTATTTGTGATCCTTATAACAACCGGAGTGGAAATCACGATGACGGCATCATTCGGGCAGCTAGGGTGCTCGTTGACATAACAAATGATTCACTAACATCTTGAAAAGTTTGCTGTTTAAAATCGTCCAAATCGGTCGATTAGGGCCCGAGATTTGAATGAAGAACTAAAAAAAGTCTTGAAAAAATATAATTTTCTATGTTGTTCTTGTCACGATCACGCCCTCAATAGGACAGCTAGGGTGATCATTTTTAGTGAGAATGATTCACCAAATTCATGGAAAGATTTCTATTTCAAAAATCAATTAAACCGGTGGAACAGGTCCAGGGAAATCTATGAAAAAGTAAAAAAAAAATGAAAAACATGATGTTTCTATATTGTTCTTGTTGTTATTATAAATGTTGCATTGTTGTTATAGCTGGACTTGTTGTCTTTGTGGTCGTTGTGGTAATAATATAATAAAAACAAACCCTTTGTAAATTTTTTTATCAACTCTGGTAGAAAAATTTAAAAGTTTCCATTGTTTTGGCATCACTAAAAAAATTTGTTAGGTTTGTCTCTCATTTCCGCGAGCTTGCCTGCAAAATTTCAGATCGATTGGGTATCGGGAAAGTGATTAAAATCAATCCAAAATTTGTTCGACAAGCAGACAATACGAGTTAATATAAAGGGAGCAAAAATTCACCAACATCTGAAGCAAATAATGCTAAAATACCTAGTTGTTAATAAAAAAAAACAATGTAAATTTAGAAAAAAAAAAAATTATGTATTAATTTATTTAAAGAGAAAAACACAAAAATAACGTTTGATGTTGTATTTTTTGTGTGTAATATTTACATATACATACATACACATATTAAATAATACAAATAATATACATATATGCTATATATGTATATCCATAATAACTGCATGTTAGAAATAAATCGGTATATTATTTTATTTACATAAATTTCTGCAATATTTTGTTGTGGGGAAAATACATTTCTTTTGCATTAACAGAGTGTCACTTCATTTTGCTCAGCGTGAATATGCCGCAGTTTTTGCCACAATTTTTGTTCTAATAAGCTTTGCAATAGTTATTTCTATTTTTACATGAATGTCAATATTTTCAACTAGATATTATACAGAACAATTTTAAGAGTATACATGGGCTGGTCTTTTATTTCATACGTTTTTCCATTATTCTTTTCAAGGTTCAGAAAATACACACATGAAACACACAATGTTCTGTTCAAAAGCAGCCAACACATATCTTTTCATTTAACTCGTGTTTAAAATATAACTGAACTCGAACCTGTTTATTGTACATGTTCTGTTTTTTCTTACTACACGAGCCACAACACGACTTAAAATATAACTGAACTCGAACCTGTTTATTGTACATGGTCTTTTTTTTTTCAGTACACGTACCAGAACATGAACTTCAAATAAAGCAACACTCAAAAATGTGTGCTTTATGTGTGATTGAAACAAAAAGTACGTGATACAAAAATGTTCGTGTAAATAACGAAATATTAAAACGAATACAGTCATGGTTGTGTTGGGCACCGAAGAAAATTTAAAAACAAACATAATTTATATGAAAATAAAAATATGTGTGTGTTGGTCTAAGTTATGTTTGTTTACATATATGTACGAGTTTTTTATTCAGTGTGTGTTTTTTTCTGAACTCTGATTCTTTTACAAATATGAACATAAGTTTGGCATGTTAAGTTTTTGTTGTCTTTATAAAATAGAGTTACCGAGTTCGTCAATGAGTTTTTTTGCTTTACATAGTTATATAGAACTATTATTCTGCTTTACCTACAAAATATCTGATTGCGATTACATCTAATTTTTAAAAATTGTTTATAATTACTAAAGCATCATTATTCACATATATACAAAATTACACTTTTTAAATTTTCCATTCAAATTTAAGAAAATATCAATTCTAAAAACTGGAATTAAAATTTCCAATTATAAATTAGAAAACATTAATTGAATTTCAGAAAATCATATCAAAACGTCGGAAATAATAATTTTAAATTTAGAAGACATCAATTGCATCTTTAATATATAAATTTTATTTGTTAAACACAAATTGAAATTCCAAAAAAAAAAAACCCCAAATATGTTTGCATTAAAAAAAAAAAATATTGTCATTCAGGAGAAATTAATAACTTTCCGCGATTCAGTAACTTCTTTAACGATAGTCGAATCGTTAAAAAAAGAAAATTGCAAAACTATCAGTAAAATTTTTAAACGATATTCGCTATTGTTAAAGTCAGCTGTTGTTGTTATCTAAACGACAACCATTTTTGTGTTGTTTATTCAATCGATAAAAACTTAAATTTTTAGGTTGAAATGTCGTCATACATATGTAAATAAAAATCATAAAATAGCGAAAATATTTTGCTTTTATTAAAAAACTTTTTTATATAAATGAAAAAATTAAATAGCATATTCAATTCATTATTTCATTTTCAAATAAATAAACAGAAATATTGGAAAAAAAATAAAGATATAACATAAACATAAAATCATCCGGTCAAACACGAAGTAATTTGTTTTTTTCTATTCTTTGTGTTTTCGCTTATTTTGACAGAGGTGCCACTAGTTTCCAATTTAAATAAATAGAAAAACAAATTTGTCGACTGTCGTTAAGATGTATGTACTTCGTGAATCACTTAATCCTTAGTGCAAACAACAATAGCTGTCGATATATTTTGCGATTTTCGGATCGTTGAAATATACAGAATCGGACAACAGAAAACATTAATTTAAATTCAATGAATTTTAGAAAACGTCAAATGCTATTTAAGAATTGCGAACATAAAAACTGTTACATAAATAAACGCAATTTGATGAGAAAGTTATTTATATATAAAAATTTTCACAATTTTTTTTGGATGAAAATTTGAAGTTTTTCAGAAAATAAAGATAACAAATTATTTTATTTAAAATGTTTGGGACTTTTGGTTTTTTGCGTTTGGCATCCCTAATTTGAATATTTATTATTATAAATTTATTCTCTATGTTTTCTAAATATGGCAATATCTTAATAAAAAAAATTGAGAGAGTTTTTTTTTGGTTATTATTTTGTTACTCCATCCGACCTATATGGCCGCAATGAAGAAATATTTGGCCAGTTAAAAGAAACTATACAGCCATCTCCAATTAGCACGATTTAATGCATATAGCCACCCTACACAACCATTACCTTTGCAATGGAGGTTAGGGCGAGCTATTTAATTAGAACAAACTAAATTAAACGAGAAGTTATATCATATAACCGGAAACGCATGCATATTTATCCAATATTTTGTTTACATTTATTATCAATAGATTAATATTAATCATGGGCTCCATAGTAACATAACTATAAATAAAAAAATTAATTTGGTTTTGTGCCATATATGTGACCATAGCCTATGAAAAGGGAGCCTACGTACGAAAACAAATTATAGAGAAAACTGTTGTTAAATGTTGATTTTTTTAACAACATTTTCTCATACATAAGCCACCTCTTCATACACCATGTCACATATATTTTTAAAGAATTTATAAAAAAAAATGTATATAACATTAATTAAAATCGTTATTAGAAATTATGATAGTTTTAGAAGCGGTTTTGGTGGACTACGATGCAGAACTATTTGAAAAATAAAAATTTCTTTTTAAAAAGTTCAATATAAAACTGCTACAAATACCTCTCAATTTAGCTTTAAATAAATTAGACTATTGCAAAATTGTCTACCTTAATTTCTGCTTTAATATTTGTTTATTTTTCATTTTTCTCAGAATTAAACTTTTTTTTATTATATTATAAACAAAACGCAGAAAGCCTTATAGAATATAATAATCTTTTATTGCCACATAAACTACTTAACTTGGAGTAATCTTAAGACTTTGCTGTTGTTTTTCTATCTATTTCTTGTCATTATTATTATAATTTCCATTATTTAACAACTCATGCTGACACCAACACAAATAAACTCTTCACTGCCTTAACTTGCTCGTAAGAGAAATTAACAAAGTTAAGGTATTAAAATTTTGAAAGTAAGTAAGTTTGAAGGAAGTAAGAGCTTTGGTAGCAATTTGATAGAGTCACAATCCATGGGAATACCCTACATAATGCAGGAGGTGCAGTTGTCTTCATTCAACAGTTAATCTGAGAATTTCTGAAGTTATTATAAATACAAATCAACATTTATTATATGATGATATATAATTCCGCTCACCACTAACTCGCTGTTTCGATGAGTGTACGACACTGTGTGATTTAACTAAGTGTCATAGACCGAAAGTGTTTGCAATTTTCCTACTTTTTTAAATGTTTCATCCAACAAATCGATTATATCTCAAAAACTAAGCCCCGTAAACTGGTTGACTTTGTGCTCCTCTAAGAAACACCTTAGAATTGAGGATTAACGATTTTTAGGATTGTTAGATCGGACGGAGCATATGAAAACATTTAAGTCTCGAAGAAGAATCGGAGTAGAGCAAAAGAGGTGGTTTCTCAAGAAGAGGTCTTTTTTTATGAACATTTAATTTTTTAAGAAAATGTATGTTCTAAGAGAAGGTGCTTTTTAAAAAATGGTACTTTTTTTTAAAAGCATACTTTTTTTGAAAAGGATACTCTTTGAAGAAGTGACACTTTTTCCAGAATAGGTGGTTTTTTTAAGAAAATGTACTTGTTGTAGAAAATTTACTTTCTATGAAAAGGATACTAAAAAAGTTTACTTTTTAAAATAGTGTACTTTTAAGAAAGGGTAATATTTAAAAAGAGAGTACTCTACCATGAGTTTTGACGGCCATTGGAATATTTGCAAATTCAGTTCAAGTCTAACGAAATTTAATTGTACAAACTGTTTTAATATAAAATTTATTTATTGTATAATTTAGTTGAATTTCACATCTTTTTTTAATTTGGTAAACTGTTGTTTGCTTATTTTTTTAAATCGCAGATATTTTTTAAAAGTTCCGGAAACAGAATTTATAAAATTTAAAAAATAAATCTGTTTAGTCTATTAATCCGGTTAGCCTATTTACAAACATTAAAATATTTGCAAATTAATTTAATTATGAGGAAGTTAAAATGGACAAATTAGTCTAGTCTAGTCTAAGACTGGATATTTATCAAATATTTTCATGAAAAATATGTAAAATTCGAGATTAAACAAATTATAGATTGGAGGCGGTCAAAGAAAATATATTAAAATTTAAAAAAATCTTTACCATTATGGAAGTCCTGGCTGCTGTTTAGTCTTCCATGAGTTGTGACAAACAATAAAATAATTGAAATTACAGTTTAGTTATAAGAAAATCAAAGTACCAAAAATTTTTTTTTAATGTTCATAACTTACCAAGAAATTTGATACACATTGGAATATTTGGAAATTAATTTCTTTAATTTTTCTTTATAAATAATTAGTAAAAACTGATATCAAGCAGAGTTTCCAAAGCAAAATTAATCATATAAAAAAAGGAAAATCCAAACAAACGTTTAATATGCTGGGTGGTTCGTTGGCTGACATGAATTCTGATAAATATTAAGATATTTGGATATGCAATTCAATTAATTTTTTAAAAACTGTGAAATTAATATGTAGGTTTGAGCTACGTTTACGCCTACCATGAATTTTGACAATTAATAGAATATTTTTTAAATAATGTTCGAAATCAAAGTGTTAAAACTAATTTATTTTTAAAATTATTCAACTGGCATCAATTTTGACGAACCACTTTTTATGCCTGCTATGAGTTTTGACAATCGATAAAATATTATAAAATGCTGTTTGCAGTCAATTTGTTAAAACTAATTTGTCTTTTAAATCCTTACACTGGCATTAATTTAACAATCCATTTTTGAATTTTTGAATTTTGACAATTAGCAGAATTTATTCAAATGCTGTTCAAAATTAAAGTGGCTGGAACCATTTTTGACAAACCATATTTTATGCCTGCCAAGAATTTCGCCAACCAATAGAATTTTTGTAAATGCTGTTCAAAATACAAGCGTAAAAACTTCAAAATTCTTTATCTGGCATCAATTTTGACAATCCATTTTTTAACAATTTTGTTAATCTATAGAATGAATGAAATCCGGCAATCAATAGAATATTTTCAACTGCTGTTCGAAATCAAGATGCTGAAATTAATTTGTTTTTTAAAATTCTGAATCTGGCAATAATTTGGTCAATCCATTTTTATGCGTTCCAAAAATTTTGACAATAAATAGAATATATTGATATGCTATTCGATATCAAGGTGTTAAAACTAATTCTAACATTCAATTTTTTACGCCTGCCATGAACTTTGATTATCAATAGAATATCTTTTTTAAATGCTGCTCCAAATCAAAAGGCTAAAACTAGCTTTTTTTAAACCCTGTATCTGTTATAAATTTTGACAGTCCATTTTTATTTCTTTAAATGTTGTTCCATAACAAAGTGTTAAACCTGAGTTGTATGTTAAAAGTCTTTATTTAGCATCAATTTTTATTATCCATTCTTTATAGCTGCCATGAACTTTGGCAATCAGTAGAATATATTCAAATTTTGGTCGCAATCCAAGTGTTAAAGCTAAGTTTTTTTTTAAAGAAGATTAACTGACATTAATCTCGATAAGCTATTTTTATGTCTGCCGTGAATTTTGACAAATCCTTTTCGCGGTCGACTTGTAACAACTAAATTCTTTATTTAGCTCCAATTTTGACAATTCACTTAGAATGTCTGCCATTAATTTTGACAATCACTGGTATATTTTCAAATGCAATGAAATTGTTAAAAGTAAATTTTTTTTAAAAATTATTTATTTAAGATCAATTTTGGTAATCCATTTTGTATGCCTGCCATGAATTCTGACAGTCCATAGCATATTTTTTTGTGGTGTTCGCGATAAAAGTGGTAAAACTAATTTGCTTTTTTAAATTTTTTATCAGGCATCAATTTTGACAATACATTTTTTAGGGCTGCCATGAAGTTTGACAATTAGTTGAATTTTTCAAAAGTTGCTCGCAATCAACATGTTGAAACTATTTAGTTTTCTAAAATTTTTTATTTGGCATTAATTTCGATAATTCATTTTGTTCGAAATTAAAGTGTTAAAAATTACTTATTTTTCAAAATTTTTCAGCTGGCATCAATTCTGAGAGCACATTTTCAGGCATGCTGTTTGAAATTAAAATGTTACAACTATTTTCTTTTTACTATTCTCTATGAATTTTGACCTTTGACAATCAATAGAATGTTTTCAAATTTTGTTCGCGATAAAAGTGTAAAGCTAAGTTGGTTTTTTTTTTAAGGCAGGCAATTTTTATGCCTGCCATGAATTTTGACAATCAATAGAATATATTCGATTCCCATTCTTAGTAAAAGTATTACAATTAAGTTCCTTTTCAAAGTTCTTTAACTGACATCAATCTTGACAATCCATTTTTACGTCTGCCATGAATTTTGTCATTCAATAGAATATTTTCAATGTGTTAAAACTAATGTGTTTTTTTAATTTTTCGTCTGCTATCAATTTTTAAAATCCATTTTATATGCCTGTCATGTATTTTGACAATCAGTAGACTATTTTAAAATACTGTCCGAAATCAAAGTGTAAATATTAATTTGTTGTTCTAATGCTTCATCTGGCATCAATTTTAGCAATCCATATTTTCCATTTGCTAATTTACGCGATTCTTCTAGAAAATTTTCTATTTCCATTGATTAAGTTATGAGCTACACACAGAAAAAACATTGGCCAACCGAATTGCTCTAAAGTGGAACAACCGTATTTTCGATTGTATCAACAGAAATTTAATAGCATATGCAAATTTTCTATCATGATAAAATATTTTCTGTTAAGGCAATAGAATTGTAATCATAGTGAACCGGAAATTCGATTATTAGCAGTTTTCTGTGTGTACGATTAGTTATTTTATTATTTTATTTGCAAACCCAAAATCATTGAATGTATTTTTAGGCTGCCAAAGAAAATTTAACAAAATTAAATGCATGCACTGGGCCATTTTATGTCTGCCTTGAGTTTTAGCAATCCCATTTTTGAAATAATTTTTTATACAATTTATGTATTTAGGAAAGTTTTTTTTTTCATGGATTTAATTTACTAACGAATTTTCGTAATTTTAAGGCATTCAAAATTCTTTGCTGCCTTTTGCAAACTATTATTTTTCTTTTCTTTGTGTCCCATAATACTTTCCATACCCACAATCATTAACAACCTTGTATGTCTTTATAAAATATTCCTTGAACAAGCAGCTGAGGTAGAATAAAGAAACTAACAACAAAATCTTACAATCTCTTTCATGGTTTCTATCAAACATTGTTATCTATGCACAGAATTGTGTGTTGTATGATAACAGAGAAGCCTGGTGTTTAAGGGATCAGTCATTAAACACCACTATTGTATGGAGTTTATATATAGAGCATAACAATTCTTGACTGATACAGGGGGTTTAAGTTAAACCACTTTAAAAGCTCTGCGTGTGTTTAACTAAAACATTGCTGATATTATCTTATCAAAGTGATGTCACCTTTGGAAAGTGTACAGTAAACTTTTAGCAAACAGCTCCTAGAAGATTATTTATTTGATTTGTGTAAGTAGAGTCCTAACTTACTTTGCTGTTAGAAGAAAAAAAAGAAACAAATGCTCAAAATGATTAAGTGGGAAAATATAAATTTACTGAATAACTTGTGTATAAGTTGATAAAGACGCCACTCTCTAAAGGCTCAAAAAGTGATTACCAGATGTTGATTATAAGAAAACTAAGTAACATTTATGATTACTCTTAATCAATGACCAACAGATCTGAACTTGCGAGTTATGTTTGCTTAGAGAATTTTTTTATAATGTTAAGATGATTTTATTATCCGTAACCATTGAAAATGTATTTGCTTTCTTAAACTCCTCCATATATTAATTTTTTTTGTGCAAATTCTCCAAATGTGAACTAAATGATTTCAACCATTATCTTGTTAAAGAGCTTTCTAAGCCATTTGAAATAAACAATTAAACATTCGAATATTAATTAGTTGACACAATTTCGCTTTATGTCAAACACAATAATGTCAGTAACTAGTTTCACTGATAATCTGTGTAAAACAGTGAATCCTTTAACAAAGTAAAAGTAATGACACATCTCTCCACTATGAAAGAAAACTCTCTCGAGGATCATTGCGATTTCTTAAATTTCTTTAATTTTCTTTCTCTTTTGTTAATTCATCTTACTAAAACGAAAATCATTAATTTCAATTGTCGGCCTTTCACTGTTTTATGTTAATTTTCTATTCATTTGTTTGTTTGTAGTAACTGTGCTGACAAATGACAGTTTTGTAATGCTCAAAATCAATTAATTTACCACACCACGACAAACAGTAGAACTTAGTTGTTGGTGTTATTAAATTAACCTTAATGACAGGACATGGATCAAGAGAACCACTCGTATTAAGCAAGCTGCTAAAATCCTTTTGTTATTGTGTTGTTGCGCAAATTATTTGCATAACAAAGTAATTGGATTTAGCTTTAAACTAATCAAATAACAAGCAAAAGAGATAAATATCTTTAATACTGGCTTTAATGATAATTTTCTAAAGTAAATTATTTAGAGGTCATAATGGAAGGACATATCTGTGGTCACAAGCAATAACTGCCTAACTCGAAAATCATGCTTTCGAGAAAAACAGCTTTTTATATAAATGTAATGGAGCTTCAATACGATTTAGGTCAGAATATTTGTATTAATATCTTTTTAAAAAGCAGTATTAGAGAAATGGGGATTTTACGCAAATATTAAGATTTTTTAGTAGAATATGATAACATACATACATATCGGCGAAAATCATTCTTTCGAGAAAAATAATTGTTTATATATGTACATATATGTAATGGGGCTTTATTACGTATGTTTTCATTAATAACTTTTTAAATAACAGTGTCAGAGGTTGTTGTGGGTTGTGGGTTTTAGAACTCTAGGAGCCATTTATTTTTTGTTTATTTTTATTTGTTCTTCCCATACAACAAGATTTACATCTTTTATATTATAGTATGGGAATTTTTAAAGAAAAACAAGTAACGGTATACAAAAATATTAAAATAAATTGTATAATTATATAAAGTAAATAAAAAAATAAATAAAATAAAAAACTACATAAATGAATGAGTTTGGCATAATTTAATATAAAAGAATCAAATGGTAAAAATTTTGATTAATAAAAAAAAGAGAAAAATGGTTGAAATAACGTTGGTGTATTTAAAACAATAAGTGACAAACAATTTAAATTTGCATTGAAAAACTAGCAGTTATTTTGTTTTTGAACTGTATTGCGTTGTTGATTTTCTGTGATTGATTTGGTCGTAAGTTCCAGACATAAACGGCATTAAAGTAGAACTGCCATTCAGAATTTTTACTACGATATCTTATCGGTACAAGCTTTCTCCCTCTATAGGATCTTGCAAAGGTTAAGCGGTTGAAATATGATGGTTCCTTCAGATATATAATTTTGTGTAATAGGGCTAGAACCTTTAATTTTAAAATATTATCAAACGACATACCATACAGTCTTGTTGAAAACGAGGTATTACGATCAAGTCTGTTTAATCGACAAACATACCTTATAATACTATTGAAGGCCACATTTAGTTTTCTCTTACTAGTTGAGTCACATAAAGCAAAAATTTCACACCCGTATAATAGAACCGGCATTAGGTAAGATTTTGCAAGTATTATTCTTATATTTAATGGAGTGCAAGATTGAGTCGCCCAAAGCGTCCGAAGCATACCATACGTTCTCCCTACCACAACGTTTACATGATTGTTCCAACTAAGTGTCTAATTAAAAACAGTACCCAGATTTTTTGATGAGGACACAATTTCAATTCTCTGATTGTTGAGAACAGTATCAAAATCTAGATTATGACGTAGAGTTTTCTTGTGCATGATGGGACATTTGGACTTGAGGGGATTCAGACAAAGTCCATTAGCAGTTTCCCAGTTATAAATATTATTTAAATCATCATTAAGTTTTGCTACGTTTTCTCTGGAAGATATTAGCGGACTGCAAAGATATACTTGAACGTCATCGGCGTACATGTGTACTTTACAATAGTTGACATGATCTGGCAAGTCATTGGCGTACATTGAAAATAAAAGAGGGCCTAGAATTAAGCCTTGCGGAACACCTTTAGGTACATGTAGTGGTCTCGAAAATTGGTTATTAAGGAAGACTGACTGAACACGGTTTACCAGGTAGGATTCAACAAGTGTCTTTGAACACTCGGAGAAATTAAAAACCCTAGTAAGTTTTGTTGAAAGTATTGAGTGATCAACTATGTCGAAGGCTCTAGAATGATCAAGAAGGACTAAAAAGCAAATATTTCCACCATCAATGGCATGACGAATATCATCTGCAACATCTATTAAAGTAGTTGTACAACTATGTTTTTTGCCTAAAGCCTGATTGCTTTTGCGATAATAGCCCAAATCGTTTTAGGTATTCGTTTATCTGATTATGCATTATCTTCTCAAGAGCCTTAGAAAAGAATGGTAGTATTGATATAGGCCTAAACTCAGAGTTTGTCTAAGGCACAGGAATAACCTTTGCATGCTTCCATTGTGTTGGAAACACGCTGGTGGTAAGGATCGTATTTTATATGTAGGTAAGTAATGTATGGTAAGAGGATAGGAAGGATAATTTTGATAAATTTAGGGTGCATGTTGTCATATCAAATTGCATTTGATTTTATGGCTAAAAGACAGGTAAGTGCTTCATCATTGCTAATACATTGAAAATCAAATGGACTATCATTATCAGAAATCACTAGGTTATTGATTGTATTGTGTGCAGGAGGTTGAAATTGAACAGTGGGTAAATTGGTAATAGCTGAATTAAGTTCATCAGGAGTGAGTTCGCAAGTTTTCCTATTACTAGTTCGGCCAATTCCAAATTCTCGAATAGTTTTCCATTTCCGTTTGGTGTTAATTGAATTTTCAAAACGGTGGCCATAATATTCAGACTTTGATCTACGAATTTCACGAGTAACTTCTCTTCTAAGATTTCGATATTCTTCTTTAAGTTGAGGTAACTTAAATTTTTTCCAACGTGAAAATGCATTATCTCTTTGACCAATCAGGTGTTTAATATGTGCTGTAAACCACGATCTTGTATAGGTCCTAATGTTCTTCGTTATCTTAGGTACAGTAAGATCAAATAAGTATGAGAAATTATTCTCCAAGAAGGACAACTGATGCTCAACAGAAGTCATATGATAAATGGACGCCCAATTTACTAAAGAAATATGTTCTGCCAAAACATTGTAATTGATATTATTAAAGTCACGATATGTAACTGGTAGTGTTTCATTATTTAAAATAAAGTCATATGTCGTGAAAATTAAGTCGTGTTTCGAGAAACATGAGGCCGATAGTTGGTCGTACAACAATACTTTGGTTAAATCGTTAACAAAAAAAGGTCAAGTAAAGTACTTACTGTTGATGTGTAGTGTGTAGGCATCGTGTAGTTTATTGATGTGAGACCAATGGTTTCCATGTTTTCTGAGACATAGGTGTCACACAGAAGATTACAATTAAAATCACCTGCAATTAACAAATCCATGTAGGTGACCGTCAACCTCTCTAATACTTCCATAAAAGAAGTGATCACAGTATCACGGTGTGGCCTGTATATACATCCTATAAGCCTTTTTTTATTTTCAGAAATAACCTCTACAAACAAATATTCGATTTCATCAATTACCTCACCTTCATTAGATCTGCATTTAAAATTTAATATATCTAAAGAAGAAGAAAGTTCTGTGCGTGCCATTTCTGTTTTCCTAGATAAAATTTATTGTAAAGCTGGGTTCAATACTCCAAAAGCTCATTTTGCACCAATGCAAGATTTAGGTATTTTGCACAGTCTGTTAGTCTATAAAAAATGTGACAACGACATTGCAGAAATAGCCCTTACTAAATTTTAAGGGCAGAAATAGCCCTTACTAAATTTTGTGGTATTTGAATGCAAAGTTGGCGGCATTATCGTTTTTGGATCCCACCATTACAGATGATGAAAAGCTGTTAATGGCTAATATATTGCTCAGTAGCACGGACGAACCATCAGAGCACGCTAGGGTTGTAAATCGAAAAGTTAGGAAAGAAAAATTAAAAGAGGTAGTTGATAGAGGGTTGGTAAATTTACTTACCAAAGAAACGTTTCCATACTTTGACCGATTTAATATAAAAACAGATTTCCTAAGACAACATTAAAACACCTGGCCTCAAAATAGTAACTTCCGAGAAGGATTGAAAATTGTCTTAACATTAAAAGTTGTTAATGATATGGCTAACCGACTTCAACAACTTTCTGACAAAAGATGAAGACCAAAAGCAATCTGTTCTGCAAGTTGTAAGCAAATGCCGAACAATATATCCTGACGTTTCAAAAACTACTTTAATAAAAGCTTGTAGCATGCAAGCAAAACTGGAGGCAAACCACTTTGCAATATTATGCTCAAGTTGTAGTAGCGGCAGCACGCAACTAACTTCCGGCCTCTATCTCGTCGGCAAACGGGGAGGATTCGTCACTACTTCGCCTGAGATTCACTTGAAGAATTATGCTACTAGGACAAATTTTTAATTGTATGTACGTGCTTTGAATAGAATTTAAAAAAAAAGAAATCAAATATTTATTTAATCCGGAAACGGATGCCACCTCTTTACCCCGATGTGTATTGGTGTATAACACATAACCCCCTCCCATCCAATGACCATATAGTGATAAGCTACTTGTATTTTATATGGTCCCAAAAAGGTTACCCTACCTGAACAGATTACTGGAAATCACGACAAGAAAAAAAAGATTTATCTCTTCATCATGGGTTTTGCCTAATAAGTAATTTATTTAAAAAAAATTAAGATCTAACTTAATTACTAAAATATAAATTCAGCTTAGATGAAGTGAGGGTGAAAAAAAATAATTCATTTGAGCAAAAAAAAAAAAAAATCTTTGATAATGGAAGAAAAGAAAAACAATCAGTGTTTTAAGAAATTGAAATCTAAAATTATAAACAAACTTTAGCTAAAAAAAAACTCTAAAGCTTAATCTAAGGTTGGAAAAAAAAATTATTTTTTTTGGTGTTGCAGAAATCAAAATAAAAGCCGGAATCGAAATTCTTGTAAAGGACTGTATCCCGTTCAGATAGCAGGGAAAAAAAGTATGATCATTAATAATATGAATGGTATATAAACAAAATAAAAAAAAACAGCAAAATTATTAAAATCGTTACGCTCGAGAAATTACGTTAACTTCCGATAAGGAATTCATGGGAAGATTGCATTCCTTCAAATATGTTTCTTTACCAAAAATATAGAGAGGGAAGAAAAAAAAAAGTTTCCCCACCATCTATTCCTAAATAGAGAAAAGCTCTGGTAGCAAAGTTTAACAGACTGAACCTTCTTGCAGTATAAAAGTCTGTTAATGACAGAATTTCAGACTGTAACTGGTTTTACAGTGATTATTTCTAGTTATGGCAATTATGTAAGACAATATAGATAATGAATGAATAAAATAATGTTATGACTTACAGTTTTTCCTCAGTCCCTCGACGAAAGATCTTTCATGCGGTGGCTGATGATTTTTATTTACAGTTGATGATGGTTTTGAAGACTTGTATCTTGATCATTTTTGAACTTATTTTTTCCCGTAAATCAAATTAAGTTTTGTTTATTCATAAAAAAAATCGCCTAACCATGATTACGCGCGATCTGGCTATATATGATAAAATCACCAAAACTCTTCTTATGTAATTATATCATCTTTTGACAGATAACCCTCTGTCTATGGGGTTCTTTTATCTTTTATATTTTCACTTTTTTTTAACAATACAAAAATTATAACATGCGTTTGCATTTATTTTGATTTGTACTGTCCACCACATATAAAAAAAATTCTCACTTCAAGCATACATATATAGGATTAAAAGTAAGTATTATATATTCTTTAAAAAAAAATTAAAATTAAGTTTAGATTTTACTAGTTTTGATGTGTAAACACTTATACGCGCAGGGGGGTAAATTTCTAATTCGCAACACAATTACAAAAACAGCGTAATATGTGAGCGTAAGATCTTACGCGTAACATGTGAGCATTAAGACAAATCGGTGTGACATGATTGTTTGGTGAAAAAATTATGATATGTATGTAATAACCTTTTTGTCGTTGTTTTCTGCATTTTATTTATTACCAGATGTTTACACATCTCCACTCACATGATTTTTTAATATCTTTCTTTTAGGTACAATCTTTTCTTGTTCTTGTTTTTTTTTCTTGTTTTTTTGTTTTGACTTCTAACTTAATGGACTTTGTAATCTGCCTTCTTTTTTCTTCAAATATGATAAATTTGGAACTCTGGACGGATTTAGTTTAACCACTGAACTACCACTTTTTACTGACACTTCTCACACTTCCACTGACACTTTTCACATTTTTTTCCTGGATGCGAGGAGTCTGATGGTGAGGCCGATGCTGATGAAAATGCGGAACTAATTAAAATTGCAATGGATGCCCAAAGAAGTTTAAAGATGTCGGGTTTGCATTAAGGGTTTCCCGTTCCCAAGAAAAATTAAGGCTCTTCGTCTTCCGAAACCAAGCTGTAAGAGCTATTTGTGCTGAAAATTTAGCATAATTTTGTTGGTTAGGTTTTTTTTCCCCCTTTCTTTCTTTTTCTACAATCACAGGTATGTATGTATGATGTTGCCTTTTTCACTTGTTCTGGTTCTTGTTATCTTTTCCCTCCTTAGAATGTTAGCCATTCATTGGGAAGATACAGATCCAGTGGTATAGCCAATTCAACGACGCCCCAGAGCCTGTTATATGGAAAGAAATACCAATTGAACAAAAAAATAAATACAACTCACTGGTTATCGGTAACACCCGAAGATTTCCCAGGTATAATTGTAGATTTTTTTGTATTGTTTTTAAAACCGTTCGAAATAAACCTTTCCTTGAATAAAAAGATTTAATTCAAAGTTGAAATTTGAATCAATAAATTTGATTGGTTTTAGTCAGAACTTACTTTTTTTCTCTGCCAAAATCGGTGACAATTGACATTGATAATTGTTACTTGATGGTAACGGTAGACAAAAGACGATGATTTTTCATCGACAAAATCTTTATATACCCCCGGAAAGGGTTGGACTATTTTGGAAAATTGGAAATTTGAAAAAAATAATGGAAAATTTGGAAAAAAAAATTGGAAAATTTGGAAAAAAATTTGGAAAATTTGGAAAAAATTTTTTTTTGGGAAATCGAAGAAAAAACCCGTTTATTCAGGTTTTGCAACAATACACACTTGTAGTTGTACTAACCAACCAAACACCAAAACTTTTGACACACTCTGCCTTATCATTAAATGACATTTGTCTATAGTTATAGGCTTTAATGGAAACCAGTTTTATTTTCAAATAATGTAAAAAAATATATATAAATCGGCTACAAGCGCCTCTACAAGCTCTAGAATAGATTAGATAACTCCTGTAGGTACTACGTCTGTATCTTTTCTGTGTCTGTTTTGTATGTATTATATACCTGATTTTAATATTCTAAAATAAAAAATGTCATTAGACTTGTTTTTTTTATTATATTTCTACTTTAAACTCAAATATATACCAAAAAAAGCAAAATTTATCACTTAATAACCAAATATACGAAGTATGGTCCTAGTGGTACCAGGTAACTTTTTTGGGCTAAAGGCTGTGTAACTCGGTTTGACTTAAAATACCAACATTATGTATAGAATATAAATTTTGAAGAACCGCATTAGCTTCCTTTTGAGATATTAAGCGTGTTTCTATTATTTACCTTTAGTATGGATACTAAAGTTATGGCTCCATATGTCAGTTTTTGGGGCAAAAATTTGGATTTATTAACGTCCTTTAATCGAGCTCAAATTTCGGCTATCTCAATATCTAGAAATGGGAATCGTTTCATGGGGTCCAGAGGAACAAAATTCCTCCATATATATTAATTAATCACTTGAGCAAAAATACTTTTTATTTAAAGTCATAGGGGTGACATTAACAAAAAGAGTTTTCCATTTATTTTTAAATTTAATTTCACAATATTGTTTATTTATTTACAAATCTAAAACTAAATACTCTACTTAATTTATTTACCTTAACAAAACATGATTTAGAATTGATTTTTTCTTTTTCTGCCCGGTCTCACAGTCAACACCGATTGGGGTAGCTCACCGTTTAACATAGTTTTACCCGCTTTACTGGCGGCCAATAAACGTCTCTCATGAACTTTACGATGTTTCGTCAAGTGATCAGATCTGGCAAAACATTTATTACAAAAATCACACTTATACGGCTTAACACCCGAATGAGATCTGCGATGGCGGGCCAATTCATCGGAGCGCGAAAATCTCCATATACAGTCGGGCCAATTACATATATAGGGTTTTTCACCCAGATGGCGTCTTAGATGGGCTTTTAAGTGAGCAGGTTTGGCATACACTTTAAGACAATCACCAAACGTACAGGGATAAGATTTATCGTGCGAGTCCGGTGTTGAAGGCGATGAAGGTGGGGAGGAGAATATCTTTAAGTTTTCGGCACTTTCTTGCAAGAAATGATTACAGGTGTCTGTGCAGAGAGGTGTCTTTTCGGGTAAAATATCTACCAGTTCTGGTATTTCTATATAATTGTCTAGGAATTTCTCCTCCCAATCAGCCAGATCATTGGAAAATATATTAAAGCTGCAGGAATTATAATCCTCAAAGCTGTCATTAGTGGTATTTAATAAATAATCCAAACTGGCTTGTAATTGTTTGTCATTCAAATCGGTTAGATGGGGATTGTTATTGAGGTGATCGTTAGAATTGTGGGTTAATAAACAATTATTATTTATTTCCGTTTCAAAATATAAATAATTTTCCTCATTGTTTACGCTGGAAATCCTTGAGCAGCTGCGTTCTTTGTAGTCAGAAATTTGCCAAGAATATTCGGCTTTATGTTCATTTAAATCACAAAATAATTGTTGAAAACCACCATCAGCAAAAAAATCCATGATGTTCGATGGAAGACTTGTATGTTAGGAATAACTAAAATTTTATTAAATGTTCCAGTATTTAAATATTTGGTTGTTATTAAATATAATTCAAAAACAATTAATTAAGAATTTCAAAAAATTATTTTTTTTATCAATTTTCTGGGAAAAGGAATAAAAAATATTATCTTTAATTCACTCAACTGTAACACTTTTTATCAAAACTGTGAAGTGTCAACTGTCTGCGTTACTTGATCTGTTTGATGGTTTTAAATATTTATAAAATATTTTTTAAATAAATTTAAAATTAATAATCAATCTCCATAACAAAAACAAAATAAAAAAACAACATCATCATCAACTCTTCTGCATTTCTCTTTGCCCAAAAACCCAAACCAAGCCATATATTGATGTCATTTACACTCATTTGTTGTTTGTCCTCCCAAGGGACTAATTTTCAATTTGGTTGAAAATAAATATAGAGCAACATTAATATAAACACACCAAAAAACATGCAAGAAAATTACTGTCGGTCTAGACCGACTATACCATACCCTAAGCTATGCGTTTAGAGAAAGACTCTTAGGTCCAATTATTTGGATATCTACAATAGGCTATAAATTACTTGATATTTTTAATGGGCATGGCACCTCCCATAAAAAGTGAATTTTTAATATCATATATATTGAGTAGTATGAAAGGAAGAGCTTTGAAAATTTGAGTAAGCTCACCTAATATTAATATTAGTAGCCATGCTGAAAATGGGCGGTATCGGATAAGTGGGCGTGGACCTTCTATACAAAGTAATTATTCAATATCTTATTCTCGAATGCTATGACAGATTTGTCTGAGATCATCTATTATTAATGTGTGTAGGCGGATAAAAAATGGGTGGGATAGAACCAATGGGCGTGAGATCATAAATTATTCATTATTATTCATGGCCAATCGCTAAGTCTTGCCACATTTATTTTGGAAAATCCATGTTTTTCTTATGGGCAACTATATATAGTTTGCTCCAGAGTAAGAACGCCGAAAAATTTGATAATTTTGCCCCAAATGATACAAAATATTGTATTGGAATAAAAAAATATAAAATAAAGGAAATAAAATGTTTTAAGTGCCCAATACAAATTTCGCAGGAATAATAGATTATGAAAACATACATGTCAATAAGTCTCAGTGAAGATGGGGAATCAGCTTTATATGAGGGCTATGACTAAGAATTGTTCTTTCTACAAATTTGACCGAGATAAATATGATAATTTGGATCTTATGGCAATTTCAGCTGATCTCATATGGATTATTTGTATGGGGACTAGGTCTGAACATGAACCGGTTTTTACTAATTTCAATAATGTTTATCCAATTGCCGACAGAAACATATGTTCAAAATTTCATCAAAATATGATCATGTTTGCGACCTGTAGTTTAAATTCAAGGTTTACATGGACACATATCGGTATAACAAAAGATGGGGCAACTCAAACTCATTATACCCTGACCACATATTGGTATAGGGTATAAAAAGTATGCATTCATATACGGGCACACACACACACACAATCACAAATCATAAGTCGTGATCATGTGTATTGATTGTAATGGTATTTCGTGTTTGAATAAATGATTTTTCGTTGCGTTTCAAAATTTCCAGATGCCTTTTATTCACAAAGTACCAAGTAGTAACAGGCGCTCATCTCGCCTGCTCTGGTGTCGCTAAATTAATAATTATTGAGTGTTAACTAAATGACACTCTCGTGTATTGTAAAAGTGTTCGAGAAAAAATAAAAACTGTTTACACTTTGCAATCATAATGCTGGCGACAAGAAAATACCTTGAAAGTTGTATTAATATGATAAAAAAATTACTAACGATTATAATTTTGTTGATGCTGTTGTCGTTTTTGTATCATATAAATTTAGAACATATGGCTTTTAGAACAATAATTAATTCATATATCATACATACTAACTAAAAAGACCTTTGAGAATGAGGTCATTACTAAGGGTACTAGAGACCCACCTAAATAAAAAGGAAACAGTCATTAGGACTTTTTGGTGTTTATAAATCATCCATATAAAAAATTTGGTATTTGTAAGATTATATTTGAATTTTTTGATAAGAACTTTCTGTAACATTACTATGGATTTAGGATATTGTATTTTCAATAATAGCAAATATTATGCTAATAAAGTAGGTCCCATGAGCGCCATCGATCGAGATAAATTTGGATTTGTTTTACAACACTTGATAAAACGGCATCGTTTTTTGAAGATTTTTCACATTTTATCAAAAGAAACCACACATATTGAACACAGTACGAAAGAAACAAAACAGTACACCAAAAAGCTCGAAAGCGCGCTACGCTAGAATGGAACTAAAAGCGCTAGTTATGAATGTTTAAAAAAAAATTCATTTTTATTTTCAAAAAATTTATATAAATTACGTTAAAAACTTTTCTTATACCTGTTTATAATGACTTTGTGCTGAAAAATATTTGACATAGACCCATCTTTTATTATACCGATCGACTCGTAATCATTTTCTGAGTCGATTTAGCGACGCCCGTCTAAATATGAACATATTTTGATGAAATTTAGTTTATAACTTTTATCGGCCATAGGATGAACGCTATTGAAATTGGTGAAAATCGGTTGATGTTCATTCTTAGTCCCCATCCAAGTGACACATATGAGATCGAATTAAATTGACATAATATCTAAATTAACACATAGATCTCGGTCAAATTTCGTTGGGTTATGTTTATTACATCCATTTATCAGTAGCCCAAAAATATAAATATAGCATCCGATATGAACTCTTTCATATCATTGGTTTATGCTTATTTTCTATATCTAATTAGTTTGACCTAAGAGATAGGGTCTCTAAACGCATGGTATAGGTTATCATATATTCGGTCTAAACCGACTATAATTTTCTTACTTGTTTTCAAATAAAAACTTGCAATTTTCTTCGTCAGGTTCATGCCATAGTATTGCTAAACCCTATACCACTATGTGGTTTGGGTATAATGACTCTGTGCTGCTGTTTGTAACTACCAAAAATATTTGACCTAGACCCATCTTTTATTATACCGATCGAATCAGAATCACTAACTGATTCGATTTGACGATGTCCGTCCGTCCGTCCGTCCATGTTATTTTATTTTAATATTTTCGAAGTTGCTTTTGTTTTAAAATCTGTAATGAAATTAATTTTAAAATAGTTTTCAGTTTGAATAAATATTTTGTATAAAACAAACGTGTTGGCAGTTTTATTCATCTCACATATATTTTGATGAAATTTGGTATATAAGCTTTCATCGGCCATAGGATGAACGCTATTGAAATTGGTGAAATTCGGTCCATGTTCAGACCTAGTCCCCATTGATCAGTACTCCAAAAATAATCCCTATAGGACAATTTTTAGTCATAGACCTCATATAGAACTGGTTCCCGATCTTCACTTAAATCTATCAAAAAACGAAAATATTGCACAGATTTTTCTCAAGATATTGGTTTGTATATTTTTTTCAAACTGCAAGCAACTTTACCAAATATGGTCAGGATCGGTCCACTTTTCGACCCCATATAAATATAGCATCCGATATGAACTTTTTTATATCTGCAGCCAAAAAAATTAATAAAAATTACACTCAAATTTGGTTTATGCTCATTCTCTATATCCAATTAGTTAGACCGAAGGGATAGGGTCTCTAAACCATGGTATAGGGTATCGTATAGTCGGTCTAGAATGACTATAATTTTCTTATAAATAATTTTACATCAAATATTGATTTTTTTTTATATACATGAAGAGGACTAATAGTAGTAGAAACATTTGATGGAATTTTATAATTAATACAACAAATATTTTTAATCTTAAGTCCATATATAATATGTATTAAAAATTTACAGTGTTTAAAAACATTATTTTTTTTTTATTAAAAAATATTCATTGCACTAAGCACTGTTTTAACTTCAGCGTTTGGGTACGGAAAAGTCAATACATCTACAGCGAAACATGATAAGCTCATTTATAACTCATTCATTGACTGAATTTGTCAAGCTATGTACATCAACCTAAAATAAATCAGCTCTCTCTTAATTTTTCCACTTACGTCGTTTTATATTCTGGAACCGTTTTCATACGCTTCTTTTTCCTTTTATTTTACAAATTCTTTTATTTTGAAGGAAGTAAAAAATTTTTTTATGTTTTAAAGTCAGATGGAAATTTAGCTGTAAAATAAATTTAATTTAATATGGGATCCATTTCATAATAATAGAAAAATTACAGGTAGGTGTAATTATACTATTTATCAAACTTTTTAACAACTGATATAACTGGTCAAAACGTCGTGTATGGTCAGAATTTTAAGCTTTGAATACCAAATAAATTTTTTGTATTTCTGATAAAATGGAGGCAAGTACGTTATATAAATATTGTTATTGGAATCATTGTACATATTCCTTAACAGCGTCTTCTCAAACGTTACAATGAGTTTTAAACTCAAGCCACTTATCCAAAGTTAATTAAATGGCTCTTTGTATAGAAACTCACCTGGTTAGTGTTTATCATCAGAATTTTTCTTGGAATATAGGAATATTTTTAATCATATTCTATATCCTCACAGTAATGTCCGCAATCAGCCCTGGTATATGAATATTTCACTATATTGGACCAACCCTGTTAAAAGTGACAGAAACCAAACACAAAAAAGGGATTTTTATGGTGGTGCAAGATCAATGAAATCAAAACTTACTTAGTGCCGGTTCACACTATGAAATTTTTCATTCTGAAACTATTTGGAATTCTCTTTAAACTTTCGTCCGTGTCTATACACGAACTTTTTGTAATGAAATTCAAGATTTTTTTATGTTTAAATTGCTTTTTATACCCTATACCACTATGTGGTTTGGGTATAATGACTTTGTGCTGCTGTTTGTAACAACCAAAAATATTTCACCTACACCCATCTTTAATTATACCGATCGAATCAGAATCACTTTCTGATTCGATTTAACGATGTCCGTCCGTCCGTCCGTCTGTGTGTCCATGTAAAGCTTGTAATCAAACTGCAGGTCGCAAATATGAATATATTTTGATGAAATTTGGTATTTAATCTTTTATCGGCCATGGGATGAACGCTATTGAAATTGGTGAGAATCGGTTCATGTTCAGACCTAGCCCCCATACAAATGACTTAGCCACGCACAGCCACGCATGGTCACGCGCAGTCACGTAGTGATGTAAAACCCATTTCCCCTTATCCGATCTATCTGAAACTTGGTCGATAGTCCTACTGTGAAAAAATATTAAGTTTGACATAGTCACGCACAGTAACGCATAGACACGCATATTCACGCACAGTCACGGAGTGATCTAAATGTCATTTTCTTTCATCCGATCGCTCTGAAACTTGGTCCATACACTTGCTGTGGAAAAAAGATTAACTTTGACTAAGTCACACACAGTCACGCGAAGTCACATAGTGATCAAAAACCCATTTCCCCTTATCCGATCGATCTGAAGCTAGGCCGATAGACTTGCTGTGAAAAAAGATTAACTTTGACATAGTCGCGCATAGTCACGCATAGCCACGCACAGTCACGTAGTGATCTAAATGTCAGTTTCCTTCATCCGATCGATCTGAAACTTGGTCCATAGTCTTGTTGTGACTATAGATTAATTTTGGGGTAGTCATGCACAGTCACGGAGTGATCTAAATGTCATTTCCCTCAGCCAATCCATCTGATACTTGGTCCATGCACTTGCTGTAAAAAAAGATTAACTTTGACTTAGTCACGCACAGCAAGCTAATTCTCAAACATACATATCGCACTTGTACCTCTAAAGTGAGTCAACTCAAAATTTTTAAATTTTCAGTTTTTGCAAGAAAACGATACACAGTGGTCATTAGGGTGACAGCCATTTTTTTTTTTGGAATTTCAAGACGCGCGGGTCGGATTATTGTGACATTGGATCTAAAACTTTGAGCCAAATCGGACAATGCTTTCTGGGCGCGCATTGAGTTCAAAGTTAAAAAATGCATTTATATGGGAAAATTATCAAAAAAAATCATTTTCCACAAAAATTTTGATATTAATAATAGCGTAAATTATCTTTCTAACAAAACAACAAAATCTACTATCGGTTGAAAAAGAGCCAAGTTATATGAAGTTCCCCAGGCAATGTGTGCGCCGCAGACCACTTGATTAAGAAAATCGAGCTCACATTCTTAAAGACATTGAAATAATTTACAACAACAACATTTTTGCATTCTCCTGTTCCCAGAATGGTCTTATGTAAAGTATTTTGCATTTCGTCTATTGTTATGCCGTTCTAAATTAATGCCAAAACGGTACGTATTTTTTTTAGCACTATTTCAAAATCTGCAATTTTATTTTTTCAAAAATTTTGTTCAAGTAATTTACCGAAATTAACGACTGGACTTCAAGGTCTTATCAACAAAATACATGCGATTATATATGCCAAATTTTGTAGGTATCCTGTGCTTAATGTGGCGAGGGCAGCGTTTTTATTTCAGCGGATTTGAAGAAAGATGTGACTTTTCATACCTTTTGAACTTTTAGGCTACATCTTTTTGGTGTTTTCATATTTCAAATATCTTTTACCAAAATATTATACTACTTAATATATGTTCCCAATCTTGTAAATTAAGGTTAAATCGAAAAACTATGTCCCTCTTTAAGGTCAAAAGGTAAATTTAAGGAGATTTTTCATTTTTTTAAAACAAAATATCGAAATAATATTTATTTGGGGAAGGATTTCGATAAAACTTGTTGATAATATTTTAATAATTCTAGGAATTCTGGTATAACTGTCAAATATAATATTAATTTTGATGTCATACATGATAAGTACGACTAATTCTTAAGAGATATTGTAGCAAATCGATCGACAATTACTTCCAGATCTTATTAATAATTTGGTTTTACACGCTCTCTTGAAATAATTATTGATGCAGATAGCACTTTCTGAATATAAGCGCTCGATATACAAATTTGTTTATACTGTTAAATATAAAAACTAATTTATCTACATATTTTCATAAAACAACGAATTAATTTGATTAATTTTAATGAATACATTAAATTTGTTTTATTTAAAAAAAATTCTGATGAGGAAAATATTTATATACTATTTCGATATTTTGTTTTAAAAAACTGTAAGTCTGCCTAAAATTTGACATTTGACCTTAAAGAGGGACAGTTTTATCTCAATTTGACCTTAATTTACAAGATTGGGAACTTATATCAAGTAGTACAATATTTTGACAAAAGATGTTTGAAATATGAAAACACCAAAAAGATGTAGCCTAAAAGTTGAAAAAGTATGATAAAATCAAATTTTTCTTCAAATCCGCTGAAATAAAAACGCTGCCCTCGCCAAATTAACAACAGAATACCTACAATATTTGGCATTCTTAATCACATATATTTTGTTAATAGGACCTTGAGGCGCCCAATTGTTGCTTTCGGTAAATTTCATTAACAAATTTTTTAAAAAGTAAAATTGGAGATTTTGAAATAGTGATAAAAATACTTACCGTTTTGATGCAAAACACTTTACACAAGATCATTTTGGAATCAGGAGAATGCGAAAATGTTGTTGTTGTAAATTTCAATGTCTTTAAAAATATGAGCTCGATTTTCATAATCAAGTGGTCTGCGCGCATTTATTGCCTGGGGAACTTGATATAACTTGGCTGTTTTTCAACCGATAACAGATTTTGTTATTTTATTAGAACGATAATTTACTTTAGATTATATTTTATTAATTAATTTAATTGAAATGTTATAGTTAATATCAACATTTTTTTGAAAAATAATTGTTTTTGATAATTTTTACATATAAATACATATTTGAACTTTGAACTCAATGCGCGTCCAAAAAGCATTGTCCGATTTGGTTAAAATTTTGCGCACTAAAGTTTTAGATCTAGTGTCATAATAATCCGATCCGCACGTCTTGAAATTCCAAAAAAAGAAATAAAATTAAATATTTGATTTTTACATCTTTTTGTACACATTGGTCCAAGTACTCATAAAGTACTCTATCCTGAAATATGTCTTCACTAAAATAGAACTAGAAGGAAGATATATCAGCTCCAACTTAAACCTCATATGTAGCACTATACATTTATAGTACAATACATGTCTTATAGTCTATTGGATAGGGCTTGTAAATACTTTTCTAAATATTATGTTTTATTTGTATATGGCTTCACTGTATCAAATGTGAAAAATTGGCAAAAAACGAATGAACGAATTTTTTTGGTATCCCTAAATTTGAGATGGGACAGCAAAACAAAAATACAGGTAATTTAATTTTTTCGAAATATGGTGTAACTGGATTTTTTTAAACCATGTTCTTGTTATTAATATTATTAAATTTTTCCCATTTTCTCCAAAAAAGCCAATTAACTAATTTATTATTAATAAACCTTTTAACAGCAACAGTAAAAGATCTTGAAATAAAATATAGTTGTGATTTTTTTTATATTTATTTATTCTATTTTTTATTTTTTTTTTTTGTAAATTTATATCATGTCTGGTCTGTTATCAGTTTGGTGACAGTCAACTGCTGACACTGTGGATAAAAAAACATCTTACATATGTGTATACAAACGTGGAGCAAACCAATATTGAAACAATACCAGACACAATTGTAAGTAAATTTCTTTTATGTAGATTATATGTAAATGATAATAATATTAGGGTGGTATTTATTTGAATTTTTTGCAAGGTACTATTAGTTTTAAAGATACATAAGAAATTTTAGTTTTCTGTCTTGTGAAACTGTCCTTTTCTATACAATATGACAAGTCTAGACCGACTATGAGATAGATACCAAAAGCTTAGAGAAAAGTTGTTCTGTCCAACAATGCTTAGGTCATCATTCGATATTGAAAAAATTATATAATTAAAAAAATATTTTTCTTTTAAAACAAAATATTTTTTTTTTCTAAACAAAATGTGAAAGGTATTTTCAACTTTAAAAATTTTTATATCTATAAAAATCCTGATAAAACAAAGCAAACCGGACCGCGGATTATTTCTCTATAATATCTAATAACAAAAAAAAAAAAAACGTCAACTGTATAGATGAAGCTTACACTGGTTTTCAAATACGTTGAAAAATTTCGCTGGTATTTCAAAATTTTACATCTATTAATTTCTTTGTTCTTAAATTTTTATCATGTTACTAAATCTACTTCATGGTAAGTTTAGCCGCCCTATGTGACACACACATTTAATAGTAATTTTTATATTTTTTCTTTATACTCCAGTGCCAGTAGTTTTGATAAAATGAACAGCAACTTTTAGGTGAATTCTCTAGGGTCTTTATCTGGTATTACAGACTGAGTTCTCTACATGTATAAATTTAATGAAATCAATGTATTTAATTGACGTTGGAAATTAATTAAACACAGAGCTGGCGATCAGACTTTCGTGCTTTCAAACTGAAGTCTATAAATTTATGATAACGAGGCTTTATTTTAGTAAAGAAAATAACAAATAAAAATACAGTTAATTTTAAATCATTTTTGAAACATAAATTAAGAACAATTAAAAAAAATATATGTATCTAAAAACAAGTAAGAAAGATATAGTCGGTCTGGAGCGACTATACGAAACCCCACAGGTCCAACAAATTAGATATAGAAAATGACCATAAATCATATTTGAGTGGCATTGTTATTATTTTTCTTTGCTTTCGGGTATGAAAACTTCATGTCGGATGCTATATCTATATGGGGACTAAGTCGAAAAATGGACCGGTTCTGACCATATTTGGTGGGATAACTTATTTTTTTACACATACATACATACAGCATATAAAAAAATTTGTATCGGGAAGATCGGGAATCAGCTTTATATAGGGACTATAACTAAGAATTTTCCTATATTTTTGAACTGCTGATAAATGTATGTAATAACAAGTAAGAGTGTTAAATTCGGCTGTGCCGAATCTTTGATACCCTCCACCTCGGTTTGAGTATTGATAATAAATGTAAACTAAATATTGGAAAAAGTAAACAATTTGTTAAACTTAATACCAAATTATTTCAGAAAATTCTTTGGGGTGGTTTTCGTCTTTTCTATTATTTCGGTGTTTGCTTTTTTTTTATTTATTTTTTTTTTTTTTTTTATTTTTTTTTTTTTATTAATTCATATTTATTGAGACAATTTAAATTACAATTAAGGTATGTATATAATCCCACGAAGCCGTTTGGCTTGTCTGCAGGATGTAAATAAAAATAAATTTTTCGTTTAAAGATAAATTAGTTTATAAATTCATTGTGAAAAAAGGAAATGTTCTTTAATAAGTTTTTTTCTTCTATAAAAATTATTAATATTTAATAAATGTAGTGGCAATTTGTTGAAAATGTTGGGTAAGGTAACGGCTAAGGTGTTTTTGCCATAATTGTTTCGATGGCTTTTTGGTCATCGTGGTTGCTGATCGGCATGCATTTAGGTTATATATCTATATGCATGCGTTTCCGGTTATATGACATAACTTCTTGTTTAATTTAGTTTTTGCTAATTAAATAGCTCGCTCTAACCTCCATTGCAAAGGTAATTGTTGTGAAGGGTGGCTATTTGCATTAAATCGTGCTAATTGGAGATGGCTGCATAGTTTCTTTTAACTGGCCAAATATTTCTTCATTGCGGCCATATAGGTCGGATGGAGTAACCAAATAATAACCAAAAAAAAAACTCTCTCAACTTTTTTATTAAAATATTGCCATATTTGGAAAACAAAGAGAATAAATTTATAATAATAAATATTCAAATTAGGGATGCCAAACGCAAAAACCAAATGTTCCAAACATTTTAAATAAAATAATTTGATATCCTTATTTTCTGAAGAACTTCAAATATTCATCCAAAAAAATTGTGAAAATTTATATATAAATAACATTCTCATCAAATTGCGTTTATTTATGTAACAGTTTTTATGTTCGCAATTCTTAAATATCATTTGAGGTTTTCTAAAATTCATTGAATTTAAATCAATGTTTTCTGTAGTCCGATTCTGTGAACTTCAACGATCCGACAACCGCAAAATATATCGACAGCTACTGTTGTTTGCACTAATGATTAAGTAGTTCACTAAGTACATACATCTTTTACGACAGTCGACAAATCAATTTTTCTATTTATTTAAATTGTAAATGAGTGGCATCTCTCAAAATAAGCGAAAAACACAAAGAAGCATAGAAAAAAACAAATTACTTCGTGTTTGACAGGATGATTTTATCTTTATGTTTAATATCTTTATTTTTTTTACTAATATTTCTGTTTATTTATTTGAAAATGAAATAATGAATTGAATATACTTTTTTATTTTTTTTATTTATATAAAAAAGTTTTTTAATAAAAGCAAAATATTTTCACTATTTTATGATTTTTATTTATGTATGACGACATTTCAACCTAAAAATTTAAGTTTTTATCGATTGAATAAACAACACAAAAATGGTTGTCGTTTAGATAACAACAACAGCTGACTTTAACAATAGCGAATATCGTTTAAAAATTTTACTGATAATTTTGCAATTTTCTTTTTTTAACGATTCGACTATCGTTAAAAGAAGTTACTGAATCGCGGTACTGAAAAGCTATTAATTTCTCCTGAATGTCAATATTTTTTTTAAATGTAAAAATTTTTTAAATATAAACACAGGTATTTGGTTTTTTTTTTGGAATTTCAATTTGTGTTTAACGAATAAAATTTATATATTAAAGATGAAATTTATGTCTTCTAAATTTAAAATTATAATTTCCGACGTTTTGATATGATTTTCTGAAATTCAATTAATTGTAATTTATAATTGGAAATTTTTAATTCCAGTTTTTAGAATTGATATTTTCTTAAATTTGAATGGAAAATTTAAAAAGTGCAATTTTGTATTTATGTGAATAATAATGCTTTAGTAATTATAAACAATTTTTAAAAATTAGATGTAATCGCAATCAGATATTTTGTAGGTAAAGCAGAATAATAATTCTATATAACTATGTAGAACTGTTTTGAAAGCAAAAAACTCATTGATGAACTCGGTAACTCTATTTTGTAAAGACAACAAAAAGTTTATATGCCAAACTTATGTTCATATTTGTAAAAGAATAATGAAAAACGTATGAAATAAAAGACCAGCCGGTGTATACTCTTAACATTGTTCTGTATGATATCTATTTGAAAATATTGACTCATGTTAAAATAGAAATAACTATGTATTGCAAAGCTAATTAGAACAAAAATTGTGGCGCCATCTACTGTGGCATAGTCACGCTGAGCAAAATGAAGTGACACTCTGTTAATGCAAAAGAAATGTATTTTCCCCACAACAAAATATTGCAGAATTTTATGTAAATAAAATAATATACCGATTTATTTCTAACATGCAGTTATTATGGATATACATATGTATATAGAATATATGTATATTATTTGTATTATTTAATATGTGTATGTATGTATAGGTAAATATTACACACAAAAAATACAACATCAATCGTTACTTTTGTTTTTTTCTCCTTAAATAAATTTATACATAAATTTTTTTTTTTGCATTATTTGCTTTAGATGTTGTTGAATTTTTACTCCCTTTATATTAACTCGTAGTGTCTGCTTTTCGAAAAAAACTTTGGATCGATTTTAACCCCTTCCCCGTGACCCATTCGATCTGCAATTTTGCAGGCAGGCTCGTGGTAATGGCAGAAATGATCAAACAAATTTTTTTAGTGATGCCAAAACAATGGAAACTTTTAATTTTTTCTACCAGATTTAATAAAAAAAATTTACAAAGGGTTAGTTTTTATTATATTATTACCACAACGACCACAAAAAGAACAAGTTCAGCTATGACAACAACACAACATTTAGAATAACAACAAGAACAATATAGAAACTTCATATTTTTCATTTTTTCTTTAATTTTTCAGAGATTTCCCTGGACCTGTTCGACCGGTTTTAATGATTTTTGAAACAGAAATCTTCCCATGAATTTGGTGAATCATTCTCAATAAAAATGATTACTATAGCTGCACTATTGAGGGCGTGATCGTGACAAGAACAACATAGAAAATTATATTTTTTCAAGACTTTTTTCGTTCTTCATTCAAATCTCGGGCCGATTTCGACGATTTTAAATAGCAAACTTCCCAGGATGTTAATGAATCATTTTCTATGTCAGCAATCACCCTAGCTGCCCGATTGATGCCATGATCGAGATTTCCACAGAGGGATAGACGGACAGACGGACATCGATATATCAACTCCGGTTGTTATAAGGATCACAAATATATATTTTTTATGGGGTCCAAAATTTTTTTTTCTAATTATTACAAACGGAATGACAAACTTATATATAGCCTCTGCACACTGCTGTGGAGGGTATAAATATGCACAAACCCAATTTGACCGAGTTCTATACGACAATATGGATATTAAGGCAATTTAAGTTGATCTCCCTTGAAGAGGACTAGCTCTGAACATCAACCGATATTCACCAGTTTCAATAGCGTTCATCGTATAAACGATAGAAGCTTATATACTGAATTTTATTAAAATATTTTCATACTTGCGACCTGTAGTTTTCTTTGCAAAATTTAAATGGACTCACAGACGGACTGACGGACAGACAAACATCGCTAAGTCGATTCAGAGAGTGATTCTTTGTTATAGAAATCAGCACAAAGTCATTATACCTTGACAACATAGTGGTATAAGGTATAAATATAAATTAAATGACTATTGGAAAAGAAATATAAAATAATCACTTGAAACAGTCCGCTCATGTTGAAAAAATGACACAAAGTGGAAAAAATATATACATACCTACAACCTTTGAATTTTTAATTTGATATTAAGATTTAACCAAACACTCAAACTCCAGGGAAGAAACAATGGAATATTTGTAAATTGGAATATCAAGGAGGTAAAATCTGTCAAAAAGGGGGAGTTGGTACTATAAGCATTTTATATAAATAACAATATAATATTTGGGACCCAATCTACAAAACTCATACAGACAGTCTGGAATCTGTGCAGAAATAATTCCTTTTATTTTGTCTTCGGAGTTTAAACTTCAATCCAAGTAATCTTCCATCCTATACCAGCAGACTTGTCCTTATTAAGCTACCAACTTTAAAAAGCCGGAGAACTATGCTAAATGTTTCATTTCTTCTTAATATAATTAATGGTGATATTTGTTCTGGTTTCCTGATTAACGATATATCATTCAACATTCCATAACGACCAACACGTTACTTCTCACCTTTATCTGTACAGTTCTATTGAGCTAATTATGCACATGCAGACCTTCTCAGAGGAATGTGTATTCATTTTAATGAACTTTATAGATTTACTGAATTCTCATTGAATACTAATCTAATTAAAAGTAAAATAATATGCTTTCTAAATTCATGAATTCATGTACTAAAATTAATTTTAAAATGCTTTTCTTTGTAAATAAATAGCCTGTAAGGATTAATTCCATAGACCAATATACAAATAAATAAATATATTAATAAAAAATCTAACAATCTCAATTTATATAAGTAAATTCCGCCAGAGACCTAAATAGAGCTTATTATTTAAGAAGTACATTTCCTTTAAGAAATACATTTTCTGAAAAAATAATTTTACCATTAATAATACTTTTTCCCTTAAAGTACCCTCCGATTAGTGAGTCCCCCGTTGGCCTGAAAATAGCGAAAAGGTCCACAGGGACCTATATCAAATTGCATGGTATTTTGATTGATGGGGTGTGTTTTGATCGTTTTAATTGTTAATTTTATTATTAATTAAAGTAGTAAAAAAGCACAAAAGATGTTGTTTTTTGACGATTTGTGTTTTAGTTATGAGGGCCGATTTGATCGAGGCGCAGAAGAAGGTGCAGGACAAAAAAATTTTACTTTTTCCGCTTTTGTTTCAAAATTATTTTATTTTACTTTTATATTGAATGCTTCCATAGTGCTTCGAATCCTGGGATAGCTCGTTAAACGTATATTGGTGGCTCGTTCTTCAATATTAGGCAATGGTGATTATGCTGTAAGCAATTGCAAAAATAACTCTGATAAATGCAGCAATATCTACCATATTGTAGAACATTGCAAGTGGCCAGCGGTTTGTTGATCGTTTGCATGAATATGTCCCAAGCATTTGATCCATTGTATCCGCGCTGGATTTATTAGTATTGCAATTCAGAATAACCATGATCTTCCTTTTTTCAATATGTCTATTTTGCAAGTATAGTGCATTAGCAGCAAAATTACCGCTTAATTCTTCTTCAGAGCATATGTGCTCGGTGATACATCGCTTCGTAGAAGCCAAACTGTGAGCTGAAATTTGGACGCGCTGGACTTTTCAGAAACTCACGTGGTCCAAACGTTTGATTTGAGCGTTCTGTTCCAACATTTGCAGTTTTCTGCCTCATCAATGAACGCGCCACATCGAACGTGAAGGAACAATTGTTAGCATTAATTGTGCGGCCTGTATTCACATATTTTTCAGCTAACTGATGTTGATTTACCTCATGATCTCGACCAGGCAACTTCACCAAGTAATTCCTTCCTTTGAGGAAATCAAATGATGGCTTAGACGGAATGTATTGTGTAAACCGTGTGCGGCCTCTTTATGGGAATAATTGCTCGTCCATGGTCAGCGAATCGAGCGGGATGTAAGCTGCCGCCAAATTGGCCTGCAACATTTGCCAAACGTCGTCAATAGCAGCAGTGTTACTGTGGATTAATCGGTCCCGTCGCGTATTTCACTAAACCACGTACTAGACCTTATAAAACCTCAATATAATGTAAACTATTTCTCGCAGCGTTTCAAAACCAGCTTTAATCCTTTGACGACCGGACTTTTTGGCTGAAGAGATTTGAATTTTTTTTTAATTTTCTTAATCCTTAGCCATACGATATGAAAGTCAAAAAAAAATTTGACCCTTTTTTCCGACTTTTTTAGACTCTGATGAAAATCTCTGTCGAGAAGAAACGTCGTTTATAAGTTCTTGAGCCAAAGCAGAACGGAATTCCAGAGAATTTACTTTATTTGGGAAGCTGCTATTTTCCGAAATCTGTGAATATATGATATAGCTGTTGTGGACCATAAATAAAACAAATAAATCAAAAAATAACGTGATAAAAAAGCGCTATTTTCTTCTGCTTCTTTGATCCAACAGATCCACCCTGCCCTTTGCTTTATTATAATGTCGAATAACACCCGGACATTTCAGATCAATTTTGTCATATTGTCCTACAGTGCGGCGCACAGTGGCTGAAAATCATTTTTCATTGGCCAAAATTCTGTAACTTTTGAACCGATCAAAATATTTTAGTACTGTTTTTTTTAATAGATAGATAGATAGTTGATCTTGACTCAGTGTGAATTTCATTTAAATTGATTGAGTACTTTTTAAGGAATTCTAGGTCAAAGTTTAACTTTTGATTTTTTTTAACTTTTAGCGTGATATATGTTTTTTTTTATTTATTTTTATTTATTAGAAAGTGTCATATTTGGAGTTAAATAATTATTATAAACATTTTTTGTAATAATGAAATTTTTTTAATGCTTACACTCAAAAAAATTTTTACACTCAAAAAAATTTTTACACGCAACAAAATAGTAAAATTCACTAGAAATTTAACTAGTATTACTAAAAAATTAAAAATGTTTGCTATCAAATTTGCAATTTGCTGACACTCAAGGAATATTATTATTACTACAGAAAAATTTATTAGTGTTTGCTGCCTAATTTGTTACACTAGCTAAATAAATCTGCTAAACATTAGCGCAATGATTCTAATTTTTTTTTTAATTTTGATATGAAAATATGGGTTCTTATTTTTTGAATCTTTCTTATCTATTAAAACATTGCATTCATATGTGGGAAACCTTTTAAGAATAAAAACTGCAATAGATTTAAATAGCATTTGTAACAATGGTAGGTTCTGTTTATTATTATTTTTTACTAATACTATGTTTTTCGTACTTAAATAACAATGAAAGGCAATTATAATTATTATTCATTAGACTCAAATATTGATTGCAAATATTCCATATTTTGTTCTGTGCTATTTCTGTTCTTTAGTAGTTTTTTGGCTTCTTCATCTAAATCCCGATGTTCCACTTTCCATTGATTTCGAATACTGGAGATGAACGGATCTGACGTTGCCAATAATATATTAAATAGATCTTCATTTGTGGAATTTCGTGACATTTTTCTAGTATTGTGCTGTCTATAAAATCTGTAATCCTTGTTCCTTTTTTCCTGAGCCTCCTCTGATAGATCTCCAAGTGGCACCAAATGATATTTAATGACATCTTCTCCATGATAAAGGATTTTGTGGACTGTTGCAGACATATTTCTCCATGGGTAGTTGGTTGTATATATTTTTGCAGTTTCCTTAGCATAATCTCCAAATTTTCTAGAGTCAATTTCTTCATTGCACGCAAGTACTTCTAGGATTATTTTAAATCTGAAAATAAGGTTTAAATCCACTCCTGTTATTTCAGATGCTGTTTCTGGATCTGAAAAGAATCTTCTTGCGGTATTGCCATCATTTGTATTGCCTGACCCTTGTTTTGGCTGATCTATAATCAATCCAAATTTGCGATATTCATCTTGAACATGTTTCTTTTTTGAACTTCTTAACTCTTTGTTGGTTTCGTTGTTTCTTATTGATCCTGAAGGCCCGAAATCCAAATCATAACTGATTTTTAGTATGTGTTCCATAAGTCGTATTCTTGCATGTAGTGGTGATAATCCAAATTCGAAGGCATCGGTATTATCGAATGATTTTGTCGGGACTTGGTTTAATTGGCTTGATGTTGCTTGGCATATAATGCAGCTGGATGCAGCCTTCGTGTTAGTCAAAGCCTGACCTACTTTTCCATCTATCATTGTCAGCACTAATTGGTAGCTTACTTCAATTTGCTGCCCATCTAACTGTAATTGTAATGGCTGTAGTGTTGCTATTTGGGCCTTGATATCACTAACTTCTTTGTTAATGGCATCATGACTTTCTTTTTTGAATTCAAATTTGATTGGCCTGCAGTATTTCGTAGAAGATGGTGTCTCATTTTTCCAAATATCCATTGTTTGCGTTGTACTACTCGAAGGCTCCGAATCTTCCAAAATCTTTTTCAATCGCAATGGTACAAATGATACCATGAACATATCTGAGTCCGAAATATTTTCACATACAACTTGTTTGTATTGTTTTTGTCCCGAAGAACCATCACATCCCCATTTACAAAATAGAATTAACTTTGTGTTTCCATATTTCTTTAACTCAGTTCCTGTTATTGATTGTAGCAAGCGTTTGGCTGTGTGATCAAGTAAAGATTGTAGTTGTACTTCTGCCGAAATTGGTGTGATTGTAATAGTGTCCTTTGATGGCAAACAGTCTATTTTAGCAGCTGTTATGTGATGATATGCTGGATACATATTTGAGCCTTTTTCAATCGCACGCAATCTGAGCTGAATATATTGGTGTTTTGTTAATTTCAAATCCAGAAATAATGCTAATGCCTCCTCATTTGTGAACTGTTTTGCATCGCTCGGAGTTGGTATACTTTTAAGAATTCGCTTTGTTCTCACTGGACTAGCATTACAAGTTTTTTCAATGATATCCACTTTTGTTAATTGGTTTTGTGCTCGTAATTGATGTAGAAAAGATTCTTTTATATTTGTAGAACCAATTTCCTCGTTAAAATTTTTAAGTTTCCGCCTCTTAGATCTATCGCTGCAGTTGTCCAATGATTTGCGTGGTCTTCCAGCCTTATCTAGCTTTGCTGTTTCTCCACCAACATTAAGTTGGCCTTCTAACCAGTTTGCACTTTTATTATAAAACTTTTGTTTACAGTAGTTAACTTCTTTCAATCGTTTTTTTAGTACTTTGACGAAATTAGATAATTGCTCTTGTATTTCGGTACTAGACGAATTTAAGTTTAATTTTATTTTAACGTAACTAAGAACATCTTCCTGGTTTTTGTTTCGAAAATACTCTTCGGCCAGTTCTTTATAACTAAAGTTCTCCATATTTTTCTCAATATTTTTATTTGCGTCTGTTATCACTTTTTTATCACTTTTTATCACTTGCGAATATACGTCCGTACACTTGAAGTATTAACTTATTATTGAGTAATCCCTTATAGAATCCGTCATTTTATACATTTTTAGGTACATGTTATTCACACATTGATCTTTAATTTCATAGCAGGTAGTACTTAAATTGAACAAAACTGCACTTGTTATCCAGACTTCAATATCAGGTAAAACTAATTAGTTTCTCGCCAATATGGGGTGGTTTTTTATCTTTAGTGGTTTAGTGCCGCGATTATTGACAAACTTATAAAATTGTTTATGACTTTGGTTGACCCTTAAATTTGACAACAGGTAAATTAAGAAAGAGATCATTTGTTTACTGTAGAACCTATTGTGATCATTTTATGACTTATTTTTTTGATGATCAAAACAAAGCCAATAAACCCTTTCGCAGGTATTTTATTTAATTATTTTACTTTTACGTAGTCTAAAGTAAAAAAACAAAATTTTTTTTAGAGTAATTTTTTTAGAGTAATTTCATTAAAATGAAAAAAGTGTTCTACCGGGGGCTCGTGGGGGGTGCAAAAGTATATATAGGGTTAAACAGGATACATTCGCCTTTCTCCAGGTGGTATACGTTTCTTGTTCCCTTACTTCCTTTAGAAGTTCTATTCCACTAAAGTTTAAATTTGAGAAAAATATAGTGGTTTCATAAATATTTCATAACGCCCCTAATATCAAACGTTAGAACTGTGACTACTTACAAAAACTAAAGACTATAATCCTACTAACATTATAAAAAAGACCGCAGGCCAATATCGATGATAGCTTGCGAGTAGTAACCATTTATTTTTGATAAAAAACAAAAAAAAAACACCTTTTGCTGAATTAAAAAAAACAGTTGAGTTTGACAGCATGCCACGCCCACAATTATCAATAGTTTAACCTAATTTTTTGGCTACCTTAATCTGGATATATAAGCTACAAAAAGGAGTAAAAATTTTAAAAATCGATGACAAAAAAAAATTTGACTTTTGGCCAATGAAATCAAAATTTGAGCCACAGTGCGGCGTTTGACTGGAAAAACTTCGGTCGGGTCTATGAAGTTTGAGGCAAGGTAAACAGGACGATTGTCCATCCACTTCACAACCGAAATTCCATTTGCTACAAAATAGCTAATATCTCCTCTTTTCATTTCTTTATCAGTCGGAAATTTTTTAGGAAAATTTTTCCGATTGCTCCGAATTGCTCCACAAGCCATTATGTAATTTTCTTGGAGAATACGCATCACATTTATACTGGTAAAAAAGTTATCAAAATACACTTGGACTCATTTTTGTGCGAGCGGTTCAGAGAACTGGAGCACACAATTTCACCAAGACCATGCTCAACAAATTGCTTTTTGCCAGTGTATTTGTCCACGGCATACAAAAATCCTGTTTCAGCATCACATAGACACCATAATTTGAAATCCCAGGAGTTATGGCCTTTGAACTTAACCATGTATTCGTCTATAGATAGTCTTTTGGGGTATGTGTATGAATCAGGCATTACTTTATTTATGTGATCAAATAGTGGCCGAACTTTATTTGCGCGATGGCTACTATTTACTGTATTGTTACCGGTGAAGTGGAGGTTCGCTCTGATATTCTCAAATCGCTTACGAGTCATAATATCTGCTACTTGAGATTAATGAAAGGTAGGGTCAGTTGACCAATACAATCGAATGCTTGGAAGTTTCACCAAGCTCATGCGTATAATGATTCCCAAATAGTCCTTGAACTCAGTTGTACTCAAATGAAATAATCGTCCCTTTTGGGACGTGTACAAATTCGACTGTACAACGTCATTTTCACAAAATTCTATAAAACAATAATATATGTTGACGCAGCTAAAATCATAAATTTTTAATAAAACTTACCTTGAAAACTACAAACAGCATTGAAAACTTCAAATGCCGGGGGGATTTCTTTATGTTGAGGAACAGTTGGTTTGAGTACATGAGATTGGGCATAGTTACACTCCTTTCCTAATCTAGTGAAAGTTGGTGGGGTATAGTGAAGTGGTTGAGTAAACCGGTACACTGTTTGCGTTAGAGTCACTATAGTGGTACCAGATGGATTTGAAGTTGATGGCAGTGGTTCTTCCGCAGTGCGATCCATTTGGGATTTTTCGTCGGCTGCATTTCTCCTTGCTTTGAACCCTCAATGACGACTTCAACCACCTCATCCGTTTTGTTTTCCACCATATCGTTCTCCAAAAATACCATATCTATATTTGTTCTATTTCTGCTGGACGAAGCATAAACAATCGGTCCCGATTTGCATTCATTTTATCTGCACTTCACAATACACACAATATTAATTTTTTTTCCAAATATAAATATAAAAACGTCTTACCTTACATAAATTTATCACTGAAAATATGCATAACTTGACCACACGTCTTCAAAAAACTGACTAAACTTTCACCAACAAATTATACTATTTAACTACAAATGTTCGAAAAATTTATAATTCAAGGAATTATTGCAAAAACAAAGCAAAGCCTACTAGATTTAAAAAAAGAATATTATCGAAAATTCAAAAATGTGTGGAAAGTTCCATTTCAACCCATAGGCAAATATATTTGCCAATCAAATTTATGTTTCCCGTTCCTAAATTTAGGACCGAATGGATTATTTTTTTTTTTTTGGTATTGAATCAGAAAGGATACAGATAGAACAGTTATTCATCCCATACAACATTAAGGAGTTGTTAGAGTTTGAAACAAAAAGTTCTACAGGGCTCTTCTCACAAAATGAAGACGTAACTTTTATTATTAAAGAAATACCTTAAAAAAAACCATTATCAAAAAAGTACCTTTATTAGAAAAAACTTTCAATAAAAAAGTGCCTTTTAATAAAATAATACCTTTTCTTCAAAAAGTACTCTTTCTTAAAGAAAAATATTTTCTTAAAAGTATATTTTCTTTAAAAAAGATCTTTTATTATTAAAAGTACTTTTCCTTAGAGAAAGAGATTTTCTTGAATATGCACATTTTCTTTAAAAGGTATCTTTTCTTAAAAGTATTGCCTTTAATTTTTTTCTAATGAGTACCTTTTCTTAAAAAGGGACCTGTTTGTAAAAAGGGGTTTTTTTGTAGACAAAAAAGGTAAAAAGTAATTTTCATAACATGTATAAATTTTTTTTTTTTAGAAAAAAATACTTTTCCTTTTAAAAACGTACGTCTTTTTAAAAAGTACGGTTTTAAAAAGTAACTTTACTTATTACATTATTTTCTTTAAAAATTAGCTTTTCCAAAAAAGTTCATTTCCTTAAAAAATTAAATTTTCTTAAAAAATACTTTTTTAAGTACTTTTTCTAAAAAAAAGTTTTCTTACAAACGTACGTTTCTTAAAAAATTTTCTGTTAGACTAGATCACTCATTAAACCAAAAGCTTTTGCAGATTTATAATGTGAACATAAATATTTTTGAAGTTAAAATTTTAATACATTTTTATCTTCTGACTTAATTGCATCCTGTCTTTATAATTTATAATACAATTCCACTCAGTTTTAGACAGATGTGTTGTCAAAAACAATTAAAACTCAATTTACTACATCGTTTCTTTTTCGTCACACACACACACACACACACACACACATAAATTTAGCTTCAACGGAAACGGAAACTACAACGAAACGAAAATCAGGGTAAATGATAAAAATTTGTAAAATGTTTTAACATAACAGAGAATGCGATAATCTAAGAGCGAAAATGTAAAAAAAATTAAATTACTGTGTTAATGTAATTTGATTTTGTGCTTTTATAAAGAAAAATTTTATCAAATCAAACTGTCAATTAAGATAAAAGGGTTAGAAGCTGTTGTCAGTAAGTCGATTCTGAACATTGATTGTACCATGATGTTGTAGTTAGTAAAAATTATTAAAACATTTTTTTTAAGTTTGTGGTTTTAATTTGGTTCGTTAATTGTGTGGTTTGTGAATTGTATTTAACAACGAAAGATAATATATATTAAGAACATAAGGATATATACATTGTGCAATTAAATGTGCAACCCAGGTGAATTAATTTCTTAAAATATATCTTCTTAGGAGAGTACATTTCCTTAAAAAAATGCCCTTACTTAAAAAAAACCATTTCATAAAAAAGTACCCTTTCTTAAAAAATGCCTTTTTTTGATATTGCTTTTTCGTAAAAAGTATTTTTGTCTAAAAAGTGAATTTTCAAAAAATAAATCATTTTCGTTAAAAAGTTAATTTACCTTAAAAATTGCCCGATACGACTATATGGTCAGGGAATTATGACTTTGCGCTGATGTTTGTAACTACCAAAAATATTTGGCCTAGATCCATCTTTTGTTATACCTATTGGCTCAGAATCACTTTCTGAGTTGATTTAACGATGTCCGTCTCTCCGTCCGTCCCTCTGTGTGCCCATATAAACTTTGAAATCAAACTAAATGTCGCAAATATGAATATGCTTTCAGCAAATTTAGTGTATAAGCTTATGTCGACCACAGGATGAACGCTGTTGAAATTATCATATAGATCTCGGTCAAATTGGGTTTGTGTATGCTTATTACATTCATTTATCAGTAGTCCAACAACCCTATAATATAATTGTTAGCTATGATCCCAATATGAAATTGATTCCCGATCTTCACTTAAATCTATCAAACAACAAAAAACTGCATATATTTTTCTCAAATTTGTTTTGTTTATGATTTGCAAAAATTAAGTGACCTTACCAAATATGGTCAGGATCGGACCATTCTTCGACCTAGTCCCCACATAAACATAATAACCATGCCCCTCAAATTTGGTTCGTGATTATTTATTTATATCTAATTAGTTGGACCCTAAGAGATAGGGTATAAAAACCAGGCGCGTACGCATGATCAAGCCAAGGACTATGTACTAAATTATATGTTATTTTATTTCTCTATAAAAATAATTTCCCATCGACAGGCCCGGCAGTTCCTGTTCAGCCCGAGTGGGTGGGTGAAAAGAATAAAAATTTTTTTTTTTTGTTTTATTTACTTAACGCAAATTCTGGGCTCCGTTTTGAGCATTCTGATATGAATGTATTACTAAGTTCATTCGAATTTAAATTTTCTGCTTTTTCTGTATAAACATGCAAAATAGCTACATAAATGATTTAGCCGGTCTTGTAGCATTGTTGACCTCAAATATGTTTTGAGCCGCCGGAGAACAGAAAAGCTCCTTTCATTGGAGCTTGAGGACCCAGGAATAGTCACCAACAAACGTATGAATCTGACATACTCTGTAATCAGCCCTCTACACCATGCAAGCTCTTGCTGAATTCAACAATTTCCCTCAACGATTTGACTTTCACGTTCTGCCGTTTCAATAACTCGTAACACATCTCTCGATCGCTTGTTAAACGTTCCTTATTAAAATCATCTTTGTAGAATTTTACAATAGTTTTTACATCTTCAGACTGTCCCAAGGCAAATTTTTCTAAAGATTCAAAGAAGTGAGCCGAAACATTTTCGAATCGACTTTGTAGCGAGTTCAGCAGTTGGTCGAAAACTTCGTGGAACTGTTGTCTAAAAAAGCCTTTCGGTGTCTCAAATATATGGTTTTCACTTCTACCTGGATCAATCCGTCTGGGAATTTTACGTTGACGTGTTATTTTTGGTTCATCCAGTTCCAATTCATTTGCACTCTCAACGCTTGTTTGCCAAACGGTTTCATATTTCGTGTTACGCGAAGCGCTCAATACATGTGTTACTGCTTTTACTTTTTCATATGATTCGCTAACTTAGAAATTAGTTTTTTGCAGTTCAGTGTTTAATATTTCAATACGATCAAATATTTGAAACATCATTATTAGGCAGAAATTAAACTCGAACGTCATCATATATTCGAAAAAAACCGGACGTTTTAGCTGCGACTGCACTATCGATTTCTTTATCTAATGAACGATCATAAAAAAATTTTAATAGTGCCGCATAATTTTCCCTGACAGTCTTTAAATATTTTATTTTCACAACCTATCTGAAATATAAATATTTAAATTAATTAATTAATTCTTACCTCGTCGAGCAATAAGCTGCAAGAGAAGGTTAGTTAACATCGCATTTCTTTTGAGTTTCATTTTGTATATCTTTGAACTGCGCCAGGCGTTTTGGTGAATTTCTCACAAAGTTTATCAAATCTTTTAAAGTGCCAATGAATTTCCGTGCTATTGATACGTTTTCGATTGAATCTTGAACAACTAGATTCAAATTGTGAGCATTGCAGTGCACATATACTGCTCGAGGCTCTTCTTCGCAAATCCGCTGCCGTAGTCCTGAGATCTTACCAGAAACATTTGATGCACCGTCATAGCACTGACCCCGGAGTTTTGACTGCTCAAAAATGTTAGTTAACAAATAAAAAAAAGTTTTTGACTTTGTGTCTGGTGTAGCAAAAAAGCCAACAAAATATTCCTTTGCTTCTAAATTATCAGACACAGTTCTAATACAAATAGACACTTGCTCACACCGAGACACGTCCTGAGTTTCGTCCAATAAAACTGAAAAATGTTCAGCGTTTTTTATATCAACCATAATTTTTTCCATTTATGACCATCTCTTTTTAACCAGTTTTTTAAATCTGGCACATCTTCTGCGCGATTGTGTAGTATGGCTAAGAAATTTGATTTTTGATCGTTATTGTCTCCACGTAAGGGCAGTCATTGTTTTGCAAGTCTGCCTGGAGACCGCGAGTCAAAGGTCAATATTAATTGTTTATTGCACGCCTCGGTGCAGGTTGTACAAAAAGCTTTATTATTTTTGTCATGAATCTAAGAATTTTCCTTCTTTCAATCCTCAAAAACTTTTGGCAATATATTAATTGTTTCAACTATAAAAAAGTGAACTTGCATATATGGCACACATGCAACTATTTTACACAAATTTTCTTACGTTTCTGTTGATCTTCAGCAGCTTTTTTGCTGACTGAACTAACAATTTCATCTAACGATTCTGTATTCGTTCGTTTTTGTCGCACAATGAAACGATCCATTATTAGATATGTATTTGCTGTTTCAACCATCAAACCTGTTTCTAATTCAGCTCACTTTGATATTTTATTCATTGTAGGTAGGGATTGCATATTAGAAATTCGAAATTCGAGAATTCCGGAATTCGTTTTCACAAATAGAGTTTCGAATTCCGAAAATTTCCCAGCGAATTCCGAATTTAAATTAATTAAAAATAAAATGTAAATTTTTGGACGTTTGTTTAACATATTAAATTATTGCTAATAGTACATCCTAAAATGTCATCAAAATAAAGTTATGCGGAATACACAAAGCAATGTAAAAATCAAAATTCTGTTTGGATTATTTTTCGAGAGGATCAAAAAAACTAACAGCAAAATGTAAAATATGTAATGAAATAGTAAAAACCGCTGGTTCAACGACAACGCCGCAGCGCACGCATTTAAGAACAATACACAATATTAATGTATTAAAACGTGATGTCGTGCAAGATGAAGTTCCAGAAAGCAGCGTGCAAACGCATCACGAATGTGTGCCTTGGATAGTATCCCATTCAAAGTTTTTTGTACGTATATCGATTTGAGAAATTTATTTTTGGCTAGAGGCGCTCGAGGTTATATATTACCAAAATCACCTAACTCAATTCGCAAATTGGTTTTAGAGTACGCACAAAAAATGCGTGCTAAAATGTGCAGGATTTTATTAATTTCAAAGAAAATCGAACACAATTCTGCCTAACTCTAGATAAATGGACATCATCAAGAAACCGATGTTATTTAAATGTGAATGTCCATGGCAAGAAACAGTTTTGGAATTTAGGTTTAGTACGTGTTGAAGTACGTTTCCCAGCAGAGAAATGCATTACGGCCCTGAAAACCACATTGCAAGACAACAATTTAGATATCGATAAAGATATTACGTCCATAACAACTGATGGGGCAGCTGTGTGCAAAAAGTTGGACGGCTTTTACCATCTAATCATCAGTTGTACTTCGCACACGCGATACATTTAGCTGTAATTAATGTCCTGTATAATAATTCGAATACAACTGAATTAGTGGCTCACACAGATACAGCAAATATTAGTGTAGAAGAACAAGGAAGTGATTTCGAGGAATCAGACGATGAGGAATACGTTGACGATGAAAGTGTTGGCTTGATTGAACAAATTTATATTGAATATATTTATGTTGAGACTGAAGAATTTGGATTTGCTTTTCTCATCAAAAAAGTTCGTTCGATTGTAAAGAAATTTCGTTTTTCGAGAACATCGAATGATATTCTTCAAGTATACGTGAAACAAGAATTTGGAAAAGAATTCAAACTTATTATGGACACTAGAACTAGATGGAATAGCTTAGTCGAAATGTTTGAAATATTAAACCAACCAAAAAGCTGTGTTAGAAAAGCATTGATTGACATTGCATCTGATATCGTTATTCTAGATGCTGAAATTTGGTCGATTAAAAATATCATCTCTACACTTCTCCCAGTGAAGCTTACTGTTGACGCCCTTTGTCGAGAAGATGCAAATCTGCTTTCTGCTGATGCGGCATTGTCTTTTATGCTTGAGAATTTCGGATCTGATGAACTTTCACTAAAATTGAAGAACAAATTAGAAGACCGAATAAGCCAAAGACGAACAGTCAGAAGCTGACGATGTGGTAGAAGTGATGTCGGAAGAACAAACTAATCCCCAGTCGTTGATGCAAAAGTTGCAGAACAAAATTCAATTGAATTTATTGTCCAACATATCGTCCAGCTCAGCCCAACAAATAACAAATCGGAGCTTAAAATCAAAAATTAAATCTGAAATGAAATTCTTTGAACAGAACGGCGTTCGTGGCAAAATATTAAAGTCCGTCTACTCATTTTTTATTTCGATTCCGCCATCGAGCGTGGAGTCCGAGCGAGCCTTCTCAATTGCAGGGAACTTTTGTACAAAAGTTCGATCGAGACTCGGAGACGCAGCTTTAAGTGATCTCTGCTTCCTCAAAGCATATATTAAGCAAACAAAACAATAATTTTATATTTGTTTATTATTAAATGATAAGCCATATTAGAATGTTTCTGTACTAATTGAATTTGTGTGCAATAATTTTATGTTTATATTTCATTTTAAATAATTTTATGTTCCATTTTTATTTTAAAAAGAGTATTTATTATGCAATAAGTAACAATGAATTATCTCAAATAAGTTATTTTTATTATTTGTAGCCATAAAAAAACTAAAATTATTTTCGGAATTCGACCGAATTCCGAGAATATCTAATTTCGAATTCCGAATTCCGATTTTTCTATTTTCATTAAAATTCGCAATCCCTAATTGTAGGGATGGTATAAAAATTATCGATAAGCCACTTTATACACAAATTCACTGCCAACTGTATTGCCATATTCAATTTAAATAATTTCTTTATTAATAATTTTAAATAATATAATTATCAAACTTAAATAAATTTTAAACTAAACTCATTCAAGTGGGTAATTACACTCGGGAAAAAATTTCGAGTGGGTAGAACTCCCCAACAAAACCGTATTATATGCCGGGCCTGCCCATAGATATATTTTTCTTGAAATTTTTTTTATTGAAAATTGTAAAGAAAATTGTATTTTAAAAATATGAATAATAATTAAACATATAAAAAAATTTGATAAAAGTTATATAATGAAAATGAGTGTATTAAAAATTATACAAGAAAACTTAACTAGCAGATTCCAGCCCTCGAAATTCGAGCGCAAATTCTAGGAAATTTAATATTTTCATTAAATAAAGACCCTAAAAGTATGCTAATCAATTATAGCCAATTCGCAAATCAACACAAATAACAAACTCATTTATATTACAAACACATTAACAAATTTAATAAACACACATAATTTTATAATTTTATGTATGTGTTAGTAGCAGCTTTAAATGAAATTTACTCAAAATAAAGGAAAAATTTAAAAATCTGTAAATCTGCAAAATGGCTAAAAAGAAATACCTTTCAAATAATAAACGTTTGGTCAAAATCGGGATAAAACGGTAGAACAAAGCATCAGTCACAAGAAATCGCCTAGCCTATTAATATTATAGATTAAAAATCCAGCAAGACAAATTATTAAAAAGTTCAGCAAGAAAAATTAATAAAAATGAGAAATGAGAAAAATTAATTAATAAAAGTTATATCAGAGAAATCTATATATTCAAATTATATAAAAAAAATTTTAAAAAAGTCACGTATAAGAAAAATTACATATTATATTTTTTTCCTCATAAAATAAAATAAATATGGCAGATTCAGTGAATTGACTAGTTTCGGAAAAAATTAAAAAGCGATCTAAGTTAAAACTGAAGTTAAAAAATTTGTTAATTTCATAATTACCTACTGCAAGCAAATTTATAATTTAGTTCATCTAGAACATCATTCACGGAAGTACGATGAATATTGAGTAACGCTAATCCATTTACACTATCTTCACTTGTTGCGTTGCGTAAATACGTTTTAAGTCGTCTCAATGTTTGAAAATATCGGTGTTGTAACCGATAAAATTGAGTAATTTTCGAACAGCTACGAAAATTAATTCGTGGCATGCCAAAAATTCATTATGAGCATTTTTTGGTGTATTAGAAGAATTTAAAATATGGCGATGCCATAGCTTCATCACTTAATTATTTTTGTGCCCCATGAGATCTTCCACTTATTGCTGAAGCACCATCATAAGCCTGTCACATCATGCATTTTGAATCTATTTCCAGATTACGTATAGTTTGCATTAAAACATTTGAAAAACCCTTACCAGTCTTCTCTGATGTTATACGAAACAGTTATACCAGCTATATCACTAGTCGAAAATCGAAAATGTTTATTTTGGCAACAATTGAATGAAAAACTAATATGTTTTTCAATTTTTGGACTTATATAAGTTGAATTTTTTCCTGAGACCTCTGGATGATTTTTAAGTATTTCATCTCAAATGTTAAAGTACCAGAGTATCTATACCCAAAAACCCCGACGAACGCAAAGGAGTACAGTCTCTGTGATTGGCGTTAATCTACTCCGATTTTCTACTATTTATTTTTTTAGAGCGGAGTCCAAGGCCAACATAACCGGTTCCGTTTTATGATCGGAAATTGCTTTACGATTTTGTACTTGAACGCCTGTTTTATGGTACTCAGTTTCTTGTTATTTGCTGAAATTTTCTATTTTCCAGTTTGAGAAAGCAGTTTTAACAAGTTTTCCTAGCAGCTGATATTCGACACCAACATAATTCGCAGAAAATAATACACAAAACTTGGAAAAGGGACCATCAAAAAGTTTTGAGTATACTAACGATTTCCACCTGCCAAACCAGCTATATTGAAACTTCAAATTACGTTTTCCACTAAGAGCGAATACAAATTTGTCGTTAGGATACCAAAAGTTTTTTAACAAAAATAATCTTTTTCATCGTTGTATTGCTCTCCTCCAATAAAATTACTAATATCGTTGATATTTATACTATCATTTGTACCGGGAACAGGAGCGACATGATTACGATCTACATCTCTTCCTTCTGAATTTCTGCATTTTTAGATTTTTTTAGCAAAATTATTTGTTGAAGTATAATTTTTTAACTTCCTCTTCCAGTTATTAATTTCACCAAATATTATTTTGAATTTACAAAATTAAAATTACCATAAACTAAAATTAGTTAAAAACCTAACCCTTTGTACATTTTTTATCAACTCTGGTAGAAAAATTAAAAGTTTCCATTGTTTTGGCATCACTAAAAAAATTTCTTAGATCGTTTTTGTCATCGCCACGAGCCTGCCCGCAAAGCTACAGATCGATTGGGTCACAGGAAACGGGTTAAAAATCAATACAAAATTTTGGCGACAAGCAAACAAGCAGGCACTGCGAGTTAATATAAAGGGAGTAAAAATTCACCAACATCTAATTTATTTAAAGAAAAATAACAATAACTTTTGATGTTGTATTTTTCTATATATTAAATAATAAAATAAACCGCATGTTAGAAATATATCGGTATATTATTTTATTTATATTAAATTCTCCAATATGTATTTTGTTTTACGGCAAATACATTTCTTTTGCATTAAGAGAGTGTCACTTCATTTTGCACAGTGTGACTATGCCACAGTAGATGGCGCCACAATTTTTGTTCTACTTAGCTTTGCAAAAGTTATTTCTATTTTAACATGAATGTAAACATTTTCAATTAGATATCAAACAATGTTAAAAATAACATTGTTGTAAAGAAGAAGAAATGAGTTCTTTGCTTTCAAAATAGTTCTACATGGTAATATAAAATAATTATTCTGCTTTACCTACAAAATATCCGATTGCGAATACATACAATTTTTAAAAATTGTTTATAATTACTAAAGCATTACTTTTCACATAAAGACAAAATTTCACCTTTTAAATTTTCCATTCAAATTTAAGAAAATATCAATTCTAAAAATTGGAATTCAGATTTCCAATTATAAATTAGAAAATATCAATTGAATTTCAGAAAATCAGAAACGCCGGAAATAATAACTTGAAATTTAGAAGACATTAATTGAATTTTTATAAAATAAAATTTATTTTTTAAACACAAATTGAAATTCAAAAAACACCAAATAAATTTACATTTAAAAAATCAACTGAAATTAAAAAAACAAAAATTGTGATTCATGAAACATTAATGGCATTTCAGGATAAGAAAACATTAATTTAAATTCAAAGATATCAAATGAAGTTTAGAAAGCATCAATTGATATTTGCGCACATAAAAACTTTTTTCATAAAAAGAGCAATAATTTTTAAACAAAAGAACAACTTTTGATAAAAGTATGTACAACTAATTGATGAGAATGTTATTTATATATTATTTTTTACAATTGCTTTGAATGAAAATTTTAAGTTTTTCCGGAATTAAAAATGACAAATTATATTATTTAAAATTTTCGGAAATTTGTTTTTATGGTAGTGTTCATGATGACTTCAAAATTTAACTTCATGGTATGCAATGTTCCTATGAAATATAAAAAATATGCATTATTTTTTCGCTTTAAGAAAAACGTAATTAAGTCCAAACACTAATTCCCAGGTAGTGGTGTTTGGGGTCAATAAATGTAAATATATTTATTTAACATAATATAATTCAAAATTACTTTGCCACTGACGATTTTCTTCTTTCCGAAGTTGGAATCACTGGGTTTAGCTTGGTGGTGCCACAAAATATAATAGTGGCAGCCCCCTTTTAATTTGTAAAAAGCTGTAATTTCCAGGTTTCCCAAATATGGCAATATTTGAACAAAAAATTGAGATAGCTTTATAGACCACCTGTATCAATAAACAAAAATCAGCAGATCAAACCAAAAACAAACTAAAAGAAAATTTCAAGAAATTCAGAGTTTGTTTATATAAACATTTTTAACAATATTGAAATTCTTAATAATATATTTAAATATGTTAACTTCGCGAAAAAATTAAAATTAAATACCGTATTCGTAGTATATTTCAAGATGTGTTCCCTAATTATCTATGAAAAATGAAATTTAAAGAACTGGAAGGTGTCCGAACATTGGATGGCTGAAAACGATAAATATTTGTGGTCTTACTATTGGTAACGAGGAATACGAATAAAATTTCAGTAATATGAACGAAATACATTTTCTTATGTTTTATGGTATTTTTTAAACTGCAGATTTGCCGACATTTACGAAGTGAATTGATTGATAATATATTGGTTGTTCTAGAAAATTTGCATGGTTATAATAATTATTCAAAGTATCAATTTTTACTGAACTGTGTTTATAAATTTATGAATTATAATAAAGAATATACATAGTAATAATGTATTTGGCTAAATACGATTACTTAAAAGCGAAAATAGATTTTTCAGCGTAAAAATTTATTACCATAATAATGTAGAATAATAACCACAAGTAATGAGTAACTTTTTCCAACTGTATTTCAGAAAGCATCAACTGATTTTTAGAAATGATCAATTGAATTTCAAAATGTATCTATTTACTTCAGAAATTATCAAATGTGTTTCCGAAAACATCAAGTTTATTTCAAAAATTATCAATGTCTTTCTTAGTTCAGAAATTAGCAAATATGTTTCAAAAACATCAAGTACATTTCAGAAATTATCAAATGTATTTCAGAAATTTTCAAATGTGTTTCAGAAACAAACCTTTTCTGGTTTTTTAAATGTAGATTGTCAACGAAATGAATTTGATATAACAATGGGTAATATAAGATTGCTCTCTGATTTCAATACTCTACTTGATCATTGTTATATTATACTTTAACATAAATAAGTACTCTTTTTTGAATAAATTATAGTAAAGAACATGTAAAGTTACGATCATTTGACTAAATGTGATTACCACAATGTAGAAAAATAACTACAACTAATGATCTAAATGAAGTTTTATTTTGACAAGGATTTTACATTATAGTAGAGAAGTACATCTATTTCGACCAAGAATCACTACATTTGAACTAAAGTTAATAATGACATTAAACTTTGACTTTAAAGTATGATGTGCTATAGAGAGTATCCGGTAAAGTATGCAATATGCAAGTTTACTTATTTTTTAGGAGAGATTGAGGGTAAAAACAAGTAAGTGTGTTAAGTTAGACTATGCCGAATCTTTAATACCCTCCACTTGGGTTTTACGTTTACAATAATATCTGGACTTATTGCACTATTTATCCTAAATGTAAACAAAAAATTTAAAGTAACCAATCTGATATACACATTACTAAATTATTACACCAAACACACTGTATTTTTAACATTTTTTTAGGTTACCCGAATTACCCCATTTTCAACAGCAACCTACTCCAATAAATGTTTTATTTTGTGAATGCGTGTGATTTCAACAGACAGGCGGACATCGCGCTATCGACTCGAATTATTATAGGGGTGAGCAATATACGTACGCAATGACAAACTGATATAATAAGATCTGAAAAAAACTGATTATCGCTAGTGGAAAATATAAAAAACGACTAAAACAAAAATAGAGATTTTGAAATATAACACATGGACAAGTATTCCGAAAAAGATCCAAAACTAATAAAATATATTTTGTTTACTATCTTTTATTGGCTTAAAAATTGTTAAACGTACCGACTGAAACTACTACTCGATTTGATGTTGAATTTACCAAAAAAGGCTTTGTTCTAGGGACAATGTCTTGTTTTATGATTGTTATTTTTTTAAGCAGAAGTAAAAGATTTAATTTTTACTAAAGGACCCTTGCTGCTCCGCAGCATTATATTATATTCAGCCCAATTCTAAACAAAAATTCCGCATGCAATTTCTCACGTCTCCCTTTTCCCCTATTATGAATAAAAATTCCTTCGGAAAAAAATCGAGGGGAAAAAGTAGTTATTCTCAACGCACTTGAATTTGGTTTATTCCCTCAAAAAATTTCCCTTGCAAAACAGACGGGAGTTTATATAAAAAAGTAAGAAGTATTTTAATAAAAAAAAAATTTAAATAAAAAAATTAATATTTTATTAATCTTGTGGGCTGAAGACCACAAATAAAGCCAAACTTCAACTTTTGTTAAGTTTAATGAGAGCCAATTCAGGCATTGATTGTGTTTTCCATAGATTCAGCCCGCAATTGACTTCTAGCAATCCTTTAGTCATTTCGTTGTTGTTCTACAACACCAATTTTCTCCACGAGTGCTCACATCATAGCTATGCTATTCATTTTTTTATTTAATTTTTCTTTAAAATAAATTTATTTTAGTTTGCACACACAAAAAAATATATAAAATTGTCAATAAGCAAAACAACTGCCTTCGAGATTCGATGATGCCACTTATTAATTTTTTTGTTCACGCGGAGTTTATAATTGGAGGATTTTTTCTCAAAAAAAGTATTTTCGTGAGAAAGAAATTCCTTGAGAATATTCGTAATTGGGCTGATTATATTAATTTTTATAATATAATACCAAAATTTGGCAAGAGAAGTTAACGTACAGTAATGCCCAAAATATGCCAAGAGAAGTTAACGTGCAGTAAAAGTAAAGTTGATTGTCCACGAATAATATATAATATATAATATATAATATATAATATATAATATATAATATATAATATATAATATATAATATATAATATATAATATATAATATATAATATATAATATATAATATATAATATATAATATATAATATATAATATATAATATATAATATATAATATATAATATATAATATATAATATATAATATATAATATATAATATATAATATATAATATATAATATATAATATATAATATATAATATATAATATATAATATATAATATATAATATATAATATATAATATATAATATATAATATATAATATATAATATATAATATATAATATATAATATATAATATATAATATATAATATATAATATATAATATATAATATATAATATATAATATATAATATATAATATATAATATATAATATATAATATATAATATATAATATATAATATATAATATATAATATATAATATATAATATATAATATATAATATATAATATATAATATATAATATATAATATATAATATATAATATATAATATATAATATATAATATATAATATATAATACATAATATATAATATATAATATATAATATATAATATATAATATATAATATATAATATATAATATATAATATATAATATATAATATATAATATATAATATATAATATATAATATATAATATATAATATATAATATATAATATATAATATATAATATATAATATATAATATATAATATATAATATATAATATATAATATATAATATATAATATATAATATATAATATATAATATATAATATATAATATATAATATATTATATATAATATTATTAACACTCTTAACAGTTAAAGAGCAAATATATGTTAAGTTTTTCGAGCATTGTTAGTGTACACCTAGGAAAAAAACACATACAATCGAAATTACATTAAGCGCTCTTAAATAAAATAAGTACTTCCAACTAAAGATAAAGGGCATGACAGTCAAAGTGAGCAACAAAAGTAAAACTTAAGTGCTATAAACCTTCTCAATCTAAAAATAAATTCTTAATAAAAAAGAAGAAATAAATAAAATACCGTGAAAGTGTTTATCCATGCTGACAATGAGACGTAAGCCAAAATACTAACAATACTTGTATTTTTTTCTGTTCTTAGTTTCGCTCAATTTAAAGTAAGGATTATATATTTTCTTGAGTTTGTTTTTTCTGCAACAATATTTGAAAGACACCCTTATTCCTTTCAAGAATTTATATGGTTTGCTTGTGTATTTAATTTAAAGTGACTGAAGTAAAATTTAAATTCAATACAAAATTCACTACATCACTGAAAATTTAAAATAAATATTTTTAATTTTTTTATATGGTAGTTTTATAAACAAGGTGAAATATGCTTTAACAGGGATTTCTGTTGTTTTCTCTTTTAAAGGTTTTAAAATATTTTTAATCAACTTAAAATATACAATAAGCCATGAAAATTATCAGAAATTGTAAGCCACGTTGTTTACTTTATTGATGATTTTTTTATCGTTCCTTTTGTTTAGCGCAACTTTATAACTATAAATATTTGGCCAGAAAGCTAACGTCTAAAATATTCATTTCCAATGAAAAAGATATATAAACAAACGTGTTATAATATTGAAAAAAAACAACCAAACGTGACAAATTTGAAAACAGGTTAAAAACACTAATAATAATAAGTATTAAAAAAAACTTTTAATGGAAAAAACTTCGTAATAAATTTGTGTTTTCCAGAAGTTTTCAATTTAAACGCCCTTTACAGAATCACACCTGCAGCTAGAGGGAAAAATTACATTTTGTAGAGACTTTGGAATGCCTGCTAAAAACTGAATTAGTGTAATGAAGCGGTTGATTGAAATCAAACAGAGAACATAAGCATTAATAAATAAGTGCGATTAGATAAATGTATGAAGCAAATTTATAAAATTGAAAAAGTTTTTAATTTTTTGAGTATATTTTCAAATTATAAAAGTATGTGTAACATAGAAGGTTCCAAAAGGCAAAGTGATTAATTTTATTTGAAAAACTTGTTATATATTTAAAAAAATACCACTTTTAAGAAAATATTCTTTTTTTTTGTAAGAAAATGTGCTTTTCAAGAAAATTTACTTTATTAGGAAACGGCACTTTTTTTAAACAAGAAATGGTACTATTTAAAAAAAGGTAGTTTAAGAAAATTTACACATTTAAGAAAATGTACTTTTAAGAAAATTTATTTTTTTTTTTAATTTCTTTTTAAAAAAAGGTACTCTTGTAAGAACGGTACTTTTTTAACAAAAGGGTTTCTTATATAAAAACTACTTTTTAACGAGTAGTACCCATTTACTAATGGTAATTTTTTAAGAAAGACAAAGTTATTTTTTAAAGAAAATTTACTTCTTTAAAAAAATTAAATTTATTAAAATAGGATTTTATTTTAAGTAAAGGATTATTTTATGAAAATGTAGTTTTTTAAGAAAAGCTAGTTTTTGAGAACGGATCTTTTTAAAAAGAGGGTTTTTTCATGGGAACATTACTTATTTATAATAAAATGTACTTCTTAAAAAATAACTTTTAAAGAAATGATATTTTTTAAAAATGTGTTTTCCAAAAATTATTATTTTTTTTCAACAGGTAAGGTATTTTTCTTTAAAATATGGCATTCTTTCATAAAAAGTAATTTTTAAAATTGTGCTTTTTCTTAGCACATTTACTTTCTTAAGAAAAGGTACTTGTTTTTAGAAGAGATGCTTTTTTAGGAAAAGGTACTTTTTTGAGTTTAAGAAAATATACTTTTTTAAGACAATTTATTTTTTAAAGAACCTTTCTTTAAAAAAATTTACTTGTTAAGAAAATGGGTGTTCTTAAGAAAAGCTGCATTTTTTTTTAAATATAAGGTACTTTTTACCTAAAAGGTACTTTTTCAAAAACGTAAAATTTTTATAATTGCATTTTTTAACCAAAACCACTTAACAAATGCTTTTTTTTTTTAAAGAAAAGTTACTAAGGAGGAAAAAATATGAAAAACTTTACTTTTTAAGAAAATGTACCTGATTAGGAAAATCTATTTGAAAAAAAATTTACTTTTTAAGAAAATCTATTTTTGAAGAAAAGGTAAAAAGGTACCTTTTTGTGACAAGCTACAGGAGCTAGCTTTTTAAGAAAAATTACTTCTTTAAGAATTGGCTCTTTTTTAAAAAAGGGTAATTTTTTAAGAAAAGGTATCTACAAAAATTATTTTTCTAGGAATAGATACTTTTTAGGATAAGGTATTTTTAAGAACTTAGTCTTTTTTATAAAAGGTACTTTTTTAAGAGATATACTCTATATGAAACGGTACATTTTTAAGAGAATTTACTTCTTAAGAAAAGGCAATTTTTTAAAAAGAAGTACTTTTTGGATAAGTTATTTTTTAGAAGATAAGGAAGGTACTTTTCAAGAAAAGTGATTTTTATAAGAAAATCTTTTTCAAGAAAAGGTAATTCATAAAGAAAAGTTACTTTTTTAGTAAAATATACTTTTTAAAGAAAATTATTTTTTCAAAAAATTTTAATTTTTAGGAAAAGACTTTTACAAGAAAATGCACTTCTTTTTAAATAGTTACTTGTTTAAGAAAAGTTGCCTGTTTAAGAACAGTTACATTTTTACGATATTTTGATGAACATAGTGTATAGATTGTAACGGCGAATTTGCTCCCTTAGCCGGGGCAGGCTCAGCGGGATCTCAGGAGTCGTTGCCAGAAAAAAATGTGAGGAAACAACACGTTTTATTTTTGTTTGACGTTATAAAGCGTAACACTCATTTTATTATTATTTATTGGTATACAGCGATTTAACTTTCGAATTAAAATAGCTAACAATGTTGTGGACGTGAGGCGTCCATAACAAGGGTCACGGTTCGGCCGAGAAATCAAAAAAAAAAAAAAAAGAAACTATTGGCATGACAGTGGGGTCGTAACGTAAGTGGCACACGACACACTCAGTTTACACCCCGTGTTTTGCCGTCCAACTCTCACAATTTACTTTAACTATAAATTGTGCTTCTTTAAGAAAATAATATTGATGTATACGGCAAGCCACCCTTATGCATCAATATCTTTTGCCTCCCCGTTCTGTTGAAATAATTAGTCACACAAACCTAATTAATTCACTGCTACACCGCGGCTGATCGCTTTTACATCAGATCATCCTTTTATATGCTTCCACAACGAAACAAAACCGACGCCAACCAAGTGACGCTTAACCATCAACCAATCAGAATGCTGCTGACGTGTGATTCATGGCTGTTGTCTGTTAGCATAATACACTCATGGTTGGCTGTTGTTCATTAGCATATATACAGCTCTACGTATTTAGTATTCTAAATCGGTAGGTGTCGTTGTGGCAGCAAATAAAGGCACAGGGTGATTAAAGATAACCAATTAAAATTAATTTATGTAAAAATAAAGTTAGTTGATAATATAAAGAAAAATATAATGAAAATTGTTGGGACAATACTATTAATAGGATAATACTCATAATCGAATGGATTATTATTATTCCATTATTAGTAATAAGTAACTATACTAATAAAAATTTAATAATTATTAATAATCTAAATTAAAGTTATGTAATAATATTATTATAATATTCATGTTATAAATATCATGTTATAATTATTCATGTTCTTTGCTTTCGAATTAATTAATTAATTCATATAAAAAATAAAAGTTAGTTAATAATACACTTAGCTGTTGTGGGTTAGTGTGGGCCAAAACGAGAGTCGACTTTGGTCCTCACAAGATAATATTACTTAAACATAGTATAGTAAGCATGTAAATAGAGTATAAGTTATCATAAACATAACCAGTATTAAGATTTAACTAATTTGTAATAAATTATTGCTCTCCACTGTAAGACGTAATAAACATATGTATTATTATCATATTTGGTCAAAATTGTTGCTGTTCCTTTTAAATAAAAAATACAATTTTAGGAAAATCTACTTCTTAAGAATAATAATTTTTAAAAACAATTCATCAATTTCTATATAGAAAATGGGAATTACCATAGTCGAGAACACAAGCCTTTGAAGTGAAAAAATAAAAAAACCTTTACAATATTTTTTTCTTGTTTTAATTATACCCTATACCACTATGTGGTTTGGGTATAATGACTTTGTGCTGCTGTTTGTAACTACCAAAAATATTTGACCTAGACCCATCTTTTATTATGCTGATCGAATCAGAATCACTAACTGATTCGATTTAACGATGTCCGTCCGTCCGTCCGTCCGTCCGTCTGTGTGTCCATAGGATGAACGCTGTTGAAATTGGTGAGAATCGGTCCATGTTCAGACCTAGCCCCCATACAAATGACCCCTATGAAATCAACACAAATTGAGTTTGTATGCGTTTATTACATGCATTAATGAGTAGTCCAAAAATGATGCCTATGGGACAACTCTAAGTCATAGGCCCCATATAGAGCTGCTTCCCGATCTTCACTTGAATCTATCAAAAAACAAAAATATTGCACTGATTCTTCTCAAATTTTGTTTGTATATATTTTTGCAAAATACAAGAGACTTTACCAAACATGGTGAGGATCGGTCCATTTTTGGGCTTAGTCCCCATATAGATATAGCATCCGGTCTAGCCCGACTATAATTTTCTTACTTGTTTTTCAATAGCATTTTAGTAGCACTATGTTTAGTTTATTTCTTATTTCCAATATATTTGAAATAAACACGACAAAAAATTGAACACGTTTTCGACTAAATTAAAATGGAAAATCAGCGAATTGGAAAATAATTTTTTTAAAGTGATTTGTTTTTTACATAAAATGTGATAATGTGGCTTTCTGTTGGATATTAAAAATCAGATAACATATAAGGGAAAGTGAGAAAATTGTAACTATATTTAAACTATAAATTCTAAAGATAAAATGACATTAAAAGTAACTAAGAGCAAGAAAATATATATTTGCAGCTTTTAAGATATTTTTCTCACAATACGAACTGGTATAAGTAGCAAATATATTGTATTATAAAAATGTAGACACTTTTTTTAACATAATGTTGGAAAAAATTAGTTGTTTGTTAATATTTTAATTTTCGGTCCCGGTAGACCGGTCTGTGGAAATACCCATGTCCAATTATTATGATTTGACTATTTAATGCCGGTTTTCTCAATGTATCGTCAAACTGCCAGTTACTTAACCAGGACATAAATTTACTGTAATGACAAACTGCCGGTTAACAATTTTGGTTTTCTCAATGTACTGATAAAAAACATTATTTTCAGTTGGCAATACCACTCAAAATAGATGTTAAAGTTGGGAACCCTGTCTTCAAGTGACTTCTTGTAAACGTGGTTTTCAGATTTAAAAAAAAAATATAATAAAAAAGATTAAGAAAACCAAATAAACCGCCAAAAATATACAGAAACTAAAAAAGAAAACACAATAAAAATAATAAAATATTATATATAAATATACAATGGCTGATAAAGAACAACGTGGAAAAAATTTTAGCACTGAAAAAGAACTGCTGCTTGTTGATTTGGTTACAAATCAAAAACATTTTTTTGAGAACAAAAAATCGAACACAATCAGTTGGAAACAAAAAAATGATGCATGGTTAAATCTGGAAGATTCCTTTAAGAGCCACAGTGGAATACACCGTCCCTGGAAAACATTAAAGGACAAGTACGACAATCTCAAGCGAAAGTCGAAAATGGAACTGGCCAGTGAAAAGCGTGAGACATACCGTACTGGTGGCGGTGACCTTCCAATGCTTCAGTATCTGCCGATTCCGAAAAAATATTAGCTATGGTTGGGAACAGAGCAACTGGATTGCATAATCCATTCGATAATGATGGTAAGAAAATTTGAACTTTTAGTTAAAATTATTTGTTACATTATTGTGATTTTTAATAGCGAATATTAATAATATTGATGATGAAATGGAAGAGGAATTTCTGGAAAATATGGACGGTCTTAACAACAATTCCATCTTGGAAGAGGATTTTCCTGAAAAACTCGAAGTGAACGTGGCACCCGAATGCAATGCAATCATTCCCGAAATGAAAAACAAACAATCTTCAAGCGGAGTAAAATTTTCTTCTGCAGTGAAACAAAAAGTTTCCAAAGAATTATTTATTTCTAATAAGAATAAAAAAACATCGATGGAAGAAGAAAAAATTAAATTAATTTAATTACAACAGGCCTTTTATGAAGGTGAAATTAGTAGAGCAAATGGAAAGCATGAATTAGAAATAGAGTCGATGAGATTAAAAAAATGAAATATTAACTATTGAGTTAAAAGAAACAAAAAAAAAAAAAAAAAAAACAAGTAAGACAATTATAGTCGGTCTAGCCCGACTATACGATACCCTATACCATGGTTAAGATACCCTATCTCTTCGGTCCAACTAATTGGATATAGCAAATAATCATAAATCAAATTTGAGTGGCACTTTTATTAATATTTTTCGCTGCAGATATGAAAAAGTTCATATCGGATACTATATCTATATGGGGACTAGGTCGAAAAATGGACCGATAATGACCATATTTGGCAAAATCACTTATACTTTGAAAAAATATATACAAACCAAATTTGAGAAAAATCTGTGCAATATTTTCGTTTTTTAATAGATTTAAGTGATGATCGGGAAGCAGCTCTGTATGGGGCCTATGACTAAGAATTTTCCTGTAGGGAGTATTTTTGAATTACTGATTAATAGATGTAATAAACACATACAAACCCAATTTGACTGAGATCTATATGATCATTTGGAACTTATGGCAATTTATGTCGATTTCATAGGGGTCATTTGTATGGGGGCTAGGTCTGAACATGGACCGATTCTTACCAGTTTCAATAGCGTTCATCCCATAGCCGATGGAAGCTTATGTACCAAATTTCATCAAAATATATTCATATGTGTGACCTGTAGTTTGATTACAAGCTTTACATGGACACACAGACGGACGGACGGACATTGCTATTTCGATTCAAAAAGAAATTCTGAGTCGATCGGTATAATTAAAGATGGGTCTAGGACGAATATTTTTGGTTGTTACAAACAGCAGCACAAAGTCATTATACTCAAACCACATAGTGGTATAGGGTATAAAAAATGAATTTGATTTATATTAGCTTTAACTTTAAGTATGTATATATAAGCTGTAAATATATAAAATTTTTCACAAACATACTTATATTTTAATCTTCATAAAAGGCCGATTTTTTCCTCTTCCATCGATGTTTTCATTCTCATTAGAAATAAATACTTAAAGATAGATATAGGATTTTTCCGATCTCATCAGAATCTTAATTTAAGACTGATATTTATTTTTTTTTTTTTGTTTATTTTAAGTTTTAGTTTACTAATGTACCTCATTATTAATAAAAGATTGAATTGAAGACTGAATAATAACCAAAAATTTTAAATTTATAAACATTTTTATTTATTCTGTATTTAAAATGACCAGTGGCTGCGTGACCTTTGAATATAAGCTTCCAACTACCTTGCATTTGAGGTTATATAATATCTATAATATTAATAGGCTAGGCGATTACTTGTGACCGATGCTTTGTTGTACCGTTTTATCCCGAATTTCACCAAACGTATATTATTTGAAAGCTATTTCTTTTTAGCCGTTTTGCAGATTTACAGATTTTTAAATTTTTTCCTTTATTTTGAGTAAATTGCATTTAAAGTTACTACTAACACATACATAAAATTATACAATGCTAAGTGTGTATTTATTAAATTTGTTAATGTGTTTGTAATAAAAATGAGTTTGTTTTTTGTGTTGATTTGTGAATTGGCTAAAATTGATAAGCATACCTTTCGGGTCTTTATTTAACGAAAAAAATAAAATTTCCTAGAATTTGCGCTCGAATTTCGAGGGCTGGAATCTGCTAGTAATAATATAATATAATAACAAATACAATAAAATGAAACATATTGGCTCATTCTTCACGTCATCGTTTTGAGGAGGGAATAGCTGAACGGAAATTTTGGATTATTACACCAGCTACCAAACCGTCGAATTTAAAGATTGAAATGGAAAAAATGAAAATCTAGAAATATAAAAATTTATGAATGAATTTGTGTACACACCTTGTAAAATAATTATTGATTAATATTGTCCGGCCGTTAGATGACGTTTCTGCAATGATAGGTTCATTATCAAAAAAGGTTGTGAGGTGATTAATATGCATTTCAGGAGGCAAAGGATTTTTTTGAAAGATGCATAAATTGTGTAGAACTCCACATGCAACTATCACACTCATCGCAGTTGATACTTTTAACCGAATTCCCAAAGATAATATGGGGAAGCGACGCTTCCAAACACCAAAACATCTCTCTATAACATTTCGCGTTCGAATCTGCGACTCATTATACAGTTTTTGTGGCCGTGTTGTCGGATTAAGCAGAGGTGTCAACATATAACTTGATGCCCTGTAAAATCCATCACCAAAAATGTAAAGTTGGCCGAATTCCCCACTATATAAACGATAATTTAATCTGCTGTTATTAAAAATCATGCTATCATGGCTTGAGCCAGGCCATCTTGCGACCAAATTTTGGAATTTTAAATTAGCATCACATACAGCATGGACATTAAAGAAAAATTATCCTTTTCGGTTCCGGAATATTTCTCCACAATCTCCTCCCGGTGATTGAACTCGTATGTACATGTGTACAGTCGATCGTACCAACCACCTTTGGAAATTCGGAAATACGAAAAAATGCATCCACAGTAGCTGTATGTGGCTGATGAAATTTAATAAAATCTCTAGCGAAAGCTGCAATTGCTCCAGAGACGTCTTTTACCGCTCGAGAAGCAGAAAGTACGCTTACTTCACAAAAATCTCCGGCCGTTATATGAAAATTGCCACTGGCATAATATCGTAATGTTAGCAAAAGTTTGATTTCCGGCGTTAGAGCTTTATTTCTGTCCGTCATTGAGCAAATTTTGTCGGTGATCATATCAAGAACAATTTTAAATGTTGCCTGTGACAGCCGAAATCATTTACAAAATTCATTTTCCTCCATGTCTGCCAGGTAGTTAGGTTCGGCATGATAAACTATTTCAGCAGTCACTTGGAACTCATGTTCTTCAAGTTCTTGCTCCATCAAATGAATGTTTATTCCTCTACTAAACATTTTTTATAGAATCTATTTAGTATTTTTTTTTGCAAAAAAACAAGGTATTGCCATATAAAAATTATGAACAGCAGTCAGCTGATTGAATTTATCTGTACGAAAAATAAATAATTGGCAGATGAGTGCCGGTTAGCTTTGCGACACAATAGGAACAAACGTGACAATGAGAAAAGCAAATTTCTTTAACCGGCAGTTTCTCGTTGGGATAAAAGATAATCGGCTATTGAGAAAACGGACATAAGTATTTCAATTTGAAATTAGAAACTAAAATAAGTTTTCAAAAAAAGTAAAAACAGATATTTGGTAAAGTTTTTTCGCATTGATTACAAAATTTCCACATAAGGTACTTTTTATAAAGAAATACACATTTGTAAGAAAAGATTTTTGTTTAACCGTAGATTGCTCCTTAAAAAAAAATGAGAATTCCATTCTTTGGAACATTTTTGTTCCATAAGTTAATTTTAAGCCAAATTATTTATTTTATTTTATTTTATCTATAATTGCAAAGAAAAAGCGTGTCGCTTGTATTTATTTTTTTATTTAATAGGCTGCTACTAAATATTTCATTAATTCAGAGGAAGAAAACAGCGCATATATATACATACATATTCAATCAAAATTAGTTACTTTTAATTATAATTTTATAATTTTTTGGTTGGAACGCACGTTGTACAAATGTTGTCAGCATGCGTATCTTTACATATAGCCTTATCACAGATGCAGCAAAACAGAGTAGTCCTCTTATCCTTATTTTCACCAGAATGATAGCATTCATAGCAACGTCCGCGTTTTACAGCTCCCTTTTGCGATTTGTTGTTTTTCTTTGACGATGGCCCCGGAATATCATCTTCAACGATATCATCTTTGTATCCTGTAATTGATTGTAGAAGCGATAAAGACGAACTATTTCTCGGTGCATGTGTTCGCTTGTTCATATAAGCATGGGCTAATGAAATACCTAGCTCATGCAAAAAACATTTGCGTTTAGTGTGCTTTTGTTTCGGCTTCCAGTCTGGAAATACTTCATTGAATATGATAAAAGCATTCAAAGCCGAGATATCTATAATGTTTGAGAAAACCGCCATAGGCCAACGATTCGTTTTACGTTTACAGCTGTAACAGCTGAGCATTTTATCAACCGTGTCTACACCACCTTTTGTGGAGTTGTAGAATGAAATTATCTCCGGTAGCTTTTTTTGATCTATGCCGACAATAGGTTGGTTGTGCATTGTGCTCATTACGACAGTGCATTTATTTTTATGGCTTATATATGAAACAAGTGTTGTATCTTTCGTGAAAGCAAAAGTAGATTGATAAAGGGGACTATTTTTGCATATCAATAGTTTTGGAGGAATACTACGCTTATTTCTTCGTAGAGTTCCAACCATTGTTACGTTTTTTTCTAAGAGCTTTTGCCCTAAGCTCTGGGATGAAAAAAAGTTATCCATTGTAACATTATGGCCTTTTAAACCTTCTATCAGATCGAGAACAACCCTCTCTCCTTGATTTTTTTCCGGGATTCCATTTACTCCTTTTCCCAAATACGGTTGAATTCGCCATACATAGCATGTTTCCGCAGATACAATCAGCCAAAATTTGATGCCATATTTCTCGGGCTTCGAAGGCATGTATTGTCGAAATTTGCATCGTCCATGGTAACCAAGCAACTGCTCGTCTACCGTGACACAAGTATGAGGATTATAGTACATTGGAAGCAATTCCGCCCAACGTTCCCAAAGATCTCTTATTGGTGCAAATTTGTCGTCATTGCGTTGTTGGCGTCGACTTATTACGTCATCAAAACGAATAGTTTTGTGCACATTCAAAAAGACCTTCTTCGACATAATAGCGCGAAATATTGGACGTCCATAAGCAGCATCAAATAAGTCTTCCAAATTTTCATTCTTTGACCTAGTCGTGAAAGTGGAATAATGTTAGGAACAGAGTTAACAATAAAATAAAAAGAAATCATACTTATAAACTCCAGCTAATATCAACACCCCAAAGTAAGCGTGCAACAAATCTGTATCAAGTTGAACATAGTTATTCTCATCCAAGTGCTTCCCATATTTATTCGAATTTTCGATTATAATTTTTTCGACTTGAGGCGGAAAATATAGCAAAAACGCATCTTTTATCTCGTTCACCCGATTCAATGCATATCTAGTAACACCTAAGTATATATGCAATGTACATAACAAAGTCAACAAAAGTACAAAAACAAGTCTTTTATCTTACCGGGACGCATTTCAATCACATTGCATGCCCGTAAACGACCACTTGAGAAAGGCACTGAACTCCAAACAGTGTTGTCTTTGGAAACGTAGAGTGCGTCCGCAGTTACTTCATTTGAAGAACTTTCGGTTTCACTCTCACTTGGAAAAAATACATCTGAGCTTTCATTCGGATCAAAATCACTGCCTGAAAGTTCTTCATTTTCACTTTCTTCTAGCATACTCTCTATTTCTTCACCAGTCAAATATTTAGGAATTGTGCACATTTTTGTATTTTCAAATGAAATGCAGTAAAAGCCAAAACTACTTGATCGCTTATCAAACACGTGTTGCTACAACAGAACTTTGCACAGACTAAATGTTCAAGCTAAGTGAAAAAGAAATAAAAGAAATACCGTTATAACGGCAGCAGCGACGCGAAATCAAGTCTTAGCGCTGTCTCTGTAGGGGGGGGAAGAAATACAAAATATTTCTCTGGAATTCGTATTGTGTTTATTGTTGTAAACTACGGCAAACAGGTTACAGAGTTTGACTTTTTGAAGTAATTTTATAAATTACTTTAGAATTTTGCATAATGTAAGAGTTCTGAACCGAAATATGCAATGGAACATATTTGTACCAGAGGATGGAATTATGAAGTTTTGCAATAACAACAAAACTTTTCAGTGAATTAAGTTAAAAAATGCAAAAAATTACTAAGCAATGAAGGAGTCACGAATTAGTGGAACATAAGATTTCTATCTTCACTAACAAAAAAACAACAAGTAAAACAAAATCCATATGGAACATTTTTGTTCCAAGGATCGATTAACGGTTAAAAGAAAATTAACTTTTATAGAAAAAAACTTTTTGTGAAAAGTTACTTATAAAAAAAAAAATTCACTTAAAAGGAATATACATCTTTTATGTTATTAAATGTTGATCATATAGCGTTATGAATTCGGCTAGTGAGTCAGTGATGAGCTTAAATATAGATTCAACGTTATAACAGACAATCTGTTTATAATTTTGCTGGACAATCGGCAATGTCCAGAAGAAGACGAAGAACAGGAAACCAAACTACTGGTAGAGCATGGAAATAGCAGAGCTCCGGGCAAAATGCCTCAAGGCGAGGAGACGGTTTCACAGGGGTAGAGTGATACTAGAGAACAGGAATACCACCAGTCCAGAAAAAACTTCTAGAAGGCTGTACAACGGGGCAAAAGGGAGAGCTTTAATAAACTGTGTGTGGAGGTGGACTAAAATTCGTAAAGCGACACTTACAGGGTATCAGATCACCTCAAATTACATACCCACACCTACTTGGTAGGACAGTGGTGGCACTCTCCCTGGCGCTAAGGGCCAAACCACACGCATGTGCGGAAATATTTTACAAGTGCCTGGAAGACGGCATATTTCCGCAACCGTTGAAGAAACAGAAGCTCTTACTAATCCCGAAACCGAACAAGCGCCTTGGAGAACCAACCTCCTACCGACCGATCTTATTACTGGATACTATCGGAAAAGTACTGGAAAGAGTCATATATAATAGACTTCTGCCAGTGGTGGAAAGTGACCGGGACTATCCGAAAGAACATATGGCTTCAGAAAAGCCCGATCGACAATAGGTGCCATTAACAGGGTGAGACAAATGGCGACAGTGGCTATAGAGGGAAAGGACGCAGCCAGGAAATACTATGCGGTAATTACGCTGGACATTAAAATGCATTTAATAGCGCGGGTTGGTACCACGTAATGCTTTCACTAATGAAGCTTAACGTGCCACCATACGTCGTGCTGATCGTGGGAGACTACTTTACACATAGCGCCGTTTGGTATGAAACGGAAGCGGAATGGTCTCATGCGAGGCCTCGCTTGGGGTCCCACAAGGCTCAGTACTGGGGCCGTTACTGTGAAACTTAATGCACAACCAAGTTCTCGATCTTGAAATTCCCGAGGAGGCTGAAATCATAGGGTTGCAGACGACATAGCCATAGTAGTATGTGCACGCTCACTGGACGAAGTGCAGATGTATGCAAACGAAACCATCCTTTTAATAGGGGACTGGCTGGAAACGATTGGGTTGGAACACGCAAACAGAAAACCTTGAACTTGAAATTTTTTCTGTTTGCTTTGCCAATTTTTTTCACTTAAATCTATATTACTACGCTTGATTTTGGCGGCAATTTTTTTTCAGTCTCTTAGATTTTTTTTTTTGCTTTAACTCAATCATGAATTCATTCATGTATGTAATCTCCCTATGATTACGGCTTGCCATTTTTCTCGACAAACCACTTTATTTTTTTTTCTACCATTCAGCTATTGTCATTAGCGTACTAATTCATTCTCCAGTTAATCTCACGTACTTTCTTAGTAATATGCGTGGGCGTGTGTTAAAACCTAGAGAATGAAAAGACTGAATGTGTAGTTGAGTATCTAAGTGGACAATGTGAATATAAAATTTTTCTATATATAAAATTTTTCTAAATGTAAAAATTTTCTAAATATAAAATTTTTCTAAGTATAAAAATTTTCTAAATGTAACAAATTTTCTAAATAGTTTTGACAGTTTTTTTTAATCGCACGTGAAAATATCTGTAGTGCAGTTTCTCTGGGTCTTAACAAGATCCAACAGCACCGGCGAGCTAGGCCCCATGCCAGCACGTGCGACCCGTTAAGGCTCAGGGAAACGGAAGCGGAATATTTCAACAAGCACCGCACCATTACAATGTGGATCCCCAATCTGGGCAAAGGCTATTAGAAGCTCATCAAGGGACAACATGCTCTCATGGTTCAGACAAAACTGGACGAAATATGTCTGCTAGCTGGAATGGTGCCAATCGACCTAACAGCAGAGGAAAGGCAAAGGAGGAAAATCCCGACGAGGATAGACAAAAGAGGAGCCGCATGGAAAGAAATGAAACAATAAACCACGCAAAGAAGGTGGGATAACACACCCAAGGGCAGGTGGACCGACAGATAGGTACCAAGTGTGAAGAAGTGGATGGACCATAAACACAGAGAAGTTAGTTATAACCTGGCACGATTCTTAACCGGCCAACATGCGCGGAAATACGTGAAGATTGATATAGCCGCATAGTTTACAGTGAAACTGGTTAGAATATAGACCCCGAACACACAGTAGATGCAATGATGAGATCGGAGGGGAACTAGAGTTCGGTCTGTAAATTTGTAATCACCATCAACCAGAAGCTACAAATAGAAGAGGACAGGCGAAGGCTGATAAGAGCATCCGTAGCTCAAGAGACAGGAGTAGCTCGAAGCGCTAACAAGCCCCGTGAAGTAATACCTAACGGCAGTCCCACGGGGAGAGTGGTTGGAGACTGGGGGGCGGTTTTTTAGTGAGTGGGCGACCCACACGGGTTGAATCTCACATAGTGAATGACACTATTCTTATCTGTGGAAGATTTGTCCACCCCAGCAACTTAAAAAAAAGTCAATTTGTTGTTATTGTCTAATACAATTTTCTGTAAATATCTTACAGATCACTGCAATATAACCTGTGAAATCCTTCCCATAGGAGAGCAAAATTTTTGTTCACATTAGTTTGGCTTGGGACGTTGTGATTTGATATCCTTAGAACAATACAAATATTCATGTAATTATTTCAACTATGTTCAACTTTTATACAAAAAAACAAGAAGAAACTAATAAACAACTACAATATATTGCCAGTTGTTGCTGGCAGTATGTGCACAACATGTTATTCCTTTGTTAAACCTGGCAAATAGTCTTAGAATGAAATAAGCAACAATTGTAAATTAACTGCAATTGAACATGCAACCGAAACCTCCACATACCAGACATACTCTGTTGTGGCTGGCAGACAGGAAGCGGAAGTTTTTAAAAAATTACTTTTGGCATTAGAATAAAAAAAGTAAAAACAAACAGTAATTGAAAATTAGTAAAACCAATTTTAACACAAGAAAATTAAAAAAAACTAAAATAAAACAATAGAGGAATTGAAAAAGTTTGAAAAATTGTGTTTAAAAATAAAGCAGCCATGTTAATTTACAAGTGCTTGTGTGAAACAACTAATATATCAACGATTAAGGAAAGTATTTTTTTTAGTCCACAAAAACGGTTTTTTCGAAATATTCTTGACTTTTTAGGCCAGCAAATAAATTTACTAAAATAGTTATTGTCGATAGAATTTGAATTTTATTTTGTTTAAGAGGAAATCTACGCTTTACTGGGGAAAACACATAATTTTTAAAAAACTGAAATTTTTGTGTATATATTTGGAATTTGCTTTTAGGTCTTTTTCAAAACATTAATTTAATTTAATGAATCTCTTGGAGGAACCCCAGTAATGTTGAGCTCAAATAGCTGGTAGGATATAATAAAAAAAATAATTAAAAGTTTTATATATTAATTATTTGATAAATCTGCTTAAAACCCATAGAGTATCCAACTATTTATCAAACCACTTTTTGTATGTAATATTCAGATGCCACTGATTTGATAGCTCCACCGTCATCCATTTTATCACAAATAATCCGTTGACTGAATTTCTGGTGTAGCTACGACTCTGAACACAGTATGAAATTATGAAAGTGCTCGTGTGAATCTTTTATGCAAATACTTTAGAATATCAAATAATAAAGTAATTTTTGATTAATTGTAAGTACGATTTTCTTCAGAATATCCCTAACAATTTTTTTGTTTCTACAAACATGTTCCCATAAAACTTCCTTTGCTTTATCAAAGAGTAAATTCATAAATAAAAGGTTTCAAGATAATTGTGGTATATGAAAATCAACATATTCACAAGGAGTTGTAAAGTTCAAACTTATAGTTGGATCAGCCTATTGCAGAAACGCAAAATTGTACAATTGAACTATCCGATATATTTGTGTGTAGCCTTAACACAAAATATTTTTTTAACCAATAACTTACAGTATTACAAGATATTTGATTTTAGTAAAAGTTCTGATATCCGATCTTCTCTAATATGTAAAAATAGCACCATGAAACATCGCCAAATACTCTATTGAAACATATTCACGACGCTGTTTTTGTTCTATTGTTAACAAACGCGGCCACTGAACTGCAACGCAAACATGCGAGAACTGAATGTGCCAAAACACTAAGGCGCCAAAAGTTTCTTTACGATCAGCGTCTTCGTGCTAAAATTTTTTCTGCTCCTCGGGGTAGCAAGAGCTTTTGGTCATTTGTTAAAAGGGTAAAGAACAATGCTAGTTCTGCTATCCCAACCCTTTTAATGAATGACCAAATATTCACTGAACCGGCTGATAAGGCTAACCTCTTAGCTGAACTTTTTACAAAAAACTCGTTTTTGCCGGATAGCGATCAACCTCTGCCCGAACTTGAAAGTGTATCTTGTACTATGCCTAAAATATTCTTTCGAGCATATGCAGTTAAAGAGATTCTTTCGGATCTCAACATTAATAAGTGTTTGGGACCGGATGGTATACCAGCACTGGTGCTGAAACAGTGCTCTTCGATGCTAGCCAGTCCATTGGCCAACCTTTTCAGCTTTTCGTACCGTGCGGGAGTCTTTCCCTCTTGCTGGAAAGTTGGTAATGTCCAACAAATCCCTAAAAAGGGTGCGGCTAATAACCCTGAAAATTACCGTCCAATTGCAATCTGCTCTGCGCTCTCAAAGGTGATGGAGAGCATGATTAATTTCCATCCTGTGAACTACTTAGAGGCCAATTCACTTCTTAATGATCGACAGTATGGCTTCCGTAGAAATCGCTCCACGGGAGACCTGTTGGCTCTACTTTCTGAGCGCTGGAGTCGATCCATTTGCAATTTTGGCGAAAGTAAAGAGGTTGCTCTGGATATTTCCAAGGCATTCGATCGTGTGTGGCACGGTGCATTGATATCAAAGCTTATTGCATTTGGGGTCGGTAATGACTACTCTCGATTTACATAAAGTTTTCTCAGAGACCGAACAATACGTGTTGTTATTGATGGGGTCTCATCTAATGAGTTTCAGCTTAATTCGGGGGTACCCCAAGGTTCCTTTCTCGTTCCTTTTCCTTATCTTTCTGAACGACCTTCTTGGTCAAACTTTTAATTTTATTTACTCTTTTGCAGATGACAGCAGCATTTTTCATTCATTTTCCTTTAATTGTAGGTGAAGCCTCTTGAAGGTTGGCGGCAGAAAGCAGACAATGAATGACACACTCAATCAAGACCTGCTAACAATCTCCGAGTGGGATAAAGTGAATAGGGTTGATTTTAATGCGCTGAAGGCTCAATGCTGTATGTTGACCCATAGGACCATGGAATCAACAATGTCATCTTATATATGAGTGGTATAGGTATTGAGGAATTGGATACTCTTGATGTTCTAGGCATGAGAATTCAATGTGATGTTCGTTGGAACGAGCATGTTTTTCAAGTGCCGAAAGAAGCATTCAGTGTCTTGGTTTTCTAAAACGGTGTAAAAATTACTTCACTCCTTCTGATCTCCTTAAAATCTATACCACTTACATTTGACCGAAAATGGAATACAACTCCCATATATGGGCAGGAGTTTTAAGTCTATTTTGGAGCTACTGGACCGTGTGCAATAGGGTGCTCCAAAAAAAAAAATTGTGAGTTATTGACTAGGACCCCCTTATTGACTAGGACCCCCCTAAAAATATGTATTTGGGTGTAAAATAACGTCTCCCAAAAAATTAGGACAATCGGACAAGAGGAACACGTGCCTCAACGGCCGTGACGTTGGAAAAACTGTATACATGGGAAAAATATGATTTTTTTTTAAATTTCTTAAAATTCTTAATATTTATACCCTATACCACTATGTGGTTTGGGTATAATGACTTTGTGCTGCTGTTTGTAACAACCAAAAATATTTCACCTAGACCCATCTTTAATTATACCGATCGAATCAGAATCACTTTCTGAGTTGATTTAACAATGTCCGTCCGTCCGTCCGTCCGTCCGTCCGTATGTGTGTCCATGTAAAGCTTGTAATCAAACTGCAGGTCGCAAATATGAATATATTTTGATGAAATTTGGTATATAAGCTTGTATCGGCCATGGGATGAACGCTATTGAAATTGGTGAGAATCGGTCCATGTTCAGACCTAGCCCCCATACAAATTACCCATATGAAATCGACATAAATTGCCATAAGATCCAAATTGTCATATAGATCTTACTCAAATTGGGTTTGTATGCGTTCATTACATCCACTAATGAGTAGTCCAAAAATGATCCCTTTGACCCCATATAGAGCTGCTTCGCGATCTTCACTTAAATCTATTAAAAAACAAAAATATTGCACTGATTCTTCTCAAATTTTGTTTGTACATATTTTTGCAAAATACAAGAGACTTTACCAAACATGATCAGGATCGGTCCATTTTTGGACCTAGTCCCTTTATAGATATAGCATCCGATATGAACTTTTTCATATCTGCAGCCAAAAAAATTAATAAAAATCCCACTCAAATTTGGTTTATGCTTATTTTCTATATCGAAGTAGTTGGACCGAAAGATAGGGTCTCTAAACCATGGTATAGGGTATCATATAGTCGGTCTAGACCGACTATAATTTTCTTACTTGTTTAAATTGATCTTGAATTAAAAAGATTAGAAAATCGTAATAAACAGTAAATTATCTTCCTAATAAGGTAATAAAAATCAAAATCGGTTTAAAAAAAAACCAAGTTATTGCAATTGCTCCGGGCAACTAATGTGTCACAGAACGCTTAATCCAGAAGTTCGAGCCCAAATTTTGAAATTTGTAGAAATAAAGTAATGCAAAAACATTTTTGTATTTCATTAACTCCAAGGTACTCAATTAAAAAGTATTTTTATACCCTATACCACTATGTGGTTTGGGTATAATGACTTTGTGCTGCTGTTTGTAACAACCAAAAATATTTGACCTAGACCCATCTTTAATTATACCGATCGAATCAGAATCACTTTCTGAGTTGATTTAACAATGTCCGTCCGTCCGTCCGTCCGTCCGTCCGTCCGTCCGTCCGTCCGTCCGTCCGTCCGTCCGTCCGTCTGTGTGTCCATGTAAAGCTTGTAATCAAACTGCAGGTCGCAAATATGAATATATTTTGACGAAATTTGGTATATAAGCTTTTATCGGCCATGGGATGAACGCTATTGAAATTGGTGAGAATCGGTCCATGTTCAGACCTAGCCCCCATACAAATTACCCATATGAAATCGACATAAATTGCCATAAGATCCAAATTGTCATATAGATCTTACTCAAATTGGGTTTGTATGCGTTCATTACATCCACTAATGAGTAGTCCAAAAATGATCCCTTTGACCCCATATAGAGCTGCTTCCCGATCTTCACTTAAATCTATCAAAAAACAAAAATATTGCACAGATTTTTCTCAAATTTGGTTTGTATATATTTTTTCAAAATAAAAGTGACTTTACCAAATATTGTCAAGATCGGTCCATTTTTGGACCTAGTCCCTTTATAGATATAGCATCCGATATGAACTTTTTCATATCTGCAGCCAAAAAAGTTAATAAAAATCCCACTCAAATTTGGTTTACGCTTATTTTCAATGTCCAGTTAGTTCGGCCTAAGAGATAGGGTTTCTAAACGCATGGTATAGGGTATCGTATAGTCGGTCTAGACCGACTATAATTTTCTTACTTGTTTTTTTATCATGTGCTTTGCAAACTCATTTTAAATTAAAGCCAAAAGTCTGAATTTTTAAACACAGTTTTCAAATCTCCAATTTTAAAGTTTCAAAAATTTTTTTAAAGAAATTTAAAAAAATCAACGATTGGACTTTAAGGTTTAATTAAGCACATGTTAAGGACTAAAACCTCTAAAAATTGAAGTTATTCTTCTTTTCATTTGGCCGGTGGAGCGATTTGACTTCAGCGAATTTCGGGAAAACAGCGTTTTTTGTCACTTATTAAGGTTTTATGAATTTTGGTATTCTTTTTTTCAAATTCATCAAATTGAAGTTTAAAAACTTCAATCCTCAAAAATAATATTACAAATACTGCTGTCCGAAATGACCTTATAATGAAAATAGATTAATACTTTTTCGGTGAAATAAAAACAAATTTATTTTTCTTCTTCAAACATACATCCCATATAATTAAACAAAATTATAAATATGAATTCTTTATTTAATATTTTTTAATAAAATTAATAAAAGATTTCAACTTTTATTAAACATTTTTTATAAAAAAAAACTTTGTGTATTATTCTTAAATAATATTATTGTTCTAATTATTTTATTAAAATGTTTTTCAATATTCGGAAACAATTTGCAAAATAAATTGCTTTTCTTCTTCGTTTTTGATAAGATTCGATTGTAATCTTCCATAAGCTTTACTGCTCTTTCTGCCGAATCATTAACAATATTTAATTTACAAACGATATTCATGCCAACATTATAGCCAGTATCGTCACTCCAATCTTCAGGTTCTTTTTTTAAGAAGTCCGTTGGTATAGAAAATCTTTTAAAAAAAGATAGTGTTTGCTGAGATATAAAATGTTCGATGTTCTTATATGCGTAATGGCATATGTTCTTAGGAATGACTATAATATTTTTTGTGTCAATATCATTGGATTCATCTAAAGCCGCGACCATACGTTTTTTAATAACGTAAGATATATTCGGATCAAAAAATGATAGAGCTACACTTTCTGGCGAAAGATACCATAAATGGTTACATAATTTACGTATTGCTTCATTACTTATATCTATGTCAATCTTGCTGTGTTCATGAAGATTTTTAAGAAACGATAAAGTTTGCATTGGGGCTTCTACTGCCACTGATGCTTTAAACCATACTTTTAAATAAATTTTTACTATAAAAATACAAATATCTCTCACACCATTCCTCTCACAATCAATCATCTCGAATTCTTCACGAAATAAAAATATTTTTAGGCAATATATCGCCTTAGCCATCCATCGGGCGTGATGATGAGCTCCCGGCATTCGGAAGGAAAAGTTTGGAACTGTGCCACCAAAGAAAATTATAGCCAGTTGCAGAAATTCTTTGTAATCATCCCTTGGGTGTTTTTCATTAAGACTTTGAGTTGCAAATTGTATGATTGCATCTGAATCCCCAAGTAGATCCTTCACTTGCTTCTCGTCAACTACAGATTTAAAATTAACTTTGTTAATCTTACTCCAGGATTCTCTAAACTTATTAAACAATTGAACGTTAGGGCCAGAAGACTTTTGGAGCTTTTGATCAAATACACTTCGCAGAATTATTTCTAAGATGTGATGCTGGCATGGTAAGTAAAGAAGATCTTTTCCTATCATTTGTTCTAAAATAACGCAAATACCTTGAAGCCTTCCTAAATTAAAAGCTGTGGTATCACAGCAGAGTGCTTGTACTTTCTCATCAACACCCCATTCTTTTAATAAAGCATACACAGCTTCGGCCTGTTCCTTACCAGTGCCTGAGGAAATTGCCGGAATTCCAAGCAATTGTTCTTTGCCATCATACGATATAACTACTGGAAGACGATCGACTTTATCGTTACCTGTCAACGATGGCAAAATTTTTCCATCCCAGTGTACTGACACAGCATCAATTTTTTCGTCTTTAAATATGTTTCGAAGTTCTCTCCCAGAATCACAACGGACTTGGGTACGGCAACGCCGAATAGTAGAAATACTTATGACCAAATTTGATACGTCACGTCCCAATGCTTGAGCAGTCGTTATAATAATTCGCACTGCATCACGGTCGCTAACCTTACATTTGTCGAAAACCGTAACAAGTTTTGCTGTTATAAACTTATGTGCAGATTTTTTATTCTTGGGATTGCTTGGACCTGGACTATCTCTATAGTTCTTTGCAGTCTCTGATTCAGAATCAGTCTCCGGCACTAGAACTTCATCATCACTTGAACTGATTTCAGTCTCAGTATTACCAAGCTCTTCAGTAAAAAAGTCATAGAAAATTTCGCAATAAATTGCTTTAACATCTGAATATATGTAACATCTCTATTTTTGAAATTAATAAGCAGTAGTCCGTACCTATATAATTTTTTTAGATACGTACCTAGGAAGCTGGCGTTATGTATTTCGAGTTGACGGTTAACTATTTCTTGTCGACGAACTTTTCTTTTTTCTTTATCTGCTAGAACTTGGTCACCGCCTATCATCGAACCCGGTCGTCCTTTTTTTCTTTGATTTATTAAAAATAATTTATCTTCTTCAATTTTTATTATATCCATCGCATTGCCATGAGCAATGTCAAATAAATCATCCATTTTATCAACGAAATCTTGCTCCTGTTTTTTCTGTACTGATGTTTGACGCTTGCAATTTTTTTTTGTAATTTTCGCCATATATTATATACTGCAACAATTTTTTCCACAGATCTGTTAAAAACCCTAGTTGGAATTCGGGCTTTACACCATAAAACCTCTACTTCTTGTATGACTAACTTAGCACTCCGTTGAACATTCAATTTCACCTTGCGCACGTTGTAGAGCAGTACACGCAACACTTGCCCAATAGACGGGAGCTTAGCCCCAATTATTTGCATTTCATCATAGTCCAATAGAAATTAATTATCTTTTGCTCTTAAATTAATTTTTTCTATTATTTCTTACACTTTTAATTTTAATATTCCTTAAACAGTATAAAATATTATTTTTTATTTTATTTTCTTGCACTTGTGGTCTATGCTTGTTGGTGGTTTACAAAAATATACATCTTAAATAAAGAGATGTATTTTTTAGTAAAAAAAAAAACGTTAAATTAAAAATTCAGAGTTGCAAATAAAAAGAATTAAAAACATTATTAATCTATTTTCATTATAAGGTCGTTTAGAACAGTGATATTTGTAATATTATTTCTAAAGCTTTTAAGTTTTTAAACTTGCAATGAGTTTGAAAAAAAGAATACAAAAATTCATAAAACCTTAATAAGTGACAAAAATCGCTGTTTTCCCGAAATTCGCTGAAGTCAAATCGCTGCACTGGTCAAATGAAAAGAAGAATAACTTAAATTTTTAGAGGTTTTAGTCCTTAATATGTGCTTAATTAAACCTTAAAGTCCAATCGTTGATTTTTTTAAATTTCTTTAAAAAAATTTCTGAAACTTTAAAATTGGAGATTTGAAAACTGTGTTTAAAAATTCAGACTTTTGGCTTTAATTTTAAATGAGTTTGCAAAGCACATGATAAAAAAAAAATACTTTTTAATTGAGTACCTTGGAGTTAATGAAATACAAAAATGTTTTTGCATTACTTTATTTCTACAAATTTAAAAATTTGGGCTCGAACTTCTGGATTAAGCGTTCTGTGACACATTAGTTGACCGGGGCAATTGCAATAACTTGGTTTTTTTTAAACCGATTTTGATTTTTGTTACCTTATTAGAAAGATAATTTACTGTTTATTACGATTTTCTAATCTTTTTAATTCAAGATCAATTTAAAATATTAAGAATTTTAAGAAATTTAAAAAAAAATCATATTTTTCCCATGTATACCGTTTTTCCAACTTCACGGCCGTTGAGGTACGTGTTCCTCTTGTCCGATTGTCTTAATTTTTGGGAGACGTTATTTTACACCCAAATACATATTTTTAGGGGGCGTCCTAGTCAATAACTGACATTTTTTTTTGTTTCATACAAGGTTGGAGTACCCTAGTGTGCAAAGGAGGGCGTAGGCGCTCATCAATGACAGTAGAGTATCCAACTCTATTGATTCATTGGAACACCGTCGGAGTGTGGGTTGTGTAGCACTGTTCTATAGATATTACCACGGGAAATGTTCTTCTGAGATTAGCGAACTTATTCCAAGTGCCCGAGTTTCGGTTCGCTCTACGCGCTTCTCTAGTAGATCACATCCGTTTGTATCCTATTGTCCAGTTGACCGCACAATGTATTACGGAGAGAATTCGTTTATCAGTCGAACTAGCCGTATGTGGAATAAACTCCCCGCAGAAGTCTTTCCTGACAGTTATAATCTAATAAAATTTAAGTCAAATATCCACAAACACTACTCTCTCTTTCCTCCTTCCCACAACCTATTTTCCTGAAATCCACACAATGCACTGCATTTGTAGGGGGCATCCCCTGAGTGTTGGTTAATAAAAAAAAAAAAAAAAAAAAACGCGGCACCCATTTTACGGACATCTTTCTCATCTTTTAATTTTCGGACAATCTGTGATTTGACGCAATTTTTGACATGCCTATCATTTCAGCTAGCTCGCGCATCTTTAGACGACTATCACCCAATACCATTTTGTAGATTTTCTTAACCGTTTCTGGTGTGGCCATCTCAATTGGTCGACCACTGCGGTGTTCGCCTTGGCTTCGTTAAAAAGTTCCACCCAATATTTTGTAGTTGTAAAAGAAAGAGTAGTCTCCCCCAGAGTATAGTTTTCAATATTGGTTGGACGGAGACCTTTCAAACAAAAGTATTGAATTACATAACTGTGATCAATTTTTTCCATGTTGTCAAATTTACTGATTTCGTTTACTTTTGATGAATAAAAATAATAGTAAGGTGGCCACTTATCACCGAAGTATTTTTTTCAAACTAATGCCGCCATCTGCACGTCAGTGCAAGTTGTTTTTCAATCAAAAATAAATAAACATTTTCTTTTGTAAGACTCTTTTAAGTTGATATTTTCGCACAACAATTTCAACAAGTTTTCTCTTTCAAAATGTCCTTTAAATTAAAAAAAAAAAAATTTTAAAAACCAACTTTATTGTTTAACTTAATTAAGTTATTCAAAAATATAACAACTTTTGCTGATCTCAGTGGCTTTGTTTAATGAAACCTCAAAACAAACCCTTAAGTCTTTTTGAATTTTATTCTACATAACTTGGTTGACAGTTCTGGGTTTTAGTTAAAAATTTAACAGTTGTTTTGTATTTAAGAGCTGTACCTAAGAGCATGTTAAGGAATCTTAGCAGAAAATTTTCATATATTTCTTAAAGAAAAAAAAAGCACAAAAGTACCTTTCAGTACAACAGTAGCAATCAGCTGTTTTCTGTCAATTATTAAGAATTGTGAAATTGAAATGTAAAACAACCATGTTTGCAACTGAAAAAGAAGTTCTAATTTTTTAAGCTTATTACATTTTGTTTATGCTTACCTCTCCTGTCAAAATTCCGTTCAGAAAGAACGAAAAATTTGATATTCCTGCTCGAAGCCTGGGTTGCCTAACTTAATTTCATCAAAAAAATAGTAAAAACAATACTACTTCTTTAAAAAGCTGCAGACTAACAACAGAAGTTTTTAGACAGAAAAATTCCTTAAGCATTTCTGAGGCGTTTTTTTATATAAAGTTTTTGATTCCTTAGCAAGCTGCATACAGCTATTTAGAAAATAAAAAAAAAACAAAACACCTGTTCTCCGCTTTCCTTTTTCTGTGAAAAAATTAAAAAAAAAATTAATTTCAAAAATGTTTTTTTTACGACATCAACAGAAACAAAAATTCAAAATTTAACAAAGAATTTCCTAAAGATTTTAGGAATTTTTAAGAATTTTTCAAAAAAGTTATAAAAAATTCAAATGTAGTTTTTTGGCCATTCGATATTTGAAGTAAGCTAGTAAGGTCTATATATTTATAATGTAAATAAAAGGTGTTTTTTTATTGTTTCTTTTTACATTTTTCCCAACGTAAATAATAAAGAATTTTTTTTAAATTAAAAGAATAATAATTATTTTTTTTATCGTTAGATTTCATATGTAACTATATAAAATAAATGAAATTTTGTCTGGCACTGGCTGGGTTTAATATTTAAGTTTTAGTTTTAAGATTTGAATAACTTATTGCTAGTTCACAAGCCTATGTGAAGATTCAATAAATTAAGATGATTAAAAAAAAATATATTTCAGAGTTTATTACTTTAAATCAATTCAATGCTTTGAGAAAAATCCATTAGTCTAAATAAATTGACCACAATTTATTCATTTGAAGTTGTTTGTTGTGTCTGTTATATGTGCTGCCACTATACATAGAATTAGAGAGCCAGTTGATAAAACCAAAAATTTCAATTTAAAACTAAAAACAAATATTGGTTGAACTAAAAAAAAAAAAAAGCAACAACTATTCCGTTTAATCATTTTATCATCATGACAAAAATGATAAATACTGTATATGTCTAATTTATTTTAATGACTTTTTTATACCCTCCACTCCAGTGTGCAGAGGGTATATATAAGTTTGTCATTCCGTTTGTAATAATTAGAAAAAAAAATTTTGGACCCCATAAAATATATATATTTGTGATCCTTATAACAACCGGAGTTGATATAGCGATGTCCGTCTGTCCGTCTGTCCGTCTGTCCGTCTGTGGAAATCACGATGACGGCATCAATCGGGCAGCTAGGGTGCTCGTTGGCATAAAAAATGATTCACTAACATCCTGAAAAGTTTGCTATTTAAAATCGTCCAAATTGGTCAATTAGGGCCCGAGATTTGAATGAAGAACTAAAAAAAGTCTTGAAAAAATATAATTTTCTATGTTGTTCTTGTCACGATCACGCCCTCAATAGGATAGCTAGGGTGATAATTTTTAGTGAGAATGATTCACCAAATTCATGGGAAGATTTCTACTTCAAAAATCATTAAAATCGGTGGAACAGGTCCAGGTAAATCTATGAAAAATTAAAAAAAAAATTAAAAACATGATGTTTCCATATTGTTCCTGTTGTTATTCTAAATGTTCCATTGTTGTCATAGCTGGACTTGTTGTTTTTGTGGTCGTTGTGATAATAATATAATAAAAACGAACCCTTTGTACATTTTTTTGTGAACTCTGGTAGAAAATTTTAAAAGTTTCCATTGTTTTGGCATCACTAAAAAAATTTGTTAGATCATTTCTGTCATTGCCACGAGCCTGCATGCAAAATTTCAGATCGATTGGCTCACGGGAAAGGGGCTAAAAATCGATCCAAAATTTTGTCGACAAGCAGACACTACCAGTTAATATAAAGGCAGTAAATAAAGGGAGTAAAAGTTCACCAATAATTTAAAAAACAAATTTTTATGTATTAATTTATTTAAAGAAAAAAATAATTAAATGAGATAGTAATAATAATAAAAAAAAATAATATACAATACAAAAAAAAAAAGAATATATAAATAAAATAAAATAAAGATAAATGCATTCATAGCATTATAATACATATAAAAGGTCAATGTTTTCTAACCGTAACCGTAACGAGTCAGTTGTTTTTTTTTACATGAAAATCATTTAAAACAGTTACCGAACGTAACCGGAACGTCCCAATACTTTTCATGTGAAAAAAAGGCTGACACGTTACGTAACAGTTACATGTCGCTAACTTGTTCTTTACACAGGCTACTGCTTTTGCCCAACTTCAAGTCTATTTATATAGTTTCGTAAGCATGACTGATAAAATTGTTTCTATTATTTTTTGCTGTAAGTAATAAATTATAAATATACTGAATTTGCAAACTAAAATGGATATATATATTGGAGGTGCTTTAATACAAAAGAGTTAACGAAACAAAATCAAAAAAAAAAAAACAACTCTACAACATCAACAATGGCAGTCATATGTTCTTCAAATAGAAAAAAAAACTGCAAGTGTGTTTTGTTGGCTACAAAACAAAAATAGTGTTGACAATATAACAAAATATGTAAAAGAAGTTAGTGCTATGAAATATTTTATTTTGTTTAAAAAAAAAATCGCAAAATGAAAGGCTATAATTCCATTAATAATCAAAAGGCGTTAAACTAATTTATTTATTTTTACGTTGTACTAATGCATTTTAAATAAGTAAAAGTAATTGTATATTTAAATAAAAATTCATTTGTATTATATGTTGCTGTCGTATTCAGAAAAATCAAGTAGCTGACTATGCGACTACAAATGCTGCTGCCAGCAGTCGTCTATGTGTTTCATTCATGATGTTGCATTTTTTTGCGAGCAATACTTACATATATTCTAAATAAAGAAATAATAGTTCTTTTCATACTGCGAAATCTATACAAATATATGTACAAATACTATATGTCAAATTTCAAATTTGCAATAATTGATACATTTTTGAAAGAAAATTGTATAATATGAAATGTCTTTAATTTATTTCATAGAAAACAATTTTTTGAAGTGCGTGGATTTTCCATATTTACTGTTTTACTATTTTCGTAATGAGGTTAAATGAGTTAAAAAGAATTTAAAATATTTGAAAATATTAGGTGAGGATCCTCAAGATGTAACATACGATCGGTCTAAAACTTTTCACTTAGTGCCACAGTTAAATTCGAAACAACAAAAACCCATATATTTTGTGCATAAAGTTTAACATTAAATGTGCTTTTCTAAAATGTCTATATATTTTTTCTCATTCATTTCTGACCATCTTCAATGTAAATTTACCAAAGTTTTTTTTATTGCAATATGTATATAAAACTTAAAAATTTAATATTTTTTATTGTGTATTAACTTATTATTCTGCGATTTTCATTACATCACAAAATGTTACAAATTGGCACTACTGTTTCAAAAACAGAAAACTTCTAAATCAGTTGAAAACAGTTGATCTGTAAAACTGTGTGTGAAATTGTGTCAAATAAAATTACAAATATTAATAAATATAATAATACATATATATATATTTTATTAATTTTGTTAAGAATTAGCACAAAATTGATTTTCCATTTTGCATTTCATTTATAAAGAATTCTGCCATATTTTGTTAAAGGGAAAATCCATTTTTGTTATATTAAAAAAAACAGACTTGCATTTAATTTTTCCGTGACTGCCTCAATAATTGCGTAGATGCCACCACAATATTTTTTCTAATTAAATATTAACCAATATCTAACTAGAATTATGATTTATTCCGACTAAAAAGTTCCAATTAAAAGTTATTCATCCCAATTATGAATATTCTCAAGGAATTTCTCTCTCACGGAAAATACATTTCTCGAGAAAAAAATTCCTCCAATTATAAATTCCGCGTGAACAAAAAATGATTAACTGGCATCATCGAATTTCGAAGCCACTTGCTTTGCTTATTGACAATTTATTTTCTATTTTTTGTGTGTGTGCAAACGACCCTACAATAAATGTCCCAATAAACATTTTTGTTTCCTATCAACTTGAGGTGCATTTGAGATCAAATACATTTCTCAAATCTCCAACGTTAATTCTCAAATGCCCTCAATAGTTCGAATATAGTCTTCTCAACTTAAAAGGCACATTTTTTATATGGCGATTTTCATAGTTATCAAATTGAGAAATTTGTGATTCTCAACTTGATAGCAAAGAAATATTTCCAATCGGTATCAAATGGAAGGTACGGAATTGCCATATTAAAAAATATTATACCAATTTTAGAAATGAAAACAATGTACTTTTTTTAATGTTTCAATTTAATTTCATTATATATTTAACATTACTATGTACATATTTAACATTAAATGTACATATTATGTACATTTTTTAAAATCTAGAATTAAAAATAAATGAATTAATTAGTTGTACATTTTTTGAAAAATTCGACAAAAAGCAAAAATAATTAAAAATATATCAATGATTTATTTGTACTTTTTTGGCATTTTTTAATTTAATTTATTATTTATGACATATTTAAATAATATCTCAGACTTAACGCAAATCGTATTCAAGTTGAAAAAATGTTTGGTCTCAAGTGGAGAAAAGTGAGAGTAAAAATGTTTCTCAAAGATTGAAAAAAATGTTAAATCTCAACTTGATGTCAAGTTGAAAGCAAACAAGGAGAAAAATTGTTCAACCCAAGTTGAGAATTACATTTGACATCAATTTAAGAACTTAACTTTTCTCCAACATTGGAGAAATAATATTTCAATGCATACTGGGGAATGACCGAAACTAACACATAAACAGTTTTTTCCTATTTGAAAAACATATGACTGTCATTGTTGCTGTTGTAGAGTTGTTATACCCTCCACTCCAGTGTGCAGAGGGTATAATTAGAAAAAAAATTTTGGACCCCATAAAATTTATATATTTGTGATCCTTATAACAACCGGAGTTGATATAGCGATGTCCGTCTGTCCGTCTGTCCGTCTGTGGAAATCACGATGACGGCATCAATCCGGCAGCTAGGGTACTCGTTGACATAAAAATGATTCACTAACATCCTGAGAAGTTTGCTATTTAAAATCGTCCAAATCGGTCGATTAGGGCCCGAGATTTGAATGAAGAACTAAAAAGTCTTGAAAAAAAAATAATTTTCTATGTTGTTCTTGTCACGATCACGCCCTCAATAGTGCAGCTACAGTGATCATTTTTAGTGAGAATGATTCACCAAATTCATGGAAAGATTTCTACTTCAAAAATCATTAAAATCGGTGGAACAGGTCCAGGGAAATCTCTGAAAAATAAAAAAAAAATGAAAAACATGATATTTCTATATTGTTCTTGTTGTTATTCTAAATGTTGCATTGTTTTCATAGCTGGACTTGTTGTTTTTGTGGTCGTTATGGTAATAATATAAGAAAAACAAACCCTTTGTACATTTTTTTATCAACTCTGGTAGAAAAATTTAAAAGTTTCCATTGTTTTGGCATCATTTCTGCCTGCAAAATTTCAGATCGATTGGGTCACGGGAAAGTGGTTAAAATCGATCCAAAATTTTTTCGACAAGCAGACACTACGAGTTAATATAAAGGGAGTAAAAATTCACCAACATCTAAAGCAAATAATGCTAAAATACCTAGTTGTTAATAAAAAAAAAAATTGGGCAATTCACAATGGGTAATGTATCGTTGTATCTCTTGTATCGTGTATCACTTTACAATAGTGTAAAATTGTTGTTGGTAATTTTCACTGAAAAATCTGATACACGATCCAACTTCATTTGCTATGTTTAGTAAATGTTGTATATTGTATCATAATATATCAGTTCCAAGTGAATGCCAGTTTTTATGAAAAAGAAAAAACAAATACATAGAATATTATCAGCATAAATAATTATAAAATAAAATATGGCAAATAATGCAAATAACGCAAATACATCGATAAGTTTATTTATATAAAAATTAATGTTTATATTTTTAGTATGTATTTTCTCTTTCAGTACCAACCAAAACATTTAACATTTTTTTTTTTTCATTATAAATTAAAATGCAAGAGGTACGTAACTAAAACTCCAGGGTATATCTCACGACCAAAAAGCAAACACTGACAAGTGTTTTCTCTTATACAAAATAGCAGAAGCGACGAAGCGATCTTTCCTCGTTGGATCGAAAATTACTAAAGAAAGCGTTTTACAATATGAAAATACAACTGAGTGTTCACAACAAATGATTGTATTGTGTATTTCAATACAACATACAATATACAACACCTGTTGTGAATTGCCCAAATGTAAATTTAGCAAAAAAATTTATGTATTAATTTATTTAAAGAGAAAAACACAAAAATAACGTTTGATGTTGTATTTTTTGTGTGTAATATTTAAATATACATACATACACATATTAAATAATACAAATAATGTACATATATTATATATATGTATGTATGTATATTCATAGTAACTGCATGTTAGAAATAAATCGGTTATTTTATTTACATAAAATTCTGCAGTATTTTGTTGTGGGGAAAATACATTTCTTTTGTATAACAGAGTGTCACTTCATTTTGCTCAGCGTGACTATGCCACAGTAGATGCCGCCATAATTTTTGTTTGTTCTAATTAGCTTTGCAATAGTTATTTCTACTTTAACATGAATGTTAATATTTTCAACTAGATATCATACAGAACAATGTTAAGAGTATACACGGGTTGGTCTTTTATTTCATACGTTTTTTCATTATTCTTTTACAAATATGAACATAAGTTTGGCATATTACCCACCAATCTCACATCACACTGCAAGTTCGAAAAACTCAATACACTCACATTTTTTTTACTAATACACACACATTTTCCGAAGTGGTCACACTAATGGCACCAAATTTTTCGTGCGAATAGTGGCAGACACTAACGATGATTAATGTTACCCTGTTATAAATTTAATGCAAATTTACTGGATTCTGTAAAATTGTAATTAAAGTTTTAACTTGTTAAATCTATTATAATGATTTATTTTTTGAAATGCGCATACAAAAACGAAAGTTTGTTAATTATAGAGCATAAATATTATTAACTATTATTAAAATAATACTAATAATAATAAATGTAAACATTTTCCCTCAAACATGTGCCTGTATAATAAACTTGGTAACTCTACTTAAAATAAAATAGGAGAGAGAAGTATACAAATTTTTTCAAGTTTACACTTCGACAACATTTTAAAAATGAGATTGCAGTCAGATGTTTGAGCATAAAATTTAATGGCGATGGATTCGACTAATTCGAACAATTTTTCGTTGATAATACGTACACAACGATTTTACAATTTCAGTGTGATGTGAGATTGGGGGGTTAACTTTTTGTTGTCTTTACAAAATAGAGTTACCGAGTTCGTCAATGAGTTTTTTGCTTACAAAACAGTTCTACATAGTTATATAGAATTATTATTCTGCTTTACCTTCAAAATATCTGATTGCGATTACATCTAATTTTTAAAAATTGTTTATAATTACTAAAGCATTATTATTCACATAAATACAAAATTTCACTTTTTAAATTTTCCATTCAAATTTAAGAAAATATCAATTATAATAAAAACTGAAAATAAAATTTCCAATTATAAATTAGAAAATATTAATTGAGTTTCAGAAAATCATATCAAAACGTCGTAAATAATAATTTTAAATTTAGAAATATCTTTACAATTAAAAATGTTTACATTTAAAAAAAATATTGCCATTCAGGAGATATTAATAACTTTTCAGTACCGCGATTCAGTAACTTCTTTTAACGATAGTCGAATTGTAAAAAAAAAAGAAAATTGCAAAATTATCAGCAAAATTTTGAAACGATATTCGCTATTGTTAAAGTCAGCTGTTGTTGTTATCTAAACGACAACCATTTTTGTGTTGTTTATCCAATCGATAAAAACTTAAATTTTTAGGTTGAAATGTCGTCATACATAAATAAAAATCATGAAATAGTGAAAATATTTTGCTTTAATTAAAAAACTTTTTTATATAAATAAAAAAAATTAAATAGCATATTCAATTCATTATTTCATTTTCAAATAAATAAACAGAAATATTAGTAAAAAAAAATAAAGATATTAAACATAAACATAAAATCATCCTGTCAAACACGAAGTAATTTGTTTTTTTCTATTCTTTGTGTTTTTCGCTTATTTTGACAGAGATGCCACTCCTTTACAATTTAAATAAATAGAAAAACAGATTTGTCGATATTAATTTAAATTCAATGAATTTAAGAAAACCTCAAATGATATTTAAGAATTGCTAACATAAAAATTGTTACATAAGTAAACGTAATTTTATGAGAATGTTATTTTTTATATATAAATTTTCACAATTTTTTTTTGGATGAAAATTTGAAGTTTTTCAGAAAATAAAGATAACATTAAATTATTTTATTTAAAATGTTTGGGACTTTTCGTTTTTTGCGTTTTTCATCCCTAATTTGATTATTTATTATTATAAATTTATTCTCTATGTTTTCAAAATATGGCAATATTTTAAAAAAAAGTTGAGAGAGCTTTTTTTTTTGGTTATTATTTTGTTACTCCATCCGACCTATATGGCCACAATGAAGAAATATTTGGCCAGTTAAAAGAAACTATACAGCCATCTCGAATTAGCACGATTTAATGCATATAGCCACTCTACACAACCATTACCTTTGCAATGGAGTTTAGGGCGAGCTATTTAATTAGCAAAAACTAAATTAAACGAGAAGTTATGTCATATAACCGGAAACGCATGCATATAGGTATATAACCAAAATGCATGCCGATCAGCAACCACGATGACCAAAAAGCAAACACCGAAATATATCCGAAATAATAGAAAAGAAGAAAACCAACCCAAAGAATTTGCTGAAATAATTTGGTATTAAGTTTAACAAATTGTTTACTTTTTCATTTACATTTATTATCAAGACTCAAACCGAGGTGGAGGGTATCAAAGATTCGGCACAGCCGAATTTAACACTCTTACTTGTTAAAATTGAATAAAACTATTTGAAATCCAATAGACAATAAATCTTAAAAAAAAACTTCTAAAAAGAATTTAATTGAACTGCAGTAGTGCCCACTTAAAAGGAGACAATTTTCGAATTCAAGGTATTTGTATAATATAAAAATGCATAATAAATTCCATAAGAATTATTATTAGTAAGTTGGAAGTGTTAAGGAAATATTAACAGATTGCATTTAACATGGGTTAAATATTAGGAAACGAAATTTGAAAATTTGTGTAAGTTTTTAATAAAATTATATACCTCCATAAAATTAAACTTTTTTTATTCCATACAAAATTATTAAAAATGATTTTTGAGGTAAAAATAAATTTTGAAAATTATTCACGCGATTTGCTTTATTTTTAATTTGACAATTTCGCACAGCCACACAATGCGATATTGGGAAGCCGTAATTTGATAATTTTTTATGGAAATCAAATTTTCAGAATTTTTTATTTTGGCGATGTTTTGTTTTTCTCAAAAAAGGAACTCGGTTCAAAATTTTCGCTATTAATTTTGACTGAAATGCGTTATACTGAAAAATCAAATCGTTTCATGGGTTTTATCGATGATTTTTGACTTGACGACCTCTTTTTGGGCCAACTGAACGCTTAAAGAAAATTGTACTGGTACGAACAAGGGGGTATACATTTTTCAATTTTTTACCATAGAAGTTGATGGTGCAGAGTCTTCATAGTATTTATTAAGTCCATATTTGGTTTCGGTGATTGTTTTTTCCTGAAAAAATTATGTTTTTAAATATAATTCTCTAGGTTTCAATGGCTGTCGAACACAAACTAAATGACGTAGCCTACTCAAAATTTTAGAGTAGCCTACTAAGATATAGTAGTTGACAGAATCAGTGTTGATTTTTAATTAACTATCAGAGAAATTCAAAAAAATCACGAAGTTGTCGAGCAGCCCTCAAACGGTGTAGTATAGCACATGTATATCGAATTTGGGGACGTATATGATTGTATGTGTAGGTTTTTTAAGGTATCTTAATATTAATCGACTCAGGCCAAAACTCCGCCGTGGTAGAGTTAATTTTTAAAGCGTTTTTATTAGCTCGCTTTCTTGTGTGTTTGTATGTTCCGTAGACTTAAATTTTCAGCATAGCTCAGAACTAGATGACAATGCAATATTGTATCAAAAATTTTTCAATGTGGGCATGGTACTGCCTACAAGTAATGAAGTACTTTTTAAAGTAACTTCCCGATAATCTAGAGTTTTGAAATTTTCAACATAGCTCAGAACTGGATGACAATGCAATATTAGTTCTGTTCCCCCACGATGTTGAAGCATGTTCAATTATGATGAACATTAGTCGAGTGCGTTCCACCAGAAAAATGTCAAGCTAAAGAGAGAGATTTGCAGTTTCTCACCACAACTCACCATGATTGAACAGCTTGAACTTTGCTAGAACAAATTTGTGTGAGTACGTTTCAACCATTTACGAAAAGTGACAGAAGCAGTTGTTTTCATTCGTTGTTTTGGTTTTTTGATTTTTGTCAAACAGAATAAAATTTTGGTAAAAATAAATAAAATGGAAAAATTAGTTTTATATGAAAATTTATTGGAATCAAGCAGTGATTCAGTAGAAGAATTAATTATGAATCATGGTTTTTGCTTCAAGTCGTTCCACCAGAAAATTAGAAAATGAGAGAAAAGAGCGTAGATATGAAATTACTCAATGCTTGAGTTTTGATAGACTTTTAAGAGATATTGTTCTGGCGGAACAGATCTATTATATCGAAATTTGTTGTGTGTGTGCGTGGCACCACCCACAAATAATGAAATAGTTTTTATCTCGGCACTTGTATTAGCAATGTTAACGTATTTTGGTACATCGATACATACATTCGTTTCCAACATTTTTCCTCAATGTGGTTGGAGTTGGACATCGGGACGTGGCCCCGCCCATAAACTCCAACTTTAGGAACGCTTTATCTCGGTTAATTTTACAGCAATATAAATGAAATTTGGTATAAAGGTGTTAATAGTCGTTTCCTACATTCCTATCATATGTGATATTATGTTATTCACCACCCTCAAACTCACCACACTCAAATCCACCACACCCAAACTCACCACACTCAAGCTCAACACATTCAATCCCATCACACTCCAACTCACCACATTCAAACTCAACACACTACGGACTTTAAATGAGGAAATAATTGCTAAGTATAAAAATTCAGAATATTCAACGTTTTTAAAACGGACTAAAATAAAATAATTTTTGATTGCCATAAACAGATTTCGAAACCAATATCGATGGTCCTGATAATGTTTGATTGTGAATTTTTAATTTACACACACAAAACTAAAAATCAGAAAATAATTACTTAGTTAAAAAAAATTTTTTAATATTCAACGTTCTTGAAACGGACTAAAGTATAAAATAATTTTTCATTGCCATAAACAGTATTCAAAACCAATATAGATGGTACTCATAATGTTTATTTGTGAATTTTTAATTGATGGAAATACTAGTCAGAATTAAAACTAAAAACGTTATAGTTTTTTCTTTTATAGATTTAAGTAAATATCGGGAGACAGAGTCATATGGGGGCTATGACTAAAAATGGAGCAGAGTTTACACTGCACAATGCTAATGGAGTTATTAACATTAATTATGGATTTGATACATTTAAACATTTTCTATTTTATTCACTATTGATTGATTGAAAATTCCACTGTAAAATATGTACTTAAATAAATAGCCGACTTTAGTGTGCAATATTTTTCAGAAAATATTCAATCAATGCCCATTTAATAGACTTTCATATGAAATAAAAAAAAAAATAAAATAAAAGAAAAAAGAAAATAAAATAGAAACAGAAATCCCAAATGGCGAAAATAAAGAGACACTAACTTTAATTCATTCTTTATACAATTTACGGCATTCACAGTTTTCTTTCATTTAGTATAATTTTATGTTTTCTAAAGGTTTACCCATAAGTAACTGTTATAACCGCAAATAAAAAAAAAAATAAATAAATAAATAATAGTATCTGCAATTATTTTTATGTATTGTGGAAACAAAATAATTTATTTCATGGACAATATCTAACCATATTTAGTTTTTATATATCTATAATATTAATAGGCTAGGCTATTTCTTGTGACTAATGTTTTGTTCTACCGTTTTATCCCGATTTTGACGAAACGTACATTATTTGAAAGGTATTTCTTTTTGCCCGATTTGCTGATTTACAGATTTTTAATTTTTTTTCCCATATTTTAAGTAAAATGGATTTAAAGTTACTACTAATGCATACATAAAATTATACAGTGCTATGTGCATGTTTATTAAATTTGTTAATGTGTGTGTAATAAAAATGAGTTTGTTTTTTCTGTTTATTTGTGAATTGGCTATAATTGATAGCATACTTTTAGGGCCTTTATTTAATGCGCTCGAAATTCGATGGCTGGAATCTGCTAGTTTTGTTTTATATGCAATACATTGGAACCTTTTACACGATTCTAAGTTAGAAACTTTTGTTTTTTAAAAATTTCGCGATAAGTTCTAAAATTATGTAGCTTTTTTTTTGTTGCGAAATCACTCGTTGTACTCTCTATCGAAAGTTAACATATATGTTAGAAAAAATACAATTGAAAAAGAAATATTGTTGATGACAAAACAATGGAGACTTTTAAATTTCTGCACCAGAGTCGATTAAAACAATAAAAATAGAAGGTGCTTTGAAATAAAATTTATTAACGTTTAACCTTTATTTAAATATTTATGGTTTTTGGCGTTTCCTTTCAGCTGTTTTTTAACCCTTTGACGACCATAGACAAACATATTTGCCACAGAATTTTTCGACGGTACTTTTTAATAGGTGTGGGACAGAACAAAAGTGTCTATGACGGAAATGTACCCAATGCTTGGGGCTACAAAAATGTGCTACATAGTTTTTACCCCCCACCCCGCACTTTTTCTGTACAAGCCACTAAAGTTGGTTAAAATATGTACTTTAAAGCGCCGGGGGTCCCAGCCCCATATGATAACCAAATCAAATGGGGCTTAAATATGTTCTATCTGTATCCTTTCTGATACATTTAGGAACGGGAAACATAAATTTGATTGGCAAGTATATTTGCCTATGGGTTAAAACGGAACTTTTTACACATATTTGAATTTTCGATAATATTCTTTTTTTTTCAAATCTAGTAGGCTTTGCTTTTTTTGCAATAATTCCTTGAATTAGAAATTTTTCGAATAATTGTAGTAAAATAGTATAATTTGTTGATGAAAGTTAAGTCAGTTTTTTGAAGACGTGTGATCAAGTTATAAATATTTTCTGTGATAAAATTATGTAACGTAAGACGTTTTTATATAAAAATTTATATTTGGAAAAAAAATTAATATTGTGTGTATTGTGAAGTGCAGATAAAATGAGTGCAAATCGGGACCGATTGTTTATGCTTCGTCCAGAAGAAATAGAACAAATTTTATTATGTGAGAACCGTGATGAAGAGGCTGATGTAAATATGGACGAGGAAGATATGGTATTTTTGGAGAACGATATGGAGGAAAACAAAACGAATGAGGTGGTTGAAGTCGTCACTGAGGGTTCAAAGCAAGAAGAAATACAGCCAATGAAAAAATCCGGAATGGATTGCACTGCGGAAGAACCAATGCCATCAACTACAAATCCATCTGGTACCACTATAGTGATTCCACCACAAAGAGTGTACCGGTTTACTCAACCACTTCACTATATACCACCAACTTTCACTGGATTAGGAAAGGAGTGTAACTATGCCCACTCTCATATACTCAAACAAACTGTTCCTCAACATAAAGAAATCCCCCCGGCATTTGAAGTTTTCAATGCTGTTTGAAGGTAAGTTTTATTAAAAATTTAGTATTTTACCTGCGTCGACATAAATTATTGTTTTATAGAATTTTGTGAAAATGACGTTACAGAGTCGAATCTGTACGCATCCCAAAAGGGACGATTATTTCATTTGAGTACAACTGAGTTCAAGGCCTACTTAGGTATCATTATACGCATGAGCTTGGTGAAACTTCCAAGTATTCGATTGTATCGGTCAACAGACCCTACCTTTAATTAATCTCAAGTAACAGATATTATGACTCGTAAGCGATTTGAGAATATCAGAGCGAACATCCACTTCACCGGTAATAATACAGCAAATAGTAGCCATCGCGCAAATAAAGTTCGGCCACTATTTGATCACATAAATAAAGTAATACCTGAGGCATACACATACTCCAAAAGACTATCTATAGACGAATACATGGTTAAGTTCAAGGGCCATAACTCCATGAAGCAATACATGAAGGATAAACCAGTATCCTGGGATTTCAAATTATGGTGTCTATGTGGTGCTGAAACAGGATTTTTGTATGCCGTGGACATATACACTGGCAAAAAGCAATTTGTTGAGCACGGTCTTGGTGAAAGTGAGTGCTCCAGTTCTCTGAACCGCTCGCACAAAAATGAGTCCAAGTGTATTTTGATAACTTTTTTACCAGTATAAATGTGATGCGTATTCTCCAAGAAAATGACATAATGGCTTGTGGAGCAATTCGGACTGATAAAGAAATGAAAAGAGAAGATATTAACTTTTTTGTAGCAAATGGAACTTCGGTTTTGAAGTGGATGGACAATCGTCCTGTTTACTTTGCCTCAAACTTCATAAACCCGACCGAAGTTTTTCAAAACGCCGCACTGCAGGAAAAGCTGACAAAATTGATGTGAAATGTCCTGGTGTTATTCGACATTATAATAAAGAAATGGGCAGGGTGGATCTGATGGATCAAAAAAAAGTGTATTACGAGTACAATCGCGAAGCAAATGGCACTTTTATATAAGGTCGTTTTTTGATTTATTCGAACTTATGGTCCACAACAGCTATATCATATCTTCACAGATTTCGGAAAATAGCAGCTTCCCAAATAAAGTAAATTCTCTGGAATTCCGTTCTGCTTTGGCTCAAGAACTTATAAATGACTTTTCTTCTCGACAGAGATTTTCATCAGAGTCTACAAAAGTCGGAAGTCGCTCGATATTGAAACCAAAAAGTATTATGGAAAAAAGGAGAACTGGAAAAGATGTGCACATTGCGCAGCAAGTGGAGGGTCAAATTTTTTTGACATCCATATCGTATGGCTAAGGATTAAGAAAATTAAAAAAAAAAAATTCAAATCTCTTCAGCCAAAAAAGTGTGGTCGTCAAAGGGTTAAACGCAATTATATTTTTCAATGTTTTAATCTTGTAATAAATTATTATAAAATAATGACAAGAATAAAGTTTTGGGAAGAACTGAAAACCAGAATAATAGTGATTGTACTGCTGGTCCTAAGCAAAATAGAACTTGTAAGAAATATTCTATGAATAAATCCATAATTTCAAAAATTACAAAGAAATATCCTGAAAGAGTTACGCACGGTGACTATATAACATTTAGGCGATAGGCCTCGTAAAACGAGTCAATGGCAGGATAATTTTATAGCGAGACAGTTTAAAAACAACCCAAAAATATACGTAAAGAGGTCATTAAAAATCTGAAACTAAAATATGTGATCGAAGTGTTTCCCGCCCAGCAGTTGAGGCTGATATTGGCTGTTATCGTCCTATGAAGAAACTACTGATATTAGAGGAAAATCGTCTGTCTTGCATATATTTTGATAAAGTATAATTTTTCCAAACGGAAAAAGACTGGTCCCAAAATACAAAATACAGATAAAACTGTTAAGTTTAACGGTCAGTACTATAGTATGGGGTTGCTTTTCGGTCCAAGGAATGGGTACAACTCATTTAGTAAAAGATACTCTAACTAGAATTAGATAGAAGTGATTTATAAATTTGCTGTTCCACATGAAATACCCAAAACACACCTCCAAAGTTGTAACCGAATGGCTACAATATAGTGCAGTTAGTGTTTTAGAATGGCCTGGCCAATCAGCAGATCGCATAGATTTTCTATTTTGGAACTTATAGATCGAAAAATACGGGCACAAAGTTACACAAACAAGACAGACCTCATAGAGGCAGTTAATACAGAGTGGCAAAAAATTTCAATCAATATCACCAGTTTTAAAAAATAATGTATACCCAACAAAAATAGAGGGACAGTTTTCAAGTATTATATACAAAAGGCGTCCAATATTTTGTCAATAGCATACAAATTTATAATTTTAATTTTTTTCTGAAGTTAAGTTTATGTTAATATTTTTATGCTTTTTTAAATAAATAAACAAAAATGTGTAAATAATTAAATTTTTTTTTAATTTATCATCCAATTCAAGTCGTCAAAAATGTATTTTTATAAAGTTTCCATTGCATTGTCACTTAGTTTGACGCACGCACGAATTTGTCTTTTTGTAATCTTATGAGGAAATCTCGATAAATCAATTCTTCTGATATTTTTTAAACCCATTTGTTGATAACTTCATGGTATTTACCCAAAGTAAGGGTCTTTTTAACTGAAATTCAGTTCTTCCTAGTTATAATATTACTATCCTTCTTGAAATGTTATAATTTTGTTTATTTATCCATTTTTTAGACTTGTCTCACATTTCAAAATCTAGTTGAAATTATTTTCAGTGCTTTTTTCATTACAACTTTCAAAGTTGTTCAAAATCACCTCCCAAAAACATCTTCCTTTGTAAACAATGAAGGTGGCATTAATTTAGACTGACTTGACTTTTTAATGTGCCTTAATATGAAGATAATGAAGAAGACCACAAATAATGTTTATAATAATAAATAAAAAAAAAAAATAGTACCTCAAGAGCAATGGGCAGAAACACAAAAAAATATATTTTTTTTCTACTAAAATACAAATGGGGCGTTTCATGTCAAGCGATCCAACTTTTGAAGCCGACGTCTTCCGATCGGGATGAAATTTTCACCAAGATTAGTTAGTTCTATTAGATAATAGTTAAGACACAACTTTCCAACAAGATCGGTCAAGAACTCTCTGAGTTAGAGGGGGTGGGTGTCAAAATTTGGTTTGTTTTTTCTCATCCATTACTGTTATTCTTAGCAAGGTTTGCTCCAAACAGTTTAGATAGCTATTTCTTTAATCTAAAAAATATCATTTAAAAAATAACAAAATTTTTTTGAATTTTTTTTTTTGCAAAATCAAAAATTTTGTACGCCTTTTTTTGCTCAAAAGAAAGCTTCCTTTAAGAGCTTTTTGGTCGCTTAGTGGGATGCGAGTGGGATATCTATAAAAAAAATTTTTGCATATGCAGTAATTTGAATTTTTTCCTATTAGTGTGTAAGTGTTTCTAAAACCTTAAAAATAGACCGTGTACTAAGAAACTGACAAATTAAACTTTCGAAGGTATACCTAAAAAAAATTTCATACATTCGATACTGTAATACCTGCAATATGTTAACCTCAGGAAAAAAAATCATTTTCTTTTTATCAAATGTTGAAAAATTATTTGTTCTATTTATTTGAAATAATAAATTAATATATAAAAATAATTATAATAAAAATAAAAAATAAATAATATAATAAATTTTAATCTTAGTCACATTAGATCTATTTTTAGCATGCATTTTTTAAAATTAATTTATTGTGGCTGATAAAGTATTTAAGTTTTGTAAATTTTTAAATACCCAGTCCTTCATCCAGCATATTTATCGCCTTTATTTGCTGCTTTTTTGCCAATCTTTTCTTGGCGTTACTAGGTTCAGCTGTTGATTAAACTGATGTTGAAGGAAACCAACTTAAAGTACTTAACAGATGATTGGCCTGAAGATTTACACGATTACCGCGATATGCCCTGCTTCCCTACGAATTTAAATTTTCCTACGACGATTGTATTGTGCTTTGTAGACATTTTATTTTATTAACTTTATATTTTTTATTTCATTCGCTGCAAAAATTATAATATTTTTCGGCGTTCATACGCTGAAGCAAGCTACATATAGCAACGCTTAACGATCTGCCTTGAATTTAGAAAATCATTTGGCAATTTTTTATTATAGGAATTTTTTATTTTGGCGATTTTTGATGTTAAAGAATTGGCTTTTTGGTAATTTTGGTTTTTTGCGATTATCGATTTTTTTTTTTGGCCATTTTTGATTTTGACGATTTTTTAATTTGGCAATTCCGCCCATATTTTCCACGCGACTCACATTGGTAATTAATCTCAAAAGTTTCAAGACTGTCACTTTTATGATACTTCATATTTTTTTTTGTATAGGAAGTGTCACGCCCATCGGTCTGATCCCGCCCATTGTTTTGGCAACTACTCACGTTAATAACTTATGAACTCGAACAAAGTCCCAAGTTTTTTTCTATTATAGTACTCCAGATATATGACAATATATATTTAATTTGTATGGGGGTACCACGCCCACTGATCTGATCTCACCCATTTTTTCCGAGTATTAGCGTTGAGAACTTATGAAATCACATTAAGTCCCAAGACTTTATCTATTACAGTACTCTAGATATCTCACATTAAATATAAATTTTATATGGGAGGTGCCACTCCCACTTGAAAAATCAAAAAAAATATAGTCTATTTTTCGTTACGGATAGGCAGTTACTTACTGTGAAAATTTCAAGACGATCAGTCCAGTGGTGTAGTCTCCTATAAACCAGAAACAAACGTACAAACATACAAAACTCCATTTTTTATAACTTATACCACTATGTGGTTTGGGTATAATGACTTTGTGCTGCTGTTTGTAACTACCATCTTCTATTATTCCCAAATATATTCCCTATAGTACAATTCTTAGTCATAGGCGCAATATGGATTTGCTTCCCGATATGTTTGCGTGGATTAAACCGTGTATGCCTTTCCCTTTTCTCCGCTGCAACAAATAATACATTGCAGATAAAGTTGTTGTTGTTGTATTTCAGTGTCAGTGCAAGAATGATATAATATGAGTATGTGTAGAACGCAAAAACGACGATGTAACCTACACACTCTCCTAGAAGCAACATGTTGCCTAATATAACAGTTTTTATAAAGTTTTTTTTTTATCCATCAACAATATACAAATGTTGCTTTGTATAACAAAATATATGTATGTATTTAGAATTTGTAATAAAATTAATTAGATATAGATAAATAATATTTTTTTTTAGTTTTAAATAATCTGTGAGGAATAGAAACAAATATTTAAAAGCAAATTAAAGATTTAAAGAAATTTGTAGGGAAGAAAAATCAAAGTACCTATTGCACTTAGAACAAAAGATAGATCAAGTTAATAACAGTAAAGATTGGTGGAAAATTGCTAAGGAAATAAGAAATGGTGATGAATTCCCAAGAATAACGGTACCAGCAGAAGAGCTGAAATCATATTTTGAACAACTGTTGAATCCAATACAAAACGCTATAAAGTTACAATATGCTTACATATACCGGACAAATGATGATGTGGATAAGGCCATAACAATAACCGAACTAAGCCAAGTACTGCAAAAAACTAAGACCGCAAGGCACCAGGCGAAGATCGCATCCCATATGAATTCTATAAAAATGCTCCAGAAGAATTGTTGAAAGAGATAGCAACAATATGTAATATAATGTATGATAGTGGCAAAATAGAAGATACTTTTATATTAAATATAATTTACCCGATACATAAAAAAGGAGATATGGCAATACCAAGTAATTATCGTGGAATATCTCTCATGAACTGTCTACCAAATATAATGGTGGGTTTGTTAACAAATAAACTCTCAGAATGGGCCGAACGTTACAAAATCTTGAATGCATATCAAGCTGGTTTTAGGAAGAACTATTCAATAGCTGACAACATATATAACCTCTCAGCTTTAGTACATTTAAATCTAAATGCGAATAAGAAAAGTTATGCATTTTTCGTGAATTTTAAATGCACTTATATACAAGCTACATACGATAGGTGTTTCGTCAAAAGCAGTTAAGTTTGTAGAAAACATGTATAAACCTACAAGCTCGGCAGTGTGGACTGGCCAAGAATTATCAGAGGACTTTTCAACATTATCAGGCGTAAAACAAGGGTGTCTGCTATCTATTCTATCTTAATGATATTCATGACTTTTTAGAAGGAGGACTTAATATCGAACACTTAAATATACGACTGTTGCTATATGCAGATGATATCGTTATTCTTGCTGATGATATAAACGTTTTGCAGAAAATGATATATAAATTAGAAAATTACTGTGAAATGTGGGATGTCGAGGTAAATTTAAGTAAGTCTGAGATTATGATATTCAGAAAAGGTGGAAGAATGTCACGAAATTAAAAATGGCATTTTAAAAGAGAAGATATTAGATACTGCTATCTTGGCGTTCCTTGACACCAAAAATGATTTTCAAAAAACATATTGAAATAAGAACCGCTTCTGCCAAAAGCAGCATAAATCAGACATGGAACAACTTTTTGAACAAACCCTCGATATCTCTAAGATCCAAATGGAAACTGTTTCTGGCAGTTTGTAGAACAGTGTAAAGCTATAACGCACAAGTCTGGGGATTTTCTTTGTACGATGAAGTCGATAAACTACAGCTATACTTTTTAAAGAAAATATTGAGGATTCCTAGTTTTACACCAACATACACAGTAAGACTTGAAACGCGAATAGAAAATGGTCATCGATATACTTTGGATTTGGACCTGAGGTATATAAACAAGACATTGTTCTATTATAATCAGGATAGACTTCCCAATCAACTCTCCAAAATCCTTATAAGAAGGCAAATTCTATGGGTGAATGCTATGAATAGAATAGGAGCTGATTATGGTATCTCATGGAGAGAGCAAAACCTCAATAAAACACAGTGGGCTGAAAATCGGATTAATTTATTATATTCACTTAAAACTAGTTATAACCAAGCCCTTCTAATCAAAGTAGCTGAAACAAGCAGAATATATAGAAAACTTGATTCAATGGCTGGAATCAGATACATGATGGACGAGTTGCGGTTAGCAGACATAAGGTGGATTTTCAAGGCAAGAAGTGACCTTATTAAACTTAATGGTAATAATTATCAGTTAAATGGTTCAGACTTGTGTTCACTTTGTAATTTAAAGGAAAAAGAAGACATAGAACATTTTATAGGCCGTTGTAATACCTTGAAAGAGTTTACAATTTAAAATTTGGAAAATCTGTACTTAGTGAAGTCGAAATAATCAATATTTTAGATGGCAGGACTGTAAGCTGGCAATCTGTATCAAATTATATGAAAACATATGTAAATTATAGAAACTTTTTAATAGCGGAGTTTAATCCTCAGGAATATTTAAATTGTAAAATTTTTAAATTGTAAAATTGTTATTTGATTAAATAGTCTTTCGACAGACGGCATATTGTCAAAGTCGAATATAGATATATTCTTAATATATTCTTAATTTAATCCTTTTTGTAATTATGTACATACATATATTGTTAAATTTAAAATGAAAAAATAAAGAATACTACTACTACTACTAACTGTAAATAAAAAAAAAAAAAATTAAAAAAAAATATGTATAGAAATAATTATTACTACTAGTTCTCATTTAAAAAAAAATATTTTTTATACCCTCCACTCCAGTGTGCAGAGGGTATATATAAGTTTGTCATTCCGTTTGTAATAATTAGAAAAAAAATTTTGGACCCCATAAAATATATATATTTGTGATCCTTATAACAACCGGAGTTGATATAGCGATGTCCATCTGTCTGTCTGTCCGTCTGTCCGTCTGTGAAAATCACGATGGCGGCATCAGTCGGGCAGCGAAGGTGCTCGCTGACATAAAAAATGATTCATTGACATCCTGAAAAGTTTGCTGTTTAAAATAGTCCAAATCGGTCGATTAGGGCCCGAGCTTTGAATAAAGAACTAAAAAAAGTCTTGAAAAAATATAATTTTCTATGTTGTTCTTGGCACGATCACGTCCTCAATAGGATAGCTAAGGTGATCATTTTCAGAGGGAATGATTTTGCAAATTCATGGGAAGATTTCTATTTCAAAAATCATTAAAATCGGTGGAACAGGTCCAGGGAAATCTCTGAAAATTAAAAAAAAAGAAAAATATGATGTTTCTATAGTGTTCTTGTTGTTATTCTAAATGTTATATTGTTGTCATAGCTGGACTTGTTGTTTTTGTGGTCTTTGTGGTAATAATATAATAAAAACTAACCCTTTGTACATTTTTTTAATCAACTCTGGTAGAAAAATTTAAAAGTTTCCATTGTTTTGGCATCACTAAAAAATTTACTAGATCATTTCTGTCATTGCCACGAGCCTGCCCGCAAAGTTTCAGATCGATTGGGTCACGGGAAAGGGGTTCAAATCGATCCAAAATTTTTTCGACAAGCAGACACTACGAGTTAAAATAAAGGGAGTAAAAATTCACCAGCATCTAAAGCAAATAATGCTAAAATACCTTGTTGTTAATAAAAAGAAAACAATGTAAATTTAGCAAAAAAAATTTTATGTACCTATTAATTTATTTAAAGAGAAAAACACAAAAATAACGTTTGATGCTGTATTTTTTGTGTGTAATATTTACATATGCATACATACACATATTAGATATTACAAATAATATACAAATATTCTATATATATTCTATTCTATATATGTATGTATATCCATAATATCTGCATGTTAGAAATAAATCGGTATTTTATTTTATTTACATAAAATTCTGCAATGTTTTGTTGTCGGGAAAATACATTTCTTTTGCATTAACAGAGTGTCACTTCTTTGCACAGCGTGACTATGCCACAGTAGATGGCGCCACAATTTTTGTTTGTTCTTATTAGCTTTGCAATAGTTATTTCTATTTTAACATGAATGTCAATATTTTCGACTAGATATCATACAGAACAATGTTAAGAGTATACACGGGCTGGTCTTTTATTTCATATAAACTTAAATTTTTTGGTTGAAATGTCGTCATACATAAATAAAAATCATAAAATAGTGAAAATATTTTGCTTTTATTAAAAAACTTTTTTATATAAATAAAAAAATTAAATAGTATATTCAATTCGTTATTTCATTTTCAAATAAATAAACAGATATATTAGTACACAAAATAAAAATATTAAACATAAACATAAAATCATCCTGTCAAACACGAAGTAATTTGTTTTTCCTATTCTTCTTTGTGTTTTTCGCTTATTTTGACAGAGATGCCACTCGTTTACAATTTAAATAAATAGAAAAATATATTTGTCGACTGTCGTTAAGATGTATGTACTTAATGAATCACTTAATCCTTAGTGCAAACAACAATAGCTGTCGATATATTTTGCCATTGTCGGATCGTTGAAATTTTCAGAATCGGACTACAGAAAACATTGATTTAAATTCAATGAATTTTAGAAAACGTCAAATGATATTTAAGAATTGCTAACATAAAAATTGTTACATAAATAAACCCAATTTGATGAGAATGTTATTTATATATTATTTTTCACAATTTTTTTTGGATGAAAATTTGAAGTTTTTCAGAAACTAAAGGTAACAAATTATTTTATTTAAAATGTTTGGGACGTTTGGTTTCTTGCGTTTGGCATCCCTAATTTGATTATTTATTTATAAATTTATTCTCTATGTTTTCAAAATATGGCAATATTTTAATAAAAAAGCTGAGAGAGCTTTTTTTTGGTTATTATTTTGTTACTCCATCCGACCTATATGGCCGCAATGAAGAAATATTTGGCCAGTTAAAAGAAACTATACAGCCATCTCCAATTAGCATGACTTAATGCATGTAGCCACCCTACACAACAATTACCTTTGCAATGGAGGTTAGGGCGAGCTGTTTAATTAGCAAAAACTAAATTAAAAGAGAAGTTATGTCATATAACCGGAAACGCATGCATATAGGTATATAACCTAAATGCATGCCGATCAGCAACCACAATGACCAAAAAGCAAACACCGAAATAAATCCGAAAACCAACCCAAAGAATTTTCTGAAATAATTTGGTATTAAGTTTAACAAATTGTTTACTTTTTCCAATATTTTGTTTACATTTTACATTGGATATGTAGTACATTGCATGAGAACTATGCCAAATATGGGCCTTTTATACCCTACTATACTGTGTACAAGAAGAGTTATAAGTTTGTGCTGAAGTTGGAAATTTCCAAACTAAGCCCGTCGTTTATTATACCGATTGACGCAGAATCACTTTCTGATTCGCTTTAGCGAAGTCCGTTCGTCCGTCTATCTCCATGCAAACTTTGTAATGAAACTACAGATCGCATTTATAAACATGTATCGATGAAATTAAAGCCTTTATCGGCCATTTATAGTTAGCCACTCTATTTGCAACCATTTTGCTGTAGGACGATTAGTTTTTAAGATATAAGCGACTTGATGTTCCCCGCAAAAATTTTATATGGAGTTTCGTAGCCAGGAAGCCAAATGACAAATATTTTGCTCTACGTATCGCAATTGATTTTTCCAAATGTTAAAAATTCAGTATAGAAAGGATCTTGTCATAAGGCTAGGAGTTCAAGCCGTAATAATTAAAAAACTTAGAGAGATCACCCATTTTTAAATGGTACAAATGTTTAAAATAAAGAAATATTTATTGAGATATAATATATACCCTATACCACTGTGCTGGGGTATTTGACCCAGTTATTACACCGGTCGACTCAGAATCATTTTCTGAGTCGGTTTAGTGATGTCCATCCGTCATTCCGTCTGTCTGTCTTTTAATCAAATTGTAGGTCGCAAATATGAATATATTTTAATGAAATTTGGTATGTGAGCTTCTGCTGCCCGAAGGACGAACGCTGTTGAAATTGGTGAAAATCGGTACATGTTCAGACCTAGTCCACGCACAAATGACACTTTGGAGATCGACTTTATATGCTATAAGATCCAAATTATCATATAAATCTCGTTCAAATTGGTTTTGCGTGTGTTTATTATATCTATTAATGAGTAGTCCAAAAATAAACCCTATAGGACAATTCAAAGTTATAGCCCCCATATGAAGCATCCCGATTTTCACTTAAACATATCAAAAATAAAAATATTGCACAGATTTTACCAAAAATTTGGTTTCTATATTGTTTTGCAAAAATAAGTGACTTTACCAAATATGGTCATAATGAGCTTATTTTGCGACCTAGTCCTCATATAAATATAGCATCCGATATGAACTTTTTCAAATCTGCAGGCACAAGAATAATAATAATTACATTCTCTAAAGGTACCTGTTTAATATAATTTTAGTTTAATATAATTTTAGTAAAAACATTATGAAACCCAGCGGAAATCGTAGCTTACCCACAAGATGATTTTTCGCTTTTTAATGTACTGGCACTTTGTCGTTCGCTTTTCAGCAGCTAATATGAGCCTCTTTCATAGCAGATGTATTAGTCAGAATGATGAACGACGTGAAATTGAATGACTGAATTAAAAATATTTATCGTCAGAATTTGTCATCCGATCACTAAAAATAAATGAAAATTAAATGAACAAACATGTAAGACTGTGAATACCATAACTTACTATTATTTAACATTTTGTGCTTTGATTTTCTTCTTTACCAAATCCTAAAAAAGCACAATGGGATGATAAGATAAAAGGAGTACAATGACTGAAGGGTATTGAATGTTACGGAGTTAAACAAAAAATAGAACATAAAGTTTTACTACAAGTTATGTATATGTACGAGTAACTATAAAATATGATGACTAAATTCATTTTTCATCTTTGTGCTGACTGATGCCGTGCAAATGTTAATAAATCAATCATTTTGGGATTATGGATTAAAAACGAAAAAAAAAAAACCAAAATATTGAAACACTTTGCATTTGGAAGTAAAACTAGAGGCAAACACACATTGGAAACTACTTGAAGGATTAAATAAAACAAAAAGTGAGAATTAAATGATAAAATAACAGAACTTAATTCTGGCATATATAATTAATTTATACTATATATTTAAATGAATTCTATAATATATTAATTTCAGATAAAATGGCTGCATTTTGTATAATCCTCTTTAGCTTGTTTTAAATTCATTTATTTAAAAATCCAACAGAATACACTAATATTCAAAGATGAATTTATTTAAAAATATTTTTTACCCTTTTATTCTCTTTTTTGCTTTAAACCTTAAAAAAATATGCAAAATATTTTTTTGGTATAGCCTGCTAGTTATAACCGTATTTTTTTTTATGTATTTTTAAATTTATTTATTAATATATTTTTATGGTATTTGTAACATATACTCGTATATATACATATTTATGATGATTTTTTCTTTGCATAGTTCTTTCACTATTTTACGCTTGTCTGCACATGAAAAAGCCTACTCTTCCGCTTCCGCTTTCGTTAAATAAAGTTTATGTAATGGTGAACATTTTTTTATAGAGTTTGATTATGTTTATGGCATTTCAATATAGTACTTTGTATAGATATATAGAACAATAGGATTATTTCATATATTTTTAATGTAAAAATCGATCATTTATTTATGCTTTGGAAAAATTTAAAATTAAATATTTTTGAAATTCAGCACTGATTTTTGGTCAATGATTTTTGTTATGAATGATTTCGAATTATAGGTATTTTTTTGTCGTCGTTAATGAGAGAAATGGATATTTCATAACTTTTAAGGCTTTTCATATAAAAATGATATACAAGATTGTGAAAATGTAAAAAATTAAGATACTAAAAAAATTTGCTAGTTTAAAAAAGTACTTTTTAATAATAGGTTTTTTTTAAGAAAATGTTTGTTTTTAAAGAAAATGTTTTCCTAAGAACAGGTTCTTTTTGAAAAAGGTACTTTTTAAAGAAAAGAATTTTTTAAAAAAGGTACTTTAAAAAAATTTTTTTTTGTAAGAAAAGGTACTTCATTAGGAAGTGTTTTTAAAGAAAAATTACTCTTTTGAGCAAAAGAAGTTTTTAAAGAAAATATACTTTTCAAAGGAGCGGTAGTCTTAAAAAAATTTACTTTTTAAAGCAAAGGTACTTTTTAAGAAAATGTAATTATATAAAGAATATACAGTTTTTAAAGATATGGCACTTTTTTAAAAATTTTTTTGTGAAAACTTACTTTATTGGGAATGCTATTATTTTAAGAATAGATGTTTTTTTTAGAAATAGTTCTATTTAAGAAATAGTTATTTTTGAAAAAAAGTGTACTTTCTAAGGAATATAATAGAAAATTTAATTTTTTTTAGAGAATACACTTATTAAGAAAAGATAATTTTTTTTAAGGTAAATGTTCTTTTTTAAGAAAATTTAATTTTTTAAAGAAAGTTATTTTTAAGAAAACACACTTTTTTAAGAAAAAATCCCTTTAAAAAAAAGTGTTTCTTCAGAAAAGATACTAATATAAGAAAGGGTACTTTTCGAAAAATAACTTCTTTTTTTTTTACAAAAAAGCAACTTTTTAATAAAAGGTATTTTTTAAGAGAAGATGCTTTTTTAAGAAGAGGTAATTTATTTGAGGAAAGGTACTTATTTAAGAAAAGGTACTCTTTTAAGAAATTTACTATTTTAAGAAAAAGTACTTTTCATATAAAAATTTGTGTTTGTAATAAAAGGTAATATTTTAGAAAAGGTACTTTTGAATGAAAAGCTACTCTTTTAGGAAAATTTGCTGGGAATGGAATTTTATTAAGGGAAGCTACTTTAAAAAAATGTATTTCTTTAAGAAAACATTCTTTTTGCGAATATATGCTATTTTAAGCGGGATCCCTTTTTATGATACCTTTAAGATATTGTACTTTTTAAGCAAAGCTAATTTTTGTGCAAAGGTACTTTTTTAAAGAACAATTGAGAAAATGTACTTTTTACGAAAATTTACTTTTTTAGGAATAGGCACTATGTTGGCAAAGGCGAAGTTTTCAGAAGTGGTTTTTTAAGATATGGTATAATTTAAAGAAAATATGTTATTGTTTGAATTGGTAGTATAAGAAATGGTACTTTTTTTTAAAGAAAGATAAAGTATTTTTATTTATTTATTTTTTTTTTAGAAAAGATCCTTTTTTAAAAGAAGTATTTTTTTATGAAAATTTGCTACTTTTAAAAAACTTACTATTTTAAGAAAACGTTTTTTAAGAAAAGGTAAAAGTACTTGTGAAGGCAGGGCACTTCTTTCAATTTTTTTCAAAGAAAATTGAGTTATTTTATGAAAAGTACTTTTTTAAAAGAAAGAGTACTTACTCTTTTAAGAGAAGATACTTTCTTAAAAAAATTTTATATTTAAAGAAAGGTATAAAAAAGAGAACTTTTTAATTTTCAAGGAAAGAAAGTTTTTAAGAACAGGTAGTTTTGAAGAAAGTTACCTTGGAAGAAAATGCACTACTTTAAAGGAAAGTTAGTTTTTTAAGATAATGATTTTTTTAAAGTAATATAATTATTAAAGAAAATATACTTTTTAAGTTTTATATAAGAAATATTTTTATAAGAAAAGGTACTGAGTGTTTTAAAGACGGGGTTTATATTTTGAAAAAAGGTACTTTATTATGAAAGAAGCAATTTTTGATTTGATGAACAACATATGTTATTTTATCTGTATGTACTCCCAAGTGCATGGTAATGTGTAACATGAAATGAATTGAGATACTAAATACTGACCTTTATCTTTCTACGCATTGCACCGAAATGTTATAAATAAATTATTTTGATAGATTACACATTCAAAAACATTAATTTTATTTGCCATGAAATTTTGTTGGAAATACTAGCGATTAAGAAATCAAAATCATTTGAAATAAGCAATTTAAAATAGCACTCGTCGATTTGATTATTATCAGTAACTTTGCCTTGTTTGTATTGTGCTTTAATTGTAATTGCTAAACAGCTTACACACACATAACATTGCTCTAGTCTATTGCAGTCTAGCTTTGTTGTTCATATTAGACTGTTCGAACTGCAAAATTGTTATATAAATCCACGAAGATAGTCTTTGTTTAAAATGTATACGAATTTTCAGTGAAATTTTATTTACGTACTAGAAAATTTGGTATATACATATAAGCGTAAATATATACCAAGTTTTGTATAAGCTCTTTTATTTATTTAAGTTTTATAAGTGAAGTTGTTTTTAAAGACGGCATATTTAAGAAAAGATACTTTTTTAAGAAAACGCATTTGTTAAGAGGTGGCAATTTTTACGGAAAGGAACCATTTTAAAAAATAGTACCTTTTAAAGGAAAAGCACATTTTTAGAAAACGTGGCTTTTAAAGAAAATCTACTTTTCTAAGAGAATGTTCTTTTTTTTAGAAAATATATTTTATCAAGAAGAGGCTCTTTTAAGAGAATGTGCTTTTTTCGGAAAACGTGAATTACGAAAAGCAAATTTATCGGAAAAAATATTGGCAAATCCTACACACCAATGTGCTGAGACCCCATACAAGTTTTTCATCCCATTTGTAATAGTTAAACAAAAAATATCGACCCCATAAAATATATATATTCTTGATCTGTATAATAAGCTGAGTTATTGTATTGATAGCCATCTGATATTAATTTTTTGCAGGTTCCGAAATTTGAATAAAAATGTAAAAATAAAATGTTTCTCTGTTGCTTTTGTTATTATTTGTATTCTAAATTTGGTAAGTTGTATGCCATAGCGGTAATTGTTGTTGTTGTTGTGGTCGTAGTATTTTTTTATCATTTACATTGTGAGTGTGTATGTATGTATGTATGTATGTATGTTTATGTGTTGTGTCCAGAAGTCCAAGTCGTGCGATTTAAAGTCGCATAGAGTTATGCATAATTGAATATCCCTTTATTATTATTGCTTTTTCCTTATTATCTTATTCCATATTTTATAAAGTTTAATATTTTTTTTATTGTTTATCACTTTATACCTTTCATTCAATATTATCCATTACTTTCTTTTTAATTATTATTGTTGTTGTAATTTGTCCAAATATTATCTTTATTATTTCATTATTTCAAACCGGTCTTACCGTTACTTTTAAAATATATAAAAGAGCTTAACACTGTTGAAGGATTCCACTAGCATATCGGTGGACAGAAAATTATAATTTTGGACCTAATTAATCCAAATTAAAAAAAAGACCTTGTGTCTGATAGAACGCTGATTCACTTATGACCTTCAAATTTTATTTTCTCACTTCATGAGACGCTTAGACTACAATTTATATATATAGTTATAACTTTTCAGTTTTAGGCATAGAATAAGAGTAATTCATAGTTGTATATTATTGAATACATATTACTTTTTTATAAAAAGGGGTTCGGGAGAATTTTAAACTTCATTATTAAAAAATTCAAAAAAATAATTTTAAATCAAAAAAAAGAACGCAAGAACGTAGACCGCCCCCATTGATCGATCTGTGATCTTCAGTTAACTGGCAGTAAAGCTAATTTGCATATGGGTCGTCTAAATATGCCTTTTTGTTTGATGTTGGCGACTGGAACGTGACCGCCCTGACCTGTTTTTACAGCTTGGACTCTGCCGAGCAACCATTGTTGTGGTGGGCAATTTTCTTCGTGTATTAGAACTAGACCACTGACGGAAAGATCTGGTTGAATGTCCACCCATTTGTTGCGTTGTTGTAGTTCGTGTAGGTAGTTTTTGGACCATGCCTTCCAGAACATTCGCTTGAGCATGCATAGCTATCGCCAAGCTTTTGAACAGCGCATTTTGTAATTTGATTCGTCGATTTCGTATTCTGGCGGTAGCGAAGAAAGTGGCGGTCCAATAAGGAGATGTCCTGGTGTTATTAGCTCCCCGTCATTGGGATCGGAAATCATTGGAACTAATAGCCTGGAATTTAAAATGGCTTCAATTTCGGTCAGCAATGTGGTCATCTGTTCTGACATGTTCATGACATTGAAAAAGTCCTCAAATCAATATGTAAGATATTCCAGTACCGAGCAAATCTTATGAGAAAAGACCGCTCATAGACCGAATATATTATAGGTGGTATAATAACCTGAGAGCAATGAATAGATCTTGAGAACATAAATTTTGAATATAGGTTAGTAGGGTACATCATATTTGATAATTTTGTAGAAAAACAATAAGTTAAAGAATTTTTAAATTTTATAAGCGAATTTATTATGATTATAATGATACTTTTCCGTGACAGTGTAATGTGATGGAAAGGTAATGCATAATGGTTCATGTTTATATTTGATGTAGAGAACTAATTAATTCTTATGCAATATTATTCGTTAAACAAGAATTTTGTTAATTGTTATTTTTGGGTCAAATAGACTAATATGTCTGGTCAGACTGCGATTGGCTAAATGAAGCTTTTCGTCAGATGTAGGCAAATAGAAGAACATAATATTCTAGACTGAAGTGACATCAAAAAAATACAATTTGCTTTTACAACACCAATTTATGTAGGAGTATATCAAAGTAAATGATGGCGAGTACGTGATATTTAAATTAATGTGATAATATCACTCATTCGCCGTAATAAATATTTTCTTGTGTATTTTTTTTTAAATATATTGTTTGCCATTTATGTATATAATTATAAGTAGATTATATATGTAGTACAGTTTAATTTAATTGTTTTCAAATAAATTATTTTTTTATATGAAATACAAAACTTTTTAGTATTTAGTAATTACTTTTAACAGACCCTGCAAAATCGAAAAAGTTAAAAAACAATAATAAGGAAATGTTTTCTTTGGCCAAAGTGGAGCATAGTAACTGCTGCTAGGTGGAAGCAATATTTATGTATGGACATAATAATAATAAAAGCTGTTTTTTGTTTATGATATTGAGCACAAGTTTACACAAAGTCTATAGGAAAACTAATTTAAATGGCAGAAATTAATTAAATATATTTTTGAAGAACTTTTCCTTTTCATGTTTTCTAGATAATGAAGAAGTTAATTGCACGACATTCTAAGAAAATATCTTCCATTTAAAACAAAAGAAAAGGCTTAGTAGTACTTATTATAATAATCTACTCTTAAACAAGGCATTAGGAGTTGGTAAGGATATGTACTGTGGGTGACAATAGATTGGAAACTTTTACAAATTTCTAATTTTCAAAAAAAAATTTTTTCTTATTAAGTTCGCGTTAAGACCTAAAACTATGTATTCTCTTTTTTCTAAATCACTCTTTGATGTGTTCTCTATTGAAGGAAACAAAATATTTTTTTTAGTAATGCCAAAACAATGGAATCTAGAATATAAGATGTTATAAAAGGAGATGTATGAAATCTGAATAGTTATTTAAATATTTATAGTTTCTTACGTTTTCTTTCAACTATTTCTGAAACACAATTTTAGTTTTCATTATTTTAACCTTAGTTTAGTGCACGAATAACTTCAAATAACTTTTGAAATAATTGACAAAAAAATGCTGCAAAATATGTTGTATAAACAGAATATGCTTACATTCATTAAATCAAATATAATACACAAGATGTAACCCGGTGCGCTTCGCTACACCCTCCCCCCCGTATCGTAAAGCAAGGGCTCACGCGTAGTCCCAAGGCTCTCACTATTACAGTACCTCAGATATATGATATTTAATATTAACTTTGTATGGGGGTGCCACACCCATTTGTCCGATGCCGCTCATTTTTTGTTTGACTACTCACGTTAAGAATGGATGACTTAAGACAAATTTGCAAATCTCTCCCTATCATAGTATTCAATATATATTAAAATAAAAAAATTACTTAATATGGGAGGTGCCATGCCCACTAAAAATATTTAAAAAAAATTATAGCATTTAACACTTCCCATATCCGCTGTAAGACTCTGGAATCAGATGTGTAGTTACGGATATTACCTCCTAAAAACAAACCTACATTACCTCTTTATTGTATTATTATTATTATTATTATTATTATTATTATTACTATTATAATTATTATTATTATTATTATTATTATTATTATTATTATTATTATTATTATTATTATTATTATTATTATTATTATTATTATTACTATTATAATTATTATTATTATTATTATTATTATTATTATTATTATTATTATTATTATTATTATTATTATTATTATTATTATTATTATTATTATTATTATTATTATTATTATTATTATCATTATTATTCATCGAGTGTTCATTGCGATCGGAGGTGTTTTTTTACACAGCGCTTACAAATATATTTAAAACAACCCTTTGAAACAAAAATCAAGTTATCAAAAAACACTAAAAAAAACTTTGAATAGTGACAAATAGCTAAAATAAAGAAAAGTGAAAAAAGTGCTTTAGTGTTTAACATAAATAAAAAATATTCCCAAATCAATATCAAATTATTTGCCTTATTTAAATTTGTATTCTATTTTATATATATACTTTTTCAAACAAAAGAAGAGATTATTTAATTATCCCGCAATAACGAGTAAACAAAGCGAATATCTCTCAACTTCAATTGCTGTTTGCAATGCATGTAATAAATCTTTGCCTATATCGGGAGACTATATTAAGTGTCATAACTGCGGTTGCAAATACCATTATTCTCCGTGCGCTACACTATCTGAGTCGACATACTCAGGTATGAATGCCGATAAGAAAGCGTCGTGGAGGTGCCATAAATGTAAAGGTGATCGAAACAGGAGCAAATCGCCTAATAATCTTTATCAAGAAATTATGCATGATGACCGCCAACATCAGGTGCAGCAAGATGAACAAATAACAAAAAAAAAAACAGCAAAGAAGTGATGAAGATGATGGTCATCAACTTGAGACTAACGCCAATAATAAAAGATTTAAAGATTCCATTGACATAAACACATTAAATACTAATATGTCTGAGCTTAAATCTGACTTATTATCTTTCAAGTCAACTGTCGCAAACGACTTAAACGATATAAAGGCCAGTATTAATTCAATAAATAATAACATTATAACTTCTCAAAATACATTTAGAGAAGAGATGTCAAATGCATTTCTAAAGTTAACTGAAACTTTGTCTACTTTAGCAACACAGGTCAGTGAACTCAAAAAAGAGAATATTGAAAAAGACATACGCATACAGAGAATGGAGACTAAAGTAAATACTTTGGAGCAACAATTAATCAATAAGAACGTAGAAATTAAAAATTTTAAGGATAAAAACATCACAGCATTAGGTGCAATAAAAACCATCGCCGCCTCTGTTAGTGTTGACATAAAAGATTCGGACATAAGCAATTCTTATAAAATAAAAAAGAATGAAAATATTATTGTTGAGTTTTGCTCACTAAATAAAAAGCAAGAGTTTATGTCAAAGATACGTGGTCACAGACTGAAAGGAGAATTATTTCAACCCAATGCAAACAACAACGATGCTTTGAACCCAACAAACCAAAACAACTATATATATATTAATGACCAATTGACTCCTAACAACCGTAGGCTTTTATGGCAAGCAAAAACAAAAGCCAGGGAATTAGGGTGGAAGTTTATATGGGTCCGTAATGGTCATATATACGCTAAAAAAAAACAGAAAATTCAACAGTTATTTTAATATTAAACTCCAGTGATATTGAATTTATCGCTTAATTTTTCAATGTTCTTTTTTTTTCACAACAAAATACAATAAAGACAATATAAATATATTAATATAAAAAAAAATGGATAACACCACATCAGAAACAATTGAAAACTTCAATCAAATAAAATCAGAAATAATAAGTTATCCCCTTTCATTGATTTTCTTAAATATTCGTTCTATGCGCACAAACTTTATTATTATTATTATATTTACTACTATTATTATTATTTTAATAATAAATCAACAAACTTTGTTTTAGACACAAAAGAGATATTCCGTACGGTTACCGAGTTATAACCGTGTTGATAGATATTGTAGACGATAGGTCTAGATCAGCACAAACTCATTATATTCTACCACATAGTAATGCACGGTATAAAGATGTGATCGGCCTGTTTCCGATGAGCAACTTGGGCTGATCTTGAGGCACATGAACTAGTCAGGATGGAATTGGAATGCTGCTCCCTATTCAGATGGGCCAACATAAAAAACAATACTTCTTATTTTTGTTGTTTATTTTTTACTGAATAATTTCAGCTATTCTTTGTTAATATTTCTTTCTTTCTAAATTAATAAAACATAAAATTTTTTTTATACAATAAAAGAGTTTTTAATTTTGTGATCAAATATTTAGGTATTGAACGTTCAAAAGAATATTTTTTTTAAAGTTTCCATTTTATTGTCAGTCACTGTACACAGAGTAAATATTTTTATAATATTATTTCAATGACTTATTAATCTGTAATTTAATAAAATGTTGTTTTTCTCTCCAAAATTTCCTTGTTAACATTGCTTGAAATGTTGGCTAAATTACGAGTATGTTCATATTACAGGCGTTTTTAATTGAAAATGTATGCCTCTTGTTAGTGTTCATCTAAGTGTTAATAAACTGGCCTTGTATGAGACTAATTCAAAATCCACTTATACTTTAAGTTAATGAAATCTTACTGTTGTTGGCCGCAATTATGCTTTCTGAATATAGAGTTAAGTGTATAAACTGATACTTATTCATGCTTAAATGGGAAAAACTAAACTTTTTAGTGACATTTTATATACAAGATACTAAACACACTAGTGGAAGGACTTAATAAGCACACAATGTTAATTAACATACCGCGCGATGAAAAGCTGCAAGTGCGATTTCGCAAGCAATGAAAAACAAAAAATAATAAATTCAGAAATTCATGTAATTTTTGCATTTATTTTTGAGGATAGATCGATTTTTTTTTAGAAAATTGGTTTGAGTTTCTGTTATATTGAAATTTTCCAAGAGAATCTTTTGTGAAATCTATAGCAAAAATAAGGAAAAATAGAAATTTATTCTGGTGGAGAACATTCTCAGTATATTCAAATTGAAACAATTTAATTCATTAATTCTTAAAATCAAAATGTTCTAAAAATATAATACAATATTTGCAAATTTACTTCAGGCATGAACATGTACCGATTTTCGTTCATTTCTATTAAGAAAGAAATATTGACAGTAGTGTTTAATGTTGGTGACAAAGAAAAAGTCACTTATTTTAAAGTGCTTATAGTAAATCTCTTTCTGGATTCATTCTTTGTTCAACATGGTTGTATCATGTTGTGCTTCATATTTACTAACCCGAAACTATCAGCTATCAAACTGTAATTTTCTTTTGGTTGCCAGCAGTTAACTGCACCGATGTAGGCGAATTTAAATCTTGCATGAATTTTCGAACATTTTTTATATGCGATTTCGTATATATTTCATATACATATTAGTGATAATTTTATTTATTTAAAAGTAATAATACTGCTTTTGATCTTACCTGAAAGGGAATTCCGCATATCTCTATTGCGATGCAGTCTATTTTAGATCGATTTCGCGCATTTATAATTAATTAATTACCAAGAAGTCTCAAAACTATCGCTTTGATTGTGCCTCCTACTTTTTATCGGAGGCGCGAAGCCTACTTATCATATGGGGTCCAAATATTTTATTTTTTTTTATATATAAATAATAAATTTTTTAAACTCTTCATTCAAATATAAACTAATTAATTATAAATACTTCCAAATCTGCTACAGCAAATTTTTTATCCCACCTTAAACATTCTGAGAATTCGAATAAAATTTCATATTCAAGCCTGCTATTTAAGCACATTATGAATATAAAGCACTAAACTAAATAAACAGTCAAATCCATCCACCAATCAACTAAACAGACAACTAACAAACCAACTAGACAGACAAATAACAGCGGTTGCAATTGTTACCTGGCATTATGTGAGCAAGAATAATTACTATATGCATTCCTCTACTCAGAGAATCACAAAATATCATGAACCATCGTTGATGTGCAAAAACAAAAATATAGACAGATATAAAAACACTTCCTCCTCCGGTGGTAAATATCATTGCATTCTTTTTCTGTAACGAAATGACGGCATTCATTGTCAACATTTGAAAGTACTCTTTGCAATTGTTGTTAGTTCGTAGCATGTCTGGCGGATAGTGGCAGTAATTGCATTGTAATTAGGTGAATGCCACGCCACTTTATAGGAACAGGTATTTGAACATCATTGATGATTGTTAGCAAATTTTAAGAACACTATATTTTTTCAAATATTTTTTTTTTTATTTTGAAGGAAACGTATAGATGGAATATTTAGGAAGCAACAATTAAAAAAAAACTGAGAAATAAAATAAAAAATAAAAAGAAAATTTGTGAAATATTAAATTTAAAAGTAGTAGTTCAGAAGAAAAATTTCCAACTAATAAAAATAAATTTAATTTTTTAATTTCAGATCTTAGCAATTAGTTTTTATAAGAAAAAAAAAATTGATTGAAAATTTGTGAAAAAAATATATTTTTCTGTTTGTCACAATAGCTGAAATTAAAGTTTTTTTTGGAAGGAATGTGTCGAAGTTTTCTTCTGCCCAATGTTAATCGTATTTTTAAAATTTCCGATATGTTTATTTTATATTGAAGAATGATATTTTAAGATTTCCATCATAAAATAAAAATTAACCCTGCTAAGACTCAAGCTATTATCTTTCCGTTCAACAAGTCCCCAAAACGATTAGCCAATAAAAAGAAAACCTTTTGATCTTTTGCGGTTTTGTAATATACGGTTATATCAGTTTTACGAATTTGCATTTCTGCTATTGCGCTGTTGCTGTTTTTCGGTTTTCGCTTTTTTGCAATTCTGCGTTTTGCCCTTTATGCGTTTCTGCTATTTCCGGTTTTGCGATTTTCCGCTTTTGCATTTTTCGGACTATGCCTATTGTACTTTTTGGCGTTTTTCCATTTTTGCCTTTTTTACTTTAATTTTGTGATTTTAAATTTTTTGGTTTTTCGTTTTGGCATATTCACCATTTCGTGTATCAGCGATTTTGCATTTTTCATTTTGGCATTTTTCCGATTACGTGTTTTTTTTTTTATTAAATTTTGCGATTTTGTGTTTTTAATTGATTTTGCATTTGTACGACTATGTGTTATTTTGCGTTTTTGGCGATTTTGAGCCTTTGTGGTTTCGCATTTTTACAATTTTACATGTTTGTGATTTTGCGTCTCGGTTTTTTGCGTTTTTGTTTTTTTTTTTGCATTTTTGCGCTTTTGCATTTTTATTTTCGCATCTGTCCATTTTAGAATTTTTGCGATTTTGCCTTGCTGCATTATTTGCTTTATTTATTAGCATTTTAAAGTTCTTGCGATTTGGCCTTGTTGCGTTTTTACTTTTTTCACATTTTTGTGTTTTTGCATTTGTGCGGATTTTCTTTTTTCGAATTTTTGCGTATTCACATTATTTAATTTTTATATTTTGCGTTTTGGCATATTTAGATTTTAGCGTTTTTCGTGTTTGCAATTTTGCATTTAATGTTTTTGCTTTTTTGCGATTTCTCCTTTTTTGCCTTTGAACTTTTGAGTGTTTTGGCGATTTTGCGTTGTTACGATTTATTTAGAAAATTCCGTTTTTTTCAATTTGCTATTTTAGAAATATTTGCATTTTATAGTTTTGCATTTTTCCGTTTGTACTTTGTTGCATCTGTTCAATTTTTACGATTTAGCGTTACGGCTTTTTTGAGTTTTTGCTTTTCTTTAGATTTTTTGTTTTGTTATTTTTTTTTTGCGATTTTGTGATTTAAAATTTTTTCAGTTTTGCTGTTTTGTATTTGTGCTTAAGTTAAATGCAATCAAATAGCAGCACTTTCAAAAAAATATGTGCTTAAATTTAGAACTTAAATTATAAATTATAATATAAATATAAATTGTTGATAATTTTATTGTTGACCTGTTATGTTGTAATATGGTTTTTGGTTTGTTAGGCTCAAGGTCATGTGGTTTTAATAATAAAAAATCACAATCTTTGCTTTTTGGTTTTTTTGTAATTATTATTTTATAAATTATTATATTTATTATTATTATTATTATTATTTTTTTTTTTAATTGATAGACATTTGTAATACGCACCTATTTAAAAATTTCTTTAAAAAATTGCATTTAAATTATTTTTTTTATAGTGTATGTTGCCACTTTGAAGCATCCGATTATTTATTATTTATCTCATTATTTATTTCTCATTTTAGTTTATTATTTGAATTAATTACATTTTTATACAACAAGAGTGTGGGCCATAATTCACATGGGGTTTAAAAATTTCATAACTTTTTCGTTTATATTTTATATTTTTTTCATTTTTTTTCAGATTATAAAATATACAAAATTGAAATTATTTTACACTCAGTACGGAAAATAATATCACTTTCAGCTTCGCAATGATGAGCTCGTTTTAGAATATTTTCCATAACATTTTTAAAACTTTCCGAATTTCTGGAGATTATTCGACCTCCTATATTTTGCTTTAAAAGTGTCATTGTGTCACGGGCAGTGTGGGTAGTAGCCCCATCCTTTTGAAACAACATCTCAGGTCTGTTTTCAAAAGCACGGCTTAAAAAATGTTCCATCGTAGACCGATACCGCTCTCTATTTACGATTATTTCAGATATAATACTACATCATACTGTACACGTAGTAGTGCAATTGATGTTGATGAATAGCTCCTAGATTTTCAGAACCCCAGAACCTGCTGTTCTGCTCATAAAAAAAGCCATTCAAATGAAAATGACATCACTCATAAACAGATTTTAATAAAGTTGATTTCATTTCTGGCTGACTATTGAAATTTAACTGCAAAGTTGAGACGTTGCCGATAATCTACGGGTTTTAATTCTTGCACCAATTGCACCTTATATGGGAAGAACAGTAAATCCATTTTTTTTAATGCGCCGTAGTAACGTACGAGATTTTCCAACTGGTGGTTCTGGCGTTTCGTTAACACTTTGCTCTACACGTTCAATATTTTCCACAGTGCGAATTAAACGTAGTCGAACTGCATTTAGGTAAAACTGACATTCAGAAACTAGTGTTCGATATCTAGGTATAATAACCTTTCTTCCTCTTTCTGATCTTGTAATTAGGTAATTAGGTAATTTTGTATAAATAATTTTATGCAAAAAAATCAGAACTCAAATTTTTAAAAAATTATGAAAAGAGACACCAGAAAGTCTCGCCGAGAAAAAACTTTTATGGGAGAATATTAAAATAACATCATATTTGATCTGCTGTGAAATTTACGAATTTGCATTAGTCTATTAACAGATGGTTGGTGATGGCAGGTGTGTTGGATTTTTAATTAACTTCAAGGGAAATTTTTAATGTAAGCCAATAAATTATTTACGAGCTTCAAACTTAATGTTTGTATCATTATATATGGTAGTATATATATATATATATATATATATATATATATATATATATATATATATTAAGTACTTTACAACTTCAATTTTCTTTTTGTTTTTTTTTTATCTGTTTGTTTTCTTAAATGTACCATCATTATTGCCACTGAATAAACATGAGTACCAACAAAGCAAATAGTTGCCAAAACTTTTAAAACAAATTCATTTTAAAATTTGTAACGTATTTACATAACAATTGTTATATTTATTATTATATTTATTATTAACTTGGAAAAAAGGTAAATAACTAACTGCTTACCTAACAAAAACTAACTTTATAGTATAAGTAATTTTAAGTATTTCCAAAAGAGTTGCTATTTTATTTAAGTGGGGGGAAGAAAAAGTATACAAATGGTAATTTAGAAGATTATAATAAAATTGTAAAGAGTTAAGGAGGAATTTGGTTAACAGAAGTTGAAAGGAAAGTTATAAAATAAATACAAACAGTTTAAGGCAAACACTTGTTAAAGTTGTTTTTATTTTCTTTGTTTATTTATTAAAACTAGCAATGAAGGTAACAAAACTTAAATGAAATTATGTTGAAAACAAATGATATGGCTACCAAGACTTATGAGTACTTTAAAGACAATTTTAACAATTATACGTCCAAAAGGTTAAATACATATTTTAGATGGTCTTTCAATCTTCCATAAAACTAGAAGGGCCTCTTCTAAAGAATTTTACCAACTTTTGTAATGATTTCTTCATCTGTCGTTTCACAAATTGTCACAAATAACTCAATGTCCGTCATTTCATGTATGTCTTTAAAAACTTTCCATTTCCAAAGTACTTCATTAAATTGAAATGCTTGAATTATCAAATAGTTTTGTAACAAATTGCTGTTTATAAATCATTCAAATTGTAGTAATAAATAAATATTTTCTTTTCTTTGAAAAGGAACACCAGAAATGTTTCGATAGTGTAATGATGAAAGCAAAAAATAAATAAATAAATAATAAAAATGCTATATTTTGCTGGTTTTGGTCAAGTATTTTATTTTATTTGCAATTGTGTTATTTTTGTGGTCATAAATTATAAACTAAAAGCTATTAACATAAGTTTTCGTACAAATATAAAGGTAAAATTTTGTACTTAATGTTAGAAGCATTTATTGAGTGGAAATTTGTTTCAAATTAAATTGTATGTTTTTGGACAGGAATTTACAAAAATTCTAAAAAACTTATTAAAAACCATAAACTTTAATAATTGTTACTTTAATAACGTGAGTAATGAAAAATCTATAAATATTTAAAAAATGGAACAATGAAAGAACATAAATGCCAATGATACCGCACTCTGTCTAGATAGAGTAATATTGAACCATGTTTGTGAAAATAACATAAATGACAAAATATTCGATTTCGTTTTTCTTACGAAAATCGATAATTTATGGCTAATAGCAGCAGCCGTCGTCAAAATTCCATGGATATAAAAAGTACCATCACGAATTCACGGCAAAATAAATTTTAGCTTAATTGTACATTAATATAAAATTATTTCTATGATGATTTAGTGTGCGATTCAAATTGTTTTCTGTAATAACTAACGACTTGCAATAAGTATTGCTTTTCTTTAATATTATATTATTATATTAATTTTATATTTCATATTCTTTTGAATAATTGTCTTTTATTAGCTTTGGGTCATTTGTGGGTCTTCTTATTTTATTTAGAAAAATATAGATAGCTTTTATACATAAAATAATTTTATAATAGATTTGGTTAAAAGTTGTTTTAATATATATTCGAGAGCAATAAACAGATAATTGCACCAAAGATATATCACAATGGATTTTTTCGATCGCAGGAGCACTGAAGGGTTAAATAAATAAAAATTAACCGAATTAATTTTCTTAAATTCTAAATAGTGGTTTCATCGAGTTTAAGAGAAAAACTCGCTTACGGTAATTATACCCTCCACTCCAGTGTGCAGAGGGTATATATAAGTTTGTCATTCCGTTCGTAATAATTAGAAAAAAATTTTGGACCCCATAAAATATATATATATATATATTTGTGATCCTTATAACAACCGGAGTTGATATAGCGATGTCCGTCTGTCCGTCTGTGGAAATCAGGATGACAGCATCAATCGGGCAGCAAAAAAATTTATGTATTAACATATTTAAAGAGAAAAACACAAAAATAACGTTTGATGTTGTATTTTTTGTGTGTAATATTTACATATACATACATACACATATTAAATAATACAAGTAATATACATATATTCTATATATGTATCTCCATAATAACTGAATGTTAGAAATAAATTGGTTTATTATTTTATTTATATAAAATTCTGCAATATTTTGTTGTGGGGAAAATACATTCCTTTGCATTAACAGAGTGTCACTTCATTTTGATCAGAGCGACTATGCCGCAGTAGATGGCGCCACAATTTTTGTTCTAATTAGCTTTGCAATAGTTGTTTCTATTTTAACATGAATGTCAATATTTTCGACTAGATATCATACCGAACAATGTTAAGAGTATACACGCGCTGGTCTTTTATTTCATACGTTTTTTCATTATTCTTCTACAAATATGAACATAAGTTTGGCATATTAACTTTTTGTTGTCTTTACGAAAGAGTTAAAGTTCATCAATGAGTTTTTGCTTTCAAAACAGTTCTACATAGTTCTATAGAACTACTATTCTGCTTTAGAACGTCGGAAATAATAATTTTAAATTTAGAAGACATCAATTGCATCTTTAATATATAAATTTTATTCGTTAAACACAAATTGAAATTCCAAAATAAAAACACCAAATATGTTTACATTTAAAAATGTTTACATTTAAAAACAAGTAAGAAAATTATAGTCGGTCTAGACCGACTATACGATACCCTATACCATGCGTTTAGAAACCCTATCTCTTAGGCCCAACTAACTGGACATAGAAAATAAGCAAAAACTAAATTTGAGTGGGATTATTATTAATTTTTTTGGCTGCAGATATGAAAAATTTCATATCGGGTACTATATCCATATGGGGACTATGTCCAAAAATGGACCGATCCTGATCATGTTTGGTAAAGTCTCTTGTATTTTGCAAAAATATATACAAACAACATTTGAGAAGAATCAGTGCAATATTTTTGTTTTTTGATAGATTTAAGTGAAGATCGGGAAGCAGCTCAATATGGGGCCAAATGGATCATTTTTGAACTACTCATTAATGGATGTAATGAACGCATACAAACCCAATTTGAGTAAGATCTATATGACAATTTGGATCTTATGGCAATTTATGTCGATTTCATAGGGGTCATTTGAATGGGGGCTAGGTCTGAACATGGACCGATTCTCACCAATTTCAACACCTTTTATCCTCTGGCCGATAGAAGCATATATACCAAATTTCATCGAAATATATTCATATTTGCGACCTGCAGTTTGATTACAAGGTTTACATGGACACACAGACGGACGGACGGACATCATTAAATCAACTCAGAAATTGATTCTGATTCGATCGGTATAATTAAAGATGGGTCTAGGTCAAATATTTTTGGTTGCTACAAACAGCAGCACAAAGTCATTATACCCAAACCACATACTGGTATAGGTTTAAAAATATTGCAGTTCAGGAGAAATTAATAACTTTAGAGTAGCGCGATTAAGTAACTTCTTTTAACGATTCGTTAAAAAAGAAAATTGCAAAATTATCAGTAAAAATTTTAAACGATATTCGCTATTGTTAAAGTCAACTGTTGTTGTTATCTAAACGACAACCATTATTGTGTTGTTTATTCAATCGATAAAAACTTATATTTTTAGGTTGAAATGTCGTCATACATAAATAAAAATCATAACTAGTGAAAATATTTTGCTTTTATTAAAAAACTTTTTTATATAAATAAAAAAATTAAATAGCATATTCAATTCATTATTTCATTTTCAAATAAATAAACAGAAATATTAGTAAAAAAATAAAGATATTAAACATAAACATAAAATCATCCTGTCAAACACGAAGTAATTTGTTTTTTCTATTCTTCTTTGTGTTTTTCGCTTATTTTGACAGAGATGCCACTCGTTTACAATTTAAATAAATAGAAAAATAGATTTGTGGACTATCGTTAAGTTATATGTACTTAGTGAATCACTTAATCCTTAGTGCAAACAACAATAGCTGTCGATATATTTTGCGATTGTCGGATCGTTGAAATTTACAGAATCGCACTACAGAAAACATAAATTTAAATTCAATGAATTTTAGAAAACCCCAAATGATATTTAAGAATTGCGAACATAAAAATTGGTACATAAATAAACGCAATTTGATGAGAATGTTATTTATATATAAATTATCATAATTTTTTTTGGATGAAAATTTTAAGTTTTTCATTATTATTTTATTTAAAATGATTGGGACATTTGGTTTTATGCGTTTGGCATCCCTAATTTAATTATTTATTATTATAAGTTTATTCTATATGTTTTCCAAATATGGAAATATTTTAATAAAAAAGTTGAGAGAGCTTTTTTTTGGATATTATTTTGTTACTCCATCCGACCTATATGGCCGCAATGAAGAAATATTTGGCCAGTTAAAAGAAACTATACAGCCATCTCCAATTAGAACGATTTAGGTATATAACCTAAATGCATGTCGATCAGCTACCACGATGACCAAAAAGCAAACACCGAAATAAATCCGAAATAATAGAAAAACGAAAACCAACCCAAAGAATTTTCTGAAATAATTTGGTATTAAGTTTAACAAATTGTTTACTTTTTCCAATATTTTGTTTACATTTATTATCAATACTCAAACCGAGGTGGAGGGTATAAAAGATTCGGCACAGCCGAATTTCACACTCTTACTTGTTTTTTCCTTTATTTTGAGTAAATTTCATTTAAAATTGCTACTAACACATACATAAAATTATACATATATTTACAATGTGTGTTTTACTAAATTTGTTAATGTGTTTGCTCATGAGTTTGTTTTCTTCATTCGCAATGATAATAAACCAAAATAGTGTTGGTTTGTGAATTGGCTAAGTTGAAAAATAAAGTTGCCTAGAAATTGCAGTCGAATTTCGAGTGCTGGAATCCGCTAGTATTAATTAATGTAAAAGGATGAATAATTATTTAAACAAAAGTGGATGTGTTGAGACTCAATTTGTTTAGATATTTATTCGTTCATACTTTGCAATAAAACACTTGTCATGTCTCTGTTTTTATAGACACGTATTCATTGATTTGCATTTAAGTTTTTAATCAAATAGAGAAAATAAAATTTTATTCATAATTTATTTATACCATAGAAAACAAGTCTTTTTCTCTGCTTACACTTTATTGAAACCAATCATCAATCGTCGCTGGCTTGTTGGCATAGACCATACACTTGTCGTTGCCCCACAGGAAATAGTACAACGGCGTCAAATCGCACGACCGAGGCGGCCAGTCGACTGGACCATTTCGCGGTTTCCAATAAATTGATTGTGACATTCGCTGAGTGGCTTGTGGCGCCGTCCTGTTGGAACCACATGTCCTACAAGTCCATATAATCCAATTGGGCCCAAAATATTCCGTTATCATTGAACGGTTGCGATTCCCATTCACAGTAACGTGCCGGTCTTGATCATCATGGAAGAAGTACGACCCAATGACGCCGCCGGCCCATAAACCGCACCAAACCGTAATTTTTTCGGGATGCAATGATGACTCTTGGAGTACGTGTGGATTGCTGTCTGTCCAATAACGCATATTTCGTTTATTGACGAAGCCATTCAGCCAGAAATGAGCCTCATCACTGAAGATGATTTTTCGATGAAAATCCGAATCATTTTCAAGTTGTTGCTCAGCCTAATTCACGAACATACGACGCTTCTGGTGGTCAAGCGACTTCAGTTCTTGCGTCAATTTGATCTTGTAAGGATGTAGGCCAAGATCTTTTCGCAAAATTCGACACAACGACGTCACAGAGATGCCCAACGCTTGAGAACGACGTGTGAGAGACACATTTGGGCTTTTTCAACTGAAGCCTCAGCGGCAGCAATATTCTCGACACTATGGGCACTTGCTTGCCTCAGTGGCACGGGAACATTTTTTACTGTGCCTGTGGATTCAAATTCTTCCACTATACGCGCAATTGTTGATCTGCTAGGACGATTATGGTTGAGGCCACTGACTCCGAATTTCGGTAGTAAATTTTAACAATTTCGACTCGTTGTTGGCTCGTATATCTTTCCATCATGAAATGGCAAACCTTACTGAAGAGAAATGTCAAAAGAGCGGCAAGAAATATGGCGCCGTTTGCTGTCCCTGTCTTTCTACTTTTGTAGCGTCCCTGTTGAAAAACCCTTTACATCCATTTATTAGTTGCTCAAAAATAAGCCCCATATGGCAATTCTTTGTCATAGCCCCCATATACAACTGATTCCCGATTTTCACTTAAATCTATCAAAAAACAAAAATATTGCACTAATTTTTCTCAAATTTGGTTTGTATATATTTTTACAAAATATAAGTGAGTTTACCTAATATGGTCGGGGTCGGTCCATTTTTCGACCTAGTCCCCATATAAATATAGCATCCGATATGAACTTTTTCATATCTGCAGCCAAAAAAAAATAATAATAACAATGCCACTCAAATTTGGTTTATGCTTATTTTCTATATCCAATTAGTTGGACCGAAGAGATAGGGTCACTAAACCATGGTATAGGGTATCGTATAGTCGGTCTAGACCGACTTTAATTTTCTTACTTGTTTTCTTCTGTATTATTTTGTTAAGTTTTGTTGTTTTTATTTGTAGTAATATTAATATTTTTGTTGTTTGTGACGTCGGAGTAAGACTGGATTAACGGTTGTGTTGATATTTGTGTTCGATATTTTTCTTTTGCAACTTTTAAAGAGCATTTTTCTTCTGTTTTTATTTTTATTAAAATTTCTTTTTGTTGCTTGAATTTTTTGCAGTCTTTAGTGGAGGGGTGATCTTCAGCACAGTTAACACAGAAAATTCGCGTACATTCAGTGGGTTGATCAGGGGGTAGAGCACAATTCTCTCATAATGGACTTTTTGCACCAGCTTTTGTATGACCAAGTAATTGGCAAATTTTACAGCGGATCGGATTCGGGATAAATTGTCTAACTTTGACTTTATGCCACGAAATATCCATTTTTTCCAGAGTTGTATACCGATCGAAGGTTAAAAGAACGACACCGCAGGGAGCCATTTTGCCTTCAGATTTTTTTTTTTGTATTTGTACACTTCAACTACACCTTGTTAGTTCATCAATGATTTCTGTTTCAGAAACATTATTTAAGTAGCATAAATAGTGCCTTTATTGAAATTTAAGTTTGAGTGATATTCACATTTAATATTACATATTCCTGGAAGCTATTTTGTATTTATTACCTTGTCTGCATTTGTTTTATTGCCAATAAGGAGTAAAAGATTGCCGTCTCATAATTCCGATACTGATAATATGTCGGAGCAAATCAATTTTAGTAAAAACATGAATATTCTTGTAGAGAATTATTATTTTGCAAACATTGCAAGATATGTTATGGGGTTGCGAGCTAAATGATGGTGCCGAAATGAATACAGAATTTAAATGCGTTTATTGTAGAAGAAATATTGAGAGCAGTCAGAGCAACTTTTCATTTGAATAAATATTTGGCGAGAAAAAAACCATTAAATAAAAATATGTGAAAAATTTTGCCCGGAATGTTTTTTGGGGGCGTAAGTTCATTTTTTATTTGGGTTTTTGAAAAATTGGGGCATTTGTTCATATTTTTGGGGCTTTTTTTTTAAAGGTTTGGGGCATTTGTTCATCATGAACTTAAGCACCCATTTTTTGGGGCATTTGTTCATTTTTTTTGGCCAGTTGTTTCTTGGGGCCTAAGTTCGCAGCGCTGTAACGATAGTGAGTATCTATTAAAACGATTTGGCAGAGAGAAGTAGTGAATGAAGAAGAGAGAAAAAAGTAAATAATATAATATAACATTTATTTTTGATTCCATTTGGATCTACACACAGAAAACGACTTTGTTGTTGCAACCGAATTTGTTGCCAACCGAATTTTGATAGTCCCGTGTACTATCACATCGTTCTCTTGCGATTACTCTATTTATATATAAATTCGATTGTATGAATTTTGATATTTAGTTGATACAATGGAATACTTAATTTTAATTATTGATTGTCATAACCGTTTTTCGGGTTTTTTAGTAATACATATGAAATAGAGAAATCAAAAATTATTATCAATATAATATTAATATTAACAAATGGAAATTATAAAATCTTACGCGAAGCAGTTCTTCTAAAGAAGAAAAATCTTTTACACTCTGCGTATTCTTTCCGTGGTCTTGTATATGTAAAACGCTTGAGTACGGATGAGCCTATTTGCATCGAACAATTGGATATACTAAACCGTTTTTTTCTTAATGAGGGAGATCATTTGCGCTGTGATGCTAATAACATACTGCCTGATAATGCCGCTAACTAAATCGTTAATCATACTCTGTGAGGAATTTTTAAATGTTTATTTTTATTATTATTCATTAAACACTACATATTTTACTAAATTTATATTTAAATTTATTTTCGATTTCTTCTTAAAACTTAAAATCAATTCAAAACTTTGTAATACAAACACTAAACATTGCGTTGCTTTTAGTGCTAATTTATATTTAAAACGCCATTATATTGTCCAACTTTGCTAGCTTTAGTGGAAGTTCCAAAGATGTTGCGATTAGTATGGTAAAAATTCTTGCCAACCAGAAGGAAGGCCTAAAAATCGTCCACATTAATGCACAGAGCTTATTGAATAAAATTGATGAATTCAGACTTATTTTCGAAAACTCTAATGTTGATATAGTTTGTGTCACTGAAACTTGGCTTTCTGACTCATTGCCGGATAGTCTTATATGTTTAAGCGGGTATAGAGTGTTCAGATTTAACAGAAAATCAGGAGGCGGAGGTGGAGCAGCCATTTATATTAAAAACAATATAACTTGCAAATATCGCTGTAAAGCAGAAGAAAATGATAAAGTTGAGCACATATTTGTCGAGATATCATCATTCGGTAAAAAAATGTTGGTTGGCTGTGCTTATAGGCCTAATAAACGAATTGATTTATCTAACTTCATTACAACGCTAAAGACATTTACCATGCCATACAATGATGTTGCAATTTTAGGTGATTTTAACTCTAACATGGCATCTCTAGGACTTACTCCAATAAATACAACTATTCCCACACACTACACAAACACATGCAGTACACTACTCGATCATATATACGTAGGAGACATGTCAAAAGTCAATCTATACGACCAAATTTCTGCATCGTGCTTCTCTAAACACGATTTAATCTTTACAACATATGAATTTCTTCTTCAACGTGAGGATCAGTATTACTCTTTTCGAGATTTTAATAACTTGAATTACAACGTATTGTATGCAAATCTCTCACAAATCAATTGGAGTAGCATTTACTTTATGACCTCGGTTGACGAACAATTGTCTTTTCTAGAAGACAATGTACTACAATTATATGATGAAACTGTCCCTTTGAAAACAAAAATAATTACGGCGAGAAATAAACCTTGGTTCACCTCCAGTATTCGACAATCAATTGAACGTAGGGATTTAGCTTATTCCAGGTGGAAACGTTTTAGAACATTACAACTTAAGGCTGAGTTTCGTTCTGCTAGAAAAGACGTTAATACTCAAGTAAGAAATGCAAAATCTGTTTTTTTCTCAAGACGATTTATTTCCGCTATTGATTCTAAACAAACTTGGAAGACTATTCGAGAAATAGGAATTGGTAATGTTGAAAAGAATAATAATTGCCCTATTGATGCTAATGAACTCAAAAGGATTTTTACGGATATACCAACAATACCAACAAATAACCACTTCTACAACAACAATACATTTGTCAACAGTAGCAACTCCTTTTCCGAAGACAATATGTTCGAGTTTTCTTGCGTCAGCCAATCTGAGGTTCTTACTAGCTTCTTGACAGTTAAGTCCAACGCTATTGGATTTGATAACATACACCCAAAATTCGTTAAAATTTTGTTACCATCTCTTTTACCATTTTTTACTCATTTTTTCAACACCATCATTACATCGAGCTGCTTTCCAATGAAATGGAAGCACGCAAAAGTTATTCCACTTCCAAAGTCTACTACAGAATATCGTCCGATTGCGATACTATGCTTCCTTTCAAAAGTTCTAGAAAAGCTTCTGCACTCACAAATAAGCGCATACGTACACAGAAATTGTCTTATTAGTGATATGCAATCCGGTTTCCGTCCCAATCATAGCTGTGTGACTGCCTTGGCTGATGTGTCAGAAAATATAAGACGTGAGTTAGACTGCGGAACAGTAACCTTTTTGGTGATTCTTGATCATTCAAAAGCCTTCGATACTGTAAACCACTCCACACTATGTATGAAGCTGAACCGTTTTTTCAATTTTGCGCCAACATCAACACATTTAATTTCATCATACCTTACAAACCGTACTCAATCAGTGTTCATTAACAATACATCATCGAATCCGGTGTCACTTATGAGAGGTGTACCACAAGGATCAATATTGGGACCACTTTTGTTCTCCATATATGCAAATGACTTGCCGCAACAAATATCCCATTCCAGCGTACATATGTATGTGGATGATGTACAGTTGTACCTAAGTGGCTCAGTTAATTCAATCAACGCAAGCGTGGGAAAACTCAACCAAGATCTGGACACCATATATCGTTGGGCTACTGCTAATGGCTTATGTCTGAATCCTAAAAAATCAAAATGTTTGGTGATACACAAAGGAACCATAACCCCGCATATCGAAGCTGAAATCCTTATAAATGGTCAGAAAATTGAAATTGTACAATCAGCGAAAAATCTTGGATTAGTCTTCAACAAAAATTTAACCTGGTCTGATCATATAAATTCACTTGTATGTCAAACTTATGTGAAATTAAGAACGCTTTGGGCAACGCAGGTATTTACACCTTTAAGAGTCAGGATACTTCTGGCAAAGACCTATCTTATTCCGGGACTTACCTATGGTTGTGAACTCTTTTCTAGTTGCGACTCTATAAGCAGAAATAAGCTTGATGTTTTATACAATAACATCATTAGGTATGTTTACGGGTTAAGAAAATACGACCATGTGTCTGCTTTCGCAAAAAGCTTATATGGAGTATCTTTTGAAAACTTACTTAAGATAAGGGTACTAATAATCATACATAAAGTTATTTATACAAAAAACCCGCAATATATGTATGCCAAAATTCAGTTTGCAAGATCGAATAGGGGCAAACTAATCATCATACCAAGACATCGACATTTAGTTTCGGAATGGCAGTTCTTTATCCATGCCGCTCGTCTTTGGAATACAATTCCACATGAACAACAGCTTAATAGCAATGCAATGCATTTTAAAACTTTTTTGTTTAATTTTTTCACTTAACCATTTTCCATAGATTATGTGATACATATGTATATGTAATTTTTTATTTTTATTTTTTTTATTTTTTTATTTTTATATTTTTTGTATCTATGCTATTTCTGTTCGTAAATAATTATACTTACTTTTTATATAAACTTTATTATTATTACTACTATACATATAAAATTTTTGAGATTGTTGATCCCTTATCCACATATAATCCTGTACTATAATTAAAAGACTTGGTCTTGTTGTACAGGATATCAATAAATAAATTAATAAATAAATAATAATTAAATAATTTTGCATTAAATTAAATAAAATAATATATTATATGATAGACAAAAGAGGTATCCTTGGCTCCATTATATGAATGAATGAATTTATAATTTATAATTTATTTATAAAGTGTGTCCAGGTCAAGTACAATTCGTAGTATAAACATCAGCACATTACTTACTCTCTATCTTCATTGCAATCAATAACAAACATAAACAACGCAACCCACTATATTACCGAAATCAGAAATCTCTTAATTGACAGACAACCTAATATAAAATTAATTTGGGTACCTGGTCATTGTGGTATAAAAGGAAACGAGTTGGCAGATCTTATTGCAAGAGAAGCTACCTTTTTCCGTTTAGTTACCACGCCGAATTACAATCCCCATGATTGGAACAATTACATTGTTAAACAAAAATCTAAACCAACAAATGGCTAACATGCATACATTCTTAAGAAACAAAATTGCTTGCAAAAGAATTGAAATTGTCAAATTTGAACGACTAAGACTCGGACATTCTAGACTAACATATGCACATTTGATGAACATTCCTGCTCCCCAAATCTGCAATTACATATCTCCCATTCCAAACCCTTCACACATCCTTGTACACTGCCCCAAGTTCAACAATCAAAGACAAGCCATATTTGGCGAAATCGATCCAATTAGAACTTTATCTAACCCATCTCCTGAAAATATTACAAAATTATTAAAATTTCTTAAAGTAACAAATACCTATAATTTTATATAAATCTGTTATATTATATCGAGCTGAAGGCCATAGTAGCTATTGCTCTAACCCTTATATTACCTTATAATTTAAATTGTAAGTTAATAAAATAATAAATAAATAAATACTTACCCAAGCGCATAATCTTCCCCTTGTCAATTTCGATTATCGTGATATACAGAAAATAGTTTCTTGTTTGAAATGCACGTAGAACTGCTTGTTATCTTCCAGAGTGAACACTTTCTTTTTTACTAGAATATTAAAGGTTCACGCATGCAACAACGACTGCCTTCCATTACATGGAATGGAGTACTAACCAAAAAAATCAGTGGTAAGCATCTTAAGTACATCAAAGACTTGTTCTGGTCATTGAATACGTCTTGGAGGTGTTCATATGCCTCGTCTAAGGCAAAGAATCTTATAGTATTCGTGCGTAGACATAAATAAATATCTGCATACATATGAGGTGCTGATGACAACGGGAGAACCAACTTCCATGTTATGTACGTCCTCATAGACATTTGTTCCAGTATATGCTCGTATTGATTTACTGCAATTTTGTAATCGAAAATTAAGCACTTTTACATTTACTCGATTATCTTCTGAGTATCTCTAAATACATACCTACCTTCGAAGTATTGATAGTGCGCTATTGTATGACAGATTTGTTTGCTATGCTTTCACCAAACACACCAAGAAAAAAATCATGCCATGTGGAATAATTGTAGCTTCGTTTTCTAGATTAACGGATATTTGTTTTACATCCATTTCTTTAAAAGTATTTTGGATCTTTCTCACATAAAATAAATTATCACATTATACATCGTTAAACATTTTCTGTATTATATTTTATATTATTTTACAAATGACAATTAAATCAGCAAATGCGGTCCGGCTAATTATATTCTCATCTTTTTTTGTGTATTTACAAGAGAAATTTATTTATAGAATTTCCTTTCGGTTAGAAAAATCAAAAGAGGGTAAAAATTTGGGTTTTATCTATTGCAACCGAAAAACCATTCTTAATACAAATTTTATACATAGTACTCTAACCAATTATTTGTTACAATATCTGTTTACCAATTTTCAGTCTGAAATATGTTTTTATAATAAAACAAGTAAGAAAATTATAGTCGGTCTAGACCGACTATACGATACCCTATACCATGCGTTTTGAAACCCTATCTCTTAGGCCCAACTAACTGGACATTGAAAATAAGCAAAAACCAAATTTGAGTGGGATTTTTATTAATTTTTTGGCTGCAGATATGAAAAAGTTCATATCGGATGCTATATCTATAAAGGGACTAGGTCCAAAAATGGACCGATCCTGATCATGTTTGGTAAAGTCTCTTGTATTTTGCAAAAATATGTACAAACAAAATTTGAGAAGAATCAGTGCAATATTTTTGTTTTTTAATAGATTTAAGTGAAGATCGGGAAGCAGCTCTATATGGGGTCAAAGGGATCATTTTTGGATTACTCATTAGTGGATGTAATGAACGCATACAAACCTAATTTGAGTAAGATCTATATGACAATTTGGATCTTATGGCAATTTATGTCGATTTCATATGGGTAATTTGTATGGGGGCTAGGTCTGAACATGGACCGATTCTCACCAATTTCAATAGCGTTCATCCCATTGCCGCTAAAAGCTTATATACCAAATTTCATAAAATTATATTCATATTTGCGACCTGCAGTTTGATTACAAGCTTTACATGGACACACAGACGGACGGACGGACGGACGGACATTGTTAAATCAACTCAGAAAGTGATTCTGATTCGATCGGTATAATTAAAGATGGGTCTAGGTCAAATATTTTTGGTTGTTACAAACAGCAGCACAAAGTCATTATACCCAAACCACATAGTGGTATAGGGTATAATTAGCAGTTGAACTCGCCAATATTTAGGCTTGTGACATGTTATTCTTGTATTAGTTGGGTTACCTCAACTAAATTCGTTTGCTAGTTTATAAAAAGACTTTTGTTGGTAAGCAGAACTTATTCTATTGTTGTAGATACCTTCATTCTTAATGAATTTAATTTATATGATAGTTATAGAAGAATATCTACTATATTTTGATACATTAAAGAATCACAATAAATATTATTATTACCTTAACAAATTTTACTACTGGTAACCGAATTCCAACCAATATTTTTTCTGTGTGTACATATTTAAACTATTTAAATTTTCTTATTTTTATACATATTTTCCAACAATATTTTTCTCTATTTGTTTCCAACTAAAAAAAAAACTTATTTTACAATCAATCAAACTTTCTTAATTAATGCAATAAAAATTTACTTTGCTGTATTCTTATTTTTTTAACAAGAAAACTTTTAACTTATCTTACATAATTTGAAATACTTTCACCAACTTTTTATACTTTGGCCATAATTTTTTTCTCCTAATTCTATTTGAACAGATTGTTATGGCATATTGATAAGAAAAGCATAAAATGTCGATAAGTCAAGTTTATTTAAATTCTTTATTTTCTCTGTACTAAGCAAAAAAAGAGGTAATAAACAAATAAAAATATTTAAATTTTTTTTAAGTAAATATAAAAGAAAAATAGCAAACTTTCTTTGTTTTCCCATTGATTTGCCAATATGCTTCAAAAACTTATTTGATGAAGCAAATAATATTGTAGGGCAAAGTAAAAGTTTTAGCATGGAAATGTTTAAGCCTTCAATAACATTTGTTAAAGTACAAATGAACTTGTACTCGTTTATGTAGGCAAAACTTTTTCATATGAACACTGATATGGAGTTGGAAGACACAATTTAACATATGGAACTTTTGATATTGCATATTTTTGCGGAGTTTATTATTTTTGTTGGAATATGAATTTTAGTATGATTACATAATTCTATGGAATACTAGCACAAGGAAAAATATATCGATACCAATTACTGAAGTAAAAAGTAATTTGTTTAAAATAAAAGTTTATGTGTTAAATTTTTATTTTTTAATTTTAGTTATGGGCAATTGGTAGTTTAAGTTATGAATCGTTGTAGTTTTACAATTTTAGTTAATTGATTACCAGAGAGATAACTATTCGAATATATATTAAAGTACACAAATCATATGAAAAAAATTATTTTTTTAAATTTCAGTTTAACATAATTTTTTAGGTATTTAGTTAGGTTCTAAGGAAGTTATTACGTCTAATAGGGTGGCGCGACTTTTTATAGGAAATTTTTTTTCCAATGTAATACCAGCTCTAACCGGAATCAATGTTAACATATTTAACCCTCTCATAAATCAAATTTTGATGCACATTTACAGTATCGCAATAACAGAAGTTTTTCAAAACATTTTAAAATTTCGTATTAAATGAAATCAAAATTTTTTAATGTTACAAAAAACTTCATTATTAGAAGAAATAAAATTTTACAAAATAGTACCCTTTTACAAATAAGTACTTCTGTATATTCTATACTATATATCCTAACATATATTTTTTTATTTTTTTTATTTTATTTATTAGTATTAAAAATACTTTAAATATTCAAAAAGATTACATAAATTCATATTACATTCGTTATAAGTTCTATATAAATAAATTGTATCTTACTACATTTGTACATTTTTTTCTAAATACATTGTAATTTCTTTCAAGTTTCATATTGTTTGGTAAATCATTGAATAGTTTGAAGCCTTTATAAAAAAGGGATCTTTGCATATGTGTTGTCATGACATTATAAGTCTTTATCTATTATGAATCCGAGATATTTTATGTGTTCAACCTTTTCTATTATTTTATCGTTAATTTTAAATATTGCTTCAGTGTTCATATTTATTTCAATTATTTTTGTTTTATTTTCGTTTAGTTTTAGTTTATTCATTTTTAACCAGGTATTAATTTTATTGATGTCATGGTACATATTTGCTCTGCAACTTTCATCATCATCTCCTTCCGTGTATATTAATGTATCATCTGCGTATAGGACCATTTCACTTCTATCTAATACCTTTGGCATATCATTAATATATATAATAAATAAGAGAGCTCCCAAAATTGAGCCTTGTGGTACATCGAAATCATTTTCAATTTCAGTTGACAAAACATTATTAACTTTAGTTATTTGCTTCCTATTTTTCAAATACGACTCGAACCAATTTAATTCCGTACCTTGTATTCCATACATATAGTGTTTTTTCACTATAATTTGCCTGTCGATTGTTTCAAAGGCTCGTTTAAAATCTAAAAAAATTGCCATCACTTTTTTTGTTTTTTCTATATTTTTCCATTTACTTATTACATAATTTATAGTCGTTTCACATGAGTATTTTTTACGGAATCCTGATTGGTACTTTGACAATATAGAGTTTTCTTCAATATATTTTTCTAATTGTTCTTTGACAACTTTTTCCAAAATTTTTTCACAGGTTTTTAATGTGTTTATTGGCCGGTATTCTTCGCATTTATTTGTTTTTGTCACTTATTCAATTGGTGTTATCATAGTTACTTTCCAATTTTCAGGGAATTCACCTGTCTCTAGCGATTTATTTATAATTTTTAATATTGATTCTCCTGTTACGTTCCAGTTATCAAGAATGATTTTATTAGATATTTTATCACAGTCAGTTTTATTTTTCATATGTATAATTATATTCTTAAGTTCTAAAATGTTTATTGCACAGAATTTGAATTGTTGGTTTATCACAGTTATTTGGTTTTCATATTGGTCATATTCTAAGGAATCTCTTATTTATTTAATACTATCTACAAAATAATTATTGAATTGGTTAAATATCACAGTTTTTATCACATTATGGTTTTTTTTAATTACTAGATCTTTGATCTCTCTCCACATTTGTTTTTGATCACCCGCAATGTTAATTTTATTATTAATGTATTTATTTTTTTCGTTTTCGATTTTCACTTTATATAAATTTCTTATTGTTTTGTAATTGGTCCATGCCTTATTTGTATTTTCCAATTTTGCTGTTTGGTATTTAATTATTTTGTCCTTTTTCATTAAACGTAATTCACTATTAAACCACCGATTTATATTGCTTTTTTCCCGTATAATTCTCTTATTAGTAAATTTTTGTATAGTTTCTTTAAAACAATTATCAAATAAAGTTACATTTTCATTAATGTTTTCATTTTCATTGTATCTCATATTTTTACGTAACTCTGTGTTAAATGTCTCTTTGTTGTACTTAAAAATTTCTAATTCTTGGTTGTCTATGTTGGAATAATTATTTTTTTCAGTTTTAATTAAAATATTTATCATTTCATGATCCGCTATTTTATTTGTATTGCTGTTGTTTACTGATATATTACAATTATTTGTTATAACAAAGTCAATTATTGTTCTAGAATTTTTTGCTATTCTAGTATATTCACTAACTAATTGCCTAAGACCATTATCATTTAGTATACATTCAAGTTGATTTTGATGTGTCGAATTTCTAGACCAATCAATATTAAAATCTCCTGTTATTAAAATATCACAGTTATAATCACTTATTTCATCTAAAACTTCTTCAAAACTTTTACAAAACTCCGACTCTCCATAACTAGGCGATCTGTATATTGCAGCAATTATTATTTGATTGTCTTCACATGTGGCTTTACATACTAACATCCAGTATTGAGCACCTTCTATCTTTTCAATAATTTTAGTTAGTTTCCATATCTTTTTAAAATAAATAATGATTCCACCAGTTCTTGTAGAAGTAGAAAACGATAAAATATGATCATATCCTTGTAATATAATTTCATTTTCTTCTATGTCTTTTGTAATGTGGGTCTCCGAAAGTATAAATAAGTCCGGGTTTTCATTCGATGCAATGACTTCCACTTGATTATAATTATTTACCAATCCTTGTACATTTGTGTATAGAGCACGTATATTCTTTGATTGTTAAACTGATAAGCCAATTTTTCTCATTTTTAAATTCAATTTATTCTGATAAACGGGACATTCTCTACTGTTTGTAAAATGGTTTTCATCTAAATCCATATTTAGTTTATTGTTCATTTCCATGCAATTTATACATTTCATTATCTGTTCCGTATTTTTGCATTCTTTTGTTTTATGTTGTCCATGACATCTCAAGCATATTTCCTGATTTTTGCATTCTTTTGCGATATGGTTATATCCTCTACATTTAAGGCACTGCGTTACATCTGTTCCATCGTATACTCTACATCTTTCCCACCCTATATTTACTTTCCTTGCTTCTATCATTTTCGTATATGTTTCGTTATCAACTGCCATTTTTACATTATATATTCTTTTATTATTTCTTTTGATTTGATATTTTTCTATTATTTTGAGTTCTGCATTAGAGATACTTGGGTTCTGCTTTTTTAGTTTCTCAATTATTTCCTCCTCTTGATGTACAAAAGTCATATCCGTAATTTTAACTCTTAGCTCAATTGGGTTGGGCACCTTAATTTCATATCCTTCTGTTAACTCGTTTTCTATTGCACTTTTTATTTTCTCTCTTTCTTCACTAATCTCACTTTGGATTACAACCGTTCCATTTCTTCTATTTTCTACGTCTGTAATTTTTAAATTAACTGGATCAATTTTATCATTTAGTGCTTCCCTTGTTTTTTCTACCCCTTGTTTCTCCTTTGGTTTTACAATTAAGGGCACCTGTTTGTTAGCATCTGGTAGCACTTTTTTTTTAACCGACTCTGCATATGTTTGTTATACCCTATACCACTATGTGGTTGTGGTATAATGACTTTGTGCTGCTGTTTGTAACAACCAAAAATATTTGACCTAGACCCATCTTTAATTATACCGATCGAATCAGAATCACTTTCTGAGTTGATTTAACAATGTCCGTCCGTCCGTCCGTCCGTCTGTGTGTCCATGTAAAGCTTGTAATCAAACTGCAGGTCGCAAATATGAATACATTTTGATGAAATTTGGTCTGTAAGCTTTTATCGGCCATGGGATGAACGCTGTTGAAATTGGTGAGAATCGGTCCATGTTCAGACCTAGCCCCCATACAAATTACCCATATGAAATCGACATAAATTGCCATAAGATCCAAATTGTCATATAGATCTTACTCAAATTGGGTTTGCATGCGTTCATTACATCCATTAATGAGTAGTCCAAAAATGATCCCTTTGACCCCATATAGAGCTGCTTCCCGATCTTCACTTAAATCCATTAAAACAAAAATATTGCACTGATTCTTCTTAAATTTTGTTTGTATATATTTTTGCAAAATACTAGAGACTTTACCAAACATGATCAGGATCGGTCCATTTTTGTGCCTAGTCCCTATATAGATATAGCATCCGATATGAACTTTTTCATATCTGCAGCCAAAAAAATTAATAAAAATCCCACTCAAATTTGGTTTTTGCTTATTTTCTATGTCCAGTTAGTTGGGCCTAAGAGATAGGGTCTCTAAACGCATGGTATAGGGTATCGTATGGTCGGTCTAGACCGACTATAATTTTCTTACTTGTTTTTTGTTGGTTTCTTTTAATACCTTCTTTATTTCGTTACACATACTTTTGTTTTTTTCTTCTATTGACTTTATTGTTTCTTTATTGTTGTTTTCAAAATCATTTACATTAATATATAATTTTTTAACTTCTTCCACATTTTTTTCACATGATTTTTGAACAGTAACCATTTTTTTTAACCTTTCTTCGTATCTTTTTTCTATTGCCTCTAACAATTGTTTTATTTCCCTCTCGTTTTGTTTTAATGATGATGCAAATTCGCGTTTATAATCTACCAGGTTTTGTTTGTTTTTATGTACATCTTCTTGTATATCTCTTAGGATCATATCGACATTGTGAATGTACTGGATACAATCCTCACATACAAAACGTAAAAAATTACTTTCTTGCAAAGTTTTTTGGGAATACTGATCGATACCGGAACACTTCATAGAACTGTGATATGTTTTTTTACACACCCCCTCACATTGAATACCCATTTCCCCACGAATGGATGATTTGCATTTACTGCACTCAGCCATGACTGAGTGCTTTTATTGTTTATTATTGTAAAAACGTTTGTTTTTATAAAAACTTTATTTTCCACTAATTATGATTAGTATTTTTTATGGTTTTTAATAGTCCTGTCTATTTTTTTAAAACCAATTATTATTTTATTTTATTATTTTTATAGAGCTTTAGTTTTTACACTTCTTTACATATGGCGTTGCCAACGCGTAAGTTTTTAGTTTTTATTGTTTTTATATAATTTAAATTATATCGAGGCTTACATTAAAAAATATACCTTATAGTTTTAATGATCGTTTCCGAAAACCCTTTCATTAGGGGTTTTATAGTCGTTTAATTTTTGGAGTGGGTAAGTATCTCCGCTCGAAATCTTCTAAATTTTGGGACTCCGTTTTTGTGCTTTTTAACTCCATTTTATTAAGAGCTCGCTATCTCTCCACTAGCCTTTACTCCGGATAGCCTTGATTATTTACCTCTCTTGGTATAAATTTTAAAGACAATCAAATTGTTTTAGCGGGTACCTTGTTCTATAAATAGTGCCTTTACTTTAAAAAGTGTATGTTCTTAAAAAAATTTTTTCTTAAAAATGTACCTTTTCATAAAATTATACCTTTCCTTATTAAACTAGATCTTCTTAAACAGTTGTTTGCTGAAACTCTCAACATACGATCGTGTTGTTAAAAATTCAACTTTTCTCACGTGTTAAATTTTTGTAAACAAACAATTAATTTTTTAATTTCAATTATTTGCAACAATTGAGAATGGTCCCCACACAAAAACGCAAAAAGTTCTGGGGTAACAACCCTAGATTTAAAGTTCCCAAACCTCTAGAAAATAACAGATTCCAAGTGCTATCTGACATGGATGACGACACCAGCGAAGAAGAAGGTGAAGTAAGTGGAGATACAAACAATATTCTTCCAATTATTGTTGATAGTGGTCATAAGTTCACTGATATCATAAAGATATTGGGCTCGAACTCCAAGTATAAGAGAATGTCGATAGGTACAAAAGTGATGCCAAACACTTTGATTGACTTCAATGAAGCTTTAAAAAAACTTAAACACGAAGAAATTAAATTCTTTACGCATCCAGTTAAAGACAACAAGAAATTTAAACTTATGCTTTTTGGTCTACCACAATTTGAACTAAAAACGATTCTTGACGAGTTCAGTAATACGTACAATGTAGAACCAACAAACATAAATGAAATTAAAACCACACGATCCACATCTGACGATGCTTTGTACAGAAGTCAGATTTCTAAAAGAGAAGTATTTAAGATAAAATACTTTTATGGTATAGTGGTCCACTGGAGAAATCCCAGGCGTCGTGCAAGAGGACCGACACAGTGTTCAAAATGTGCGTTTTATGGTCATGGCTCATCAAATTGTTTTAGAAAAAATGTATGTCTAGGCTGTGGAGGTCCACATGACTATTCATGTTGCCAGTTAAATAAAGTTACAAGTGACGGTCCTGTGATATATAAATGTTTTAGTTGTATTAAGAATAACTTGAAAAATGTTAATCATCGAGCAGATGACATAAACTGTCCATCGCGCCGCGAGTACCTAGAAATACGACAAAGAGTTTCCAGAAAACAACACATTCGTAAAATGCCACAACATTCGGAACCTGATCCTTTCATCTGGGATGACGATAGCCCAAATAACCGTTATATATCATCAACTAATAAGGTGCGTATTTTTCCTTGCACCGATGAAATTCCATCAAGTAGTAGAGCACATAACGCTACGCAGCAAAAGCTAAAGCAGCTCAAATAATAGATCATGATAACGATGATCTCTCTAATGAAAAGCTATTAGAAATTTTCTTTGATGCAGTCAATACTCTAGAAAAATGTAAAAACAAATATGACAAGCTGCGAGTACTTGGAAATATGCTTAAACATGTCATATAAAGAAACAACAATGTATAGAATCAATGTTGTGATTTGGAATGCCCAAGGCATAACTAATCCAACAGCTATATATCAATTGGAACACTTTTTAAATGAAAAAAAAGTCGATGTAGTTTTTATTAATGAAACTTTTTTAAAACAAAAACACAAATTCAAATTGCTTAATTATAAAATCTACCGTCAAGATCGATTAACCCATGGAGGAGGTGTATTAATAGCAATTAAAAATACAATTCCACACCAATATATATCAATAATGTCAACAACAATTATTGAAAATGTTTCCATTCTAATAAATATTAATAACCGGCCAATTAAATTTACAGCTGCATACTGCCCACGATACACTAACAGTTTCATTGAAGATTTAAACAAAATCACCACAACAACGTCTGAATTTTTTGTTTTCGGCGATTTTAACGCTTACCATACTAGTTGGAACTGCCAAGGAAACAACACTGCTGATGGAAAACTATATAACCATCAAATCAATTCCAATTATTACATCCACTCGTCCAACACCTCTACTCGATTTGGGCAGCGTTCAACACCCACACAAGCATCATTTATTGACCTTCTTCTTACAAACTCGAACTTAAATATTTCGGCAATAGAAACTCATCCAGGTATGTTAAACTCTGATCACGTTCCAGTTACATGTCAAATTTATGGTTCCATTATTGAAAGAAAAATACTTATTCCACTGTATCAGATGGCAAATTGGAATGAAATCAATCAATGGGTAGACCAAGAGATTCGAAGAAATAATTTACTATCTGCAATTATAACCGAGTCAAACATTGAAAAATTATAAATAAAATTACTCACATAATCCAAGAGCCTTCCAAAAGCATTCCAGTTAAGGAGAAACAAATTTGGCAAAAAAAAATTTCTCAATTAACTTTATACTTAATTGGCCAAAGAAAAAGGTTTGTACGTAAATTACAAAAGCAACCAACATTTCGGAGAGACATTACTTATCAGCTGTTGTTAAACAGCTGAATATTTTAATCAACTTTCACGTATCAAATGACAGAAATGACAACTGGCATAATTTTATTAAAAAATTGCCACCTGGCAACAAAAAGTTCTGGCAGCTGAACAGAGCAATAAGAGGGAATAAAGCAACTGTAGAAAATTTGACAATAGATGGCGCTGATGTATTCAATAATGAAAGAAAGGCAAATATTATAGCAGATGGTTTTGAAAATTCACACCAAATAACTTATAATCAACCATCGACAGTTGAACGTATGGTATCGCAACACATTCAATGGTTAGACTTACAATCTATGCCTACAACCGTGGACGAAGTAAAATTTTTCATTTTTAAGCAAACAAATTCGAAAGCACCTGGTATAGATGGAATAAAACCAATAGTATTAAACCGGATGTCAAATATATTTTTTAATTTTGTTACAAAAATTTTCAATTTGTGATTAAAAAACTGTTATTTCCCGAAGCAATTCAAAATTGCCAAGGTAATACCAATACTTAAACCAGGAAAAGATAAAAAAGCACCCAAAAGCTATCGTCCCATAAGTATGTTGAATGGTTTAGACAAAATTTTTGAAAAAACAATATTTTGAGTAATGAGCAGTTTGGTTTTAGAAGAGAACATTCAACGATACATGAGGTGAAGAGAATTGTAAATTTAATAATACTAATAGCTGTTCTTGATATTGAGAAAGCTTTTGACTCCATATGGCACAATGGAATTATTTTTAAGATCAATAAATTTGGTTACCCTAAATATTTACAAAAAATTATAAAAAGTTTTTTATCAGACAGATACTTTGCATTCAATTTGGATAACGAAAAATTTACACAAAGGCACATTCCTGCAGGAGTTCCGCAAGGATCAATCTTATCACCAACACTGTACTCTATATATACTTCAGATTTTAAAGCCCTAAGAAACCAAACAGCGGCCTTCTATGCAGATGACACCGCATTAATAACGAGTGTAAAACTTTCAAATGCAATAGTGAAGAACACGAAAAAAGCTTTAAGCCATGCTGAAAAATACTTCAACAAATGGAAAATAAAGATAAATCATGGGAAGACACAAGCAATTATTTTCCCGTTTAACAAGTCACCAAAAATAATTCCGCAAATAACACTTTGTATGCAAGGGACTGAAATTCCAATACTTGATTCAGTCAAATATTTGGGAGTTGTTTTCGATAAAAAACTAACATTCAAAAATCATGTCACACAAGCGGGTGATAAGGCACTAAAGTGCGGAAGAGCGCTTTTCCCTCTGCTTAACCGAAAATCTAAACTAAATTGCAAAAATAAGCTGTTATTATATAATATGTGTATACGACCAATAATGACATATGGCTGCCAGGTATGGTCATCGAGATGTGCCAACACTTATCTTAAAAAGCTAAAAATTATCCAAAATAAAAACTTGAAGATTATATACAACCTGCCTATTTTTTTTTTTTTTTTTTGAGTTTGTAGTTACTTCACGCGTAAGTGTATAACGTGAAGAATTAATTGGCCAGTTTTTACAACTAAAACGCCAACACCAATTTTCGCATTTGATGCGTTATAAAACCATTTTTATTTCTCTTAGAAATTCAATTAAAACTTTGTAGTTTTCAGTTCTCACATTTTTGAAGAACTCGATCAAAGAAGGGTGCTTATAAATCAGCGGGTATCTAGGTCTAATTGCCTCGAAACGACTGCATTCGAAGATGATGTGCGAATCGTCTTCTGTTTCCATGCAAGTATCTCACAAATCGGAGTCAAAAACCCCCATTTTAGCCAATGATGCCTTACCGAAGGAGTGGCCGCAGAGCAGCCTGTTTATAGTCTTAACCTCGTTCGATTTCAAATTCTTACAGTTGGTGAACCAACTCTTATGTGTGTTGACGTTGGGGAATATTTCTGCATACTTCCTTCCTTTAGCCTTGCTAAGCTGAATGTAGTCCACATTCCATTCACCCCAGAGCCTCTCCTCAATGATAGATAAGGCATCACCCAAATTAAGTGGTTCCATAATCTCAATACCATTTAGGGCTGCCGCCCTGGCCGCCTGGTCTGCCTCAATATTACCCATAATGCAAGCGTGCCCTGGGACAAAATGAAGACTGATCTTGTCGAATGTAGATTCGTTTACTAGTTTATGGATCTTCCTCGTTCTGAGATTATCACTTTCCCTTTTCGTTAGCGCCAGACATCCTGATTTACTATCTGTAAGTATAGCCACTATAGCAAAATTATTTTCCTTAGCAAAAATAATTGCAGCTTCTATCGCCGCTAATTCAGCTGACATAGAAGAGATCTTGGTTCCCGTTCTAAAAAGACCCTTAGTCTCGCTTTCAGGGTGCCAGTAAGCAAAACCTGTACCAAGTGGGCCCACCGAGCCGTCTGTGTAAATCAGCTCACAATCTTCCAAGAGGTGTAATTTCCGCTGCATAATGCATTCAGTGATTTCCTTGTTCGCTTCATCCTTGCCCTTACAGATACCTTCAAAGAAATTTGGTTCTATCACCAGCCTCGATTGAGTCTTTACGTTACCGGTTACCCTGTCAATTCTCAGTAGAATGTCCTGATACTTGTTAAAAAATTTTGAATAGCTGGTTTTAAGGTTGAATTCAGGATCTAGGAGAACATCAGTAATGGGAAGTTCATAAGCTATGCATTTAGCCAACTCCCTGGCCGTGGCCAGTTCAAATCTATAAATGGGTGGCAGCTCCCCTGCCATGTGGTAAAGTATGTGAGTTGGAGTCGATCTGATCAGGCCCAAAGCCCTTCTCAGATTAGCATTGACGCAAGTGCTGATTTTTCTAAGGGCAGTGCAACCCATGTTGGCAAAAGACGAAGCCGCGTATTCCAGTTTGGTTCTGGTGAATGTTTTGTAAAAATGTAGCGCCCTTGTCGGGTGAATACCAAATTTGCATCCACTTATAATTTTGTTAAAGCCGCATGTTTTATGGATTTTATCTATGACCATTTGAACTTGTTCCCTAGGCGAATTGTTTATATCAATAACCCTTCCTAGGTATTTAATTGAATTGGATGGGGTGATATTGGTTCCGTTTACCATGATGTTGATATTGGCCCGGGACCTTTGGAAATTTATGACATTGGTCTTCTCAGGGTTTATTCTCATTTTGAGACGATCTGCAATTTCTGTGAACTGGTAAATCTTTTCTTGGAGCAGTGTGTTGGCTGTTGTGTGGTCTCGCTCATAAACTATAATAAAACAGTCGTCGGCAAACTGAAAAAGACAGGAATTATTCTGAGTCAGGTTGTGTAGTTCCGCAGTGTATATATTGAAAAGCAGCGGGCTCAAGCAGCTGCCCTGCATTAAACCCCCCGAAGTTTGTACCGAAAGGTTCCCCAAGATTAAAATACGGTTCCGTAGCAATTCGTGAATCCACTCGATAATGTGAGGATTGTAACCATGATGGTGTAGTTTCATTTTGAGTATATTTATGTCAACCAAATCATAAGCCCTTTCCAAATCAATACATGCACCCATGACTGTGTACCCTCTTTTTCTATAGTGATAAACTGTTTTTATTAAATCATTTATACACTGGGCTGTGGAGTGCTTCTTTCTGAAAGCGTAAGATCTTCTGGGGATTATTTGATGTGCCTCTGAAAATTTAGCGATATATTCTTTAACTAGCCCTTCAGTGAGTTTGAGGAGGGTTGAAAGGAGGCAAATTGGTCTGTAATTCTGGACAAGGCTCAGGTCTTTGTTCCTCTTAGGAATGGGTTTGATCCGAATTTCCCTCCATTCGTTCGGGATAATAGTTCGTTCCCACAGATCCTTTAAAATATTAAAAACTTGTCTCTTTTGTTCATAAGTCAACTTGAGTAAAATTTTGAACGATATACCGTCCACTCCTTGAGCAGAGTTTGGGTTCCTAGAGTGCAATAAATCTACAAAGTCTTCAAAATAAAAAACAGGTTTCTCCGCGCCATTACTGGGTTGTGAGTTCTCAGATGTTTCGGGGCTAGATGGGTTGATTGTATCTTTAATCAGGCTTAGGAATTCTTCCTTTTGTTGATTATCCCATGTGTTTCTAATATCTTTTTCACAGCTATATTTTTTTAGCCTTGACATTGTCGCCCACATTTCCCTAATCGACAGCGGGTTCGATATATTCTCCAGTGTTTTCGTGAGATTGTCCTTTTTTAAAGCCTTGATGTGTAGTTTAAGCTCGGAGTCCGCTTTAATCAGTAAAGATAGGTTCTCGTTAGATTTAAACCGATTATAATGTTGCCTAGCGGCATTTCTCAGTCGGAAAAGCCTGGTCGACTCCGGGGACCACCAGCTCTTGGCCGTTCTCCTGTCATTGAAATTCACGGGGATTTTGCTTCTATCAACGACTTCTCCTATATTCTTGTAAAGGTCATGAATGTCCGCACCCACACTGACCGATTTCAAATCAGCCTCTAGTCGCCGGTGGTTGACCCGAAACACGTTCTTGCTCACCAATGGACCCGTGTCTATCTCCATTATTATAGGTAGATGATTACTGTTCGTAATTTTATTATTAGAAACCTTCCAGTCAATATTAATGCCGGGGTCACTACAAAAGGACAAATCGATGGCAGACGCCGTATCTCCAGTAAAAAAAGTAGCATCTCCCCCATTTAGCACATGAAAACCTAAATCCTGAATCAAATCTTCCAACATCAAACCTCTAGCACTCGCAGTCCGCATTCCCCACATGGGTGATCTAGCGTTGAAATCCCCGCCTAAAATGGTTGCACTATTCAATCTATTGCAGTATAGAAGAAGTTTCTCAAGCTCCGATATAAAAAAGTTGTTGTTTGCGTTTGGTTTTGCATAGATACTTAGGAGTATAAAATTTTTTTGTAGGTTAAGTGTTTCAATGGCTATATATTCTAGAGTAGAAATAGGGTTAATAATTTTGAACTCAATTCTTTTGTTAATATATATTCCGGCGCCTCCGTAGCCGTCTTCCCGAAATTTGCCTACAAAGTTAAAATTAAGTAGACTGGAAACAACGTTATTTTTAAGCCAGATTTCGCTTAACAGAGCTATGTCAATTTTGTTTGTTTCAATAAATAATTCTAAAAGTTCTTTGTTACCTGGTTTTTTGAGACTTTGGATGTTGTATTGGAGAATTTTTAATGCCATTGTTTTATAAGGTAGATTGGATGCGAATCCTAGGGTTATCCTGGGATATTTCCAATGTATCTAAATTAATTAATTTACGATCTATATCACTTTTTAACTTGTTGAGGTAATCTCTTTGCGTGGCAACTAAGTTGCTTTGATTCATAAATTCGTTGAGTTTCATTTTTAATTCCACAAGTGCATTTTCGGCATGTGTGGCTTTCAATTTGAAAATGGTGTCTTTCTCATTTGCTAATTCCCTGTTCTTTTCGCTGGTGAGTCTTTCTGCGGCAGATGTCTTAAAAGGGTTCGAGAAAAATTTCCTAGGAGTGTTGTCCCCTGTGTTAAAATCTCTGATGGTTTGATAGTATTCTTGCATGTTATTTCTAGCCTTGTTGGCCTCCCTTTCACGATTAGGGTTAATCTTCGCCGCTTTCGCATAAGAAAATCGGGAGTGTAAGTAGCCCGCAGCCTCTTGGCTATTATTGATGGTTTCACTTTGATATTTCTTTGGTTTAAGGGCTGGGAAAAATGTCGCGTCATTATCGTTAAGGATGTCAAATCTGTTCCCGAAAGCGGTTTTGTATTTTAAACTTGCTTCCCTGAACGATAGGTTTTCAATAGTCATTGTCCTTTTGATGGTATAGGCCTTTTCCCTAGCAGGACATTCCCTGGCTGTCGGGGGGTGGGGTCCTTTACAGTTCAAACATTTAATGTCAAGGCATGTGTCTTGACCCTCATGAAATTGAAAACATCTGGTGCATGTTGAAATTTTTTGCTTGCAATGTTGGGCGAAATGGTTATATCTAAAGCATCTGTAGCATTGAGTGAAAGAAATGAAGTGTTTAACAGGTATCTTAGTAAAATCTCAAGTCCCTTAAAGAAGATTTTGACCCTTTTTGTCGGAATTCTACTTCTCTCTTCATTATTTTCTCGCCGTTCCATCCTCACGCACCTGATTATGGGAACTGGAGATATTACCGATTCTTGGAATTCATCCATTGATATGTCAGATGGTATATCGAAAATAATAACTATTTTGGACACAAAATGTGCGAAAATTTTTGCAGTATAACCCTCTTCAGCCAGCCTTTTGTCTTCAGCAAGATCGTTAGCTGCTTCGCGGTTGTTAAAAGAGATTTTGCATCGGCCGTAGCCTATTTTAGTTATCTCATTTAAATTGCTAATATTTATTTTTTTAAATAAACGACCTATTGTTAGTGGGTTTATAGGTTTTCGCTCACCTGAACTTGGATTTGAGTCAACATAGACTATGAAGGGGCCCTTGTGTCCACTCTCATACCTGAAGATATTTTGATTAACCATGACATTATTTCCGCCTTCTTCATCATTGCCGCGCGCCGCTGGAATGTCTTTCACCAGAGCATTCGATGTTGTTTCGCCACATGGTATATCAATTTCAGCTGACGTAACCTCACTTATTGCTGCTTTCTCAGTTTTGTGTATTTTGGTGCGTGAAGATTCCCTCACTCGCCTTCCTTCAGATACTCAACTGCACTGCTACACAGAAATTCTAAACAAGATCTGTTTAAAACTGTCATTAGTAAAATAACAACAAGATTCGAAAACAGAAACAGGTCTTCAAGTTTTGATTTAATAAGATATTTGTAAAATTAACTTTTTCTGTACCTTCTGAATAGAAGATGCAAGAGGGGGTTAAAGACAGAATTTCTTAGAAAACTTAAAGGTTTTATCCCTATCTTTTTACCTACATGTAAATATTTCCAAATGTTTTTTCACTCATTAAAAAAAAAGTAAATTATTTGTTGCAATACTTTCAGTAAAATCTCAAAAACTGTAGATATTAAATATATGCATAAATTATTTTAATTGTAGTGATGATAGTTTTTTTTTAAATAAATAAAATAAAAAAAAGAAAAATTACTTTTCTAAAAAGTTACTATTTTTACATTTGTTTAACAGATTACTTAAAAAAAAAACTTCATCTTATTGAAAAATTGCATGTTTTGAAAATATTTATTTTTAACTTCGTGTATACATAACACAACAAAAAACAGAAACAACGTTTTTAAACTACATAATAAAATACCACAAAATTTAAAAAAAAAACTTTAGAAAAACATATATACAATTTTCATTATAAAATCTTAAAACTCCCAAAAACACAAACAATTAGATAAGAACAAAGAATTACTACTAAGAACAAAAGCAGATATAAGCACCATTGCTACGAAGTGAAAACATTATTTATGAAAACCTTAGAAACAAAAACAAAACGATAAATATCAGAAAATTGGAAAAATTAAAAGAACAATATAACCGAGAAATAAACACGAAACATAACAAAGAATGGTTCGTAAACAAATCCGATATATCCCAACAAATATACTTTAATATTATTCCGTTTTCCAAAGTATTCCTGTAAGTCTGGTACTTAAGACTATTGAAAGAAAATGGAATAGATGATTTATTTGCAATAGTAAAAATAACTAATATCAACTAAATCCTCAACTGACTTCAACAGACAAATTCAATTCACTATGGAAATTGAAAAAGAGAACATATCGCACCTTAAATACAAAAGTGACACAACTCAAAATTTTCAAATATTCAGGAGAGGCAAAAAACTGTATATGTAAAAATTGTTGTATTATTTAAAAAAAATGCAGTTTTATTACGAAAAATGTCCATTTTGGGGAAAGTTTTGCTATTCTTTTTTTTTTAATATATATTGTGTTTGTGGAAACAAAATATAATTTTGAGTAATGACTCTCTGACTGAAATTTTTTCATTTAACTAGTGATATTATCTCAAGTTGTACCCCAGATATAACGGCATTTTTATACCCTATACCACTATGTGGTTTGGGTATAATGACTTTGTGCTGCTGTTTGTAACAACCAAAAATATTTGACCTAGACCCATCTTTAATTATACCGATCGAATCAGAATCACTTTTTGAGTTGATTTAACAATGTCCGTCCGTCCGTCCGTCCGTCCGTCCGTCCGTCTGTGTGTCCATGTAAATCTTGTAATCAAACTGCAGGTCGCAAATATGAATATATTTTGATGAAATTTGGTATATAAGCTTTTATCGGCCATGGGATGAACGCTGTTGAAACTGGTGAGAATCGGTCCATGTTCAGACCTAGCCCCCATACAAATTACCCCTATGAAATCGACATAAATTGCCATAAGATCCAAATTGTCATATAGATCTTACTCAAATTGGGTTTGTATGCGTTCATTACATCCATTAATGAGTAGTCCAAAAATGATCCCTTTGGCCCCATATAGACTGCTTCCCGATCTTCATTTAAATCTATTAAAAACAAAAATATTTCACTGATTCTTCTCAAATTTTGTTTGTATATATTTTTGCAAAATACAAGAGACTTTACCAAACATAATCAGGATTGGTCCATTTTTGGACCTAGTCCCCATATAGATATAGCATCCGATATGAACTTTTTCATATCTGCAGCCAAAAAATTAATAAAAATCCCACTCAAATTTGGTTTTTGCTTATTTTCTATGTCCAGTTAGTTGGGCCTAAGAGATAGGGTTTCTAAACGCATGGTATAGGGTATCATATAGTCGGTCTAGACCGACTATAATTTTCTTACTTGTTCCTGTTAAAGAAGATAGTTATGAGAAATAAATTTTTGCAGTAGTTGGATATGTGAACTGTGAATTAATTTATGGGAGAAAGTCAATTTTGGAAAATTTTGAGTTGCGTCACTTTTGTATTTAAGGTGCGAAATTACCCCATTTAGATTGTATTATATTAAGACAAGGAAACCTGCTTAAAGTAGATTGGCTTCAGGGACATTGATTAGTTTTTACTCTAAACACCCAAGTAGAACGATTATCAACACAGCTGAAAGTTTCATCAATGGAGTGTTGAAAATTAATGACGAAAAATTTCATATAAGAAACATGGTCAAAATACGAAATATATTAAATAAGAATGACTTTCCTGTTAAAAAACCATTAACGATTTAATACAATATGTACGCAAAAAACAAAAAGAAAAATATAGAATCGATAATAATAGAAAAATCGCCGAAAAAAAATAAGTCAATGACGCATGTATCAGGCTTATCGGAAAGACTCAAGAATAAAAATATTTAAAATAAAGAAAAATTTGAATTAGCATTTAAGACAGGCAATACAATTAAAAAACTATTTAGTAAAACCAAATCCAAATTGGAAAATTGTGATAAATCTAACTTTGTTTATAAAATTAGTTGTAATGGAGACGAGTCCAATATATCCTCGAAGATATATGTTGGTACGACTTATAGGCTTTTCACACTTACTGCGGTTTCAGGAAACGCCAGCGTTTTGCTGTCTTGAGATGGTTTCGAAATCATAGTGTTCACATTACGTTTTTGTTATTTACTGCGGTTTCATTTGACATTTCTCATTTCTGCAGCAAGTTTGTTTTGATTGTAAACAACACAAGCGCGTAAATAAACATATATAATAAAAAATCAGAAAATGAATTTAATTTTAATAATATATGAGTTTATATCATTGTATGATAAAGCGATGGATGGATTCAAAGGAATACAAGATTATTTTACTAATACAATTGAATTTTATCGAAGGAAAAGAAATATGCACTTTAACATCTTTTGTTATTAAGAATAGAACTTTTCCAATTGCTCGCTTTAGCAGAATCGGAAAATTTATTATCTAATAGATTATGCTGGATCAAGGTAAAATGTAATTTAATAATAAATGAAATATGTACATATGAAAATATTCTTAATAGAGACGCACCAAAACCTTTTGGATAATCGATTGCGTAGCACATGACGATGAGTTTTTTAAAAACAACTTTCGCATTGCACCTGAAAGTTTTAAAAAATTATTGAAGCTGCTTTGCGGTCTTGAGAAGATAGACTCTACATGGCGTAAGGCGATCCCCCTCGACAAACGTGTCGCGATTGCTCTGTACGCATTAGGGTCGTCTGCGGAATACAGAAGCATCGGGAATTTGTTTGGAGTTGGAACATCTACTGTATGCCAAATAGTTAGTGATTTTTGCGATTTGGCATGGCCAGTACTTCAAAATTTGTACTTGAACCACATTCCTCTAACAAGGGAAAAAATTGATGAATGTCGTAAGGGCTTTCTGACTTTGGGATTCCCACAGTGTTTAGGTGCAATTGGTAAGTTAATGTACATTATACATATGTGAAACATAATTGTTTTAACATCATTTTTAGACGAATGCCGTATTGAAATATAGCCACCTGCAGAAGATGCTGCAGATTACTATAATTATAAAGGGTGGTACTCCACCATTCTTTTGGCGTTAGTGGATCACAGGTACATTTATAAGTTTATCAGTATGCAATTTAACCGGAAGACACATTTTGTTTCAGATGTCGATTCTTATACGTAAATGTTGGGGCAATGGGGAAATGAAATGATTCCCAATTGTTCGAGCAATCGCAACTAAAAAGTTATCTCGACAACTGTAATTTGCTCAACGAAATGAGCAAACCAATATCGAATGTGGAAGTCCCAATTATAATTCTTCGCGACTCGGCCTTTAAGTTTTCCACATGGTCATAAAGCCCTACCCATTTTACGTTGAGCAAAACGCTAATGAAAAGAATTTCAACTATTCGCTGTCGAAATGCAGAAGGGTAGTGGAAAATGCGTTCGGGCATTTAAAAGCTCGTTTTCGCCGCGTGGGAAAGGGAATCGATAACAATATAAAAAATGTTAACAAAATAATATTAAGTTGCGCCTTGCACAATTTTTTAAATGAAGAAAATGACATCATCAATGCGAAGTGGGTAGAAATGCAAAGGAATGTGGATAGCAAACGTGCTCAACCAGAATTTTCGGTACCTAGTTATTCCATGCATAGCAGAGCAGGGCAAATAAGAAAGGCTTTGGCGGAACATTTCAGTAAGTTATTTATATATGTATTAATTTTTTCAAAAAACCTTATAATTTATTAACAAAAAAGCTAATAATAATTAACAAACGCAAAAAAATTCAAAAAATTACTTCAAACGCAAAAAAAAAACAGTTATATACATGTAAATAAAAAATAAAAAAAAAACAAGTAAGAAAATTATAGTCGGTCTAGACCGACTATATGATACCCTATACCATGGTTTAGAGACCCTATCTTTCGGTCCAACTACTTCGATATAGAAAATAAGCATAAACCAAATTTGAGTGGGATTTTTATTAAATTTTTTGGCTGCAGATATGAAAAAGTTCATATCGGATGCTATATCTATAAAGGTCCAAAAATGGACCGATCCTGATCATGTTTGGTAAAGTCTCTTGTATTTTGCAAAAATATGTACAAACAAAATTTGAGAAGAATCAGTGCAATATTTTTGTTTTTTAATAGATTTAAGTGAAGATCGGGAAGCAGCTCTATATGGGGTCAAAGGGATCATTTTTGGACTACTCATTAGTGGATGTAATGAACGCATACAAACCCAATTTGCGTAAGATCTATATGACAATTTGGATCTTATGGCAATTTATGTCGAGTTCATATGGGTAATTTGTATGGGGGCTAGGTCTGAACATGGACCGATTCTCACCAATTTCAATAGCGTTCATCTTATGGCCGATAAAAGCTTATATACCAAATTTCATCAAAATATATTCATATTTGCGACCTGCAGTTTGATTACAAGCTTTACATGGACACACAGACGGACGGACGGACGGACGGACATTGTTAAATCAACTCAGAAAGTGATTCTGATTCGATCGGTATAATTAAAGATGGGTCTAGGTCAAATATTTTTGGTTGTTACAAACAGCAGCACAAAGTCATTATACCCAAACCACATAGTGGTATAGAGTATAAAAATACTTGTATTAAAAAAAAAGAAAATTAAAAATTACTATTTTTTACTATTTAAATAGTCTGCTAGCGCAGCCATCACCTCACACTGCTTATTCGCGACTTTTTCTAGTAATTCTGTTTTTTTACATTCCAAACTGTGCATTTTGTCGTCCATCTCTTCCATTTTTTCAATTTGTTTGTCAATTTTGCAATTGACTTCAGTTATTTGCTGCAAAATTTGTTGCTGAAATTTAAATTTTTTGCTTGGAATGTTGATGCTGGGGTTAATGGTGATAATGGTGATGGTGATGCTGATGGTGATGCTGGTGGCAATGACAATGCTGGTGTCAATGCTGCTGCTGCTATTGCTGCTGCTGTTGATGTTGCTGCTGCTGCTGCTGTTGCTGTCAATCCCGCTGCTGCTGTTGATGTCGATGGTGCTGATGAGACGACGTATTCATTTGACTCTGTTTTAAATTAAAATTTAAAAATATATATGTATGTACGAAAACAAAAAATATAATACACTTACCTAATATGCTATCACATGCAGATGATGCTGTTGCTTCTGGTGCTGTTGATGCCGCTGAGGGTGGAAATAATAATAAAATTTTAATAAAACTGCAAATATATATATACGGTATAATGTAATTACCTGATATGCTATCATATGTCACCCCTGACAAATTGAAGTATTTGTATGCTCCCAGCAAACAATGTATTCTATTATAAAGGGGCCACACCGATGGAGAACCGCCTGATGGCCCAACTAATAACTTTTCTTTTCTGTTTGAAAATAAGAAATATTGGTTAATTTTGGGGAATATTGAATAAGAAATGTACAAAAAAAAATACCTGTATCGCCCAGTTAAATTGTGCACCTTATTCTTTACTTCAAGTGCCGATAAGGTAAAACCATTTTTCTCCAGCTCCGCGCTCATCTCAGCATAAACATGCTGGTTTTTCCTATTACCGCGGAGCTGCAGAATCTTCTCTTCCCACAGCTCAAGCAGAATTTGCTCTGCCGTGTCCGTCCACTGGCTTCGCTTTGCATACTTCTTTCTTTGGTTTCTATTTAAATAAAATAAAATTTTTTTAATGAAAAGTCAATATAAAATTAAGATACTCACAATATATCACTTATTGGCTCCATTTCTCCTTCTGTAATTAGTTAAAATTAAATGTTTTGCATTAATAAAAATAAATAATAAATAAGTACTTACCAGCACAAAACAATCACGAAATATAAACAAACACATTTTTTTTTTCATTATTTTTCTGACATAAGCAATGTAAATTTTTTAATTTTAATGTTTTTTTTAACTACTATTGGAGAGCAACCCTGTTCTTTCTCTTGTGTTTACTGTGATTTCAAACAAATCACAGTAAAATGAGCAAAATGTCGGCGTTTTTTTTATATGGAATTATGTGTGATTTATAGTGTGATTTAGCATGAATATCATGAAAGAGAGCAAAACGCTGGCGTTTCCTGAAACCGCAGTAGGTGTGAAAAGCCTATTAAACGAAACTGAAATCATCTCATAAATCAGATCAAAAAGCAATTGACAAACGAATTTTGCAAAAAACAGCTTTAGCAGCCCACTGTACGTTGACTGCTATAAACCTAATTTCGAAAATATTGATTAGTGGAAGAGAACAATTATAAAAAGTGATATACTCCAGAGATACTACACATAATTAATATACCAATGGGGAAGGGGTTAAATTATAAAACAGACACAACCAAATGCGCGCAAATTTATAGGCATAAAATAGACAAATATAGATCAAAACAAAACAGTACGTGACAACAATTCGTATGATTAGTTTAATCACGGATTATTAGTTATTTTAAAATGTATGTAAATATTGGGAATTTATGTCGTGAATTTTTGTTTTTTTTTTTTTTTATTAAAATGTTCTTAAGTGTTTTGTAATTACGATTTTTGTAACTAATATGTGTTTATAATTTGGTTTTTATACAATTCATAATAGATACCCTGATGATGGTCGAAGATTTCGATTGAAATATTGGGCATAATCTATACTAATATAATAAAGAGGTAATGTGTGTTTGTTTGTTTGTAGGGGGTAATCTCCGTAACTAGCCATCTGATCTTCCTGAAATTTTCACAGAGTCTTACTGCGGATATGGGAAGTGCTACAGGCTATAATTTTTTTTAATATTTTTAGTGGGCGTGGCACCTCCCACACAAAGTACATTTTTAATATCATATACATATATTGAGTACCATGACAGGGAGAGCTTTGCAAATTTGTGTGAGGTCACCTATTGTTAATATTAGTAGCCGCGCCGGAAATGGGCCGGATCGGATAAGTGGGCGTGGTACCTCCCATACAAGTAATAATTCAATGTTATATATCTCGAGTACTATGATAGAGAGAGCTTTTAAAATTTGTCTGATGGCACCTATTATTAATGTGAGCAGTCGGACAAAAAATGGGCACTATTGGACCAATAGGCGTGGCACCTGCTATACAAATAAAATATAAAATGCCATATATCTGGAGTACTGTTATAGTGAGAGTCTTGGGACTTTGTGTGAACCCATAAGTTATTCATATGATTAGTTAGACAAAAAATGGGCGTTATCGGAGCAGTGGGCGTGGCACCGCCCGTACGAAGTAAATATATGATATCATATAACTGGTGTACTAAAAGAGGGAAGCTTTGGCACTTTGCACGACACCATAAGATCTTAGTATGAGTAGTCAGACAAAAAATTGGCGGGTTCACACCAATGGGCGTGGAGCTCCCCATGCAAAGTAACTATTAAATGTCAAATATTTGGAGTACTGTAAAAGAGAGAGCTTTGTGGCTTTGCGTGACCCCATAGGTTCTTTGTGTGATTAGTCGAACAAAAAAATGGGCGTGATAGATGCAGTGGGCGTAGCACCGCCCATGCAAAGTAGATATCTAATATCATATAACTGGGAAAGGCTAGACATTTTGCACGAGTCCCTCAGATATTAATATGAGTAGTCCAATAAAAATTGGGCGGGATGGGATAAGTGGGCGTGGCACCTCCTATATCAAAAATATGATGTACTACGAAAGCAACAGTCTTTTGACAAGTACATTAGTTATCAATGTGATTTGTCGTGGAAAATATATTGTCAAAATCAAAAATCGCGAAAACAAACAAAAAAAATTTTATATCAGTAAGTATCAAAAAAAAAAAAGAATTAAAGAGGTAATGTGTTTGTTTGTTTGTAGGAGGTAATCTCCGTAACGGCTTATCTGATCTTCCTCAAATTTTCACTGATTCTTACTGCGGATATCGGAAGTGCTACAGGCTGTATTTTTTTAATATTTTTAGTGGGCGTGGCACCTCCCATTCAAAGTAAATTTTTAATATCATATATATAAAGTACTATGATAGAGAGAGCTTTGAAAATTTATCTTAGGTCATCTATTATTAACGTGAGTTGTCAGACAAAAAAATGGGCGGGATTGGACAAATGCGCATGGTACCCCTATACAAACTTAATATTAAATGTGATATATCTGAATTACTGCGTTAGTGAGAGCCTTGGGACTTGCGTGAGCCTTTTCGTAACAATTCGGAAGGGGGGGGGGAGGGGGAGGGTGTAGCGAAGCGCACCGGGTTACATCTAGTAATAAAAATAAAAATTAGTAATAAAAATTAAACAAACGTTTACACGTTTTATTTTGTTAAAAATTCCATGACCTCAAGCCAGAAGAATTCAATTTACTTAATAATTACTTTTCTAAAATAGCACCTATTCTTGAAAAAGTAAATTATTTATAAAGATCCTTCTCTTAGGAAAGTCCACTTTCGTCAAAAATTAATTTTTTTTAAAGTTAAAGTATCTTTTCATAAGAAAGTACATTGTCTTAGAAAAGTAAATTTTCTCAAAAAAGTAATTTTTAAAAAAAGTACCTTTTTCTTAACAAGGTACCTTTTGCTTAACAAAGTACCTTTTTCTTAACAAAGTACCGTTTTCTTACCAAAGTACCTTTTTCTTACAAAAAGCACCTTTTCCTAAAAAATTACATTTCCTTCAAAAAGACCTTTTCTTAAAAAAAGTAACTTTTCTTAAGCAAGTATATTTTTGTTAAAAATACCTTTCCTTAAAAAAAGTACCTTTTCTACCAAAAGTATCTTTTCTGTGCGTTTTATTTTTAAAAGTGGCTTGTCTTAAAAAGGACCTTTTTTTAAAAAAAATTACTTATTCTTAAAAAAAATTGTTCTTCTTAAAAGTACATTGTCTTAAAAAAGTAGTTTTGCTTAAAGAAATACCTTTTGTTAAAACAACATATTTTCTTAAAAAGGTTATTTTTTTTAAAAGGTACATTTACTTATAAAAGTACCCTTTCTTAAAAAGTGCATTTTCCTACAAAAGTATCCGTTCTTAAAAAATTAGCTGTTCTTAAAAAAATGTCTTTTCTTAAAATTAAATTCATTTTTGTTAAAAAGCCCCATTTTTAAAGCGCTGTTTTTATTTTTTAAAAGAGTGTTTTTTGATTAAAAAAATCATTTTAAACAAGGTCCCTTTTAAATCACAACTTTTCATTAAATAGCAACTTTTCTTTAATATGTCCATTTTCTAAAAAAAAAATTTATTCGTTCAAAAGCACTTTTTCTAAAAAAAAAACCGCTGCTTAAAGTGTACCGTTTCTTAAAAAAAAGTAAATTTTCTTAAAAATGTACTAAGAAAAAATTCATCTGACTATTATAGTATGTTTGGTTTTCCAAAAAAACTTTCTTAAGATGAATTTACTTTCTTTGGTTTAACTAGACTTGCAGAGATGCAGTCATATCCGGAAAGGAAGCATTCAGACATTGGTGTCAAAATAAAAATTCCGTCACTGAACTGCTACGCAAAAAGGCGAGAAATGAATGTGCCAAAGTACTAAGGCGCGAAAGGTTTCTTCACGATCAGCGTCTTCGTGCTAAAGTTCTTTCTGCTCCTCGGGGCAGCAAGAGCTTTTGGTCATTTGTTAAAAGAGTAAAGAATAAGGCTAGTTCTGCTATCCCAACTCTTATAATGAATGAGCAAATATTCACTGACTAAACCTTTAACTGAGCTTTTTGCGAAAAATTCATTTTTGTCGGATAGCGATCAACCACAACATTAATATATCTCCGGGACCGGATGGTATACCAGCACTGGTGCTGAAACAGTGCTCTTCGACGCTAGCCAGTCCATTGGCCAACCTTTTCAGCTTTTCGAATCGTGCGGTAGTCTTTCCCTCTTGCTGGAAAGTCCAACCAATCCTTAAAAAGGGTGCGGCTAATAATCCTGAAAATTACCGTCCAATTGCATGATCAATTTCCATCTTGTGAACTACTTAGAGGCCAACTCTCTTCTAACTGAGCGACAGTATGGCTTCCGTAGAAGTCGTTTCACGGGAGACCTGTTAGCTCTACTTTCTGAGCGCTGAATTCGATCCATTCGCAATTTTGCCGAAAATAAAGTGGTTGCTCTAGATATTTCTTTCTACTTCTCTTTTCCTCATCTTTCTGAACCACCTTCTTGACCAAATTTTTAACTCTATATACTCTTTCGGAGATGACAGCAGCATTTGTCATTCATTTTCCTTTAATTGTTGGCCAAGCCTCTTGGTGGTTGGGTGCAAAAGACGGACAATGAATGACACACACACAATCAACAATCTCTGAGTGGGGTAAAGCGAATAAGTATGATCTTAATGCGCTGAAGACTTAATCTTGTATGTTGACCCATAGGGCCATGGATTCAACAATGTCTTCTGTATATATGGGTGGTATGGGTATCGAGGAATCGGATACTCTTGATGTTCTACGCATGAGAATTCAATGCGATGTTCGTTGGAATGAGCATATTTTTCAAGTGTCGAAAGTAGTGGTCTTGGTTTTCTAAAACGGTACGCAAATTACTTCACTCCTTCTGATCTCCTTAAAATCTATACCACTTACATCCGACCGAAAATGGAATACAATTCCCATATATGGGCAGAAACTTCAAAGTCTATTTTGGAGCTACTGGCCCGTGTGGAAAGGAGTGCGTTGGCACTCATCAATGACAGTAGAGTATCCAACTATATTGACTCATTGGAACATCGTCGGAATGTGGGTTGTGTAGCACTGTTCTATAGATATTACCATGGGAAATGTTCTTCTGAGATAAGCGAACTTACACCAAGTGCCCGAGTTTCAGTTCGCTCTACCCGCTTCTCTAGTAGATCACATCTGGTTGTGGTCTATTGTCCAGTTGACAGCACAACGCATTACAGAGAGAATTCGTTTATCAGCCGAACTAGCCGTATGTGGAATAAACTCCCCGCACAGGTCTTTCCTGACAGTTATAAGCTAACAAAATTTAAGTCAAATATCCACAAACCCTACTCTCTCTCTCCTCCTTTCCATAATCTATTTTTCTTAAATCAACACAATGCACTGCATTTGTAGAGGACATCCCCTGAGTGTTGGTTAACAAAAAAAAAAAAAAATATGGTTATTTTTGTGAGATATAAAAGTAAATTTTTTGTTCCTTTTGTGACTTAGAACCCTTATGACATGTAAATGAAAAAAAATATTATTTTATTTTACGAATTTTTTTCCAGGGTCCAATTTTTTATTTGATATCTCTGGAATATTTTATCTTAAAGGCAAATAGTACATTTTATACGTTTATACGTTTACATAATTTATTCACTTTAATTTGATACATCTTTATTTAGCGTGTTTTAATAGCGATGAGGATAATTTTGTATTTTTTTTATGAATATTTTGAAGCCATTTTATGGGTTTGATTTCTTAGTTGTATTGAATTGGGCTCCATTGTGTAAAAATTACCTAATCAATGGGTTTTCAAAAGTATTTTATATATTTCTTATTGTTTTTTTTTTGCCATATCTGTCCATAACTTTCCAATTAATCTCTACTTTAACTTTATAATTATCGTTTTTAATTTGATATTATTAGTTTAACACCTTAATTGTTGTAACCATTTAAATATTAGCTGTACAATTACTCCAGCTAAATAAAAGTATCAAGAATTTATTTGCAACGTATTTACAAATTCACGTACAAATTTGTCCAAAATGATTCATGTAAAATTCCAATAATTCCTACAAGGTAGCGTAAGTGAAATATGGTAGAAGAAATAAAGCATGAAAGCTTTATTGAAAAAGCAAATAAGGAGAATGCTGTTTGAGGAATCAAATAGATTCCTAGTAAAAGGGGAACATATTGAATGACTTAAAACAAGTTATAAAAAGCGTAGCAAAATTTGGAGGGTTATATTTGCATATTCTAAGGTTATATTTGCATTTTTATACCCTATAACACTATTTGTTTTGGGTATAATGACTTTGTGCTGCTGTTTGCAGCTACCAAAAATATTTGACCTAGACCCATCTTTTATTATACCGCTCTATATGGGGCCTATGACTAAGAACTGTCCTATAGGTATTATTTTTGGACTACTGGTTAATGGATATAAAAAACAGATAAAGACCCAATTTGACTGAGATCTATATGACTATTTGTATTAGTGGCATTTTTATTAAGTTTTATACCCTACACCACTATGTGGTTTACGTATAATGACTTTGTGCTGCTGTTTGTAACTACCAAAAATATTTGACCTAGATCCATCTTTTATTATACCGATCGGCTCAGAATCACTTTCTGAGTCGTTTTACTGATGTCCGTCCGTTCGTCTGTGTGTCCATGTAAACTTTGTAATCAAATTACAGGTTGCAAATATGAATATGTTTTAATGAAATTTGGTATATAAGCTCTTATCGGCCATGGGATGAACGCTGTTGAAATTGGTGAAATTCGGTCCATGTTCAGACCTAGTCCCCATACAAATGTCCCCTATGAAATCGATTTAATTGCCATAAGACCAAAATTATAATATAGATCTCGGTCAAATTGGGTTTGTGTGTGTTTATTACATCCATTTATTAGTTGTCCAAAAATAAACCCCATATGGCAATTCTTAGTCATAGGCCCATATAGAGCTGCTTCCCGATCTTCACTTAAATCTATCAAAAAATAAAAATATTGCACAGATTTTTCTCAAATTTGGTTTGCATATATATTTCAAAATATAAGTGACTTTACGAAATATGGTCAGGATCGGTCCATTTTTCGACCTAGTCCCCATAAAAATATATCATTCGATGTGAACTTTTTGGTATCTGCAGCCAAAACAAGTAGAAAATTATAGTCGGTCTAGAGCGACCATACGATACCCTATACCATGGTTTAGAAACCCTATCTCTTCGGTCCAACTAACTGAATATAGAAAACTAGTGGATTGTGTGGCGCCTAGGCGCCCGTTTATTTTGACATTAACAAACAAATTTTTTTTTCATTTCAGAATTTTCTTATATTTTATATGTTTAAAAAAAATTAATTTTAATGTTTTTAAAATTTCTTAAAAAAAAAAAAAAATACAAACCAACAACATCGATTTTCAAATGAAGTTTTGTAAAAGGTCCAGGAGCCAACCTTTGCCTTATACTTTCTGCTTCTATACATAAGGAGTTTTTAATATTATATGATTTTAAAAAAATATTTTATTTTGATAGAAACTCGGAAATTTTAGCCTTATTAAGACAACCGATTAATATGTATATTTTTAATAATCTAATTTTTGATTTATAACTTTTTAAAATGCATCAAAATAAATAAACTTATTCAACTAAAAAAAGTTTTTAAACCTTTCGGACAAAACAAAAAAATACTACGGTTATAACGAACTTAGTCTATAACGAACTAATTTGGCCGGTCCCGCCGAGTTCCTTGTTAACCGAACTCCATTTTATTGTAGAAAAAATAGAATAGCACCGAAAAAAAAATTATGTTAGTCCGATCACAAGGAAGAAGTGTAAACATCTAAAAATTAAAGCATTTTTTATTAACGTTGTGCTGAACGCTATTGAAATTCGTGAGAATCGGTCCATGTTCAGACCTAGTACCCATACAAACGACCGGCATATTTCCCTTAATGATCCATCGTGTGTAGTAATGTTTCATGTCCAAATTTATGTTTCAACTTTGGTTCGTCAAAAATCAAATTATTTTGATATTTTATGTTTCCAACCTGAATGTTCCACGGCTGTATCAATGTTTACTGTTTTTGCTCTATTATTTAATTGAGAGCAGTGCTGTAATGTTGTTTTGTATATCGGACTAAAGAAAATAAAAGACAAAAATGGAGAACATTTAAGATAATGAAAATTTTAAGAATTTTATTAATAATAATGAATACTGATAATTGAAAAATTTTTATAAATTTTTGAAAATTTTATAGCTGAATATAAAATTTATTTTCTTCCACATATAGTTCTTTAGTATGTACTAATATATTCAATAAACAAACAGAATTGATGTTTCCATCGTCTGTATTAAAAAAAAAAAAGAAAAAAACAGAAAAAACATTTCCATTGATGAATCAGCTAAATAATTGTAGCTTCCATTTCCGTAAATAGTTCCGCTTCCGTAAGGGAAGTTTGTGATTTTTACCCCCCTGATCGCATAGATGTTTACACATCAAAAAACGTTTTAGAGCAAGGTTCCTAAAAGTTTCCTAGGGGGGGGGGGGGGGGGTTAAGGATTTAAAAGTTAAAAAAGTCGTATTTTCATAATTCTTTTTTGAAGACGTGAATACACGTTATAGCACAACATTTGAAGAATCTTTGAAAAAAATTTCAACTAAAACTTTTTATAAATAAACCGTGACAGCCAACATCCGGAGGCGTTGTTGTTTTGCGGTGAATATCATAACTCGCTACCGGACCATTTGAAATAAAAAAAAAACGAAATGCGTTTAAAAGGTGAGATGTTTCCCGAAGTAGTGACGAAGAGTTTTTAGTTTTTTTTTGCAGCATTTTGAAGTGAAAAACTATTTTTGCTATACAATTTCGGGAATTTGTTATTAAAAAATGGGGAAGAAAATGGAATAAAAAAAACCTTCGTGGTTACCTAATGATTTATACGTAGATATAGTGTCTAAAATTTCAAAAGAATCGGTCAAGTATATTTTGAGTTATGATGTTCACGGAATTCAAACATTTATTTGCGAGATAATCGGTTTATAGTTTTTTAAAAACGGCAATGAGGCCGGTCGCTGGAAACGATGTATCTTTTTAAGTTATGCTTCGATATACTTAAAATTTTGAAACAACGCTCTCGACATGTTGTGCATTCAGGAAGAGAAATGCAAAAAAATGTTTTCAAACCTACCACCCCTTAAGGAAATGCAAACACCAATACACCTACACAAAAAAGTAAAAAATATTTCATATTTCATCATACATGTAAACTGAAGAAAGAGAACTACATTTTTTGCAAAGTTATCTATAAATCCAAAAAAGAAAAAATAAGAGCGTATTAGTTTTACTTTAAAAAAAAATCGCCTTTAATTATTCCATGATAATTTCAATAAATTATTCAAATTAAAATCTTAAATACACCTATTTGCGTGTTTTATGTTTGTCTAAATTTTTTTAAAAGCAAATTATGCAAAAATATTATGAGTGAAAAAAGAATTATTTTCCCACCTCTCTTCTAAAATTACAATGTAATTTAATAATGCAAAGTTACAATAATTTAAATTTTAAACTCAATACAGAGCTATAAACGAAATCATACGTTGGCCAACAATAAAATCCACGTTGAAGATCTTTTTTTTCTCAAATATTTATTAAAAAAGGCATACTCTTTGGTAAGTGCTGGCTTTCAGAGAACCTGAGCGAAAGCACTCTTAACAATACAAAACAATTTTGAGATGAAAAACAACAGACAAAGTTTGATAAAAGAAGTATGTATGCATATAGGACGACGTTAAATGAGAAAAATAAAAATGTTTAAAATTTCATTCATTACTTTTTTGCAGAATTTTTTTCATTAGATATTAGTTTTTTTGATGCATTTTTTGCGCTCAACTTATTCCATAACACGAAATCTGCATATGTAGTGCTATTGTCATTAGCAGTGCTGCCAATTTTGGCAACTTATTGTAATTTCGACGATTTTTCAATTTGTTGCAATGATTTGTTAAAGTTGTTAAAATGATGATTGAAGATTTAAAATTTTCAGTAGTATAAAAATTACGATTTCAAGCGTTAACAATTAATGGGTTTTTCATTGAAAATTGATAGTTTTTGTTCAGTGTAAATGCAAATTACAAAATATGTGTGTATAGATTTAATTCTGGGTCAAGTCGTTTTAAAACGGAAATACCTTGAATAGCATCTCAATTTAAGATTTAAGTTTTAATTACGCCGATACTTTAAACCTATATTATATGTTTCAGCTATAGATACATATCAATAAAATTAATTAGTTGATTGATGTGTTAAATTTTTTTCGTTGAAATTTCATCACTAATACATTTTTATATATAGAAATAACCAATGCTGTAATAATATTCGTAATATGAATGATATAAATACATTTTATTGCTTCCTTTTGTAATATTTTTTCGAGTTTTATAAGCGGTAAAATTTTATTGACAATTTCTTGTTTTAAAAATGACAATTTTGGCGATTTAGTTTCCAAGATTGTAGATTTTCAGAAGATTTTATTAGCAGCACTGGTCGGTAACAAAGAAGAGAGAAAATTGTGTGTGTGTTTGTATAAAATGAGAAAGATAAAATTTTGTTTGTGTATTCCACATAGCTTTGTAGGGAGTGATATGTGTGTGTATTATTTCAGCGTTACAGAATCATTCAGTCAGTCAGTGAGTCAGGGATCAGCGTAAATATATATAAGATAAGCAAAAACCAAATTTGAGTGGCATTGTTATTAATTTTTTTGGCTGCAGATATGAAAAAGTTCATATCGGGCGCTATATTTATATGTGGACCAGGTCAAAGAATGGACCGATCCTGGCCATATTTCTTAAAGTCACTTATATTTTGAAAAAACGTACACAAACCAAATTTGAGAAAAATCTGTGCAATATTTTTGTTTTTTTTGATAGATTTAAGTTAAGATCGGGAAGCAGCTCTATATGGAGCCTATGACTAAGAGTTGTCCAATAGCGATTGTTTTTGGACTACTGATTAATGGATACAATAAACAAGTACAAACCCAATTTTACTAAGATCTATATGATAATTTGGATCTTATGGCAATTTATCTCGATTTCATTGGGGTCATTTGTATTGGGACTAGGTCTGAACATGGACCGATTTTCACCAGTTTCAACAGCTTTTATCCTCTGACCGACAAAAGCTTATATACCAAATTTCATCAAAAGACATTCATATTTGCGACCTGTAGTTTGATTACAAGGTTTACATGGACACACAGACGGACGGATGGACGGACGGACATCAGTAAAACGACTCAGAAAGTGATTCTGAGCCGATCGGTATAATAAAAGATGGATCTAGGTCAAATATTTTTGGTAGTTACAAACAGCAGCACAAAGTCATTATACGCAAACCACATAGTGGTGTACGGTATAAAACTTAATAAAAATGCCACTAATACAAATAGTCATATAGATCTCAGTCAAATTGGGTTTTTATCTGTTTTTTATATCCATTAATCAGTAGTCCAAAAATAATACCTATAGGACAGTTCTTAGTCATAGGCCCCATATAGAGCTGCTTCCCGATATTCACTTAAATCTATCAAAAAACAAAAACTTTGAACAATTTTTTCTCAAAATTGGTTTGTGTATAGTTTTTCAAAATGTAAGTGACTTTAAATTATTGTCAGGATCGGCCCATTTTTCGACCTAGTCCCCATATAAATATAGCACCCGATATGAACTTTTTCATATTTGCAGCCAAGAAAATTAATAACAATGCCACTCAAATTTGGTTTATGCTTATTTTCTGTATCCAATTAGTTGGACCGAAGAGATAAGATTTAAATAAAAAAAAAAATTAAAGTTAATTTTAGTGACGGAATTTGCTAAAAATATAAGATATTTATTTGGCTTTTAAACTTCTATACAAACATTTGACAACTTTTTAAATTAATGAGGTTATTTGCAATGTGTACATGACATTTTGACAGTAAACATTTGTCCAAGTCAAAAAAGTCTAAAAATTTTGTTGTTGTTTCCTTTCAAAGTTGATTTATTGCCAATCAATAAACAACAGACAAACTGCAATTACAAATAACCTACAAAAGCAAAAACTTTGCTAACCAAATAGCTACTGGTAAAGAAATAAAAAAGACTTTGTTGTTTAATTAAATTAAACAAAGAGAATAGCAAACTGATTTTAATCCAGTAATTCTCTAACAGGTGATAACAAAAAATAAATAAATGAAAAAACTACTTAAAAACTTTAAAGTTTTTTGCATAAGTTAAACACTAACGTTAATTTTATTACCAAGAAAGAATTGAAATTTAACTAAAAAAATCAATTTCAACCCGTGAACGTTAATTGAACGTTAATTGGTCCAAAATCCTGCTTTAAATGCCTAGATCTATAAAATGGCTTTAGCTAGAGCTCTCAAAATTTGTGATGGTGAATTACTTGGAAAACAAGGAGTATGAATTTGAATTTTCATTAGGAATATTTAGTCTTGAACTTACCCATTTAGAAAAAGGAACACATAAGGAAAGTTGGACCAAGATGACCTAACATAGTATTTGTGAGTTAAATCAAAAAGTTTCGATTTATTTTTATTTTTCAAACCATAGCAGGTTTGAAGAGATTTCACAATGATGTAAAACAATTTTTGTAAATTACTTATTTATTGCAAGTTACTTGAAAAGAACTTGTTCCATGATTTATATATGTACATTGGCGTGGTGCTACGTTATATGGACATTTTTATACCCTATAAAACTATGTGGTTTGGGTATAATGACTTTGTACTGCTGTTTGTAACAACCAAAAATATTTGACCTAGACCCATCTTTAATTATACCGATCGAATCATTATCACTTTTTGAGTTCATTTAACAATGTTCGTCCGTCCGTCCGTCTGTGTGTCCATGTAAACTTTGTAATCAAACTGCAGGTCGCAAATATGAATATATTTACATGAAATTTGGCATATAAGCTTTCATCTGCCATGGGATGAACGCTATTGAAATTGGAGAGAGTCTGTCCATGTTCAGACCTAACCCCTATAAAATCGACATAAATTGACATAAGATCCAAATTGTCGCATAGATCTCAGTCAAATTGGGTTTGTATGTGTTTATTACATCCATTAATTAGTAGTCCAAAAATGATCTCTATGGGACAACTCTTAGTCGTAGGCCCCATATAGAGCTGCTTCCCGATCTTCACTTAAATCGATCAAAAAACAAAAATATATCACTGATTCTTCTCAAATTTTGTTTGTACATATTTTTGCAATATACAAGAGACTTTACCAAACATGGCCAGGATCGGTCCATTTTTGGGCCTAGTCCCCATATAGATATAGCATCCGATATGAAGATGGTAAGTCGTTCCAAAGACGGGAAAAATAAATAAAAATTGCCTTACGGACAATTGACTTTTAAATCTAGGTTGTATCTTTTTCTGTCCTCTTATAGACTTAGCAAACCTTGTTTTACTAGATAAGTATACTGGCTCACTAATATAAATAATTTTGTGTATCATTAAAGGGCTTTTGTATTTCATTAAATCCTATAGCTTCATATTGTACATCTGATAAGAAAACGATTAAATACTACTATTTTGGTGACGAGTAAAAACATATCTTGATATGTTGTTATAGACAACTTTTAATTTCAGTCATTTTCCATTTTACATTTTCGATTTTTCGTTTTTCATTTTCCATTTTTTATTTTTCAATTTTCAATTTTCATTTTTCATTTTCCATTTTCCATTTTTAATTTTTTATTTTTAATTTTTAATTCTTTATTTTTAATTTTTAATTTTTAATTTTTAATTTTTAATTTTTAATTTTTAATTTTTAATTTTTAATTTTTAATTTTTAATTTTTAATTTTTAATTTTTAATTTTTAATTTTTAATTTTTAATTTTTAATTTTTAATTTTTAATTTTTAATTTTTAATTTTTAATTTTTAATTTTTAATTTTTAATTTTTAATTTTTAATTTTTAATTTTTAATTTTTAATTTTTAATTTTTAATTTTTAATTTTTAATTTTTAATTTTTAATTTTTAATTTTTAATTTTTAATTTTTAATTTTTAATTTTTAATTTTTAATTTTTAATTTTTAATTTTTAATTTTTAATTTTTAATTTTTAATTTTTAATTTTTAATTTTTAATTTTTAATTTTTAATTTTTAATTTTTAATTTTTAATTTTTAATTTTTAATTTTTAATTTTTAGTTTTTAATTTTTAATTTTTAATTTTTAATTTTTAATTTTTAATTTTTAATTTTTAATTTTTAATTTTTAATTTTTAATTTTTAATTTTTAATTCTTTATTTTTAATTTTTAATTTTTAATTTTTAATTTTTAATTTTTAATTTTTAATTTTTAATTTTTAATTTTTAATTTTTAATTTTTAATTTTTAATTTTTAATTTTTAATTTTTAATTTTTAATTTTTAATTTTTAATTTTTAATTTTTAATTTTTAATTTTTAATTTTTAATTTTTAATTTTTAATTTTTAATTTTTAATTTTTAATTTTTAATTTTTAATTTTTAATTTTTAATTTTTAATTTTTAATTTTTAATTTTTAATTTTTAATTTTTAATTTTTAATTTTTAATTTTTAATTTTTAATTTTTAATTTTTAATTTTTAATTTTTAATTTTTAATTTTTAATTTTTAATTTTTAATTTTTAATTTTTAATTTTTAATTTTTAATTTTTAATTTTAATTTTTAATTTTTAATTTTTAATTTTTAATTTTTAATTTTTAATTTTTAATTTTTAATTTTTAATTTTTAATTTTTAATTTTTAATTTTTAATTTTTAATTTTTAATTTTTAATTTTTAATTTTTAATTTTTAATTTTTAATTTTTAATTTTTAATTTTTAATTTTTAATTTTTAATTTTTAATTTTTAATTTTTAATTTTTAATTTTTAGTTTTTAATTTTTAATTTTTAATTTTTAATTTTTAATTTTTAGTTTTTAATTTTTAATTTTTAATTTTTAATTTTTAATTTTTAATTTTTAATTATTAATTTTTAATTTTTAATTTTTAATTTTTAATTTTTAATTTTTAATTTTTAATTTTTAATTTTTAATTTTTAATTTTTAATTTTTAATTTTTAATTTTTAATTTTTAATTTTTAATTTTTAATTTTTAATTTTTAATTTTTAATTTTTAATTTTTAATTTTTAATTTTTAATTTTTAATTTTTAATTTTTAATTTTTAATTTTTAATTTTTAATTTTTAATTTTTAATTTTTAATTTTTAATTTTTAATTTTTAATTTTTAATTTTTAATTTTTAATTTTTAATTTTTAATTTTTAATTTTTAATTTTTAATTTTTAATTTTTAATTTTTAATTTTTAATTTTTAATTTTTAATTTTTAATTTTTAATTTTTAATTTTTAATTTTTAATTTTTAATTTTTAATTTTTAATTTTTAATTTTTAATTTTTAATTTTTAATTTTTAATTTTTAATTTTTAATTTTTAATTTTTAATTTTTAATTTTTAATTTTTAATTTTTAATTTTTAATTTTTAATTTTTAATTTTTAATTTTTAATTTTTAATTTTTAATTTTTAATTTTTAATTTTTAATTTTTAATTTTTAATTTTTAATTTTTAATTTTTAATTTTTAATTTTTAATTTTTAATTTTTAATTTTTAATTTTTAATTTTTAATTTTTAATTTTTAATTTTTAATTTTTAATTTTTAATTTTTAATTTTTAATTATTAATTTTTAATTTTTAATTTTTAATTTTTAATTTTTAATTTTTAATTTTTAATTTTTAATTTTTAATTTTTAATTTTTAATTTTTAATTTTTAATTTTTAATTTTTAATTTTTAATTTTTAATTTTTAATTTTTAATTTTTAATTTTTAATTTTTAATTTTTAATTTTTAATTTTTAATTTTTAATTTTTAATTTCTAATTTTTAATTTTTAATTTTTAATTTTTAATTTTTAATTTTTAATTTTTAATTTTTAATTTTTAATTTTTAATTTTTAATTTTTAATTTTTAATTTTTAATTTTTAATTTTTAATTTTTAATTTTTAATTTTTAATTTTTAATTTTTAATTTTTAATTTTTAATTTTTAATTTTTAATTTTTAATTTTTAATTTTTAATTTTTAATTTTTAATTTTTAATTTTTAATTTTTAATTTTTAATTTTTAATTTTTAATTTTTAATTTTTAATTTTTAATTTTTAATTTTTAATTTTTAATTTTTAATTTTTAATTTTTAATTTTTAATTTTTAATTTTTCATTTTTCATTTTTAATTTTTAATTTTTAATTTTTAGTTTTTAATTTTTAATTTTTACATTTTAATTTTTAATTTTTAGTTTTTAATTTTTAATTTTTAATTTTTAATTTTTAATTATTAGTTTTTAATTTTTAATTTTTAATTTTTAATTTTTAATTTTTAATTTTTAATTTTTAATTTTTAATTTTTAATTTTTAATTTTTAATTTTTAATTTTTAATTTTTAATTTTTAATTTTTAATTTTTAATTTTTAATTTTTAATTTTTAATTTTTAATTTTTAATTTTTAATTTTTAATTTTTAATTTTTAATTTTTAATTTTTAATTTTTAATTTTTAATTTTTAATTTTTAATTTTTAATTTTTAATTTTTAATTTTTAATTTTTAATTTTTAATTTTTAATTTTTAATTTTTAATTTTTAATTTTTAATTTTTAATTTTTAATTTTTAATTTTTAATTTTTAATTTTTAATTTTTAATTTTTAATTTTTAATTTTTAATTTTTAATTTTTAATTTTTAATTTTTAATTTTTAATTTTTAATTTTTAATTTTTAATTTTTAATTTTTAATTTTTAATTTTTAATTTTTAATTTTTAATTTCTAATTTTTTAATTTTTAATTTTTAATTTTTAATTTTTAATTTTTAATTTTTAATTTTTAATTTTTAATTTTTAATTTTTAATTTTTAATTTTTAATTTTTAATTTTTAATTTTTAATTTTTAATTTTTAATTTTTAATTTTTAATTTTTAATTTTTAATTTTTAATTTTTAATTTTTAATTTTTAATTTTTAATTTTTAATTTTTAATTTTTAATTTTTAATTTTTAATTTTTAATTTTTAATTTTTAATTTTTAATTTTTAATTTTTAATTTTTAATTTTTAATTTTTAATTTTTAATTTTTAATTTTTAATTTTTAATTTTTAATTTTTAATTTTTAATTTTTAATTTTTAATTTTTAATTTTTAATTTTTAATTTTTAATTTTTAATTTTTAATTTTTAATTTTTAATTTTTAATTTTTAATTTTTAATTTTTAATTTTTAATTTTTAATTTTTAATTTTTAATTTTTAATTTTTAATTTTTAATTTTTAATTTTTAATTTTTAATTTTTAATTTTTAATTTTTAATTTTTAATTTTTAATTTTTAATTTTTAATTTTTAATTTTTAATTTTTAATTTTTAATTTTTAATTTTTAATTTTTAATTTTTAATTTTTAATTTTTAATTTTTAATTTTTAATTTTTAATTTTTAATTTTTAATTTTTAATTTTTAATTTTTAATTTTTAATTTTAAATTTTTAATTTTCAATTTTTAATTATACCCTATAAAACTATGTGGTTTGGGTATAATGACTTTGTGCTGCTGTTTGTAACAACCAAAAATATTTGACCTAGACCCATCTTTAATTATACCGATCGAATCCGAATCACTTTCAGAGTTGATTTAACAATGTCCGTCCGTCCGTCCGTCCGTCCGTCCATCCGTCTGTGTGTCCATGTAAAGCTTGTAATCAAACTGCAGGTCGCAAATATGAATATATTTTGATGAAATTTGGTACATAAGCTTCCATCTGCCATGGGATGAACACTGTTGAAATTGGTGAGAATCGGTCCATGTTCAGACCTAGCCCCCATACAAATTACCCATATGAAATCGACATAAATTTCCATAAGATCCAAATTGTCATATAGATCTTACTCAAATTGGGTCTGTATGCGTTCATTACATCCACTAATGAGTAGTCCACAAATGATCCCTTTGACCCCATATAGAGCTGCTTCCCGATCTTCACTTAAATCTATTAAAAAACAAAAATATTGCACTGATTCTTCTCAAATTTTGTTTGTATATATATTTCCAAAATACAAGAGACTTTACCAAACATGATCAGAATCGGTCCATTTTTGGACCTAGTCCCTTTATAGATATAGCATCCGATATGAAGTTTTTCATATCTGCAGCCAAAAAAATTAATAAAAATCCCTCTCAAATTTGGTTTTTGCTTATTTTCAATGTCCAGTTAGTTGGGCCTAAGAGATAGGGTTTCTAAAAGCATGGTATAGGGTATCGTATAGTTGGTCTAGACCGACTATAATTTTCTTACTTGTTTTTAATTTTTAATTTTTAATTTTTCATTTTCCATTTTCCATTTTCCATTTCTATATTTTCATTTTTTATTTCCATATTCTACTTTCCATTTTTCATTTTTCATTTTTAATTTTTAATTTTTCATTTTGCATTTAACATTTTTAATTTTTCATTTTCTTTTTTCCATTTCTCATTTTCCATTTTCCATTTTTCATTTTTCATTTCTATATTTTCATTTTTCATTTTCCATATTCCACTTTCCATTTTTAATTTTTAATTTTTCATTTTCCATTTGCCATTTTTAATTTAAAATTTTTCATTTTTCATTTTTAATTTTTCATTTTTCATTTTTCATTTTCCATTTTTCACTTTCCATTTTCCATTTATCATTTTTCATTTTTCATTTTTCATTTTGCATTTTCCATTTCTCCATATTCCATTTTCCATTCTTAATTTTTCGTTTTCCGTTTTCCATTTTTCATTTTTCATATTCCATTTTTATAATGACTTTGTGCTGCTGTTTGTAACAACCAAAAATATTTGATCTACACCCATCTTTAATTATACCGATCGAATCAGAATCACTATCTGATTCGATTTAACGATGTCCGTCCGTCCGTCCGTCCGTCTGTGTGTCCATGTAAAGCTTGTAATCAAACTTCAGGTCGCAAATATGAATATATTTTGACAAAATTTGGTATTTGATCTTTTATCGGCCGTGGGATGAACGCTATTGAAATAGGTGAGAATCGGTTCATGTTCGACCTAGCCCCCATACAAATGACCCCTATGAAATCAACATATATTGCCATAAGATCCAAATTATCATACAAATCTTAGTCAAATTGGGTTTATATGTATATATTATATCCATTAATCAGTAGTCCAAAAATGATCCCTATTGGACAACTCTTAGTCATAGGCCCCATATAGAGCTGCTTCCCAACCTTCACTTAAATCACTTAAATCAAAAAACAAAAATATTGCACTGATTCTTCTCAAATTTTGTTTGTATATATTTTTGCAAAATACAAGAGACTTTGCCAAACATGGTCAGGATCGGTCCATTTTTGGGCCTAGTCCCCTTATAGATATAGCATCCGATATGAACTTTTTCATATCTGCAGCCGAAAAAATTAATAAAAATCCCACTCAAATTTGGTTTATGCTTATTTTCTATATCCAGTTAGGTCTCTAGACGCATGGTATAGGGTATCGTATAGTCGGTCTAGACTGATTATAATTTTCTTACTTGTTCAATTTTAATTTTTCGTTTTTCGTTTTTAATTTTTCATTTTTCGTTTTCCATTTTGCATATTTCATTTTCCATTTTCCATTAATTTTTCATGTTCCATTTTCCATTTCTCATTATCCATTTTTAATTTTTCATTTCTCATTTTCCATGTTCCATTTTTAATTTTCCATTTTCATTTTCCACTTTTCTTTTTCCATTTTTATTTTTCATTTTTTATTTTTCATTTTCCATTTCCGATTTTTCATTTTCCATTTTTCATTTTCCATTTTTCATTTTTAGTTTTTTAATTTTCATTTTCCATTTTTCAATTTTCATTTTTCATTTTTCATTTTCCTTTTCTCATTATCTATTTTTAATTTTTCATTTTCCATGTTCCATTTTTAAATTTCCATTTTCATTTTCCACTTTTCATTTTCCATTTTTATTTTTAATTTTTTATTTTTCATTTTCCATTTCCGATTTTCAATTTTTCATTTTTCATTTTTAATTTTTCATTTTCCATTTTCTATTTTTCATTTTTAATTTTTCATTTTCCGTTTTTCATTTTTCATTTTCCACTTTTTATTTTTATTAATTTTTAATATTTAAATATAATGATAAAAAAAATATGTTTTAAAACTTGCTTAGGCCAATGTGACACGTGCAGTATTAATATACACGCAACTGTACAACATACCTTAAGAAAAACAACAAAAACACTCCGAAAAATTTTATTTTTTCAAGAGTTTTTTCATAGTTTCACTCATAGCTCGTGAACCCTTTGACCGATTTTGATTTTGTTTTTAAGTAGCAACTCCTCTGGGATGTTAGTAAACGATTTTATACAAAAACGAACGGTCTAGCTTAGATATTGACGGCGTGATCGTGATTTCCACAACCAGACGAACGGACGGTCATCGGTAAATCAACTTCCCTTGTCATAACGATCAAGAAAATATATTTTTTTGGGGTCTCAGGAATTTATTTTGATGCGTAACAAGCGGAATGACAAACCTATAGGATTTGAAACCTTAGGATTTAAAGTTTTACTACTTTAGTTAATGCGCCATCGCATTCTACTGATTTCAGCCATCCTAATGTTCAAATCGGTTTTTAACGCCCAATACTACGTCGGTATTACAGCTTTTAGATCAGGGCATAATAGCAACATTCAAAACATACTACATATGCAAATTATTTGAGTCTATATTAGAGAAGATGGAGTCAGCAAATAATACGGACACAGAAGTCTGGAAACAGTTCTCAATTTTAAATTGCGTCGAAATTGCTGACACGTCACTTAAAGAAATACGCCATTCGTTGCATTGGAAAGGCCTTGCAAGTACCTATTCCACGTGTGCCCGCCATGAGACCTTCAGCATTGGTAGTACAATTAAACTTTAGAAATGTAGGATTTTGTTTGCGCTAAATTTTACGGTAGTTTTAGAGCAGAATGTGCAGTCTGAACATGATCTAATGTAATTTACACTATGCCTGAGAAAGATACAGTTGCAGTGATGTTTGCATCTTTATGCAATGCAATGCTAAGAACATGCAAAATAATACGTTTTAACAATTTTGGTTAGAAAAGGACCATCAGTAGTATTTCATAATTCCATTTTAAATGAGGGCGAACATGCCTCTTTGTCCGACTAGCATCGAGTACAGCTAAAAAAGAATTTCTCAATTTTTTTGGTTTTGATGTCAAATTTAAAATTTAAAGTTTTTCTATTCTGCATAAATGAAATTAATGACTCCATCGTCCTTAGCTATAAATTTAAAAGTTATCAACAAAGAAAGCTTTGAACTGTTTTACCCAAATTTTTGAACCTTTTCTATAAAAGACATGAAAGATCATACTAAGACCAAGAATTAAAAAAAAATTTATAATTTTTAAATTTTATATCAATGACCTCAATGATTTAATTAGGCTGAAAATTTCAAAGTTGAAGACAATATAGGCAACGAAGCTATGAACAGTTTTTGGTCATTTTTTTATTTTTTTTCTACAAAAGACATGAAAGGTCATACTAAGGTTAATAATATTAAAGTACAAATTGATAAATTAATTTTCTATTCTATAAAAATGATCAATAAAGCTGTGAGCTCTTATTCGCCATGCTAGACTTGAATTTTTTCCACTACTGACATCCAGTTTTTTAACATATCCTCATTCTTACCCTCAGTTTTTTGGAAAACGAGCGAGAAGCGAAGAGAAAACATATTTGTCCATTTTTATACCCTCCACTCCAGTGTGCAGAGGGTATATATAACTTTGTCATTCCGTTTGTAATAATTAGAAAAAAAATTTTGGACCCCATAAAATATATATATTTGTGATCCTTATAATAACCGGAGTTGATATAGCGATGTCCGTCTGTCCGTCTGTCCGTCTGTGGAAATCACGATGACAGCATCAATCGGGCAGATAGGGTGCTCGTTGGCATAAAAAATGATTCAATATCATCCTGAAAAGTTTGCTATTTAAAATCGTCTAAATCGGTTGATTAGGGCCCGAGATGTGAATGAAGAACTAAAAAGAAGTCTTGATAAAATATAATTTTCTATGTTGTTCTTTTCACGATTACGCCTTCAATGGTGCAGATATAGTGATCATTTTAAATGAGAATGATTCACCAAATTCATGGGAAGATCACTGTTTTAAAAATCATTGAAATCGGTGGACCAGTTCCAGGGAAATCTCTGAAAAAGTAAAAAAAAAATGAAAAATATGATGTTTCTATATTTTTCTTGTTTTATTCTAAATGTTGTGTTGTTGTCATAGCTGGACTTGTTGTTTTTGTGGTCGTTGGGGTAATAATATAATAAAAACTTACCCTTAGTACATTTTTTTATTAACTCTGGTAGAAAAATTTAAAAGTTTCCATTGTTTTGGCATCACTACAAAAATTTGTTAGATCATTTCCGTCATTACCACGAGCCTGTCGGCAAAATTTCAGATCGAATAGGTCACGGGAAAGGGGTTAAAATCGATCCAAAATTTTTTCGACAAGCAGACACTACGAGTTAATATAAAGGGAGTAAAAATTCACCAACATCTAAAGCAAATAATGCTAAAAAACCTAGTTGTTAATAAAAAAAAAAAAAACAATGTAAATTTAACAAAAAAAAAAATTTGTGTATAAATTTATTTGATGTTGTATTTTTTGTGTGTAATATTTACATAAACATATTAAATAATACAAATAATATACACATATTCTATATATGTATATCCATAACAACTGCATGGTAGAAATAGATCGGTATATTATTTTATTAACATAAAATTCTGCAATATTTTGTTGTGGGGAAAATACATTTATTTTGCTTTAACAGAGTGTCACTTCATTTTGCTCAGCGTGACTATGCCGCAGTAGATGGTGCCACAATTTTTGTTCTAATTAGCTTTGCAATAGTTATTTCTATTTTAACATGAATGTCAATATTTTCAACTAGATATCATACAGAACAATGTTAAGAGTATACACGGGCTGGTCTTTTATTATTTCATAGGTTTTTTCATTATTCTTTTACAAATATGAACATAAGTTTGGCATATTAACTTTTTGCTGTCTTTATAAAATAGAGTTACCGAGTTCTTCAATGAGTTTTTTGCTTTCAATTATTCTGCTTTACCTACAAAATATCTGATTGCGATTACAGCTAATTTTTAAAAATTCTTTTTAATTACTAAAGCAGTATTATTCACACAAATACAAAATTGCACGTTTTTAAATTTCCGTTCAAATTTAAGAAAATATCAATTCTAAAAACTGGAATTCAAATTTCCAATTACAAAACTAGAATATATTAATTGAATTTCACAAAATCATATCAAAACGTCGGAAGTAATAATTTTAAATTTAGAAGTCATCAATTGCATCTTTAATATATAAATTTTATTCGTTAAACACAAATTGAAATTCCAAAAAAAAAAAACCTATGTTTACATTTAAAAAATTTTCAAATTTAAAAAAAATATTGACATTCAGGAGAAATTAATAGCGTTCAGTATCGCGATTTAAAAACTTCTTTTAACGATAGTCGGATCGTTAAAAAAAGAAAATAGCAAAATTATCAGTAAAATTTTTAAACGATATTCGCTATTGGTTAATTTAGCTGTTGTTGTTATCTAAACGACAACCATTTTGTGTTGTTTATTCAATCGATAAAAACTTTTAGGTTGAAATGTCGTCATACACAAATAAAAATCATAAAATAGTGAAAATATTTTGCTTCTATTAAAAAACTTTTTTATATAAATAAAAAAATTAAATAGCATATTCAATTCATTATTTCATTTTGAAATAAATAAACAGAAATATTAGTAAAAAAAATAAAGATATTAAACATAAACATAAAATCATCCTCTCAAACACGAAGTAATTTGTATTTTTTATTCTTTGTGTTTTTCGCTTATTTTGACAGAGATGCCACTCGTTTACAATTTAAATAAATAGAAAAATAGAGATGTCGACTGTCGTTAAGATGTCTGTACTTAGTGAATCACTTAATCCTTAGTGCAAACAACAATAGCAGTCGATATATTTTGCCATTGTCGGATCGTTGAAATTTACAGAATCGGACTACAGAAAACATTGATTTAAAATCAATGAATTTTAGAAAACCTCAAATGATATTTAAGAATTGCGAACACAAAAATTGTTACATAAATAAACGCACTTTGATGAGAATGTTATTTTTTATATATAAATTTTCACAATTTTTTTTTGGATGAATATTTGAAGTTTTCCAGAAAATAAAGAGAACAAATTATTTTATTTAAAATGTTTGGGCCATTTGGTTTTTTGTGTTTGGCATTCCTAATTTAATTATTTATTATTATAAATTTATTCTATATGTTTTCGAAATATGGCAATATTTTAATAAAAAATTTAAGAGAGCTTTTTTTTTTGGTTATTATTTTGTTACTCCATCCGACATATATGGCCGCAATGAAGAAATATTTGGCCAGTTAAAAGAAACTATACAGCCATCTCCAATTAGCACGATTTAATATATATAGCCACCCTACACATCAATTCTCTTTGCAATGGAAGTTAGGGCGATCTATTTAATTAGAAAAAACTAAATTATACGAGAAGTTATGTCATATAACCGGAAACGCATGCATATAGGTATATAACCTAAATGCATGCCGAACAGCAACCATGGTGACCAAAAATCAAACACCGAAATAATAAAAAAACGAAAACCAACCCAAACAATTTGTTGAAATAATTTGGTATTAGGTTTAACAAATTGTTTACTTTTTCGTTTACATTTATTATCAAGACTCAAACCGAGGTGGAGGGTATCAAAGATTCGGCACAGCCGAATTTAACACTCTTACTTGTTATCCATATATTACATGGTTGATTAATTCATACAAAATAGTATGCAATAATTTAATAACATTCCCCCTCTCAAAAGTATGCAATATTTTTGTTTGTTTTTTAAGTACGCAATAATTTGTTTGCTGCTAGTTGTACAATCTGTATAAATTGTCAGGGGAAATAATTTGACTACGTGTTGTATGTACAATTAAATCACCTGCACATATCAATAAACTTATACTTGTATTCAGAAATGCGTAAACACCAAAAAAAGAAACAAATATTTAATGAAAATAACTGTGGTTTATGCATAGTTAATATTTATGTTTTTACGTTTGTTAAAATTCTCTGAGTTCGTGTCGAACAAATGAGTTAAGCCCAGACATGTGTTAATATTAACAAAAATACACTTGTGAGTATTTAAATGGAAAAATGGCAAACAACGCAACACATAAACATTTCAATGAGTGTTAAGGTAATTTAATTGATAGTTTTTTTTCTAAAGGTGGTGAGACTATTTTAAGATTTTATGGAAATTTTAATTATAGGATGGAACTTTCTAAAAAAAAGCTTGAAAATATTTAATAAAATCACTGTTACACAAAGGGGACTTTTGAGTTTTAGGAAAATGTATAATGCCTTCTACTTTGCCATACAATATTGAAATCATAAAAATATAATTGTTTCGGAAAGTATGCTGCTATCTCTTTAATAGCTTAGTTTGCACATGACTGGCTAAGAATTTTGAATTGGCACATTTTTCTAAAATCTGCTTAAAAATGCATGTCACCAAATACCTTTATATTTATCAGCGAAAACAATCAAAATTTCAATTGGTATTTAAATATCTAAATGAATAATAGGATGACAGTTATTGGCGGGACTCAAAAATGTTAATCATTATTATAGGGTTAGAAATTTATTGGGAATATTTCTTGCTTTCCACCCAGTATGGTTATTTAAAGTCTTGAAATCCGACTGACTTTCCCTTGAACTTCTCCCCATAACATTATGTGCCACCTTTGTGAGCTACAAAATCCTTACATGCCAAGAACAGTTTTATAAAACTATAAACGTATTTTTATATTCTTTTGTGGCAAAAAAGCTGATAAGTGCATTATGTGCCAGAGCTGAATATGTTGTCAGCTTCAAACGCAAAAGAAAAGCAACATCACGACAACGACGATGATGAAACTAACGCATGACGGGTTCTCGTTTTCATTTCATTTTCTTTTTTTTTATAAATGAAATTATAAAACTGCGATAAGAATTTTTTCAACAAAGAGCAATATTATGCAAAAGCATAAGGGATCGATATTTAACAAAAAAAAAAAAAAGCCTGCAGAATGACATGAATACTGAAATACATATAATTATTATAATATGTCCTTCTTTATATGCCTTAAAAACAGATTAAATACAATCTTCAGATAACAAAAGATACTTTCTCAAGTATACAAACTCAATTAAGGAAAATACACTGTTTTGAGAAATAAACTACCATTTTAAAGAAAATGCACCTTCTTATGAAAAGGTGAATTTTAACAAAAAGTACTTTTTAAGATGAGGAATTTTTTTGAGAAAAGGTACATTTTACGAAAATATTCATTCTTCAGAAAAAAAGTAGCTTTTTTAAGAAAACTTACTTTTTTTAAGATATAATACTTTTTTAAAAGAAGGACTTTTCTAATAAAAATTACTCTTTTAAGAAAATCTAATTTTTTATGCAATAGTAATTTTTTAAGAAAAGTTTCTTTTTCACTTTTTCAGAAAATCTTACTTATTAAAGCAACGGTTTTTATACTGAAAATGGTACGCTAAAAAAATAGGTTTTTAAACAAAAAATTTTTTTAAATGCAAATTTTTAAAGAAAAGTTACTATTCAAAGAAATGGTACGTTCTTAGATAGTTTTTACAGAAAACATAATTTTTTAGGAAAAAAATACTATTTAAAGTAGGGTTTCGAACACCGAAAATTTCGGGTTCTGGTACGGGTACGGGTTCAACAAATTTAAATTTGGTGGGTTCAGGTTCGGATTCGGGTCCTGGTTCGGGTTCAAAAGGTTTACCAAAAAAATCGAATTTTTAGTGATTCATGTCATCTTGCAATGCTTCTGGTAAATTAAAAAAATATATTATAGAAAAGTAAATAAAAGTATATTATTTATTGCTATTATTAGCTATTTATTTTTCGAAAAAATTTTCATTTAATCTAACAAATAAAATATTTCTTAATGATTCTTCAGACAAATGCACTCTTTGTGGCGATAAAACAAAATTCAGTGCTGAAAAAGTTTGCTCAACACTGACTTGTGTTGCAGGGACAGCTAATACGACTTGAGCGGCCTCATAAAGTAGCGGAATTTCAATTTTTTTTGTTTTCAAAATTCTAAAAAATTGTTTCCTTTAGAAATCCTGTTATAAGTTTCATAAACTTCGAATTCATTTTTAATCGAAACATAAACAGTGCATTTATTGGTACTATTTTTTGTTTTTAATACAGCATCTGCAATTGACTTTTTTCCTTATTTTTTAATAATTCTTCCAGGCTGTCTTCCTCATCCGAAGAACTAGACATTAATTTAGTTGCGTCAGCATTCGTTGTTTCTGTGCTAGTTTGTGTTTACTTTTCCATATGTAGATGTAAATTTTTTGAGTTTTTTATTGTTGTTAAAAATTGGTTTTTAGCTTTGGCATTATTTTCATTACTTAACATTAGTCGAAATCTATGATCCAAATATACGGCAACATTTAAAAGTTCATTTTCAATAAAATAGTTTTCTCGTTTAAGGATATGTGAGTACAAGTCAGCACCTAATTGTTTATTGGTATTTCTCTCCAAATCTAATTTAAATTTCAACAATAGTCCATAAAAATCTCCTAAATTCATCTGATCATTTTGTAATTTTAATGTTATCTTTTTAAGTGGCTCGAAATTCTTAATGAAATCTGAAACAAAATCCTACATTTTATCATCCATACTTAGTTCAGGATCTATTACATCTGAGCAAACCGTTTTGAAATCTAACAAGCGATGGAGCATGTCAAAAGTAGAATTCCACCGAGTTGGACAATCAAGGATTGCTTTTTTATTCCTAATTTTTTTGCTAAAGTGGCTCTATTAGGCACCCTCAACTTTTTACAAATATTTCTGCATTTATCAATCTTTTGTTTAACTGAATTTATAGTATCATAAACTGCCAATTGGGCAGTATGAGCTACACATCTGAAATGAATGATATTACCATGTATATTGGATAACATTTCTAGTCCTTCATCTTCATTGTTTTCGGCTATTAATTCGTTTATTTCGTTTTCTTCTTCAAGGTCAGAAACTTTAAATTCATTTCGGAGCAATTCGGCAGCTTTTAGCATGTTTCTACCATTATCAGACGTAACTGAGTAAACTTGATTTATATTTATGTCATAAGATTGGATCACTTCAATTATGACATTTTATTATATAATTAGCTGTTTGTCGATCATCAACCTCGTACATTGCTATCAATCGATCATCTATCAGTCGATCATCAACCTCGTACATTGCTGAGCATTTATTCCAATTACGCTTCTACCAAGCCGAGATGTTGAATCATTTTTTAGAGATATAATTTTTTTTCGAATTTCACCTTTAATAATATTTTTCATTTCTTTGCCTTATCATTTATTAATCCTTAATATTTTCTGAATTTTCAGTAAGGTGCAGTGATTTCATTATAGGTTCTATAATATCACGCATCCTTGAATCTTTAAAAATGGTAAACGGGCGAATATTAATAGTAACTAATTTAACGCAAACTTCCGTGAAACATTTTCTGTCATATTAATTTTGATTAATCCGAAATAATTTTCCAGGGAAGTTGAATTTTTATCCTTCATTTTATGTATTTTAAAACTTTCTGACGTTGACGGTTGAATATTCGTCTCCTCATTAGTAATTCGATATTCATCCGGATGCTTTCGTTTGAGATGTCGACCCAAATTAGCAGAATGTTTACCTTTCGTAACAAACGAGGATTTTTTTAGATATGGACTGATCTGTGGTAGAATCATAGTCAAAACGTTTCTGAACAGGATTTTCCGACATCTATAGGGTAAACAAAAATAGTAAATAAAACTAATTATTACACACTACCCTATTTAAAAAAAAATTTTGTTATTACACACTATTTAAAAAACTACATTTTACGTTTTTTACATTTTTATGAAAATATTTAAGTACCTATATTAATTATTAAAACATTTTGTTTGCATCACTTAAGAAAACTAAAAATCAAATGAAATTATAATGGGGAAATACAAAAATACAAATTACTAGAGAAAACAAAGAAAACAAACATTATCTTGTTCATTCATGAGATAGAATTTTCTCACGTTATGTTAAAGAACAAAAAAAATTTTCAGCGAATAATAAAATGAAATATCGAGAAAGAGAAACTGCAATATTTTTTTTCGCTGAAAAAAATCAAATATTGAACCTGAACACATTTTCAGACAAGAACGGGTTCAGGTTCAGGGTTCACAATTTTTTTAAAAAAGCTTGAACCGGAACGGGTTACGGGTTCGGGTTCGGTTCGAAATCCTGATTTAAAGACGAGACATTTTTTTTTAATTTTAAAGAAACAGTTTTTAAAAATTAATTTTTTTTAATGTAATTAATTTAGATAACGTTGTTTATTTTTGGATTACGTACTTTTGAGAAAAAGTCCTCTTTAGAAAAGATACCGTTTAAAGGAAAAAAAACTTTTTAAGTAAATGTTATATTTAAAAAAGATATGGCTTTTTAGTGAATTGCTTTTTTAAGTCAAGGTACTTTTTGAAGAAAAGTTATCTTTTTACAAAACTTACTTTAAAAAAATATTTTTATTTAAAAAAATATTTTTTTTTTTTTTTGAAAAGGTACTCTTTAAGACTAGATACTTGTTAAGGAAAATGTACTTTTTAAGATAAGGTACTTTTTAAAGAGAAAGTACTATTTTAAAAAAAATATTTTTGTTTTTTAAGAAAACATGCTTTTTTAAGTAAGTGTACTTATTGAGAAAAGGAACGTTTTTAAGAAAGGTAATTTTTTGTAGAAAAGTAATTTTTTGAGAAATTGTACTTTTTAAGATGAGTTATTATTTTAAGAAAAGGTACCTTCTTAGGAAAAGTTATTTGTTACAAAATGCAGTTTTGAAATTATGGAATTATTATGAATATTATGTCTAACTCGGATGATGATGCAGACTCAGAATCTGAGCATGAACAACCTACGAAGAAAACAAGATCATCAGAACCACAAGCGTCAACTTCAACGAGGATGGATATTGACAATAATTGAAAATGTTCTTAATTTTATTTCCATGCCAATATAACAAATAAAAATCTCATATTTTTTGTGCAAGAATTGCAGTAATATGAAAAGGAATTTTTATTTTCATGCAAATTAAAATTTATAAAGCATATTTTTGGATTTGTAATCCAGTTATTGTGCAAAAAAGGTGGAAAATGGGGAAAAATTGGAATTTTTGCAAATTTTAAGGCACTGGTTGCACTATTTTCGGGTAAGTCTGTCCACGTTTTTTTTATCTACAACTTTGCTTCAGACATAAAAGAGATATTCCGTACGGTATACCGAGTTGTAACCGTGTTAAAATATAGAAAATGTGATAAAAATCCACCTTGAGAAAAAAATTCATATGGCCATTAAATTATTAATGTAGCCAACTTGACAAAACGAATGATGCAGAATTCTTATTTTTGAGGAATTGAGTTCCAACATCATGTGTTGTACTGTGTAAGGAAGACACTGTTTAAGAAAACATATTTTTTAAAGAAAAGGTTCAAATTAATAAAAGGTACTTTTAACATAATGTATTTTTAGATAATGCGACTTTTTTGAGAAAATTTACTTTTTTAGAAGAGATACTTTTTTTTATTAAAGTGTGCTTTTTAAGAAAACGTACTTATTGAAGTAAATGCGCTTTTTAACAATTGGCAATTTTTTGGAAAAAGTACGTTTAGAATTACATGTACTTTTTCAGAAATGATGCTTTATTAAGGAAGGTACTTTTCAAGAAATTATATATTTTTTTTATGAAATTGTTCTCTTTTAAGAAAAGCTATTTTTTTAAAGAAAATACGTTTTTTTGTAAAAGGTACTTCTTTTTAGAAAATGTACTTTCTAAGAAAAGGTCCTGTATTGAAAAAATTTGCTGTATATGAAAAGATACTTTTTTAAGAAAATGTACTTTTTTGTATACATTTATTAAAAAGGTAAATTTTTTGAAAAGGTGGTTTTGTCTTTGCTTTTTAAGGAAAGTTACTTTGAAAAGAACACGAAATTTTTAAAGGAATGATACTATTTAGGAGAAAGTATTTGGCTGTTTTATGCATTTTTTTTATCTTATCGTAAAACATTGAAAGGATAACAAAAATTTTGTTTCATAACTTTAGGCTTTAATATACGTGGAAACTGGAAAAATATTTTCTCAGGACTTTGCTTTGTACAAAGAAGTACCCAAATTTTTTCCATTTCTACTTCCCTTGGCTAATTAATTTAAACGATAAATCTTCCAAATTCCAAAAATGGATAAACTATAGGAAGGATGCAAAAATAATCTTTTGTCCCGATATTTAAAGAAAAGTATGTAGAATGAATTCAAAAATTTAAATAATATTTTTTTGCTTTAATATAACCTCTTAAAATTTTGACTTCGTTTTTAGATGAACAAAGTTTAACACAGTATCACTCAATTTGGTCTCTGTATTTAGAATTTCGGCAGCTGGGTATTTGACTACATTTTTTTTATTAGAATTTTTATCAAAACTGAACTAATAAAACTAGAAGTATGAATTTTTGATATTTACCGTACGGTTTTTGAGTACCGATATTTGTGTTTACTTGCGGTCTATGACATATATGTAACATCGACATCTTAAGTTGTAACGTACCACAACCAAAGCAGTTGTTACTTTGGAAGAAATGAAAGTGTCTATCTTTTAAAATGCCTTCGTTTATTTTATACTATAAATTTTTATCATTTTCTCTATATAAAATCTGTTGTAAGCCCAGTGGCCTTTACTAAGAATGTAAAACTAAACTTTAAATATTTTTCTCATTTTTCTATAACTTTTTTTTCAGTTTCTTATAATTATGTTATCATATCTGGTTTGCCACATACTATATGCTAAAAGAATATACGGTATTATAATTTAAATTAAAGAATTGTGGGAAAATTTTAATACAATGCAAAACACGGCAGGAAAAATTTTACTTTCTTTGAAAAAAAAAAGAATAAAATGTTTATAAGTAAAAGACCTAACATTTACTGCAATCCGATTATATATGTATTTGTTTTTCTGTTAAATTTTTTGAGCTTAGTGTTCACCACAAACAACACAGGTTTTATTCTGGTAAGAAAAACATTTTCTTTCTAACAAGTTGTGGATACTCGTAATCTTGTTACTTTAATAGACTTGAAGACGAGTGTTAACACTATTTTTATTTCTTACTAGCTGACTCGGCAAACGTTGCTTTGCCACATAATTTATTTCTATTGAATACTTTTGTTGTTAATTAAATATTAGCGACTGTATTTTAAGTATATGGGCAAGCGATCTATGACAGAAAGAGGACTGGAGCGCTGATCGCCGATAAAAACAAAAAATATCAACCATTTATTTTCTCAATACAATGTATTTCTTTGCCGTAAAGAACATTAGCATAAAAAATTAAAATTTTTTTTAAGTTTTATTTTCTATACTTCGTGGAATGAACATAGGAAACATTTATTAGAAAAAATTGATATTCTATGTAAGTCGTAGCGAAGTACGACAGGGTTCACTATATTATTTTTTTTTGTATGGGAGGTGCTACGCCCACGAACCCAATTTCATCTGCTAGGTATGACTACTCACATTAACAACCAATTGACGTGCAGAAAGTTGCAAGAGTCTGGACATCATAGTACTATAAAAATATGATGATATGTATTTACCATATATGGGAGGTGCAACGCCCACTGGTTTGATCCCATCCATATTACACATAGCTTCTCATACTCATCATTAGTGAACTCTCACCTGGTTTCAAGACTGTCGGATTTATAGTATTCCAGATATTTATATTGTATGGGAGGTGCCACGCCCAATAACCCAATACCGCCCATTTTTGGTAAGATTACTTACATTAACAACCAATTGACGTGCAAAAATTTCAAGACTCTGGCCTTCATAGTATTCTAGATATATGATGATTAAGGCGGGTCGATTTAAAAATCGCCCATGTGATAATGATCAAAATAAGAAACTTTGCCCGAGGAACCATACCTCTAAAACGAATTCTGATGTCCCGACTTTTGACCTGTCTGTCTGTCTCACTTTGACTCATTTAGAGTGCCCCAATCGACTCCAAATATATAATCGACCCCTACTAACTTCGGAGAGCCGACCCACCCATGCCAGTGGCACACCTCCTGGAACTCCTCTGGGGGGTTCCCTATACTAACATTTCAAAAATTCACCATTTTTTGTTTACAATTGGGCTGACTATGTTTGATTTCATATTAAAATAAACACTCATTGGTATACGTATCTTCTAATCTGCTAATAAATAATAATCATACGCCTTGACTATGTTACGTTACTCAAAAAGATCGATCAGATGAGGGTAAATAACTTTTAGATCACTCCGTGACTATGCGTAACTCTGCGTGAATACCCCAAAATTAATCTGTAGTCACAACAAGACTATGGGCCAAGTTTCAGATCAATTGCATGAGGGGGAATGGGGTTTCCCCTTGGCAGACAGACAGACGTACAGACAGACAGACACACAGGTCAAAAGTCGAGACATCAAAATTCGTTTTAGAGGGGTGTTTCCTTGGGCAAAATTTTTATTTTGAACCCTAGAATATGATTTTCCTTGTGACTTGAGCGATTTTTTTGCCTCCCTACAAATAGACTCGCCCTTATATGTATTTACCATGTATGGGAGGTGCCACGCCAACTTGTTTGATCCCGCCCGTTTTTGGTCCGACTTCTCATAGTTTCAGGACCCTTACTATCAGAGAGCTCCAGATATATGATGTAAACAAATTTTTACATATGCCACGCCCATTTCATATATTAAAAAATATAGCCTATTTTACTTTCGCGATACAAGCTTATGCACTTTGAAAATTTCAAGAAGATTTGTCCTTTGGTTTAGCCCAGGGTTTCAAACCGAACCCGGAAACCGTTCCGGTTCAAGCTTTTTTAAAAAAATGTGAACCCTGAACCTGAACCCTTTACTGTCTGAAAATGGGTTCAGGTTCAATATTTGATTTTTTTTTCAGCGAAAAAAAAAATATTGCAGTTTCTCTTTCTGGATATTTCATTTTATTATTCAATGAAATTTTTTCGTTCGTTAACATAACGTGGGAAAATTCTAATTCACGAACGAACAAGATAATGCTTGTTTTCTTTGTTTTCTCTAGTAATTTGTATTTTTGAATTTCCCCATTATAATTTCATTTGGTTTTTAGTTTTCTTAAGTGATGCAAGCAAAATTTTTTAGTGAGTTATGTAGGTACTTAAATATTTTAATAAGTAAACAGGTACGTAAAATGTAGTTTTTTAAATAGTGTGTAATAATTATTTTTTTTTAAATAGGGTAGTGTGTAATAATTAGTTACACGTTAAACTTTTACGATAATTGTAAATCCTGTTCAGAAACGTTTTGACTATGATTCTACCACAGATCAGTCCATATCTAAAAAATCCTCGTTTGTTACGAAAGGTAAACATTCTGCTAATTTGGGTCGACATCTCAAACGGAAGCATCCGGATGAATATCGAATTACTAATGAGGAGACGAATATTCAACCGTCAACGTCAGAAAGTTTTACAAAACATAAAATGCAGGATAAAAATTCAACTTCACTGGAAAATTATTTTGGATTAATCAAAATTAATATGACAGAAAATGTTTCACGGAAGCTTGCGTTAAATTAGTTACTATTAATATTCCCCCGTTTACTATTTTTAAAGATTCAGGGATACGTGATATTATAGAACCTATAATGAAATCACTGCACCTTACTGTAAATTCAGAAAATATTAAGGATTTAATAAATGATAAGGCAAATGAAGTGAAAAATATTATTAAAGGTGAAATTCGAAAAAAATTTATATTTGTAAAAATTGATTCAGCATCTCGGCTTGGTAGAATCGTAATTGGAATAAATGCTCAGCAATGTACGAGGTTGATGATCGACTGATAGATGATCGATTGATAGCAATGTACGAGGTTGATGATCGACAAACAGCTAATTATATAATAAAATGTCATAATTGAAGTGATCCAATCTTATGACATAAATATAAATCAAGTTTACTCAGTTACGTCTGATAATGGTAGAAACATGCTAAAAGCTGCCGAATTGCTCCGAAATGAATTTAAAGTTTCTGACCTTGAAGAAGAAAACGAAATAAACGAATTAATAGCCGAAAACAATGAAGATGAAGGACTAGAAATGTTATCCAATATACATGGTAATATCATTCATTTCAGATGTGTAGCTCATACTGCCCAATTGGCAGTTTATGATACTATAAATTCAGTTAAACAAAAGATTGATAAATGCAGAAATATTTGTAAAAAGTTGAGGGTGCCTAATAGAGCCACTTTAGCAAAAAAATTAGGAATAAAAAAGCAATCCTTGATTGTCCAACTCGGTGGAATTCTACTTTTGACATGCTCCATCGCTTGTTAGATTTCAAAACGGTTTGCTCAGATGTAATAGATCCTGAACTAAGTATGGATGATAAAATGTAGGATTTTGTTTCAGATTTCATTAAGAATTTCGAGCCACTTAAAAAGATAACATTAAAATTACAAAATGATCAGATGAATTTAGGAGATTTTTATGGACTATTGTTGAAATTTAAATTAGATTTGGAGAGAAATACCAATAAACAATTAGGTGCTGACTTGTACTCACATATCCTTAAACGTGAAAACAATTTTATTGAAAATGAACTTTTAAATGCTGCCGTATATTTGGATCCTAGATTTCGACTAATGTTAAGTAATGAAAATACTAACAAAGCTCAAAACCAAATTTTATCAACAATAAAAAACTTAAAAAATTTACATCTACATATGGAAAAGCAAACACAAACTAGCACAGAAATAACGAATGCTGACGCAACTAAATTAATATCTAGTTCTTTGGATGAGGAAGACAGCCTGGAAGAATTGTTAAAGAATAAGGAACAAAAGTCAATTGGAGATGCTGCATTAAAAAAAAAAAATATTACCAATAAATGCCCTGTTGATGTTTCGATAAAAAATGAATTCGAAGTTCATGAAGCCTATCCCAGGATTTCTAAAGGAAACAATATTTTAGAATTCTGAAAACAAAAAAAAATTTAAATTCCGCTACTTTATGAGGCCGCTCAAGTCGTATTAGCTGTCCCTGCAATACAAGTCAGTGTTGAGCAAACTTTTTCAGCACTGAAATTTGTTTTATCGCCACAAAGAGTGCATTTGTCTGAAGAATCATTAAGAAATATTTTATTTGTTCAATTAAATGAAAATTTTTCGAAAAATAAATAAATAATAATAACAATAAATAATGTGATTTTATTCACTTTTCTATAACGTATTTTTTTAATTTACCAGAAGCATTACAAGATGACATTAATCACTAAAAATTCGATTTTTTTTTTTGGTAACCTTTTGAACCCGAACCCGGACCCGAACCCGAACCTCTGAACCCACCAAATTTAAATTTGTTTAACCCGTACCCGTACCCGTACCCGTACCCGAACCGGAAATGTTCGGGGTTCGAAACCCTGGTTTAGCCACCTATTAACGTCAAAAACACAAACAAACAAACAAAATTTTAATTTTTATTTATATTGATTAAACAAAAATATTTTTCATTTGAAAGAAAACCTGATATTTATCGAATTTGCTTGATTATAATCAATAATTATAATAAAAAAATAAATCAATAATATAATAATATTAATAATTATTAGTTGTTTTTTTTTTCCTTAGTTAGAAAAAAGAGATTTTCAATAAAAACTTTGTGGTCTTATGCAAAAGGGAATGAATTATTTCTCTATTTATCTTCAGCATAGAGTTTGGAAATATAATTTAATAATTTAAGATTTTCTGTATGAATTACGAAGCAAATTAAACAAAACAAAAAACTGCACTCAAGTAATTCACACGGGGCTTATTTGAAGATTTCTTAGTAGCTCCTTTCCATGTTATGCGGGCGTAGCATACGGAACCTGGCGAAAATATAAATCACTTAAGATTTGCTCCTAACTGATCTGATTGTCTTAGTAGCTAACGCACAAGGAATCGAAAATCATATTTTAATATATCTTAATACTAACCTAAGCCCACATTGTCTTAAAATAGTGGTCTTTCTAAAAAACAATATTCTCTTCTTGAAAAACGTACCTTTTCCTACAAAAATTCGTCATCTTAAAAAGTTACTTTTCTTAAAAGAACATTTTCTTAAAATAGCAAATTTTCTTAAAGTAGCGTTATTTTTTAAATATATTTGCATAATAATTCAATTTCCTTAAAAATGTACCTTTTTTAAGAAGGTACATTTTATTAAAAAAAAGTAAATTTTCTTAAAAAAGTACCTTTTCTAAAAAATTAAATTGAAAAAAAATTTTTTCTTATAAAAGTACTTTTATAAAAAAGCATCTCTTTTTAAAAAAATATAATTTTCTTACAAAAGTTTCCTCTTTAAAAAAAGGCCCATTAATTTAAAGGAGTAACTTTTCTTAAAAATTTACTTTTTCTTGAGAAAGTAAATTTTCTTAAAAAAGTCCCTTTCTTGAAAAAGTAGATTTTCTTAAAAAAGTGCTTTTTGTTTAAAAAAAAGTGCTTTTTCTTAAAAAAAGAAGTAAGGTTTTCTCATAAAAGTACCTTTTCTAAAAAAGTAAATTGAAAAAAAAATCTTTTCTTATAAAAGTACTTTTTAATACAAGCATCTCTTTTTAAAAAAGATAATTTTCTTACAAAAGTTCCCTCTTTCTTAAAAATTTACTTATTTTAGGAAAGTACATTTTCTTAAAAAAGTCCCTTTCTTGAATAAGTAAATTTTCTTAAAAAAGTTAGGTTTTCTCAAAAAAGTGCCTTTTCCTAAGAAGTACCTTTTCTTACAAGACATTTTCTTAAAAAGTACCGTTGCTGCAAAAAGTAACTTATCTTAAAAAGTACCTTTTCTAAAAAAAAATTTTTTCTTAATTCTTAACTAAGTAACTTACCATAAGAAACACATTTTCTTAAAAAAGTATATTTAAAAAAAACTAGCTTTTTTGATAAATGTACCTTTAAAAAAAATCATATTTTCTTAAAAATGTGCTTTTCAAATTTGTAACTTCTAAAGAAGTACCTTTCCTTAAAAAAGTTATTTTTCCTAATAAAGTGTTTTTTTTTAAAAAGTTTCTTTTCGTAAAAAATTACCTTTTCTTAAAAAGTAACGTTTCTTAAAATAGGACATTTTCTTAAAAAAAATAAATTTCCTTAAAAAAGCACATTTTCTTAAAATAGTACCTTTCCTTGGAAAAGTTCATTTTCTTAAATAAGCATTTTTCTTAAAATACATTTAGAAATACCTTTTCTTAAAAAAGTACTCTTTCTTAAGAAAGTACATTTGCTGAAAAAAGTTACTTTTCTTAAAAGTATCTCTTTTTAAAGAAGTGTCTATTCATAAACATGTAAATTTTCTTTAAAAAGTGATTCTTCTAAAAGAGGCGCATTTTTTTAGTAGCAAATTTTCTTGAAAAGCATATGTTAAAATGTACATTTTCTTGAAAAAAAAAATAACTTTTTTAAATAAAAACATTTTTTTACAAATTTTCTTATAAAAGTAACTTTTCTTAACGTAGTTCCTTTTCTTAAAAGAGTACGGTTCCTTAAAAACATATTTAAAAAAATTAGCTCTACTTATAAAAGTACTTGTTTAAAAAAAAATCACATTTTGTTAAAAAAGTGCTTTTCAAATTAAGCAATTTTCGTTAAAAAGTATGTTTTCTTGAAAAATAACTTATCTTAAAAAAAGTACCTTTTCTTAAAAAGTAAATTTTTTAAGAAGTACCTTTTCTGAAGAGCTAAATTTTCTAAAAAATTGCATTTTCTTAAAAAAGTACTTTTTGTTTAAAAAAAGGTACATTTTCTTAATGAACCGCTTTTCCAAAAAAGCACATTTTCTTAAAAAAGCATTTTTTTTCTAATATTAAAAAAGTATCTACTAAAAAAGTATCTTGTCTTAAAAAGGTACCTTTCCTTAAAGAAGTACCTCTCCTAAAAAATAACTTTTCTTAAATAAGTGCCTTTTTTCTAACAAGAAACTTTACAGGGTTTATAAAAGTCTCGAAGGAAAATAACGGCAATTTCAATTCAATACTTAAAACGATAATCTCTTAATGTTAGTTTTACCTTTTTTATACTCGTATGTCCTAGAATTTCACACTTTTCAGCCATCAAATGTTTATGTATTTTCTCATTACTTCTCGTCCTTAATTGTGGCTTTACCATTAAATGTAATTATTATAGTTTCCAATTTCCTATAATATTAAGTCAATATGGTTGTAAAAGAAAATATAAAAAAAACAACAATAAAATAATATGACCCAACACTAAGACTGCAATGGCAATTAAAATTTTATACTTTTTAAATCGCTTCATTGCTTTTTTGTTGGTCTTCTTTATATTTTTATTAACTGAAATGCCAGCAGTTGGTGTAAAGTGTGTAACTGTATTTAGTTGGCACTTAAAAATCATTAAAATTTTATTTCAAAATAAATGATTAATTAAAATTCTATATTTTTTTCCCCCAGAAAGAGTTGTTTTTTAAAGGATGTTGGATAATAGTTTTTATACCCTATACCACTATGTGGTTTGGGTATAATGACTTTGTGCTGCTGATTGTAACAACCAAAAATATTTGACCTACACCCATCTTTAATTATACCGATCGAATCAGAATCACTATCTGATTCGATTTAACGATGTCCGTCCGTCCGTCCGTCTGTGTGTCCATGTAAAGCTTGTAATCAAACTGCAGGTCGCAAATATGAATATATTTTGACGAAATTTGGTATTTGACCTTTTATCGGCCATGGGATGAACGCTGTTGAAATTGGTGAGAATCGGTCCATGTTCAGACCTAGCCCCCATACAAATGACCCCTATGAAATCAACATATATTGCCATAAGATCCAAATTATCATACAAATCTTAGTCAAATTGGGTTTGTATGTGTTTATTACATCCATTAATTAGTAGTCCAAAAATGATCCCTATTGGACAACTCTTAGTCATAAGCCCCATATAGAGCTGCTTCCCGATCTTCACTTAAATCTATCAAAAAACAAAAATATTGCACTGATTCTTCTCAAATTTTGTTTGTATATATTTTTGCAAATTTCAAGAGACTTTACCAAACATGGTCAGGATCGGTCCATTTTTGGGCCTAGTCCCCATATAGATATAGCATCCGATATGAACTTTTTCATATCTGCAGCCGAAAAAATTAATAAAATCCCACTCAAATTTGGTTTATGCTTATTTTCTATATCCAGTTAGTTGGGCCTGACAGATAGGGTCTCTAAACGCATGCTATAGGGTATCGTATAGTCGGTCTAGACCGACTATAATTTTCTTACTTGTTATAGTTTGTATAATTCTATAATTAAATAATTCTGTAATTTGATATTGTACAGCAGAGAGTATAGACTATCGTACAGTAGAAAATCAATTATTTTACCACAATTTGGTCTTAGGTAACCTTTATTCTAAAGATATTTTAAGCATTATTTAGGGAGTGCTAAACCATCATTATACTGAACTTAAATTAATATTTTAAACATATTTAGGCATTTTTATACCCTATACCACTATGTGGTTTGGGTATAATGACTTTAAGCTGCTGTTTGTAACTACCAAAAATATTTGACCTAGACCCTCTTTTATTATACCGATCAGCTAAGAATCACTTGCTGATTCGTTTTAGCAATGTCTGTCTGTCTGTCCGTCCGTCCGTCCGTCCGTCCGTCCGTCCGTCCGTCGGTCCGTCTGTGTGTCCATGTAAGCCTTGTAATCAAACTACAGGTCGCAAATATGATTATATTTTGATAAAATTTGGTATATGAGCTTGTCTTGGCCATAGGATGAACGGTATTGAAATTGGGTAAAAGCGGTCCATGTTCAGACCTATGAAATCGACATAAATTGCCATAAGATCCAAACTATTACATAGATCTTAGTCAAATTGGGTTTGAATGTGTTTATTTTATCCATTAATCAATAATCCAAAAAAATTCCAATAGGACAATTCTTAATCATAGGCCCCTTATAGAGCTGCTTCCCGAGCTTCACTTAAATCTATCAAAAAACATAAATATTGCACAGATTTTTCTGAAATTTGGTTTGTGTATATTTTTTCAAAATATATCATTAAGCGATTTAAAGCTATAAACATAAGCATTTTCGCAATACGTGGTATTTTGAAAAACAAAGTTTTGTGATTCTGCGGATGGAATATTTCTCATATACACCAAACAACAATAGACCATATAAAGTGGTTTTATCAGGTTTAGATAAAACCGATCCAAACAATTTAAAGCTGGAATTAGTTAATATGGGCTTACAATTCATTGATGTTACAGTTTACCGTAAAACTGATAATAATCGTGAAATAATACTCTATATAATTTATCTTAAGAAGGGATCAATTAGCTTAATGGATCTAGGTAAAACCTACAATAGCATTAACTATATTCGAGTTAAATGGAACTACCAGTCCAAAGTTCCCAACAAAGTAACAAATTGTTATAATTGCCACATGTTTGGCCATGGGTCCAACAATTGTAAAGTAGAAACATTTTGTTCCAATTGTGCTGGCCCACATGAAACCTCATCCTGTACCTCGGATTCAGTTAAATGTGCAAATTGTCACGGGGAACATAAATCTACCGATAGCGCTTGCCGTGTGAAATCCTCATACATAGGATTGAAAAATCGTTATTCCAATCAACAACACACTTAACGTAATGTTAATATTAATACTAGCAATACGCGTAACGTTATGTCCTGTACTAATAATACACATAATATTAAGATAGGTAGTATCATCCCACAAACTAACCATTCGTATGCAAATGTTGTTCGTAACGATCATGCAACAGATAATAACCTTTCAAACGATGACTTTTCGCTAGAGGAACTTAGATCGGTAACTTTTGAATTAATAGAAAAACTAAAAAACTGTAAATCAAAAAGTGATCAATTTAATGATATAACAGACTTAGGTTTTCGATTTTTGCCATGACTAGTAATCTAAAGATAATAATATGGAATTCTAGAGGAATTCCCAACAAACTTATTGAATTTTTTGATTTCATGTTACGGGAAAATATTGATATTTGTTTAGTTAGTGAAACTTGGTTGGACAATAAGAGTTATATGACTCATCCGGAGTATTTTTGCTATCGAAAAGATCGTGAATGGTCCAAAGGTGGAGTTGTAGCAGTAGCACGAACTCTTACCTGAAATTAACACGGAATTAATAGAAAACTTGGGTGATAGAATAAAACTGGCCGCTAATACTAACGTTAACGTTTATAGTTGTTATTTTCCTGGAGGTGCTCAAGGCCCCTCTGATATAAAAAAAAATGCATATAATTCGGATCTTAAGTTATTTTCGAGGATTCAAGAGCATTATATCTTAGGAGGTGATTTTAAGTGTAGAAATTAATCATGGGGCTGCCTACGAGCCTACTGCTGGGGAAACATTCTTCATGATTTAATAGCAATTAATAAATTTGGCATCGTCTATCCTCCTGAGCCTACTTTAATTCCAGCAAGTAGCAGAGCTAATCCATCCGTCCTTGACTTTTTTATTTCAAATGTACCCGATAAACTTTCTGCGCCGTTTACTCTAGACAGGCTTAGTTTAGGCCATTTACCGGTTATACTACTTTTGATTTAAGATATCAGTCTACTAATAGCATTAAGTACGACTATTATCACACTAATTGGAATTCCTATAAGAGATACATTAATATTAATGCTGGTCATTCATTAAATGTACCGCTGAACAATTGAAATGATATTGACAATTTGGTAATGAAATTTACATCGCTTTTGCAATCTGCTATCGAACACAGTGTTCCAAAGAAAAATTGTCCAAATATTTTTATTAAACGTTTGCAAAGTCATGTTCTCAATTTAATAACTCTGAGAAATAATTCTAGAAGAATCTGAATTAGATACTTCTAATTTAGTTATAAAGCCCAAACGAAATATTTTGAAAGTGTTATTCGTGAAAACATTTTTAGGTTTAGAAACTCCAGATGGAATTATTTGCTGAAAAGTCTTGATAAATCTTCTCTGAAGTTTTGGAATATTTCTAAAATTATCCGAAAGAAGACGAAATGCATTCCAGGCCTCAAATTAAATAGTAAATTTTATACAACAAATATTCAAAAATCTGAAATACTTGCTCAAAAAATTTTTTTGAGCCACTCTATCTCTACAAATTTGAGTGATTTAAGTACAAATGAGACTGTTTTCACGTCTATTAAAAGACTGATTAATCAAGATTATTCAATGAATGGTGCAGATATTGTGAATATCTCACGTATCAAAAGCATTGTAAAGAATTTAAAGAAAGTCCAGAAATAGATGGTATCTCCAATAAATGCATAAAAGCCATGCATTCAAAAGGTTAAGAAGTCATAACACGTCTGTGTAATGCTTGTTTTAGGATGTGTTACTTCCCAATAAGTTGAAAAAAATCTAAAATAATAGCCATTCCCAAACCGGGAAAAGATCATTCCGGTCCCGACTCATACAGACCAATAAGCCTCTTAAACACTATGTGCAAGTTGTTAGAGATACTCATAAAGGATAAATTAGTTAATTTTATTGAAGATTGCAATATTGTTCCCGTCCAGCAATTCGGGTTCAGTGCTCGACACGATACTACACAACCATTAGTTAGAATCAAGAAAATAGTTTAAAAAAATTTCAATGATCAAAAATCTACTGCCATGATTTTAATGGACATAAAATCTGCCTTCATTTAGTTTGGCATGACGCTCTTATTCATAAGTTAATCTCCATTATTTTAGATATTCAAACAATAAAAATCCTTAAAAGTTACCTGACGAATCGGTCATATAGAATTCATATTGGTGAACATTTTTCCGAAGAATACCAAATTCTAGCGGGTTGTCCTCAAGGCTCATGTCTATCTCCTATTTTCTCTATATATTATTTTTACTTCTGATTTCCCATCATTGTCTGGATGTGAATCCTCAATATGCGCTGACGATTCTGACGATCTTAAGTTCCAACACTTTGTCCAACGACATATTAAGTAATCTACAAAGACCTGTTAACATAGTAATTGATTTCTTTAAGAAATGGAATATTTCGGTAAATTCTTCTAAAACTCAATCTATTTACTTTTCAAGGAAAAGAGAAGAGTGTTTCTTACCTCAGTATAATATTCAATTTGATGGCCTAAATATACCTTGGGAGAACAGTGTAAAATATCTTGGCGTTACACTGGACAGTAAAATGTTATTTAATGAACACATCAGTTCCATTGTTAACAAAATAAATATTATAACCAGAATCATGTACCCATTTATAAATAGAAAGTCTGATCTTAACATTGAAAATAAACTTTTAATTTTAAAGGTAATTTTTCACGCAATCCTATTTTAGGCTGCTCCTGCATGGCACGACACGTCTGATTGTCATCTAAGACGTTTACATATTTGTCAGAATAAGCCTTTGAAAATGTTTTACACTCACTATCTAATATCCAATTAGTCAAGGATAAAATAAATACTATTATTGAAGCTTTTTTTAATAGATGTGCTAATTCTCCTTATGAACACATTAAATCTTTATGTCCTTAACAAGTTTACTTTTAACTACAAATGTATATCCCGTTTTTTTTAATTGTTAAAGGTTTTTGTAAGTTTTTCCTTAATATATTAAGTTACTTTTTAAGAAAGTTGTCTTACTATGTTCACACTATATTTAAGTTGAAAAGTCAAAATTGGCTAAACTCTTTATATGTATATATTAAAATTATTGTGAATCAGAGATAATATTTTAAACAATTTTCAATTAAATATTCTTCCTTTATTCACATATTTTAACAAATTTTGATATTTACATATGAGATCTTATCTTTACATATAGATATTGCAACAAATAATACATAGGATCTAAAGATATTAAATAGTTTTTATATTATTTTTAATGATTTTTAAAGGAAAATGGGAGGAAAAAAACCTTTATATGATTTAATAAATTCAAATACTATCTGAAAAATATTTATGTGCTTATAGGAAGTTTATTTGAAATAATAGTCCTCTATAAGCATATAATTTTCAATTTGGTGATTTCTTTTTAATTTTACGTTATTTCTCTAAATTCTCTTATCAGTGGGTAAGAGGAATTTTCAATTTTGGCAAAGTAATTGTTATTAATCCTTGTTATGAAATCGATAATTTTTTCATAACCTGTTTCTTCATGAAGAAGATTTGTAGGATACCTCCAGGGCTTTTTATTTATCATTTTAAAACATTTGTTTTGTATAATTTGTAAGCGTTTTAGGTGGCAGTTGGCAGCGTCACTCCAAATAGGACACGCGTATGTTAATATCGGCCTTATAACACTTTTGAAGAGTAGATTTTTGTTTTTGGGGTTTAGAAATGACCTTCTATTTAGTAGTGGCCATAATGCTTTAAATGATTTTATAGCTTTTTGACACGTAGCCACAATATGTTGTTTAAATGTAAGCTTTTTGTCCACGACAACTCCGAGATATTTGACCTCGTTAAGTACATTTATGGTATTATTTCCAATAAGAGGATGACGTCTTGGCAGTCTTTTGGGAGATTTGTTAAATGGAAAAATTATTGCTTGGGTCTTGTTTGGATTAATTTTGATTTTCCATTTGTGAAAATATTTACTGCAATTTACAAGTCCCTTTTCCATTTTCTTCAGGAGTGCGCTTGTAAGTTTGTTTGAAGAAATTAACGCAGTATCATCTGCGTAAAAAGCAATTTTCATATATTTCGGGACTTCAAAATCAGATGTATATATCGAGTAAAGCAATGGTGACAAGACAGATCCTTGAGGTAACCCTGTGGTAGTGGTTTTTGGTGATGATGTTTCATTATTAATCGCAACTTTAAAGTTTCTGCCATGAATGAAATCTGAAATAAGTTTGCATAAATATTTTGGTATATTTGCATCAAGAAGTTTAAACACTAGGTCATTATGCCGAACGGTGTCAAACGCTTTTTCAATATCTAACAATATTAGACCCGTTGAACGTTTATTGTTTTTATTTGTGATTATTTGATTTTTAATTCTGTTTATTTGGTGCGTAGTGCTATGCCCTTTTTTAAATCCAAATTGTTCTTTGGCAACAATAGAATTGGTTGTTACAAATTCACTAAGACGAGAATGTAGTATTTTTTAAAATATTTTACCTAAGTTAATAGCTGTAGCTGTTTTGGTTATTTTTTGGCTTACTAGGTTTGTTTATGGCTATAACCTTAGCATTTTTGAAATGGTTTGGGAAATAGTTGAGTTTGATGCAGCTGTTAAATATTATAACCGGTAATTTTAGAGCTTTGAGTGGTAGTTTCTTTAAGAGCAGGTTCGGAACATTGTCAAAACCAGAGGATTTTGAGGGTTTTATTGATGAGACAATATTCACTACTTCTTCAAGAGATGTATAAAAAGCTGATTCAGAACTTGGATTTTCCTTTTTAAAATTATTTACTGTTGTATTTATTAATGTATCCGCTGAGTGGTTGTAGTTCGAAGTGAGGTTATTTGCTTGGAAAACGTATTTGCCAGGATTTCAGCCTTGCCCTTATCAGATGATATTTTTGTATTTCCAATTTTAAAGTGAGAGATTTGATTTTTTCCCTTTCCTCGCAAGTTCCTGCTTATTTTGCAGAATGATTTATCACCTGGTTTTAAATTGGATAATAATTGAGACCATTTCTTATTGCGCTCCGAATTAATACTTTTATCAATCATGTTACTTAGAAACTTAGTGCATGGATTACAAAAAGATTTGCTCGGCTATATTTGAAGATCGTTGGCTTTTTCTTTTTAAGCTTCTTCTTAGTTTAATATACTTCACAGTACTTTCTGGTAATGTGTAATTATTTTGTTGAGTTATTTTAGGTGTAGACGCATCCCTTGTTTCGAAAACTACATCTATAAATTTTTGGATTTCCTGAGCAATAACAACTACCTTAGTATTGTATATATCCGAATATAACGCGATTTTATTGTCTAAAAAATTCATAAAAATGTTCCAGTTGGTTGCACTATAATCATAATAATTGAGCTCAACCTGCAAGGCCATTGATCTTTTAAGTGTACATATAATGGGGCGATGGTCTGATGGTATTTCGTAATCCATTGTTTTTACGTCTATATTTAAAGCGGAATTGCTTAAAATAATATCGACTATGGATGCTTCGCGATTGTGTTGACGGGGGAATAGGGTTGGACTATTAGGATAGTGAATGAAAAAATTGCTTGATTGCTGTAGGTTGTTGAGTGCAATTCCTGCAGTATTATTTGAACGGCAATTCCAAGAACAATGTTTGGCATTTAGGTCACCAAAAACTATATATTCTTTGGTGGAAGGTGTTAGGTGCAAGATATCAGCACCGAAGTTACGGGTATATCTTCGTGAATATAAGGAAGATACAACAATAGGTCTATTATTAATAATAACTTCAATTGAGATGTTTTCGATTGATGAGGTGTTTGATATGAAGAGGTTTTTATGAGCGACAGATTAATGAATTAACAGAGCTACACCTCCTCCTCTTGCATCTGTTCTGTCACTTCTATATAAATAATAATTTTTAAAATAGGGTCTATGATTTTCTGAAAAAATTGTTTCATTCAAAGACGCTATTTTAATATTTTCTCGTTCAATTAGTATCTCAAATTGTTTTAATTTAGAAAAGTTTGAAATGCCATTAGCATTCAAGTGAAGCATTTTGAATTCGTTTAAATTATTAGTATAATCCATCGGCGTATTTTACCATTGACATTACAACTTTGATTTGTTGTACTTTTGAAGTGCACCTATGGAAATCATCCATAGCTGTAGTGAAGATATCAAAAAGCTCATCGATGCTAAATAAATCGTTGTTTATTCTCAGCTGGTTAGCATATGTGGCTTTGCTGTTATTTATTGTGTAATTATTGATGTTATTATTACAATTTGAGTTGTTGTTTCTTAAATTAGGGAAATCTCCTACCTTTAATTGAAATGAGTTATTTTGTTGTTGTTGTCTGCTATTGTTCTGACTTTTAGAAGTTACTCTTGTTCTAGTTTCCAAATAGAGAGAACGCAACGGACAATTGATGTCGTTTGCAGAGTGATCAGTTCTCTCTTTTCCATGTTTTTTGCAATTAAAGCATGCAAAAACAGCTGGTCTTTTTTCATTTGTGTTAAACGGACACACACTTGTATGATGTTGTTCTGCACATATCATACACGCAGCCCTACGATGACAATGTTCTCCGCCATGGCCTTACATTAAGCAGTTCCAGCATTGAGTTGGTTTATTTCTGGATCTAGATTTGTATTTTTTCCAGGAAATTATAATACTTGAAATTGTTCTTACGTTTCTTAAGGCAGTTGGGTTAAAATTTTTACGTACAAATTGAACTTTGTGAACTGCATTGTTGTTCGAACTGAATTTAGTGACTATTTCGGCTACGGAAGAAGGGGACAGGTTGTAGTTTTTTAGCTCTGCGGTGATGTCCTCAGTTTTTATGCGGGGTAAACCGTGTAAAAAAGTGGTGTATAACCTATTATCTTTGGAGCCATAAGAGTGAAACTCCAACTTAGTCTCTTTAAGAATTTGCTTGTAGCATTCGTACATTTCTTTACTTCGAGCAAAAATTTTAGTACCAATTGAAGTACGTTTGAAAATACAATCCTTACCAAGCAGCTTTTGTATTTCTGTAAATGAAGCGTTAGCTTCTACAACAATGCGTGGAGGTTTGTGTTCCTTAACATCGTTAATATTTGATACGGGAGTTACGTCCATATCATTGAGGCCAGCAAGCAGGCTAAATCTGTTGCTTGAAGTTGACGCAATGTTTGGGTTAACAAAACCCGGAGGAAGTTTTGTCATCCTCTTGTTCACAAGCTTTCTTTTTGATGAAGATTTGGCCCCTCGGCTCATCGCTAAATTTTTATTCCTGTTTTAAGCTGGATTGTCTACCACGTGAGTTCAAATGAGATCAAGAATAGGCAATTGCAAAAACAAAAATATACACTTGTTTTTAATTTTAAATAGTTGTACTCTAAGCGCTTTAATTATTTACACGACCGTTCGTAAAGAGAGTTAGATTCGAACTCTATTTTAAACAGTAAATACATTTGAAATTTGAAATTTGAAATTTTGAAAATATTTCGATGAAATTTATTATTGTTACGATTTGAAATAAAGTACCGACTCGTAAAAAATAAATATCAATGTCATAATGCTTTCATAAACACAAAGGTTCAAAATTTTTATTCTTCTCATAATTTTTTTTCCGTTTTAAAATTGTTTTTATTTAAAAAGTTTTCTTCATTTCAAATTTATACCACATTTAAATTCAATTCCCAGGTTGAAACTTTTTCAATAGAAACATTTTCTTTTTGCCTCAATTCAGAATTCACTCAAAATTTAATTCACCTCTAAAATGTACATTTCAAGTTTTTTTTTTAAAGATACTTGATGCGCAGCAATTGTGGCAATTTAATTTTATATAGCTAATTGTTTTTGAATATGGTAGACCGTTAATTATCTCCATGCTCATCCACGCATATGCGACTGCTGATCAGAAAATTATTCATTGCCGCCAGAATGGGTGAAGTTGGGATCGCCACAATTAATTATTTTTTAATGCACTGCTTCAATTCAGTCAAATTCCTTGGTTTCATTTTGTACACCTCCTCCTTGACAGAATCCCATACAAATAGTTTGATGCATTCAGGTCAGGTGACCTTGGGGACCAGCGGAAAGTGGAGTTTCGGAATATTAATGTGTTTTAGCATTTTCGTTGGAGCTCCTTCAAAACCGGTGTGGTAGTTGCTCCATCTGGGTAAAAAAAAACTCCTTCAACACCTTTAAATAACGACTCCAATTGACAGTTACTCTTACACCGTTCTCTTCAAAGGAGCATGGCGCCACAATGCACCTTGCGCACCATACACTGACTCGTTCTAGGTGCAGTTTCATCTCATAGAGTAGTTGTGAATTAGATTCCTTTCATATACGGCAATTTTGTTTGTTTAAATTGCTGTTTAGATCAAAATGGGCCTCATCAGACATACACAAGCAACTTATCAAGCTGTTGTCTTCTTCGGCCATTTCAATATCTTTTTTTTTTGTGGCAAAATCCCAGGTGAATAAGTAAAGCCAGAGGTTTAACTTGCTTGTGATTTGGACTTTGTACGCAAATAGGTTGAAGTCATCATGAATTATCCGTTACGATGACCAATTTCAATTTGCACTGATAATATTCGAGTTGCAAAACTTGAATTGCTTGAATCATCATAGGACTCCCGATAATAAGTTATTCGTGCGATACTTCCAAATTCGGCAAACATGTTTACGAGCCTCATAATGGTCCAGCTACTTAAGGGAGTGTCGCCAAATTCCCACTTAAATTCCGTTTGGACGGAAATATTGCTCTGCAAAACATGGTAACGCTTCACTATCCAAATCCTCTTTTTGTTATGCCAAGCATTCATTTTAATTAATCTAAATAGTAACCTCACACAGAAAAAAGTACTAAGAAATTCACCACACCTTAAAATTTTTACTTTGAATCCTATTAGAATTTTATAGTCGTATAGAAATAAATAAACATTTTTTTAAAGTTTTAGAATCCCCACTTTTATAAACATTCACACCCCTTAACATTTTCACACTTCGATAAGTAGAAGGGGTCCTTAATGAATTTTGTATTTAAATTTTCAAATTCTTTCTAACCAAATTTTGAAAATAGCGATTTATATCACAATTTGTTTCGTGTTGTATATACATGTTTGAATATGAATTTTATTCACCTCAAAATTTTATTACACCATAAAAAATTTTTTCGCAATTTTTTCTTTTTTCCTTTTCTATTATTTTTTGACACCAAAAATTTCTCAAATATTTCTCAAAAATGTTTTCTCAAAAAGTTTTTCTCAAAAGTTTTTTCTCCAAATTTTTTTACACATCATTTACACATCAGCACCCACGGCACCTCGAATTTATGGACTACCAAAGGTCCACAAAATTGGAACACCTCGAAGACCAATAGTATCATCGATTCAATTAGTATCCTCAATGACACGAATGACATACTTGTATCGTTTGATGTTATTTCGTTATTTACTAATATCCCAGTCCACATGGCGATTCAAATGATTATGATGAAATTTCACAAAATATCAAGTTCCAAATTCCTACAAATATTAAATGATATGATTTGCTGATTTTAGGGATTGGATAATTGACAATCAGTTCGTCCAGATAGATCGGTGGATGTCCACAGTGAACGATACTCTCCTGGGTCGTCGTCGCGAGACTCGACACAGAGGAGACAAGTGGTGGACTCGAGAGCTGGGTACGATTCGGCGGAACGTTCGTCGCCTGAGGAAGCGATTCTAAAGGGGTAGACGTTCCAATGTTGAAAATCTGGCTCAGCGTAAGCTGACTATCTGGTTGCCTTGAGGACGTACAAAGACGAGATTGTTCGTGTCAAGGAGCAGGACTGGAGGACTTTTGTACAGGACAACAGAGATGACCCTTGGGATCAGGGTTACCGTGTAGTCAGGGGGAGATGGAACCAGATGGACCTGACTGGTCTTCGAGTAAATGGAGTAGCTTTACAGACGTGGAGGCAGTGCACTAGCGCTTTACTTGAGACTTCTTCTTTACATGAGACTTCTTCAAGAGTTGAAAGTCTCCAGGTTTGTATGGTATGACTGGAGAGATGTGTAAGAGCATCTGGAAGGCCATACCGGAATAACTTGAGTCAGTCTATAGGAGGTGTATTAGTGAGGGCTATTTTCTTAAGGCGTACAAGCAGGCCAAAGTTGTGCTACTCCTAAAGTCGCCTGATTAAGTGAGGAGTGACCCTCACTCTTATCGGGGCATAAACCTTTTTCCGGTACTTGGAGAAGTGCTGGAGAGGACTATCGTTAACAGACTGAAGGAATCTTACAATGCGGCTGCTTCAGAACAGTTCGGATTTAAAGCAGCGAAGTCAGTTGAGGATGCATGGCATCACGTTAGAAGATGTGTTTCTGACTCTGAGAGTAAATATGTCCTCGCCATATTCGGTGACATTAAAGATGCGTTTGATTACCTCTCGTGGTATAGGGTATTTGACAGACTACGGACAGTAGGTTGTAGGGAGCTTTCCTTGTGGAGCAGCTACGTTAGTGGTATGAAATTTAATGAGGTAGGAGCTAATGATACTGCTTATAGGGAGTTTGTTAGGGGCTGCCCGCAAGGATCCATTTGCGGTCCATTTATATGGAGTCTAATGATGGATCCCCTGTTAAGGTATCTAAGAGCAACTCCCAACTCTGTCCTTACGCGGGTGACTTGCTCATTTTAATAGAAGGTCATTCTCATGCTGAACTGGAGAGGAAGGGTGAGCAGGCCATGCGCGAAATCGCTGACTGGGGAAACAGTGTCGGTGCCGAAGTGCCACAGGAAAATACTTTTTAGTTCATTTTTCTGCGATAAGAGAAAAGTTGACGTTAGTTGTGGGAGGTATCAGACGCATCCTTAGGAATGACTGGGGCCTTAGCAGGAGAGCTGTCCGTGCTATATATAGTGATCTGTTCGTTGCTTGCGCAACGTTCGGCTCGTCTGTATGGTACGGCACCGCTCTGTCTGCTATGTGCAAGAAACGAATCTTGTCTTTTCAGAGAGTGACAATGCTGGCTTGCATGCCAGTTTGGCACACAGTTTCGACAGATGCTCTTCAAGTTCTGCTATGTGCACCTCCCCTTGACTTGGAGGTGGTATGACGTGGTATTACTTACAAGATTAAGAAGGGGCTGCCAACATCAGAACATGACTGGTTAACTTCGACTGAAATCGCTGATTTAGATTTGAGGCAGGTGAAACTCCTGCTGGACGAGCATCTTCTTTCAAGAAGCCGTTCACGGTGGTCGGACAGTGATAAGGGGCGAACAGCCTACGAGCTTATTAAGGACGTGACTTTCGTTCGAGACGGCCCGGACTTTAGCTTCGGCTTAAGTCTGGGCTTTTTACTGACTGGGCATGGCTCCTTGAATGCTTTTCTGCATAATAGGGGTATTTCCAATACGCCGACTGTAAGTGTGGCCAAGGGCCGGGGGACTACGTACATGTTTTGACTGGGTGTTCACTTTATAGTGATATTAGGAGCTTAGATAGTATGGTGATTTTTCAAACAGCGGTAGGATCTGATTTTAGTAGGGCTTTAGAGAACGGGCGGACTGTTAGGAATTTAGGTGAATACGCAAGGGGTGTATTCAATCATAGGAGACGTTAGTGGGGTTAGCTTTAGATGCGGACATCCGTGGTGGTGCTTAACTGCCAATGGGTGGGTGCCAATGGCACATATTCGTGCCTGGATTTTGGGCATGAGTATGACTGTTGGCGGGAGCTGACACATTGGTATCTTTCCTCCACAATGATGCACCGTCTTCGGCTCTCTCTATGCTGTTTGCTGTTGTTGCTACCTGTTGTTCCTGCGCTTGTGTTCCTGACGTTTCCATGTGTTGTCTGTCGAGGTTCCGTGAGTTTCCTTTTGTGTGCTTCTGCTGAAGAAGCACATGCTCAGTCAGAGTGCGTCTGTTTATTGTTGTGTTCTTGTCTTTTTTATGTCTATATGTTTGTTGTCAAGGGCCACCAGTCCCGAACTGATTGGAGTTCAACTCGTAGTAGCTACGGCTACGAAGCCTGACCGGAGGCTTTATTCTGGTACCACGGGTGTCAGGAGCCCCTGTGATCTAGTTCCAGCCTGGCAGTGGTGTGGCTCCTGGGGGAGTATCGTAGCGGCTGTTGTTTAGACCCAAACTGCGGGGACAGCGTGAGCTCGGTGTGGAGTTGCTTAACAACCGAGTGCCGTGACCCATAGATCGGTAGGAGCTTTAGATAGTACTCCGCTCGTCATGTCCAAGTGCATGCCTCAAATTGGAACTCGTAATGCGAGGGCGTCGGTGGACTCATAGTTTCCACCTGGTGTTAAATGCACCTTGAGGTCAAGCCATCGTGGCAGGTACTCACGGAGATCTTGAATACGTCTTGCCTAAATGATAAACATTATTTTATGTGCGGTGATAAAATATGTTATCAAATTTTCGGTATGCCAATCGGTAACCCCCTTTCTCCAACAATAGCAGATACAATACTTGACAGTCTACTTGACAATGCGATTTCTGAACTAAAAAAGGAAAACATTCATATAAAATACATAATTAAATACATATGTAGATGACATTCTAGCTATCACAAATATTGATGGCAAAGACGAAATCTTATCCACTCTAAATAAATTTCACCCTAAGCTCCAATTTACAATGGAGATGGAAAATAATGTGGAAATTGCCTATTTAGACATTAAACTACAACGAAGTCGCAACAAAATAATATTTGATTGGTATGCTAAAGATACTGCATGTGGAAAGCTTATTATTAATACCGCAAAAAGTTTTATACCTATAGTTTTTCGTATAAGTGATGAACCATTTCACAGAAACAACATACATAAAATGATTAAAACACTAAAAAATAACAGCATTCTTACGAAAATCATCCATAAATTAATAGAAAACATACAACAAGATTTTAAATATAATCACACCAACCACAGTAAAAACAATAACTCGAATGAAGATAAAAAATTCTGCAGTGTAAAATACGTCCCTGAACTAACTGATAAGAAAAACATAAAAACAACAATAGAAACAGAAAACATACAAACCAAATAAAACACTGAATTTAATATTCTCTAAAATTAATGCGCCCATTGCAAAAGAACAACAAAGCAATGCTGTTTACGAAATCCAATGCAAAGGAAATAACAATCAAAACTGTGAGAAAATTTACATAGGTACAACGAAGAGATCACTTGCAACGAGAATGGGCGAACATAAGATAGACATAACAAAAATGAAAGACACAACAGCATTGTCAAAGCATATAATAAACACAGGTCACATAGCTAACTTTGATAATGTTAAGATATTAGACAGAGAATATATAGAAAAGAAGAGATACACCTTAGAAAGCCTACGTATACAACAAAAAATAAAAAAACTATGAATCTGAAAGAGATAAAAATAATATGAGCGTTAGCTACAAACTTGAGATTAAATGAAACAGTGGAGTGAAGTAATAAGATGTGTTTAAATGTTTTTTGCGTCTTTTTGCGTTTTTATGTTTTATGTGTACTGGCAGATTCCAGCTCTCGAAATTCGGTTGCAAATTCTAGTAAACTTTATTTTTTCATTAAATAAAGACCCTAAAGGTATGCTAATCAATTATAACCAATTCACAAATCAACACAAAAACACAGACTCATTTTAATTACAAACACATTAACAATTTTAATATGTGTTAGTAGCAGTTTAAATGCAATTTATTCAAAATAAAGGAAAAAAATTTAACACCTGTAAATCTGCAAAACGGCTAAAAAGAAACCTTTCAAATAATATACGTTTGGTCAAAATCGGGATAACACGGTAGAACAAAACATCATTCGCAAGAAATCGCCTTACCTATTAATATTATAGATAACTGTTGCTGCAAATATACATTGTAAGTTAAAACTAATTACTTGGAATATTAAAACATTATAATTATATAAATTTTTTTTTATATTAATAAATAGACAACCCATGAAGAAGTAGACAAAAATCTACGAAACGTCGGGAAATTTTGTAATAAAAGAATGCCTTTTTAATTACACAACAATATCAGGTCCACTTAGTTTAATAAAAATTTAACTTCAAGAAACTCCAATTGACCAAATAATTATAATAATAAGGAAACTTTTTTACGTTAAATTGGTTTTTCCCTTAAATATTATTTTCTCAGAAATATTTTTCGCAAAAATTTTTTCCTCAAAACTTTTTTCGCCGAGGTTACATATTAAGCTTTTCTTCCATAAAAAAGTTTTCCGATTATATATGATGAGAAATCAATACCATTAAGTAACTCAATATTCCACATTAATTTATTTTGTCTGTTCAACTGAAAATTTATAAAATTTACATATAATTTTTAATTTCCTATTTTTATAACCTCTAACTATGGTTTGGAGAGTTGAGTACAGTCTAACTAAAGTACCTACTTAAAAAAACACAATACGTATGTTATGACACTATCCCATCTGCTGTCAGGGACGGGTAAATGATATTCTTCGTTTAGTATAAAAAGTACTTTTTGATACAATTTGTTTTGAAGTAATTAAAGAATTTGAAATGAATGGAAATGATCTTATAGCTTTTGTACTGTGGAGTCTAAGTTTTAATTATTTTGAAATGCTATTTCTCTTATTTTAAGATCTTAAAATTTTAAACCAATTTGAACAAAAATCTTAAAGAAAAAACTGGACAGACAAACATATTATTACTTCTATCTTTATGTTTATAAACAGTTTAACAGTTCTGTCATCCCCAACCACTAAAACTATATTTGATACAACTTCATTTACTAATACTGCTTTTATATTTGCCGGAGATTTTAGTTTGCCATAGCAAAACTCCTCTTTGTGGTAATGGCAAAATGATACTACTTGTATGTACTTGTAGATAATGGTAGTTATACCATATTGTACTTGCGAATATATGAGTTTGTTCTGTGTGTTCGTTCATTTTTTTTATTGTTGTTGGTTAGTTTGTGAAGCTTTATTTGTTGTCAGCTAGTTTTGTTGAACAAGAACTACGAGATTTACACATGTGGTTAAATCAAATTCTACTAATATGTGTATTTTATTTATGTCAGTTTAATCGTGTAAACATTGCTATTAATTTCAGCGGAAATTTTTATATAACTAAATAATAAAATTCATTGTACCATCTAAAAGCGACTTAGCAAAATTTAATTATTCTATTTTTGTAAGTATAAACTCACAACACTTAATTTCTGATATTTCATTAATTCGAACGATATATGTATATATGTATGCTGAGTTTTTAATAAGACGAAATTTGAAAATTTTACGATATTATCTGTTTGTACACACCCAAAAATTGTAGCATTTCACTGAAATGGCGGAAGGTTATTTATAAGCGTAATAATATATCGAAAATAATTAAAATCCTCACATTGAAGAAATTCTCCACATCTTAAAATTTCTATACTTCATTAAGTCAAAACAATTTTATATTTAAATAAATAAAAATATCACAAAAATTTAAAATCAAAAACCTTAAGTATTTCACCATAACCCAAAATTTTCACAAATCACTAAATACTTAAATTACTTATTATACCCTCCACACCTCAGTGGCAGAGGGTATATATAGGTTTGTCATTCCGTTTGTAACGCATTGAAATATATTCCTTAGGCCCCAAAAAAATATATTTTCTTATTCCTTATAACAAGGGAAGTTGATTTACCGATGACCGTCTGTCCGTCTGTCCGTCTGTCTGTGGAAACCACGATCATGTCGTCAATATCTAGGCTAGACCGTTCTTTTTTGTACAAAATCGTTTACTAACACCCCAAAGGAGTCGTCAAAATCGGTCGAAGGGTACACGAGCTATGAATGAAAATTTGAAAAAACTCTTGAAAAAATAAAATTTTTCAGTGTGTTTGTTGTTTTCCTTAAGATATGTTGTATATGTTGTAATTCTTCGTATTGTTGAAGTCATTACAGTTGTGTGTATATTAATACTACACGTGTCACATTGGCCTCAGCAAGTTTTACCACATATTTTTTATCATTAAAATTAAATATTAAAAATTAAAAATTAATAAAAATGAAAAGTGGAAAATGAAAAATGAAAAATGCCAAATGAAAAATGAAAAATGGAAAATGAAAAATGAAAATGGAAAATGAAAATTGAAAAATGGAAAATGGAAAATGGAAAATGAAAAATGAAAAATGAAAAATGGAAAATGAAAAATGGAAAATGGAAAATGTAAAATGAAAAATGATAAATGGAAAATGAAAAATGGAAAACGGAAAGTGAAAAATCGAAAATGAAAAATGAAAAACGAAAAATGAAAAATGGAAAATGAAAAATTAAAAATTAAAAATGAAGAATGAGAGATGAAAAATGAAAAATGTAAAATGGAAAATGAAAAATTAAAAATGGAAAATGGAAAATGAAAAATTTTAAATTAAAAATGGCAAATGGAAAATGAAAAATTAATAAAATAAAAATGAAAAATCGAAAGTGGAATATGAAAATGAAAAATAAAAATGCAAAATGGATAATGAGAAAATAAAAATTAAAAATTAAAATTAAAAATTAAAAATTAAAAATTAAAAATTAAAAATTAAAAATAAAAATTAAAAAAAATTAAAAATTAAAAATTAAAAATTAAAAATTAAAAATTAAAAATTAAAAATTAAAAATTAAAAATTAAAAATTAAAAATAAAAAAATAAAAATTAAAAATTAAAAATTAAAAATTAAAAATTAAAATTAAAAATTAAAAATTAAAAATTAAAAATTAAAAAAAAAATTAAAAATTAAAAATTAAAAATTAAAAATTAAAAATTAAAAATTAAAAATTAAAAATTAAAAATTAAAAATTAAAAATTAAAAAATTAAAAATTAAAAATTAAAAATTAAAAATTAAAAATTAAAAATTAAAAATTAAAAATTAAAAATTAAAAAATAAAAATTAAAAATTAAAAATTAAAAATTAAAAATTAAAAATTAAAAATTAAAAATTTAAAATTAAAAATTAAAAATTAAAAATTAAAAATTAAAAATTAAAAATTAAAAATTAAAAATTAAAAAATTAAAAATTAAAAATTAAAAATTAAAAATTAAAAATTAAAAATTAAAAAATTAAAAATTAAAAATTAAAAATTAAAAATTAAAAATTAAAAAATTAAAAATTAAAAATTAAAAATTAAAAATTAAAAATTAAAAATTAAAAATTAAAAATTAAAAATTAAAAATTAAAAATTAAAAATTAAAATTAAAAATTAAAAATTAAAAATTAAAAATTAAAAATTAAAAATTAAAAATTTAAAAATTAAAAATTAAAAAATTAAAAATTAAAATTAAAAATTAAAAATTAAAAATTAAAAATTAAAATTAAAAATTAAAAATTAAAAATTAAAAATTAAAAATTAAAAATTAAAAATTAAAAATTAAAAATTAAAAATTAAAATTAAAAATTAAAAATTAAAAATTAAAAATTAAAATAAAAATTAAAAATTAAAAATTAAAAATTAAAAATTAAAAAATAAAAATTAAAAATTAAAAATTAAAAATTAAAAATTAAAAATTAAAAATTAAAAATTAAAATTAAAAATTAAAAATTAAAAATTAAAAATTAAAAAATATAAAAATTAAAATTAAAATTAAAAATTAAAAATTAAAAATTAAAAATTAAAAATTAAAAATTAAAAATAAAAATTAAAAATTAAAAATTAAAAATTAAAAATTAAAAATTAAAAATTAAAAATTAAAAATTAAAAATTAAAAATTAAAAATTAAAAATTAAAAATTAAAAATTAAAAATTAAAAATAAAAATTAAAAATTAAAAATTAAAAATTAAAAATTAAAAATTAAAAATTAAAAATTAAAAATTAAAAATTTAAAAATTAAAAATTAAAAATTAAAAATTAAAAATTAAAAATTAAAAATTAAAATTAAAAATTAAAAATTAAAAATTAAAAATTAAAAATTAAAAATTAAAAATTAAAAATTAAAAATTAAAAATTAAAAATTAAAAATTTAAAAATTAAAAATTAAAAATTAAAATTAAAAATTAAAAATTAAAAATTAAAAATTAAAAATTAAAAATTAAAAATTAAAAATTAAAAATTAAAAATTAAAAATTAAAAATTAAAAATTAAAAATTAAAAATGAAAAATGGAAAATGAAAAATCGAAAGTGGAAAATGAAAAATGGAAAATGAAAAATGGAAAATGAGGAATAAAAATTAAAAACTAAAAATGAAAAACGAAAGATGAAAATTGAAAAGTGAAAAATAGAAAATGATAATAAAAATGAAAAGTGAAAAATGAAAAGGGTGGAGGGTATCAAAGATTCGGCCCAGCCGAATTTAACACTCTTACTTGTTTTTTATTTTCTATTTTTCAAATATAAAAATAAAAAATTTATTTTCTATATTTATTACTTATAGAATGAGTTAGAAATAAATCAAGCTCAATATCAAAGTTTTTTAATTTTAGTAAAGCAAAAGAAAAAAATGATTTTTATTCTGCAAAATAAGCTATACAGCAGTTTCAGGCATATAAATATATAAAACCTTCTCTTATTAAAAATATAATTAATAATCGTAATATTTAAACAAATTTACTTCACCTAAAATTTTTACATTTTATAAAGACGAAACAGTCTCCAATCAATTCTACTAGATATATGAAATTCACCATACCTTAATATTTACATATTTAGTTAAGTGGGAGGAGTGCTAAATGAATTTTACATATCAATATAATATAAATATTTGAAAAATCCCTACGTTTGAAGAAAAAATTATTACTTAAAAATTATTAAATTAAATTATTGAATTTTACATATATGTAAATATGATGAATATATATTACATATTTAATATATTTATATATTAAGAAATTTACCATACCTTAATATTTTTAAATTTAATCCTTTATGAGTATTATATTATAACAATGAATTAAAAATTTCTTTAAAAATCCTCTAATTAAAAAAAATATCACCATAACTTAAAATATTCGCATTTCATTAAGTTGAGGGAGTCCGTACATAGAATTTTGTATTGAAATTTGACAATTTTTCCAAACAATTTTTGAATATAGTGATTGAAATGGTCGGTAGTACATAAATCTATGTGAATACGGATTTCTTTATTTTTAAAAATTTAACTTAGCCTAAAAAAAAATTTCGTATATTATATAATTTTTTATATACTTCTTCTATTATCCCCCTTCTGAATTCCTTTAGCAAGAAATTGAAGTTCAGGTATTAGTCCCCCCCCCCCTCCCCTTAATTCCTAGATATTTTAACGATACTTGCGAATGTTCATATTGTGTTATGAATTAAGTAGCAAATACTAAAATTAACCATTCCGACAAAAATACCAGATGTGTTGTTTTTCATGTTAATAAAATAATTATATTTATATAAACATTTTAGGATATAAATTTTTAATCCCTTTGAAATATGTTCAAAACAAAAAATAAAAACGAATAAACATACAAATGTTAAAGTTGATTATGTTGTACCAACTATCATTTTGTAATCTGCTAATGCTAGTTTCAACTCTAAACAAATGTCAGTATTAAAGTCATTTCATAACATTAATATAGATAAGATCATGTCGATACTGACATTATAAATAATAAGTAAGACAATTTTAGTCGGTCTGGAAGGACTATGCGATACCATATACCATCCATTTAAAGTATTGGTCTTAGGTCCAACTAATTAGATATAGAAAATAAATATAAACCAAATCTGAGTGGGATTTTTATAATTTTTTTTGCCTGCAGATCTGGAAAAGTTCATATCGGGTGCTATATTTATATGGGGACTAGGCCCAAAAATGGATCGATTTTACCATATTTGCTAAAGTAACTTATTTTTTGCAAAAACCAAATTTGGGCTAAGACTAAGAATTGTCCTACAAGCTTTATTTTTGCACTACTTATTAATGAGTGTAATAAGCACACACAAACCTAATTCGTCTGAGATCTTCATGATAATTTAAGTCGATCTCATAGGGGATTTTCACCAATTTCAGTGACGTTCGTCTTAAGGTCGATAAAAGCTTAAATAACAAGTTTCGTCAACATATATATATGGTGGACACGCAGATGGATGAACAGTAGGACAGGCGGGCAGATGGACAGATGTACGGACGGATGAATCAGAAATTGAATCTGAGTCGATCGGTATAATAAAAGATGGGTCTAGGTAAAATATGTTTGGTAGTTAGACACACAAACTCGTTATACCCTGACAACTTAGTGGTAAAGGGTATAAAAACTACATTTTTAATCAGAGATACCTTTTTATGAAATTAATTTTTTTATACCCTATACCACTATATGGTTTGGGAATAATGACTTTGTGCTGCTGTTTGTAACAATAAAAAATATTTGACCTAGACCCATCTTTTATTATACCGATCGAATTAGAATCACTTTTTGAATCGATTTAACTATGTCCGCTCGTCCGTCCGTCCGTCCGTCCGTCTGTGTGTCCATACAAATGACCCCTATAAAATCGACATAAATTGCCATTAGATCCAAATTGTCGTGTAGATCTTAGTCAAATTGGGTTTGTATGCATTTATTACATCCATTAATGAATAGTCAAAAAACGGTCCCTATGGAACAACTCTTGGTCATAGGCCCCATATAGAGCTGCTTCCCGATCTTCACTTAAATCTATTAAAAAACAAAAATATTGCACTGATTCATCTCAAATTTTGTTTGCATATATTTTCGCAAAATACAAGAGACTTTACCAACAATGGTCAGGAGCGGTCCATTTTTGAACCTAGTCCCCATATAGACATAGCATCCGATATGAACTTTTTCATATCTGCAGCCAAAAAAATTAATAAAAATGCCACTCAAATTTGGTTTATGCTTATTTTCTATATCCAATTAGTTGGGCCTAAGGTTATTTATTTATAAAAAGTTATTTTTAATGAAAGGTGTTTTTAATTAAAAGGTATTTTTTTAAATAATAAGTTCCCTTTTAAGAAAGGTACTATTTTAATAATAAAAGGTCCATTTTTAATTTAAGGTACTTTTTGAATAAAAGGTACTTTATAAAAAGAGGTAATTTTTTTAACAGAAGTCATTTTTTAATAAAGGGTACTTTTAATTGAAGGTACTTTTTTAAAAAGGTACTTTTTTAATAATATGTACTTTTTTAATAATATGTACCTTTTAATAAAAGACACTTAAAAAAAAGTGTTTATTTAAATAAAAAGTTATTTTTTAATAGGAGATACTTTTTTAATAAAAGGTACTTTTTTAAAAAAGGCAGTTATTAAAAAGGTGTGTTTTTTTATTAAAATGCATTTTTTAATATACATTTTTGAAAATTGTAGTTTTGTAAGAAAATGTACAGTTTTGTTTAATATGGATTTTTTAAGAATTAATGATTTGCTTTAAATGTTACACAAAGTTATTATTACTAAACTATTGTTTAGTAAAATTTTCAAATCACTGCAAAATAAGATGAGGTCATGGGCTCTAAATAAATAAATTTACACACAGATAATCCATTTTTTTCTAAAATATATCGGCACCCCTTAAATTGAAACTGTTATACTACGAACAAAACAAGTTGAAATTAGCTAATTTCATTTATTTTTTTTTTTTTTGATAAATTATTAAGTTATTTATTATTTATTTTTAAAATATATTCAATGTTTTTTGCATTCGATAAAATTTATTCAAGTTAAAAAGTAGAAAAGAAAAAATCGGAAGGAAAATATTTCTATATTGGAAATATTAATTTATAATATTATATTAAGATTAAACGTTGGCACAGTTAGCAACTTGTAGGACGTGCTTGGCGCTTTAAAATCCACTAAACCAACTTTAAAATATTTTAGTCACCGCATCTAAAAAGCTGCATTTTAACATTTCTTTTAGGCCATGTTATGCTGACAGTACCTGAGCTTAAGTAAGTACCACAGACGCTATCTAGGATATAGATCAAGTGATTATGATGGTTATTCTAATTGACATTTTGAGCGGTATATTTTGTATCATTATCCTGTTATAACCAAAAATCTTCTGCAAGGCCCAGTGTTTATGAGCTTTATTTTAGATTTTGTTTAAAAATGCTTATGTATCCAATCTGATCCATAAACCAACATGTCAACTCTACTATGTTAACCGTTGGCAAAAGATTTCCTTTATTTAATGTTGTTCTACTTTTTCACCAAATAAATGTTTTTAATTTAATGCAACAAAGGCAAAATTTGCTTTCATTTGAAAATAAGAAAGCTTCGTAAAAATTTGGAGCCTTGTTTATATTCTCAATTGCAAAGTCCTGTGCAACAACTAAAATTTTTTAAAAAATTGATTTAGAAAATTTTTGTGGTCTTATGAAACAAAAATTTTGAAAAATTATTTTTTTTCATGCTTTTTGAAAATATTTTCCACAAAACTAAGTCTTTTTTGCTTTCTGTTTGATCTATAATATGCTTCTCAGTTTCTTCAATAAATTTCTTTTGAAAAGAAAATGGTCTTAGTCGACAATTTGCGTTAAAAATCCCAAAACCATTAAATAAATAGCGATTTAGGTAGAAGTAATTAAAAAGGGAAGTTCCAAGAATTAGGAATTAGTAAAACAAGTTTTTTGTTTTCAACCACCGCACAGGTACCGATTTTTTTTTATTTCGTACAAGCGAACTAATTTCAAAAATGAAGATTCAGTTAAGACTCAAAACTCAGCCGAAGCTGATGTCTTTTAATTTTTGCTCGGTCGTGATAAAATTCGCTATTAATTTTTTTGGAACTTATTTCATTTTGTGAGTGATTTAAGTTAAGTGCATCGGTTTCATAAAAATAAAAAAAAAAACATTTTATAATATATATTGTATTAAAAATGTCGGAACCAAAATGTAAAATGGACCATTTTTGTAATGTACATCCTATGAAACATCAAAGGACCCAATCCTAGTCACACAAAACCAATTGGATGGAATTGTTGCAAATTTGTGTTTGACTCAGAAAAAATCAGAACCACTGGCTTCATTTTTGAAAGGAAAAAATTTGCTGGCGAAAGGTACCAAAGTAACAGCATATCGAAAACGCCAAAAAGAGTTAGAAAAGTTCTTCAATGTGAATGATGCAAAAAATTTCGCTTATTCCAACGATATTGAAAAGTTAATGGAGACGATAGGGTTAACCTATAAAAAAGATGATTGGCGTTTATTCATCGATAGTCAGCTTAAAAGTTATGCTTTTGCACAAGACAAATAGAATGCCTTCTGCTCCGATTGCGTATAGCACTGACACTAGTGAAAATTTCGATAATTTGATCTGGAAGTAGTCAAATATAACGAACATCAGTGGCGCATTTGCTGCGACCTCAAAATAGTTTAATTGATTACAGGCTTAGCAGCATCTGGCCGTCCAAAATATCCGTGTTTTTTTGTGCGACTGGGATTCACGAGAAGAAGAAGGTATTAAAGGAAGAAACCAGGACAAACAGCATAACTGGAATAGTTGCATTGGACGGAAAAGGCCTAAATACCTAAACTTGGTATTGCTAAAAATTTTTTGAAATGTATCGCAAAAAGACCAGCAGTATTCAACCACTTAAAAGACATTTTCCCAAGACTAGGTAACGCCAAAATTCTGACAGACCGAAAATTAAATGCATGGCTCGCATTTAAATCAGTCACTAAAGGACTTTTGGGTAAAGAACGCAAAGACAACTACAGGCAATCTGTTACAAACATGTTCGCAGCTTTCGATGAAATTGGGGTTAATATGTCGTACAAAATTCATCTCTTGCATCAGCATATTGATCAACTCGCTCAACAGCTGCCAACTGAATCTGATGAGCAAGGCGAACGTTATCGCCAACCTGCACTTCCATTGGAAATAAGGTAACTATAGAGTGTGCATATTTTGAATTCCTAGATTTTTCTAATATCTTTGTCAAAGTGCACAATTTAAACATGTTAACGATTGAAAACTATTTTCGTTTCAGGTACAGAGGAAAGAAATCTCCAGATGCATTACTCGCTGAAATTTATTGGTGGTATAAAAACATATTTGAAGAAGAGGAAGACGAGGAAAAAGAGGAAGAAGGTGACGACAACGATGAAATAGCAGAATATCTGTTGGACGAAATTATCGACCTTTCTGATGATGATGACGATGACCAAGATATTAGAGAGAGCAGTGATGTTGATCCACAGCCGCCTGCTAAACGGCAACTGGCCAAATCATTAATTTAATTTATTTAATTTTTTTACTTAAAACTTTTCATAACTAACATTTCAAAAATATATTTTTTTCCATATTTTTATAATTTCTTTTTCAATGTTTTTTAAAACCAAGACTGAACAAAATTGGTACATAAAAAATGAGAAGTAAATTAATATTAAGCTGGAAAACGCAAGTTTTGTATTATGATTGTTTTCTTTTCAAATGAAATTTATTGAAGAAACTGAGAAGCATATTATAGATCAAACAGAAAGCAAAAAAGACTTAGTTTTGTGGAAAATATTTTCAAAAAGCATGAAAAAACAAATAATTTTTCCAACATTTTGCTTCATAAGCACCACAAAAATTTTCTAAATCAATTTTTTAAAAAATCTTAGTTGTTGCACAGGTCTCTAGCAATAATCTGGCTTTTACAGATTGAAAAAATATCAATTAGTCGAATAGTTATAGGCAAAAAACCATATAAACAATATGCTGAAAATCGCCATTTGAGTGCAAAGTTCGAAGGTCGATTAAAAAAAAAATTCGAACTAACATAAACAAACGCCGCGATACGGGTCTTCCAACTTAGCCTCTATTTCCATCCCTCAATCTCAGAATCGACCTAACTTTTGCTAACCTGAATTTGTTCCACAGTGTAATTTGATTACATGGGCAAACAGTTGGATAACCTAGATCGTGATTATGAGTTAACCGGTAAATAAAGAGATCAAGTTAAAAACATACTCATAGATATACATAAGTATTAGCGTTACGTATGTATTATTTATTATTTATTATTTATTATTTATTATTAATTATTTATTATTTATTATTTATTATTTATTATTTATTATTTATTATTTATTATTTATTATTTATTATTTATTATTTATTATTTATTATTTATTATTTATTATTTATTATTTATTATTTATTATTTATTATTTATTATTTATTATTTATTATTTATTATTTATTATTTATTATTTATTATTTATTATTTATTATTTATTATTTATTATTTATTATTTATTATTTATTATTTATTATTTATTATTTATTATTTATTATTTATTATTTATTATTTATTATTTATTATTTATTATTTATTATTTATTATTTATTATTTATTATTTATTATTTATTATTTATTATTTATTATTTATTATTTATTATTTATTATTTATTATTTATTATTTATTATTTATTATTTATTATTTATTATTTATTATTTATTATTTATTATTTATTATTTATTATTTATTATTTATTATTTATTATTTATTATTTATTATTTATTATTTATTATTTATTATTTATTATTTATTATTTATTATTTATTATTTATTATTTATTATTTATTATTTATTATTTATTATTTATTATTTATTATTTATTATTTATTATTTATTATTTATTATTTATTATTTATTATTTATTATTTATTATTTATTATTTATTATTTATTATTTATTATTTATTATTTATTATTTATTATTTATTATTTATTATTTATTATTTATTATTTATTATTTATTATTTATTATTTATTATTTATTATTTATTATTTATTATTTATTATTTATTATTTATTATTTATTATTTATTATTTATTATTTATTATTTATTATTTATTATTTATTATTTATTATTTATTATTTATTATTTATTATTTATTATTTATTATTTATTATTTATTATTTATTATTTATTATTTATTATTTATTATTTATTATTTATTATTTATTATTTATTATTTATTATTTATTATTTATTATTTATTATTTATTATTTATTATTTATTATTTATTATTTATTATTTATTATTTATTATTTATTATTTATTATTTATTATTTATTATTTATTATTTATTATTTATTATTTATTATTTATTATTTATTATTTATTATTTATTATTTATTATTTATTATTTATTATTTATTATTTATTATTTATTATTTATTATTTATTATTTATTATTTATTATTTATTATTTATTATTTATTATTTATTATTTATTATTTATTATTTATTATTTATTATTTATTATTTATTATTTATTATTTATTATTTATTATTTATTATTTATTATTTATTATTTATTATTTATTATTTATTATTTATTATTTATTATTTATTATTTATTATTTATTATTTATTATTTATTATTTATTATTTATTATTTATTATTTATTATTTATTATTTATTATTTATTATTTATTATTTATTATTTATTATTTATTATTTATTATTTATTATTTATTATTTATTATTTATTATTTATTATTTATTATTTATTATTTATTATTTATTATTTATTATTTATTATTTATTATTTATTATTTATTATTTATTATTTATTATTTATTATTTATTATTTATTATTTATTATTTATTATTTATTATTTATTATTTATTATTTATTATTTATTATTTATTATTTATTATTTATTATTTATTATTTATTATTTATTATTTATTATTTATTATTTATTATTTATTATTTATTATTTATTATTTATTATTTATTATTTATTATTTATTATTTATTATTTATTATTTATTATTTATTATTTATTATTTATTATTTATTATTTATTATTTATTATTTATTATTTATTATTTATTATTTATTATTTATTATTTATTATTTATTATTTATTATTTATTATTTATTATTTATTATTTATTATTTATTATTTATTATTTATTATTTATTATTTATTATTTATTATTTATTATTTATTATTTATTATTTATTATTTATTATTTATTATTTATTATTTATTATTTATTATTTATTATTTATTATTTATTATTTATTATTTATTATTTATTATTTATTATTTATTATTTATTATTTATTATTTATTATTTATTATTTATTATTTATTATTTATTATTTATTATTTATTATTTATTATTTATTATTTATTATTTATTATTTATTATTTATTATTTATTATTTATTATTTATTATTTATTATTTATTATTTATTATTTATTATTTATTATTTATTATTTATTATTTATTATTTATTATTTATTATTTATTATTTATTATTTATTATTTATTATTTATTATTTATTATTTATTATTTATTATTTATTATTTATTATTTATTATTTATTATTTATTATTTATTATTTATTATTTATTATTTATTATTTATTATTTATTATTTATTATTTATTATTTATTATTTATTATTTATTATTTATTATTTATTATTTATTATTTATTATTTATTATTTATTATTTATTATTTATTATTTATTATTTATTATTTATTATTTATTATTTATTATTTATTATTTATTATTTATTATTTATTATTTATTATTTATTATTTATTATTTATTATTTATTATTTATTATTTATTATTTATTATTTATTATTTATTATTTATTATTTATTATTTATTATTTATTATTTATTATTTATTATTTATTATTTATTATTTATTATTTATTATTTATTATTTATTATTTATTATTTATTATTTATTATTTATTATTTATTATTTATTATTTATTATTTATTATTTATTATTTATTATTTATTATTTATTATTTATTATTTATTATTTATTATTTATTATTTATTATTTATTATTTATTATTTATTATTTATTATTTATTATTTATTATTTATTATTTATTATTTATTATTTATTATTTATTATTTATTATTTATTATTTATTATTTATTATTTATTATTTATTATTTATTATTTATTATTTATTATTTATTATTTATTATTTATTATTTATTATTTATTATTTATTATTTATTATTTATTATTTATTATTTATTATTTATTATTTATTATTTATTATTTATTATTTATTATTTATTATTTATTATTTATTATTTATTATTTATTATTTATTATTTATTATTTATTATTTATTATTTATTATTTATTATTTATTATTTATTATTTATTATTTATTATTCATTATTTATTATTTATTATTTATTATTTATTATTTATTATTTATTATTTATTATTCATTATTTATTATTTATTATTTATTATTTATTATTTATTATTTATTATTTATTATTTATTATTTATTATTTATTATTCATTATTTATTATTTATTATTTATTATTTATTATTTATTATTTATTATTTATTATTTATTATTTATTATTTATTATTTATTATTTATTATTTATTATTTATTATTTATTATTTATTATTTATTATTTATTATTTATTATTTATTATTTATTATTTATTATTTATTATTTATTATTTATTATTTATTATTTATTATTTATTATTTATTATTTATTATTTATTATTTATTATTTATTATTTATTATTTATTATTTATTATTTATTATTTATTATTTATTATTTATTATTTATTATTTATTATTTATTATTTATTATTTATTATTTATTATTTATTATTTATTATTTATTATTTATTATTTATTATTTATTATTTATTATTTATTATTTATTATTTATTATTTATTATTTATTATTTATTATTTATTATTTATTATTTATTATTTATTATTTATTATTTATTATTTATTATTTATTATTTATTATTTATTATTTATTATTTATTATTTATTATTTATTATTTATTATTTATTATTTATTATTTATTATTTATTATTTATTATTTATTATTTATTATTTATTATTTATTATTTATTATTTATTATTTATTATTTATTATTTATTATTTATTATTTATTATTTATTATTTATTATTTATTATTTATTATTTATTATTTATTATTTATTATTTATTATTTATTATTTATTATTTATTATTTATTATTTATTATTTATTATTTATTATTTATTATTTATTATTTATTATTTATTATTTATTATTTATTATTTATTATTTATTATTTATTATTTATTATTTATTATTTATTATTTATTATTTATTATTTATTATTTATTATTTATTATTTATTATTTATTATTTATTATTTATTATTTATTATTTATTATTTATTATTTATTATTTATTATTTATTATTTATTATTTATTATTTATTATTTATTATTAGTTATTATTTATTATTTATTATTTATTATTTATTATTTATTATTTATTATTTATTATTTATTATTTATTATTTATTATTTATTATTTATTATTTATTATATATTATTTATTATTTATTATTTATTAATAGATATAAAAATTGTATATTTACATTTTCAATAATTACAATATATACATGGGTACGTTTTGTGCATATAAATTTGGCATAACAGTATGGTGTGAGCCAGATTGGCACTTTTCAAAATTAATATAATTCATTATATACAATATTTTAGGTTTTTACAGATATAATTTAGAACTCAATATATTTAAGACTTGACATCAAATTCATTTGTTATTAAATTACAATATTTTGAACATATTTCAATGTATTTGTATAAATATTTTAGCATACAAATAAGGTTTTTACAGATATAGGAACTCAGATTTTAATATAATTAAGATTAGACATCAAATTCATTTACAAATTATTTACGATATTTTGAGCATAATTCAATTTATTTGTATAAGGCGTGGAAATTCTCACCATTAAGAACGCTAATCACTTCATTGCCATTGAGATGGGTTTTACCAAAGAATCTTTTGCGAATATATTTATATATAGGACATACACCTATAAAGTGGCTGGTATTCTCATCTTCATATAAATTGCAGATTGAGCATATACAAGATAAGTTATTTCTAAAGGTTCCGACATTTAAATCTAGCAATTCACCTCTTGCTTTTATCAGTAGACAAGTAACTCTTGATGAGTAATTCGTTGCAAGTATTGGCGTAACATTGTAATTTAATTGTGATTACATATCATGAAGATTAGAGTTAATGGCGCTTATTATGCACTCTTCACGTTCCTTTACTTTCAATAGTTTTAATATTGTTTTCCATTGCGTACAAAGAGGGCGAGCATTATTAAGCGGCGTAAACTGTAGATTTTGACAGATATCGGACCATTCTTTTGCCCAGTAAACGTTATTAAATATGACAGCTTCAGCTAGAATACGTGGTAATCGATAATGTTCCATATTAAGTACTTTGTTTATATAGCAGAAATGAAGTTTTAATGTTGAGGAGAATAATGAATCTAAGCCAGTTTCGAGGTATAACATGTAGTTTGGTGTCGTCGGTGGTAAATATATAATTTTTTAAATAAAAAATTTGAACAATTTTTCCACAACATCATATTTTTTATAACCCCAAAATTGGAACGCGTAAAACATTATGGATCTAGAAGCCGCATGGAATATCCGAAGCTTGTTATTTTTTGAAATTTGGGGATGAATAAGTATTTTGACCACGTTGTGTTAATTGCCAATTTAGATGCAGCCAATTTATTATTCAGATAAGTATTAATAGACAAATTAAACGTGATATCAATCCCCAGATATTTGCGTTACGTATTTACAGCAAAAGCAATTTAGGATAACGTATTAAATGTTCTAATGTAAAAAAACGCTTAAGCTATATTCAAGTCATGGCTCTAAATATGAATTTTTAGGTCAAATATTATCTTAACTTTGATATAAATTTTCCAGCTGAGAATTTTTTATTGTGATTATATATATATATATATATATATATATATATATATATATCTATAATATTAATAGGCTAGGCGATTTCTTGTGACCGATGTTTTGCTCAACCGTTTTATCCCGATTTTGACCAAACGTATATTATTTGAAAGGTATTTCTTTTATGCCGTTTTACAGATTTACAGATTTTAAAATTTTTTCCTTAGTTTTGAGTAAATTGCATTTAAAGTTGCTACTAACACGTACATAAAATTATACATATGCTATGTATGTTTTATTAACTTTGTTAATGTGTTTGTGAATGAGTTTGTTATCTTATTCACAATAATAATAAACCATAAAAGTGTTGGTTTTTGAATTGGCTAAGTTGAAAAATGAAGCTGCCTAGAAATTGTACTCGAATTTCGAGGGCTGGAATCTGCTAGTATATATAAATCCCTTCCGAGGTCTAATGGTAGCTGTAGGAATTAGAGGCTCTTAGCTATTGATTTGTATTAAAATTCTATTTAGATAGACTTTTTTAAATTTTTTCGAAAAGTATCAGTAGCCTTACCTTTTATAATAGGAAAGACGGACAAATGTATCAACAAATTTTTTTATTTATGAGCAGACCCATATTTGAATAAGAAAATATTTTTTTAACTAGTTTATTCTGTTTAGCAATTTTTTAAAACAATATTCGATTTGCTATCTATTTTACTGTATTACATAATAGTATAGCATACGTTTACTTGTAATTAAAACTAATTTTCTCTAGCATACTTTTAAGCTGCTAGCTGTAATTATTTTCATCCTAGGTACATATATCATTAAAAAACACATATGATAACTTTAAAGCATTTCCCAAATATAATTTACAGAATCGTATATTAGAACTCAACAAAATTCATCACTGCTCTGAAATTCCTTTCAGCAAAAATTCCATTTTTAATCCGTTCTAACAACATGTGTAGTTATTTCTTTCGAAATTATTTTATGTGTGTTTTTTTTTTGTAGAAATTTTTAATGCTGAAACATTAATTACATTTCATGATACTAAACAATGTTGAGTTTGAATTAATACGAATGTTTTGAAAGTATGTTGTGGATTATTTATTAAAATTTGCACAACTAATGGCAGTGATATATAAATATATTAATAAAATAAAGTATGATATGTATTTATAAACATCATACAAAAATATTTTCTGCAAATAACTTTGTTTTAATTATGAAGAGTTGGTGTTTTTTTTATTTAGAAATCATTAATTACATTTCATGATACTGAACAATGTTGAGTTTGAATTTATAAGAATATGTTGAAGTGTAAAGTATGTTGTGGATTATTTATTAAAATTTTCACAACTAATGACAGTTTTGTATAAATATCATATTAAATTAAATTATGGTATTAACATTTATAATGCGGAAAAATTTAATTTATGAAGAGTTGCCGTTTTTTTGGAAGTATAATTTCATCTTGTGTCGCAGTTTTCTCTAAAATTATTCGTATTGCAGTAATTCCTCAGAAATGTCTGTTTATATTAGATATTTTTTAGTAGCCTTATATGAGTGTGATTCGACTTCAAAGGTGTTACAGTTAAAACCAACGTTATATTTGTCTTAATAAAATTCTAGATCGAATTAAAATATTGTAAATAATAATAGATCCAGACATATTATAAGAGAATTATAATTCAACGAATTATCTTTTGTAATGTAATATTTTAGATAATTTTCACGTATATAAAAAAAAAAAAAATTTAATTCATCCCCATTACATGAAATTCACCAAACCTTTGTAATGTACAATTAATATTATTTATTTATTGTTGTTAAATTCGGTGAAATGGTGTGATTTTCAAAAAAATCGAGAGGACGTGCGGGAGCCATTGATAACCACTAGCATTCTGTCGGTTGGGGGGGTTATTGTCCCTCAAATCTTTCCTACTGAAATGAAAACGTTCATACATAAAATTATTATATAGACTCCCTCAATCACATAAAAACCCCTTAAAACTGGAGAGGATTTATATGTTTGTTAGTAAAACTATTCGATGATATTTACCCCATATTTAGATTACAAGTTCCGCGGTAATTCAAGCCATCAACCGTAACCAAAAATGAAAGCTTATATTTTTGGATATCTCCAGATGGAATTGATGATAAACCCTCCCTACCATTGATCTTTAGCCATGCCATTGTTTATGCTAAGATCCCTAACTTAATAAAACTTACACCATTTCTATCACATCTCGTAAGAAAACTGAATTGATTTACAGTTCCATTATAAAATTCATTTGTTTATTTAAAAATCATTACAATAAATATCTATTTAAGTTTTAAATTTTTTTTTAGTTTAATAGTCAACAATTCCTTTTCTTAAAATTAATGGGAGTCGCATTAATAAAATATAGGACGTAAAAAGGTTAGACTTTATGAATATAGGATAAACCTCTTAATAGTATGTGAATACCCCTAATAATAAGTTTAAACAAACTATCAAAAAAAAAAATTACTTAACTATAGTATTCAATAGGAGTATTATTACTTTGGAACAATCCAATAAATGGTTGAAGATAAATCATAATGATGTTTAAGTGAAGCAAAAACTAAAATACCGGTATTAATTGATCTGAGAGTGAATTGACGAGTGTTTAAAAGAGTCACAAAACGAAATAATGTTATTGTAAAAAAAAGTATAAAACAACAAATTAAAGATTGTTTGGCTCGTCGCACTTAGGCATTGTTTAGTTGTTGCTTCAGCAAATTTAAAAAAACAAATTATTAAAGCTAAATAAGAGATGCAAAACGAAAAAATTAAGATGTATTTATTGACTCACCAATATCTGCAACTGCGGTTTGATGAGGCCTCTTCAAATTGCTGCTACGATGATGATGTAAAAGAGTGTTTATGTAATTATTGCTTTTGCATGTAAGATATGGGGAATTCCATATAACTTAACGAATTTACTAAATAATTTACTAGAAAAAAAATTATAATGAGTCAATGGCTGAGATATAAAAACCTAAATGCCAATATCATAGTGCTGTAGGAATTTAATTTTATACAATAATGATTTCATAATGTTTAAGACTTTTTCCACATCAACTAACTAAAGAAATACTTAAACACTATGATATTCACATTTAAGTGTAGGAATTACATATGTATGTATTTTAGTTACAACTGGGGTTTATTATTTAACGTGGTGTCGACTGAAAGTCCACGAAGGTGATGTACGTGAAGATTTGCTCCTTTTTAGACCTTTATAAATTAATTCCAGGTTTCCACTGTTAATGCCAGCATATAATCATAATAATCCGGTATGGTAGAGAAAAATATGGTAGACGATCTAGGTGACTTTGGCCAGTAAATGACGGGACACACACTTGAATTTGTAAGTTGTGAAATTTTGTCTTTCGGAAATTTACCCCAATTTAAAAGGCGATTTAACATACGTTATCGGATGTCCAAGATTTTTGGGAGACTTCACTTGGTATTACTAAGTAATAAATTGTTTATTCCACTGTTTTTTTTTTCCATTATAATATAGTTCTTGACATGAGGTTTATTATACCAATACTGATGAGTATTATCAGCGTTATTGTTTCGTGTATAACTTTCACTTTTGTTTTTGATTATTGTTCAGTAGGTCAGTGTGGTGTAAAAATACTGTTGTAGAGAGACTTTTTTTTGATATTTGATTGGCGTGGAAAAACACTACACAGTGGTGGCTCGTGAAGACAGACCCCTACTGACGTTGTTGTCAACTTTGAATTCGAAGATGGCAATTCATCCAATGATAATGCAGAATATGGAAGATACTCATGAATTGGCTACGCCGTTCAACTTGCTTTTGTTGTTAGCAATTATTAAATTTCCTGTTGATATATAGCAGGAACCACTTTTTTGGCGAAAGGTCTTCACGCGTTCAGAGTCGGTTCGAAAAGAAATTCTAAAAAGTACGCAGCCTATAATATGACATTCTAAGGAAATAAACCTCGAAGATTTTCGATAAATTATCGACTAAATCGCATGTTACTTTCTGCGTTGCAATGCGTTCATATGCGTCGTGATTAACTATGTTTATTAAACACAGCACCCAAAAAAAATAAATTCTTAAGCAAAACTGATGGAATGGATAGCAAATATTTTCTCTACTTTTATCACTATTTTTATTTTTCTTTCTTAAATACTATGACCAAATGCATAATAAAATATTTAATACTTTATACTAATATAACAATCCAATATGTAAGTACAAGAGTTTCATGTAAATTAGCGGGGACACAAACCATTTTGATGGTGGAGCTACTGAAGTTTTAATTGCTTGAGATAAAAAAAAAGTTAACATTATGTGAAATGTACAGGCGACGATAAAACTTAAAACAATATCTAACAAAAGCAGAATGCAGGAAAACCATTAACAGACTTTTGACCATTAATCGTATATTACACCTTAAGACATTATTTTTTTCATAAAATTTATTATAAAATTTAAAACAAAATGGGTAACTAGTTAGATAATGAAACCAAAAACTTACCACACTGTAAAACAGTTAGATGATTTTGTTAAAATATTTTATATTTGGTACATTTTTTAATAGTTTTCTACTTTCTTTTTATTTTAATTTTTTTTTAAATATTTTTCCTTGTATATTTTCATTATAAGTAACATATTTAAGAATTTTCGTCTTTTTCTACCCCATTTTTTCTCGTTTAAATATAGTGGACCTCATTATCATGCTATTTGTCACTGGCAAAATAATAAAAAAAAAATATAAAAAAATTCTATGCCTGCTGGCATTGAAATTTAATGGGGAAGTCCATAATCAACGACCAACAAGCAAATGATATTCAAAATGCTGGTAAAAATCTGAGTTGTTATTGTCTGTATTTAGTGTTTATCGTGCCATGCTTATTATTATTATCATGTTGATTTAGTGCACATTGATTGCGTAGTTAATGTCCAACACTTATTCATCTATTCATCACAATAAACTGAGTGGAAAATATTCCTTTTCAATTCTTAACCTCTCTTTTATGTGGAAAATAAGGAATACCAGTATAGAGAGAGAAGTATAATAAAAAAATTTTATAAAGTTGTTAAATATTACATTTAGGTAGAAACTTTGATTTAATAGAAATTTGGTTTTTAGAAATCTTTTCAAATATTATTAAGGAATTCAAGGAATTCATTAAGAACTTTGAACAGCTGAGCAGATCGATTAACCGATGCGGACAATTTTTTTTTTAAATAACTGGGCAAAACTCAGGGGATGCCCCCTACAGATGCAGTCTATTTTGATGATCTCTGAAAAATAGGTTATGGGGGAGAGGAGAGAGAAAGTAGTGTTTTGTGGATATTTGACTTAAGTTTTGTTAGATTGGAATTATCAGGAAAGATCTGTGTATGGAGTGATAAACGAATTTTCTCTGTAATTTGTTATGCGGTCGATTGAACAATAGACTACAAACGGATGTGATCTAATAAAGATTCGGGTAGAGCAAACTAAAACTCGGGCACTTGGAATGAATTCACCAATCTCAGAAGAGCACTTCCTGTGGTAGTATCTATAATACACTGTTACATAACCCACATTCCGACTATGTTCCAACGGGTCAATAGAGTTGGATACCCTATTGTCATCAAACAGCATCAGCGCCTTCCATTCCACATGGTCCAGTAGCTCCAAAATAGACTATGGAACTCCTTCCCTTATATATAATGTAAGTGGTATAGATTATAAGGAGATCAGAAAAGCTAGATACTTGAATGCTTCTTTCGACACTTGACAAACGTGCTTATTCCAACGAACATCACATTGAATTCTCGTGTCCAGAACATCAAGAGTATCCGATTTCCATGGCCCTCTGAGCCAACAAACAACTTGAGAATGTTAACACGTCTTTATTGAGTGGGTCACCAAAATTGTAAATGGATCAACACCAGCGCTCTGAGAATAGAAATAACAAATCTCCCTCCCATAGAACGATTCCAGCGGAAGCCATACTCTCGATCTTTGTGAAGTGAGTTGGCCTCTAGATAGTTGAGAGGATGGAAATTGATCATTCCCTCCATCACTTTGAGAGCGCAGAGCAGAGTGGAATTGGACAGTAAATTTCATGGTTAGTAGCCTCACTATTTTTAAGGATTGGTTAGGCATTGGCAACCTCCCAGCAAGAGGCAAAAACTCCCGCACGATAAGAAGAGCAGAAAAGTTTGGTGAGCTAGCATCGAAAAGCAATGTTTCAGCACCAGCAATGTTACACCATTCGGCCCCGGAGACTTATTTACATTGAGTTCCGAATGAACCTTTTTAACTGCAGGAGCTCAGAAGAATATACAAGGCATAGTACAAGAGACCCATTCAGGATCGGGCTGTGCTTGATCGCTATCCCATAAAAACGAATTTAGGTTAGCCCTATCACTTTTACAAGAAACGACCAAAAGTTCTTACTGCTCCGAGTAGTAGCAGGAACTTTAGCATGATGACGCTGATCGTAAAGTAACTTTTCGCGCCTTGATGCTTTGGCACATTCAGTTTTCTTCTGTTCGCATTCATTGCCGAAATTTTTATTTTCACGCCATTATCTGAATGCTTCAACAATATTATTCAGGAACCAAAGTTTCCAGTTGAAATGCTTGAAGAAATCGTTGAGCTCAGCCCAACGGGCCTTTTCGTAAATAAACACTGAGTGTTGCATAGCTTGTGTTGAAACAATCTGAAGTACAGAGTATTAAAAGGATGTGGACATGGAGCAGTGATCCCAATTTCCGAGAGGTGCAAATATTTTCACTTGATACTTGGTGTGGAGTGAGAAAATGGCCGAGAGTATATTTTGTCTTTGCTCTTCAATGCACGGCATCTGCGTTGGTTCATGCACTAGCTCCACTAAGTGGTTATGCGTGGCAAAAAGCTCAATAAAATGGCCTACGGGAGTTGCTTGACTCGAGTGGTGAAGCCAAAGTAAATTAAATTCTGCATCATTACAGGTAAGATGTTGCTATTACTGGTGCACAACATTGTCGCCAATGTACATAGCAAGGCCCTTATGATAAGTAAAAAGGGACAGAAGGTGATAACTAGGTATGTGAAAATCCTGTGGATCAGTATCAGCACCTGGGTCTCACATAAGGCGAAAACATCAAGCAGCTGGAAGAAAGTGTTGACATATGCAGGGATAAAATTAGTCTTCAGTCCACGTATGTTGCAGAAGTCTATTCTGAATTTACCTATCATTACTAATTAATAAAAAATATAAGTCAATATTCAAAAAAAAAAAAAAAAAAAACAAAAGTAACAATAGCGCAAGTGACAGGAATTGTTTTGCTGTTAATCAGATAGTAACCAGTGTTAACCAGCATTAAAACGAATATATCGCCACTTCTACTATAAATTGTTTTATAGGGGAAATAATAAAACATATTGGGCTTAGAAAAAAAAAATATATGGAGCATTCAGTTTAAGTGAATTACTAATACACTGTGGAACAAATTCAGGTTAACAAAAGTTAGGTCGATTCTGAGAGTGAGGGGTGAAAATAGAGGCTAAATTAGAAGACCCGTATCGCGGCGTTTGTTTATGTTAGTTCGCATTTTTTTTTTAATCGACCTTCGAACTCTGCAGTCAAATGCCGATTTTCAGCATATTGTTTATATGGTTTTTTGGCTATAACTCGTCGACTTATTGATATTTTTTCAATCTGTAAAAGCCAAATTATTTCTAGAGACCTGTGCAACACCTAAAACTTTTAAAAAGATTGATTTAGAAAATTTTTGTGGTGCTTATGAAGCAAAATGTTGGAAATATTATTTTTTTTCATGCTTTTTGAAAACATTTTCCACAAAACTAAGTCTTTTTTGCTTTCTGTTTGATCTATAATATGCTTCTCAGTTTCTTCAATAAATTTCATTTGAAAAGAAAATGGTCTTAGTCGATAATTTGCGTTAAAAATCCCAAAACTATTAAATAAATAGCGATTTAGGTAGAAGTAATTAAAAAGGGAAGTTCCAAGAATTAGGAATTAGTAAAACAACTTTTTGTTTTCAGCCACCGCACAGGTAGCGATTTTTTTTTATTTCGTACAAGCGAACTAATTTCAAAAATGAAGATTTAGTTAAGACTCGAAACTCAGCCGAAGCTGATGTCTCTTAATTTTCGCTCGGTTGTGATAATATTCGCTATTAATTTTTTTGGAACTTATTTCATTTTGTGAGTGATTTAGTTCATGGGTTTCATAAAAATTACAAAAAAAAACATTGTATAATATATATTGTGTTAAAAATGCCACTGCTACATCCATGGATTTCTTCTCAGAATACGACCCTGGTGAAGTACATCCTATGAAATATCCAATCCTAGTCACACAAAACCAATTGGATGGAATTGTTGCAAATTTGTGTTTGACTCAAGAAAAAATCAGAACTACTGGCTTCATTTTTAAAAGAAAATAATTTGCTGACAGCACATCGAAAACGCCAAAAAGAGTTAGAAAAGTTCTTCAATGTAATGATGCAAAAAATTTCGCTTATTGCAAAAATATTGAAAAGTTAATGGAGACGATAGGGTTAACCTATAAAAAAGATGATTGGCGTTTATTCATCGATAGTTCACAGTTCACTAATCAGCTTAAAAGTTGTGCATTTGCACAAGACAAATAGAATGCCTTCTATTCCGATTGCGTATAGCTCTGATACTAGTGAAAATTTCGATAATTTGAAACACATTCTGGATGTAATCAAATATAACGAACATCAGTGGCGCATTTGCTGCGACCTCAAAATAGTTTCATTGATTACAGGCTTAACAGCATCTGGCCGTCCAAAATATCCGTGTTTTTTGTGCGACTGGGATTCACGAGAAGAAGAGAGTATTAAAGGAAGTAACCAGTACAAACAGCATAACTGGAACAGTCGCATTGGTCGGAAATGGCCTAAAGACAATAGGCTGCACGCAAGTCTTGTTCCTGAAATTAAAATTTTGTTGCCGTTGCTCCACATTAAACTTGGCATTGCTAAATATTTTTTGAAATGTATCGCAAAAAGACCAGCAGTATTCAACCGCTTAGAAGACATTTTCCCAAGACTAAGTAACGCCAAAATCCAGGAAGGGGTTGTTAATGGTCCCGACATACGGAATCTAATGAGTCATCAAGATTTTGGCAAGTTCTGACAGACCGAGAATTAAATGCATGGCTCGCATTGAAAGCAGTCATTAAAGGACTTTTGGGTAAAGAACGCAAAGCCAACTACAGGCAATCTGTTGCGAACATGTTGGCAGCTTTCGATGAAATTGGGGTTAATATGTCGTACAAAATTCATCTCTTGCATCAGCATCTTGATCAACTCGCTCAACAGTTGCCAACAGAATCTGATGAGCAAGGCGAACGTTATCACCAAACTGCGCTTCAGTTTGAAATAAGGTAACTATAGAGTGTGCATATTTTGAATTCCTAGATTTTTCTAATATCTTTGTCAGAGTGCACAATTTAAATATGTTAACGATTGAAAACTATTTTCGTTTCAGGTACAGAGGAAAGAAATCTCCAGATGCAATACTCGCTGAAATTTGTTGGTGGTATAAAAACACCTTTGAAGAAGAGGAAGACGAGGAAAAAGAGGAAGAAGGGGAAGACAAAGATGAAATTCCAGAATTTCTGTTGGACGAAATCATCGACCTTTCTGATGATGATGACGATGACCAAGAAATTAGAGAGAGCAGTGATGTTGATCCGCAGACGCCTGCGAAACGGCAACTGGCCAAATCATTAATTTAATATATTTAATTTTTTTTACTTAAAACTTTTCATAACTAACATTTCAAAATGTTAATTTCTTTTTCAATGTTTCTTCAAAACCAACACTGAACAAAATTGGTACATAAAAAATTAGAAGTAAATTAATATTAAGCTGGAAAACACAAATTTTGTATTATGATTGTTTTCTTTTCAAATGAGATTTATTGAAGAAACTGAGAAGCATATTATAGATCAAACAGAAAGCAAAAAAGACTTAGTTTTGTTGAAAATATTTTCAAAAAGCATGAAAAAAATAATTTTTCCAATATTCTGCTTCAAGAGCACTACAAAAATTTTCTAAAACAATTAAAAAAAAAAAATTAAATGTTGCACAGGTCTCTAGCAATAATTTGGCTTTTACAGATTGAAAAATATCAATTAGTCGACGAGTTATAGCCAAAAAACCATATAAACAATATGCTGAAAATCGGCATTTGACTGCAAAGTTCGAAGGTCGATTAAAAAAAATTCGAACCAACATAAACAAACGCCGCGATACGGGTCTTCTAATTTAGCCTCTATTTTCAACCCTCACTCCTATGATCGACCTAACTTTTGCTTACCTGAATTTGTTCCACAGTGTTATTCTGCGTTAATATTTATACTATTTGATATCTGATAAAATTGAGATCAAACAAGTACATATTATAAAGATAGTTCAAATATACACAATTTTGTTTAAAATATGCTAAAATCACTTAAAAAGGGAAAACGGAAACCGCCAACATAGCGTTTTTTGTATAAATGATGATAATTGTAAAAAAAAATCTCTTAAAAATTCTCGTAAAAAGCACTTAAACTAGCGCGAAAAGTTGTCATCGTGAAAATTTTTGAGATGGAGATTTGTTTTGTTTCGGTGTTATGAAGACAAACGTGGTCTTTATCATATATTTTTTATTGAATTCTAAAGTGACAAATCCAGCTACTCGGTGGTTTAACATAAATTTCTGCTAAGGTCGAAAAAACAATTAGAACAAAAACAAATTTTGTGAAGAAAACATATTTTTGAGGTGAAATTATATTTTTTTTAAAATAAACTTAAAAAAATTTACTAAAAAGCCAGCAACACTATTTTCTATACTAGACAGTCTACAACATTTTCAATTGAAAATGAGATTTTCCATTTGAAACTATTAAAATTTCGAATGAAATTGCAAATTTTTCATTTGAAATTGAGAAATTTTTTAAAAAGTCAATTTGTTTTCTTACATATCTATATTTTTTTCCCAATATCTCAATTCCTTATATAATCTCATTTCCTATAATCATAATCTCAATTTAGGTTTTATTTTTTCATAAATTTTCAATAAAAATCGTTAATTAATTTTCACCAAAAAATTAAAAAAAAAAGGTTTTTATTTTCTCAATTTCATTTGTAATTTTCCAGATTTCCAATGTAAAATTCTCAAACTCAATTGAAATTTTCTCAATTTAAAATAAAGAAATCTCAATTTTATTTACAATTTTCCAAATTTCAAATAGAAAATCTCAATTTCAATTGAAATTTTCTAAATTTCAGATGGAAAATCTCAATTTCACAATTTCAATTTTCACAATTACAATTGAAAAATCTCTCTTTCATTTGGAATTGTCTTAATTACAAATGGAAAATCTCAATTTCAATTGGAATTTTCTCAAGCTCAATTGGAAATGGTGTAAATCATCTCGGCAGAATATTTCCGCTTAATATGAAAAAAGGATGATATCAAATATTTAATGGGATTTCCATATTCTATCTGAAAGCGATACAAACATATTTTCAAAACATTAAAAAAATATGCTTTTGTGTCCGTATGTGTGTTATGTGTGTTAATGTTTATGCTAATGTGTTTTATAATTAAAACTAATTTGAATTTCAAACATATTAGCACCCGAAGTGTTTTGTCATTACCATTAATAGAAATATCATCAAAGAAGGAAGGAAACAATTTCAATATATTATCCACTGTTTATATTATGGAAACCACAGCAACACAATAGACATACACTTTTATATATAAACATATACATATATAACAAAAGAGTTTACAAAATTTTGTAGGCCTAAAAATTAAACAATTTTAGATATACATACATTCATACGGAGGTAAATACACACAAAATCAATAAAGTTAATGGGCGATAACTGGTCTATTAATGAACATTATTTGAAATTTATTTAAGTATTTTAATTATTTTGTTTACTAAGAATATTTTTAGAGAAAGCAAATTACGTAGAAAATGCCTGCACAATATTGACTAAAATATTATTAGTTATATGTACATAAAAGCATCTGCCATTGCTTTTATTTCTAAGAAGTGACTGACTTTGTTATTTTACTTAAAGCCTGAAAGTATCCAATAAAAGTAAAACAAACTTTGAAATTTTATTAAAAGTTTTACATTGTTGCTGTTTCAGTTTTGTCTTCTTTAAATTCTTTTGTGTTGCCTTTTATAGCAGTTTGTTTTCTTGACTGTTTTGAATATTTTCAGCTCAAGAAAATTAAATTAAAAAGTTACATTTGAAAATGATGATATTCAAAAAAAAAAAAAAAAAAAAAAATATTATTTCGCCAAAAAAAAAAAAAAAAAAAAAATAAATAAATAAAAAAAATTTTAAGGGTATCCGCTTTACTTAATTTTCAATATTATTGGCTACTGCCATTTTTATAACTAATTTTTTTTGTACAGAATTTGCATTATCTTTGCTATTAATTGTATGCTGTTTGAAAGATGTTGAAATTATGTGATTTTCGTTTTTTTAATTAGAAAAATAATACATTTTAAAACAGTAATACAAAACAAGTAAGAAAATTATGATATGATACCCTATGCCATGCGTTTAGAGACCCTATCTCTTAGGCCCAATTAATTGGATATATAAAATAAGCATAAACCAAATTTGAGTAGCATATTTATTAATTTCGTTGGCTGCAGATATGAAAAAGTTCATATAGGGCTATTTTTATATGGGGACTAAGTCTAAAAATGGACCGATCCATGGTTGGCAAAGTTTCTTGTATTTTGAAAAAGTATATACAAACAAAATTGAGATGAATCAGTGAAATATTTTTGTTTTTTTGATAGATTTAAGTGAAGATCGGGAAGCAGCTCTATATGGGGCCTATGACTAAGAGTTGTCCCATAGGTATCATTTTTGGACTACTGATTAACGGATGTAATAAACACATACAAACCCAATTTGACCAAGATTTATATGATAATTAGGATCTTATGGCAATTTAAGTCGATTTCATAGGTGTCATTTGTATGGGGCTAGGTCTAAACATGGACCGATTCTCACCAATTTCAACAGTGTTCATCTAATGGCTGATGGAAGCTTATATACCAAATTTCATCAAAATATATTCATATTTGCGACGGACGGACGGACATTGTTAAATCGACTCAAAAAGTGATTCTGATTCGATCGGTATAATAAAATATGGACCTAGGTCAAATATTTTTGGTAGTTACAAACAGCAGGACAAAGTCATTATACCCAAACCATATAGTGGTATAGGGTATAAAAATTATTGAAAATAGTTCAGATTATTAAAAAAAAAATTTAAATATATTTTCCAATGGAAAAAAAGAACGGAATTAAGTCATAAACAACATATACAATTTGTCTGTTTTCTATTTTATTACTATCTTTATACCCTATACCACTATGTGGTTTGGGTATAATGACTTTGTGCTGCTGTTTGTAACTACCAAAAATATTTGACCTACACCCATCTTTAATTATACCGATCGAATCAGAATCACTATCTGATTCGATTCAACGATGTCCGTCCGTCTGTGTGTCCATTTAAAGCTTGTAATCAAACTGCAGGAAAATAGGAATATATTTTGATGAAATTTTATATATAAGCTTTCATCGGTCACAGGATGAACGCTGTTGAAATTGGTGAGAATCGGTCCATGTTTAGACCTAGCCCCCATACAAATGACACCTTTGAAATCGACTTAAATTGCCATAAGATCCTAATTATCATATAAATCTTGGTCAAATTGGGTTTGTATGTGTTTATTACATCCGTTAATCAGTAGTCCAAAAATGATACCTATGGGACAACTCTTAGTCATAGGCCTAGGGTTGCCAGACGGGCTGGATCTGGCTGAATTGTCCAGCTTTTTCGGTGCCTGTCCAGCGTCCAGCTAAAATTAAATTTGTCCAGCCAAACAGAAATTACAAAAAAAATCCTTTAAATGCTTTAACTATAAAAACGATAAAAAATATTTCAATATGTGTTAGTCCATTTTACATAAGTACTTTTTGCTAAAGTCTCGTCTCTGATATTTTACCTTTGTACACATCATTGAGAACTCTTGTGAACGAGACTGATATACATACATGTTTTGTACACTGTTTTGGTTCAAATGTATCATCACTTGTTTTTTCCCTGTAAACTTATCACAAGGAATACGAGGATATACCAACACTTAAAAAGCTGTGTAAAAATACCAAAAAAATCTTGTTGTTAAAAAGAATAGTAAGTTTTAAATTATTTGTCTTCCATAAATTGTTAAATACATTTTATGATTTTATAATTTGTAGAACATCATATTAAAATGGAAACCGATGAAGAAGCTGGCCCATCGAAAAAAGACACACAACTTTCTGCGAGGTATGGAAAGATGTTCCAGAATATGCGAAGTGGTTACAAAAAAAAAGATAATTTCACAGCGAAATGTAAATTGTGTCCAACAGAGATTTTAGTAAAACATGAAGGTAGTCCGTCGTTAAAAAAACATTTAAAAACCAAAAACATGTTAAAATGAAGATGTCGCAGAAATTGTGTCAGAGCATTACAGGTTTTGTTGTTCCTTCTGAAACAAAAATTAAAACTCAAATTGCCAGAGCGGAATTGGCATGTGTTTACCACAACGTGAAACATGGACTTAGCTACAATAGCTTCGATTGTCAAATTAAATTAAGCGCAACTTTATACTGTGATAGTAAAATCGCCAACAAAATGTCTTGTGTACGTACAAAAGCGGCAACCATAGCTAGAAATGTTTTGGCTCCTTATTCACAACAAATTACAGTTAATGTTAAAACCTACCCATATGCTGTTCAATATTTTGACCCAGAATATGGTATCCGAAAACAAATTTTGGATTTTTATAACGACCCATACGAAACATCAATGAATATTTTTTTAAATATAATACGAATAACAAAGGATTGTGATTTGAATATAAAACAAATCACAGCTTATAGTGCGGATAATGCTGCTGTCAATTACGGTATTCATAATTCTGTATACCAAAAACTTAAAAACGAATGTAAGCAAATTAGTAAAGTAAATTTTAACTGTCATGTTATAAGCAATTGAGTTAAAAGAGCTCTCAATGCTTTATCTATAGATATAGAAAATATCGTAATAAAAATTTTTAACGAGTTCAGCTCATCGGCAATGACTACAGAAAAGTTAAAGGGATGTTTTGAGTTTGCTGAAATTGAGTATGAAGAACTTTTACGACATATTGCAACTCGGTGGCTTTCTCTTTTACCAGCTGTAGATCGTTTAATCTATTGTTGGCCTGCAGTAAAAATGTACTTTAAAAAAAAAACGAAAAACGAAATGCCAAAAAGGCCTATGGGAATTTATTTGTTATGAAATTTCAGATGACAATTTAGTGGATGAAAATGATGAGTGTAAAGTGGAAGGTTTTCCAGAAGCATATCTATATTTCTTACACAATATAATGCGAGAATTTCATTTAACTATTTTGTTTCTTGAAAACGACTCTTTTACAATTTTAGAGTTACACGATGTAATGACTAGACTCATGAGTAGCCTTCAATGTAGAATAAATGTTAAGTTTTATGGTAGCAAAGTCAGTAATGTTTTAAAAAATCTTTCTTCTGATGAACAAAAAATGTTTATATCAGAAGCCGACAAATTTTTAAAAACAGCTGCTTCAGATTTAGAAAAACGTTTTGATTTTGGAGATAACTCCCTTTTTAAAATAATTTCATTTTTAAATTTAAAAATATCTTTGTTTTCGTGGACTGACTTACAAAAACTACCACATATTCTAGAAATATCTGAAGCTATAGACAATGATAAATTATATAATGATTTTTGTTGTCTTCGAGGAGTTTACGACCAGTTACCACACGATTTACCAAATGATAAAATAATGATGATTGCGAAAATTTACGAAAGCTAATATCTTTTATTTTTTCAATTCCTATAAGCAACGCCTTTTGTGAAAGAGTTTTCAGTATTTTGAATAATTTATATAGCAAAGAAAGAAACAGAATGTCTTTTGACTTAATAAAGGCAGAAGTATTTAGTAGATTAAATTTGGAGAAATCTTGCAAAGATTTCCAAAATTTTTTGCAAACTGTCGCTGGTTCAGAACTAGTCAAGTCAGTTATTGGAAACACAAAATATGTGGCAATAAAAATTATTTTAGAATAACTATTTTTAAAATATTATAATAATTTATATAGCACCTATAACCTGAACTGATGTTTTTGTTAATTTTGTTTTTGTTATTACTATTTTCTTTTAAACACTTATATTTTATATTTTTAAAACTTTAAAGAATGAACTGATTAGCTGTATGCTATGTTTATACGTTTTTTATAATACTTAATGTACCTACATTGGAAAAAAAATAAAATTAATTATTTTATTAAAATAAAGATTAAAAACTTTTTTTCGATAAAACAAAACTTTTAAAATGTCCAGCTTTTTTTAAAAAATCCAGATTTTTTATGCCGAATGTCCAGCTTTTTCCAAATCGGGATCTGGCCCCATATAGTGCTGCTTCCCGATCTTCACTTAAATCTATCAAAAAACAAAAATATTGCACTGATTCTTCTCAAATTTTGTTTGTATATATTTTTGCAAAATACAAAAGACTTTACCAAACATGGTCAGGATCGGTCCATTTTTGGGCCTAGTCCCCATATAGATATAGCATCCGATATGAACTTTTTCATATCTGCAGCCAAAAAATTAATAAAAATCCCACTCAAATTTGGTTTATGCTTATTTTCTATATCCAGTTAGTTGGGCCTGAAAGATATGGTCTCTAAGCGCATGGTCTAGACCGACTATAATTTTCTTACTTGTTTTATTTTTATTTTTTTATCTATAATATTAATAGGCTAGGCGATTTCTTGTGACCGATGTTTTGTTCTACCATTTTATCCCGATTTTGACCAAACGTATATTATTTGAAAGGTATTTCTTTTTAGCCGTTTGCAGGTTTACAGTTTTTTAAATATTTTCCTTTGTTTTGAGTAGATTGCATTTAAAGTTGCAACTAACACATACATAAAATTATACATATGTTATGTATGTGTTTATTAAATTTGTTAATGTGTTTGTAATAAAAATGAGTTTGCTTTTTGTGTTGATTTGTGAATTGGCTATAATTGATTAGCTTAACTTTAGGGTCTATAATTAATGAAAAAATAAAATTTTCTAGAATTTGCACTCGAATTACGAGGGCTGGAATCTGCTAGTTTTTATTATTATCTTTTTATTTTCATTTTTTTATAACTGCTAATGAATTATTTTAGATTTTTTTAATAAATTTGGTTGAAACAATTGTTGTCGTTATTATAGGGGTGATTCAGATTTTTACAATCGCGAGTGAATAATGTTTAAATTTTTAGATGTACGCGTTCAAGAAGATGTTTTGTTTTTTGAGTAGTACACTTGCAAGAAAACGAACTTAAAATAAAGCTACACTCGAATCTGTATGGTTTATGCGTGTTCGAAACAAGAAATACGTGATAGAAAAATATTCGTGTAGATAACGAAATATTAAAACGAAACACAGCCATGATTGTATTGGGCACCGTACAAACTTTAGATACACACATAATTGATATGAAAATAAAAATATGTGTTGGCTGCTTTAGAACTAAACATTGTGTGTTTGATGTGTGTATTTTTTGAACCTTGGTTTAATGTCTTAATTTTAACTTAACTTAACTTATTGATACCCATATTGCCTATATTTTATGCACAGGTTTGCTTCTATCGAACCAAATAAATTTCTTCCAGAAAAAATAAGCTAAAGCGTGAACTAGCCGTTATATAGCAAAAAGCTAAACGTCGTCCTCACTAGAGCAGAACTCTGAGTTATAGGCGTAAGATTTGTTTAAAAAATGCATATGTATATTTGGGGTTTTATTAAATGACGTGAGCATGAGGTTCTTTATGCCATTAGCTAGGCCATACAAGTACCTTTCATATACTGTCACATTTGTACATGGTTTGTTTGAATTACATGTGAAAAATATAAATAAACGGACTAATATATAGTTATGGTCATCATTCGATTAATTTGTAACGCAGTACTATACTTTTAATGTCGCTTACTCGCTTATTCGATAAATGAGCATATTTTTAATTTAAGCATACCAAAAACAACAATTTCTCTACCACGCACTATTGAAAACAATATTAAAAAATAAGCATATTAATTATAGTATTAAAAAATATAACAATTTTAATAAGTGCAGGGAAATTCGATTGTTTTTATATCCTCCACACACTTGTGCAGATGGAATATCATATTGTTATAAAAGGAGAAAAGATTCTCTTGTCCGCAATTGGACGATTGGGTTGCACTACTTAGGCTTAAAATGTTTGTCATAATCCGCAGCAGTTAATTATTGAAATTGGAGACGGTAGACCACATAGGTGAGGAATGATGTATGAAAAGAGTACATAATGCGATGGATACGTAAACATTTTTGCTTGGCTATTAAACAGGCAAACAAAAATATAATTTTACTACCTGAGTCCGGTCCGCGTTGCTGGCCCGAAGAAAACATCTGGACTTTATATTGCATCTAAATTTTATTACCGAGTGTCGGGCAAAAGTAAAGCACGATTTAATAATATTATGAATATGACTGAAAAAAATATACGTTTTCTTGAATATTTTAACACCAGCGCCACCTACAGGTGAAAAACTTTGTCAGCAACTTTAGTTTTATGTACATAATATATGTTGCGAATTTGAGCTAAATTGGACCGTTTTTGGGAAAATCTCGACCCCAGCGCCACCTATCAGGTACAAAAAAAAGCTATGCAAATCGGAGAACCAAAGGAACATATGGTATGAATACGAAGTCGCTAGCATTAGTGGTTCAACAGTTATTAGAGTACCAACATACGCACCAACGTTTTTATACCCTATACCACTGGTTTGGGTATAATGACTTTGTGCTGCTGTTTGTAACAGCCAAAAATATTTGACCTAGACCCATCTTTAATTATACCGATCGAATGAGAATCACTTTCTGAGTTGATTTAACAATGTCCGTCCGTCCGTCTGTGTGTCCATGTAAACCTTGTAATTAAACTTCAGGTCGCAAATATGAATATATTTTGATGATATTTGGTATATAAGCTTCTATCAGCTATGGGATGAACGCTATTGAAATTGGTGAGAATCAGTCCATGTTCAGACCTATCCCCCATACAAATTACCCATATGAAATCGACATAAATTGCCATCAGATCCAAATTGTCATATAGATCTTACTCAAATTGGGTTTGTATGCGTTCATTACATCAATTAATGAGTAGTCCAAAAATTATCCCTTTGACCCCATATAGAGCTGCTTCCCGATCTTCACTTAAATCTATTAAAAAATAAAAATATTGCACTGATTCTTCTCAACTATAATTTTCTTAGTTGTTATATATTAAGATTTGTTTATATTTAAGTTCAATACATTTAATAATTGCTTTCAGTTAAAAAATCTAGTCATTATAAAGTGAAATCTATCTTATTATAATATTGTTTTTAGAACACGGGCGGAGGGTATCAAAGTTTCGTCTCCGCCAAATTTAACACTCTTGCTTGTAAATTTAAAATAAAATTGCAAAAAAGCAAAATCGCAAATGCATACCTTAAGAACGCATAAGAACAAAAATGCAAAACAGTAGAAATGTAAAGTCACAAACTGTCACAAAAACGGAAATCACAAAACTGCTAAAACGTAAAAAGCAAAATTGCAAAACCGCAGATTCGTCAAAAGGGGAAAATGCAAAAATCAAAAACGAAGATCCGCAAAAACTAAAAATCGATAAAATCCAAAGACACAAATTCTCTAAATCGGAAAAATATAAAATCGCCAAAAGGAAGTGCAAAACACAAAGTCGAAAAAAATTCTAAAATGCAAAATCTCAAAAACACAAAGTCACAAAATTGCAAAATCGCAGAAACGCTATATAAGATTTTCTTCAAAAAGCCGAATAAAAACTCGAGAAATTTAAATTTCTCAAAAAGTAAAAACATTTTTCAGGAAACTGTAATTTCATACTTTTTTAATTGGAATTTGCCACTTTGCGGTAGAACATAGTATTGAAGTTTTGAATTACACCCAAGTCTCATTTTATTGGGTAGGTGCGTTCCACAGAAAATCTCATAAATTGAAATCGCATAAAACGAAACATTACTATCATGCAAAAACAATGGATACGTACCGATATTTTAAAAGTCCGCATAAATTCGAATTATTTTTATGTTTTATTTAGTAATTCAGTTTGTAAATGTAACAAGAAGATGAGAACGACATATTTATTCCTATCAAAGCTTATTAAAAACAAGATAAAATTAAAGTTATTTTAAACAGAAATATTGCTTAAAAAACTCAGTTTAATGTTTTAACTTGCTAATATTAAACGTGTTTGAAACAAGTAAGAGTGTTACGGTTTTACGTTTACATTAATATCTGGACTTATTGTACTATTTATAACAAATATAATCAAAGTATTTTAAAAAGCAACAATTTGATAATTTTATTACGACAAACATACTGAATTTTTAAATTTTTTTAGACGTGTCCTCATCGTGTCCATTTTTAATACCCAGCTGCTCGAAATAATGACAAACAACATTATTTTAGCCTTTCACAGGTAAATTGTCTACTTTGTGAATGAGCTTGATTTCAACAGACAGACGGACAGACGGACTTCGCTATAGCGATTCGAGTTCTTATAAGGATCAAGAATATATGTACTTTATGGATTCGCAAATGCATTTTTCGATGCGTTATAAATGGAATGACAATCCTATACATGCCTTCTGCATAGTGAAGTGGAGGGTATACAAATCGCATAAAAAAGTACGCATAAAATGAGATTTCGGTATGTTCGTTTTTAATAACTTACTACTTCTTCTATATAGAACAAATTTATAAAGAGTCAGTCCCACAAAGACATATTTTTCATTATAAACTAAATATACAAAACGCTGAATCATTAATATACAAAATCGCAGTAACGTAAAATTTCAAAAATGCAAAAACGCAATATCCAGAAAACGAAAATCGCAAAACCACATAATCCGAGAAATCCATAATTCGCAAAACGCAAAAATGCAAAATCGCAAAAAGGCAAAGACGCATAATTGTAAATACGGAAAATCACAAAACCGCAAAATTGCAAAACCGCTTAAAAGTAAAAAATGCCGTAATCGCAGCCTCACAAAATCGCAAAAACAGATATTTTTAATTAAATTTTCCTATTTTGCGGTAGCATAATATTTTAGATTTTTATACCCCATAACTGTATATGGTCGGGGTATAACGGCTCTGTGCTGACGGTTGTAACTACCAAAAATATTTGTCCCTTTTTGAGTCGATTTAGCGATGTCCGTCCATGTAAACCTTGTAATCGAACTACAGGTCGCAAAAATGAATATATGTTGATGAATTTTAGTGCATGTATAAGCTTCTATTGACCTTAGAATGAATGCTGTTGAAATGGGAGAAGATCGATGCAAGTTCAGACCTAGTCCGCATATAATAGAAGATCCTAATTATCATATAGATCTTAGTCAAATTTGGTTTGCCTGTAAGTATTACACCCGTTAATCAGTAGTTCAAAGGTATACGCTGTAGAACAATTCTTGTTCATAGTTCCCATATAAAGCTAATTCCCGATCTTCACTTAAATCTACCAAAACCAAAAATATTGCACAGATTTTTCTCATATTTAGTTTTTATATATTTTTTTTGTTAAAAATAAGTGAATTTTCCAATAATGGTCAGAATCGATCTATTTTTCGATCTAGTCCCTAGGCGGTCAAAAATCTGTAACTTTTGATTGGATTGGAATTTTGATATGCGGTATTTTTTTTTTTTTTTGTTTGGTAGGTGGGACTTTAGCCTTTAAGTTTTGCTATAAAACGTAATTCTCGACCAAAAATAAAAAAGTTACGGAATTTTAAAAGTTAGTTGAATTTTAGTACAAACGTGTTAAAAGGTAAAAAAAGGTTTTTTTTTTTAAATATAATGTCTTATTTTTTCAGTTAATTTTACAACTAATACTTTTTAACAATTTTTTAAGTTAATTTTTTCAGAAAATGCCAAACTCTTCATTAGTACAACATCTGGACATTTTCCTTGTGTTGTGCTCGCGAAAGAATCTGAGTCATTGTTCCTTTTTTCTTGCGCTATTTTCAGATAGATCTCCTATTGGTAGCATATTGTTTTGAATTATTTGTCCCCATGGTAGAAAATTTTATGAACTGTCGATGGCATATATCTCCAAGAGTATTTTTCATTATAAAGTATAGCTGTTTTATTGGCGTACTCTCCAAATTTTTTTGCATTTATCTCTCTGCTGCATGCTAGAACTTGTAATATGATTTTGAATCATCTTATTAATTTATGATCTACACCTGTGATAGATGCTGCAGTTTCCGGATCGGAAAAAAAATTTCCTTGCAGTATTTCCATCACTTGTGTTTCCTTCCCCTTGTTTTGGTTGGTCGATTACGAGGCCTAGCTGTAAATATTTTTGTTGAATTTGTTTTTTTTTTGCTTTCTTTTTTCTTAATTTTCTTTGTTTTTTCTCACTGTTTCGCCTAACTGACCAAATTCCAAATCGTAGCCCAATTTAAGAATATGCTCCATGAAACGTATTCTAGCATGAAGAGGGGACATTCCAAATTCGTAGGCTTCCTTAAAACTATCGTCTTCTGGTGGGGGTTGGCTTAATTGACTTGATGTCTTTTGGCATATAATGCAGCTTGACGTTGACTTTGTTCCAGTTAAAGCTTGTGTAACTTTTCCATCAATCATTGTGAGCCACATTTTAAAATGTACTTCAATGCCTTGGTCATCATATTTAGATATTACTGGTTGAAGTTCCTTAATTTGATCTTTTATTTTTTGAACTTATTCAGTTATGACATCTTTGGTTTCCTTTTTGAATGCAAATTTTGTTGGTCTGCAATACATTGTTGAAGAAGGAATTTCATTTTTCCATATATCAATTTCTGTTGCTCTACTAGTAGACGGCTCTAAGACGCCATACCTTTTTGTTAAGCGCAATGGAACGAAAGATACCATAAATAAATTAGCATCTGATGAATTTTCGGCATTAAATTGCTTGTATTGTTTCTGACCAGAGGATCCATCACATCCCCATTTAGAAATTAAAGTAATGCTGCCAATACCATTTTTTTTTAAATGATCAGTATCAAGCGTATTTAGCAATCGGTCTGCAGTATGTTCAAGGAGATCTTGCAATTTTATTTCTCCTGATGTGACACTAATAGCAGATTGTGAAGGCATTCTTTTTTGGCAGAAACAAAATCTCGATACTCTGGAAAAATCCCACAATTCTTTTCATTGGTTCGCTTCCGTAATTCCTTATATTGATTTTTTGTCAACTTCAAATCCAAAAATAGGGCGAACGCTCCTTCCGGCGTAAATTTCTTATCTTCAATTGGTGTAGGAATGCTCTTCAAAATCCTCTTTGTGCGCCTTGGGCTCGCTTCTACTACTTTTGCAATAATATCAATTTTATTTTTTTTTTGAATTGGTTGAATTTGGTGCAAAAATGAATCCTTAATAATTCTTTGAGAAATTTCTTCATTGATATTCTCCAGCTTGCACCTTCGACATCTTTTACATCCGTCAATTGGTTTTGCTGGTCGACCCTTTTTTCCACTTTCATTGGCAGTTGTAGATGCACTCTCAAAAATAAGTTCCTTTATTAACCAGTCTTGGTAACGTTTGTACATCTTTGCCTTGCTATGAGGGCATTCTATGTACCGTCTTTTCAAATTTGATGCAAAATTAGTAATTTTCCTTTGTGCATTTCAATGTCTTCTAGGTTGTAATTTTTAAAGAAGTCGTTGCTCACTATGTGCAAAATTACATCGTTTTCATCATTTCGTTGAAAATAAATATCTGCCAGATCTCTGTAACAGTACTTAGCCATTGCACAAATTGTAATGAATAATAATTGTGGAAACATTATTATAAATACTCTTTCTTGAAATTATGTAAAATAAAAATTTTAATCTTTTATTACCGCTTTTAGAAGCATAAAAAACCCACACCTTAACCCCTTTTAAAGGGTGAAGCATACCTGCTCATATCTTAAAGGGCTATGTCGCAATAGTTTTTTTTACCATTTACCTGTTATTTAAATTGTTTCCCATTTTGTCAGGTATTTAAACTATATAACTCTAATTCAGACTATTAATGTTTTTAAAGATACCTATGTAAATGTACCTGTAACAATTAAGCGTATTATATCTCAACCCTTTTTCATAGGTATAACAACTCCTGACAACTCTACCGACACGCAAAAAAAATACACCGCGGTGCACCGGTACGACCAACTTTTGTATTCATAACACTCAGACGGACGGACGGACATCGTTTAATCGACTCAGGAAGTGGTTTTGAGTCGATCCGTATAATAAAATATGGATAAAGGTCCAACATTTCTGGCAGTTACAAACATCACCTCAAACTTAATATATCCTAACCACATAGTGGACAACTTTGGTATACATAAATATTGCAGAAAATCTCTAACCTTGGGTGAGAAAAATTGTTCTGGTGCACAAGGGCGGTAACTGGTGCACACGGGCGGAAACTGGCGGACTATAGAAGAGTGCAAGATTTTTTCTGACTGCTTTTGACTGGCAGGAGTTATGCTCTATTAAGTAGGAGATTTTCGGAAAATTTTGACTTTTTAAAAATTTTTTTTTTAAATTGCGGAATGACTCAGTGATTTTACATTTCCAACATTAATAGCATGGAAGCCACAAAATTACACAAAATTGATTTCACTCCAAAATCTTTTAAATCAAAAAAGTTACAGTCATTCAAAAATAAAAATTTACAAAGAAATTTTTAATTTTAGCAAAATACTGAGAAAGCCCATTTTCGAAGACCCTGTTCGCTGTGATATAGTTGAGATAGAGTCGCAATTTTTTGGCTCCCGAGGTTAACTAGTATTTACTTTCCAATGAATAACATAACTTTAAAATCGGTAACAAAAAAAAATTATTTTTGGCCGCCTTCTCAAAATATGGTCCACTGTGCGACGGTTAAAAAAATTAATAACAGTGCCGCACAAGTTTAGTTTATTCTAATTTTTTACATCTTATTAGTTAGACTTAAGATATAGGATTTATAAGCACATGGTATAGGGTGTTGTATAGTCGATCTAGACCGATGATTGAAATTTTTAAAAATTGCTTACATATTATTCAATATTACAACTGGGCTAAAAAAAGACTGACTTGTAAACTTTTTTTAACATTTTCAATTTAAACAAACGAACAAAAAATAAAACTAAAAAAATTTAAAAAAAAGTAGGGAAAATTGTAATTATCAGAACATTAAAAGTAATTAGGTTTAATAAATAACAAATTAAGAGGTTTTTCCTTTTTTCAACAGGCTGCTTAGCCGCACTACAACCAACTAATATTAAAAGTATATTGGAAAATGGAAAAAATAATCTATAATATTAGTAGGCTAGGCGATTTTTTGTTACCGATGTAAGTTTCACAGTTTTGCCCCGATTTTGAAAAAAAGTTTATCATTTGAAAGGTATTTCTTTTTAGCTGTTACCCAGATTTACAGATTTTCATCGTCTGAAATATTTTTTGGAGTTATGATCGTTTAAAGTTGCTACTTACACATACATAAAATTATACAATGCTATGTGTGTGTTTATTAAATTTGTTAATGTGTTAAGTTTGTTTTCTTCATTTAAAATGAGTTGAATTGTGAAGCATACCTTTAGGGTCTTTATTTAATGAAAAAATAAAATTTCCTAGAATTTGCGCTCGAATTTCGAGGGCTGGAATCATCTAGTGTAAATAAATAAAGTAAAATTATATATTTCTTATTCGCGTTATTTGAGAAATAGAATTTGGTGTGAAAGAGTTTTTTTCAAAAAATTACCAAAAAAAAAAAAAAATCAGTTAATATTGCCCATCACATGATGATATACCCTAATAATGCTTAAACATTCGCTTACTCTACAACTAAACCAAACTTTTATGATATTATGACCACTAGTACAAATGTTAGAATGCTTGGCAGATACCACGTCGATCCACTTTAGTTGTGGTTATGTTTCTACATTTCCGTTAATCACTTTTTAGCTGTTTTTTAAGTGAGTTATAATGACTATTAAAAGTGCTCCATTTACTTAACAATTCGGATATTTTCATTTTATGAATTAATTAACCAAAAACAACTTTACTTACCCACTGAAGATTTTTGTTTTTCTTAATGAACATTTCCCCTAACATCTTTTTAGCATTTGCGTTGGCCACATTTTCCTTTTGATACTTGAATTGTAAGGAGCTAACTTCATTGTTATTTATTGTTCATTAACTTGAGGTTTACCATTAAAATAAACCATAATTTTGTTAAGGAATATTAATTTTAATCAAAAAATATTTTTGAGAAATCGTTTCATTAAAATGTTTTTATTCATTACGAGCCACGAGAAAAAGTCAATTAATTGCATTAAAATGTACAATTTGTTTATGTTGAAAGAAAAAAAATCTTCTTGTAGGATTGAACTACTTATGGTGAACTAAGATAAAACATATACAATTTTGACTCCTTCCCCGCTTAATATAAGGAAATGGCCATAAATATGAACAGATAATGATTAAGAGGAAGTCATATTTTTTATACAAATTAGTGTCATTTGTCATTTAGTCAATTTATAAAGCTAAGAATACAGACTTAATAGTTCCAATTCATATTAAACTGCTTTGCACATAATATGACTAAATTTATACATTAAATTCTGAACAGGGTTGTTTACGAAATAAAAAATATAAAATTCATTTATATGTGTGAAGGAATTTTCTGAAATCTTAATGCTCAATGTTCAAAATTGTTTCAGCTGTAACCGCTTAGGCGTATGGCTATTAATAAGTTATAATTATTATAACTACGTCCTTCATTTTATATATCATCATATTTGTCATCTTATGCCAGTAGATAAGCGTTAGTTAAATTGCCAACACTGAAAAGCCGTAGAACGATGCTGAATGCGTCTTTTTTGCTAAATGTAGTTAATGCGGATGTATCCTCAGAATTCTTGTTGAGCAATATTTCATTTAACTTTCAATTCCAGTTTTCCTTACCAACAATGCCAACGCAGATCAATTTGCTGATTATTCTCTAAACGTTAATATTATAAATCGTAATATTATTCCATATTTAAACCGTTAAATTAAATACTTAATCAGTTCATATGGTAAAACTTTTTATATAATATTATTTTATAATTCTCATGTTTGTAATGATTTATTCCATAGACTAAGTAAATAATTAAATAAATAAACAAGCCATATATTTTTTTGTTGCACTTTAAAACAAACAAACAAATATACCCAGGTGTATGGCCTACACCCAAAAAAACAATATTAACTTAACAATTTAACCTGTTATTGGTTCCATACGAACTTCAATATCATAAAAAACCTTAAGAAAACCATAAAAAAAACAAATATATTCATAAAAATATATTCATATGTGTATGGTTGGTTGACATGTTGATGGATATTGACATAATTCATTGTAAAAAATATTTTTTTATACATGTGTCAATATTGTTTTGCTAATAAAAAAATATATAATAAAAATAATATAACTAAATTTATGACATTTTTTATACATTTCCATTTTCAAAATCAGCTAAATTTTTGTTGTTTTTTTTATATTGTTTTCTTATTTTCTTCTTAAATATTCAAATACTCACGCATGTGCTTGAAACATAAATTAATATTAAGGATGTGTCAAATGTAAAAAAGTTTATGTTTATTAGGCCTATTGAAAAATTGTTGGGTTTTTTAATCATTTGTCTAATTACATTTTTATGATGATATTTTGAAAATTGTAATAAAAAAGTGCAATACAAAATATTTTGGGCCGAATATGTTTGCCATCTTTGGCGATAGAAAGAATTTTGTTGTCCACACATTTACTTTTATAATTAAAATTTGGTTGAAAAATTTGTCCGTTAAAGAAAAATAATGTGAAATATACGTAGTGAAATGTATGTAATTTGCTAAAGTAAAACTTATAATATGAACGAAAGTCGAACTGAGCGAAAAAAATAAATTTAGATTAAAAATAAACGTGTATTTTTTCAAAAAATAGCAAAAATAAAACAAAACCTAAAACATTTTTATATATTTTTATTCTCCAATATCTAAAGCAAGATTGGGGGTCACCTTTGGATTCCCAGAACCAGAAATAGGGTTTTTTCGTTTCCATTGAATTAAAAAAAATATATATGCCTGACTTTTTAGTTCTATGTTTAAGTCTGACAATTTAGAATTTGTCTTTTTAAGCCTGACATTTAGTCGTATTTTTAACTGCAATAAAAATAGTATTTAAGCTTAACTTTTCACTCTATAAAACTAACCACTTGGCTGACTTTCGATTTTAAATGAACTTAATGTTTAAACTTGACTTTTAAATACAATTGATAAATATTTGAGATCCACTTTTGTTTCGCTATAAAACCTTGTTTATTCATCAGATTTTCCCTGTTTAAACCTCACTTCACTTGTGTATATATTTATACTCTCCACTCCAGTGTGCAGAGGGTATATATACGTTTGTAATAATAAGAAAAAAAATTTTGGACCCCATAATATATATATATAATTGTGATCCTTATAACATCCGGAGTTGATATAGCGATGTCCGTCTGTCCATCTAGGGTCCTCGTTGACATAAAAGATGATTCACTAACATCCTGAAAAGTTTGCTATTTAAAATCGTCTAAATCTGTATATTAGGGCCCGAGATTTGAATGAAGAACTAAAAAAAGTCTTGAAAAATTATAATTTTCTATGTTGTTCTTGTCACGATCACGCCCTCAATAGGATAGCTTAGGTGATCATTTTTAGTGAGAATGATCCTCCAAATTCATGGGAAGGTTTTTATTTCAAAAATCATTAAAATCGGTGGAACAGGTCCAGAGAAATCTCTGAAAAATTAAAAAAAAAAAATGAAAATATGATGTTTCTATAGTGCTGTTGTTGTTATTCTAAATGCTATATTGCTGTCATAGCTGGACTTGTTGTTTTTGTGGTCATTGTGGTACTAATATAATAAAAACTAACCCTTTGTACATTTTTTTATCAACTCTGGTAGAAAAGTTTAAAAGTTTCCATTGTTTTGGCATCACTAAAAAAAGTTACTACATCATTTCTGTCATTGCCAGGAGCCTGCCTGCAAAGTTTTAGATCGACTGGGTCACGGAAAAGGGGTTAAAATCGATTTTTTCGACAAGCAGACACTACGAGTTAATATAAAGGGAGTAAAAATTCAAAAAGCATCTAAAGCAAATAATGCTAAAATACCTAGTTGTTAATAAAAAGAAAACAATGTAAATTTAGCAAAAAAAAAAAATTTTATGTATTAATTTATTTAAAGAGAAAAACTCAAAAATAACGTTTGATGTTGTATTTTTGTGTGTGTAATATTTACATAAACATACATACACATATTAAATAATACAAATAATATACATATATTCTACATATTTATATCCATAATAACTGCATGTTAGAAATAAATCGGTATATTATTTTATTTACATAAAATTCTGCAATATTTTGTTGTGGGGAAAATATATTTCTTTTGCATTAACAGAGTGTCACTTCATTTTGCTCAGCGTGACTATGCCACAGTAGATGGCGCCACAATTTTTGTTCTAATTAGCTTTGCAATAGTTATTTCTATTTTAACATGAATGTCATTATTTTCAAATAGATATCATACAGCACAATGTTAAGAGCATACACGGGCTGGATTTTATTATTACATACGTTTTTTCATTATTCTTTTACAAATATGAACATAAGTTTGGCATGTTAACTTTTTGTTGTCTTTACAAAATAGAGTTACCGAGTTCATCAATGAGGTTTATGCTTTCAAAACAGTTCTACATAGTTATATAGAATTATTATTCTGCTTTACCTACAAAATATCTGATTGCGATTACATCTAATTTTTAAAAATTGTTTATAATTAATAAAGCAATTTTTAAATTTTCCATTCAAATTTAAGAAAATATCAATTCTTATAAAAACTGAAATTAAAATTTCCAATTATAAATTAGATAATATTAATTGAATTTCAGAAAATCATATCAAAACGTCGGAAATAATAATTTTAAATTTAGAAGACATCAATTGCATCTTTAATATATAAATTTTATTCGTTAAACACAAATTGAAATTCCAAAAAAAAAAACACCAAATATGTTTACATTTAAAAAATGTTTACATTTAAAAAAAATGTTGACATTCAGGAGAAATTAATAGATTTTCAGTACCGCGATTCAAAAACTTCTTTTAACGATAGTCGGATCGTTAAAAAAGAATAGCAAAATTATCAGTAAAAATTTTAAAAGATATTCGCTATTGTTAAAGTCAGCTGTTGTTATTATCTAAACGACAACCATTTTTGTGTTGTTTATTCAATCGATAAAAACCTAAATTTTTAGGTTGAAATGTCGTCATACATAAATAAAAATCATAAAATAGTGAAAATATTTTGCTTTTATCAAAAAAAAATTTTTTATACAAATAAAAAAAATTAAATAGCATATTCAATTCATTATTTCGTTTTCAAATAAATAAAGAAATATTAGTAAAAAAATAAAGATATTAAACATAAACTTAAAATCATCCTGTCAAACACGAAGTAATTTGTTTTTTCTATCCTTCTTTGTGTTTTTCGCTTATTTTGACAGAGATGCCACTCGTGTACAATTTAAATAAATAGAAAAATAGAGATGTCAACTGTCGTTAAGATGTCTGTACTTAGTGAACCACTTAATCCTTAGTGCACACAACAATAGCTGTCGATATATTTTGCGATTGTCGGATCGTTGAAATTTACAGAATCACACTACAGAAAACATTAATTTAAATTGAATGAATTTTAGAAAACGTCAAATGATATTTGAGAATTGCGAACATAAAAACTGTTACATAAATATACGCAATTTGATGAGAATGTTATTTTTTATATATAAATTTTCACGATTTTTTTTTGGATAAAAATTTTAAGTTTTTCAGAAAATAAAAAGCACAAATTATTTTATTTAAAATGTATGGGACATTTG